>JACCHY010000005.1:7860000-9110000 GCA_018907195.1 Dolichoris vasculosae | reverse complement strand
ACAAACAAATTATGACTTGTGAACACGCAACTCAAGTATAAGAGTAAAGCGTACAGAACGTTGATGCAATATATAACTTTTCTACTTTCTTGTTTCAATCTTTAAACATACAGCTTTCTCTCATTTTAAGATTTAAGTATGACTTGAGCGTATATTTTACGTACAACTATCATGTATTAAAAAAATATATTATAATTTTATTTATATGTTTATTCATTAATAATTATACAAATTACTAATTATTGGTACTTCTATATATTTAAATAGATTAAATCTTTTTATTAATATTCATTTATAACAGGATATAAACATTTTTTTAATTATAAATCTTTCATGAAACAAACAAAGTAAAAATGAAAATATGTCGAAAAACATTAATATATATGAAAAATATAAATACTTTAAGGTATAATTTTAATAAATAAAAGCTTCGATTTTAATTCTAATTTAAAAGCTATTTCAATATCATTTTCTATGTAATAAATCTGATATCTAGAGTTGACCTCATAGAATTTTTGAGGTATAAGTTACAAATTGAAGTATTTGAAATGTGAATTTTGAATTTTCATATTAATTTTTATTACAATTAGTCATAAAATGCTATTAAATAAATTTTAATTTATTCTAATTTTGAGAAGAATACATAACAATTTCGAAATAAACAATATAATTTTATAACATTTTCTTAATCACAGTTTTTCATCGTAATAAGATTTCTACTTATTTCAAACATAAGGTTAGATTACTATTATTTTTTAAAATATTCACTTCAAAGACAGAAAATACTTATGCTCGTTCTATAATCAACCTTTTATACAAGACGATTAATTAGTTTTCATAAAGCTTTTTCTGCGCGTTTGCTGGTATGTAAATGACTGACACGCGTCTTTTCAATTATTTTTATTTCAATGTTCTTTTCTTGTTTCTTTGTAGTTATCAAGTAGTTCTAATATATTCACCGATATATTTAAGCTCTTGATTATACCTAATATTCTTCATATAACATGAAATAAATAAATAAATAAAAATTTAACGTAAAAATTATTTTGTTGATATTTCATTATTTATAAAAATTCATGCTCATTGTTTCCACCAAAAACTAATTCAAGTGGTTAAAATAATTTATTCTATAAGATAGTGAATAAGCTAATCAAAGAAATATATATAACAATAATTTCTCCGTTAACTAATATAGAATTTGCAATGATTAAAAATTTATTATTTTATTTTATTTTATTTGTTATTTAATATTGCGATAAAATTTTATTATCAGAAAAATATTTACAAAACAATTTTTATTTGCGCCTTTAATTATATTAAATGAAAAATTAATTTTATATCTTTTTAATCATAAAGTCACATTTATAAACATTTTCGTCATATATTCAAAAACTTATTTTAATTATATGCTTCTAATTTATTCAGAACAAGCACTTACTCTCTTTACAAAGATGATTATGCTTTATAGTGCGATATAGTACAAGAAAATTATTCTAGAACATCAATTTGAATTAAATTTTTATTTGAATTAATCTTTATTTATACTTTAAAATTAGGACTATTTTATTACTCAGTCATGACTTATTTTCTTCACCCTTAGATGAATTTAAATTCAGTAAACTATTTTTCTCTATTATTTTTCAACATATTATGCTATCATATATTTTATTTAATGCGTATTACTAAAAAAACTACTATTATTAAATATTAAAAATATTAAATATTATTAAATACATTTTTTATTATGTTGAATTTAATCTCAAATCATAAAAATAATCGTAGTTTTTCTTTTATTATAATATAGTCAATAATTTAAAACTAGTATTTAATAGTTCAAATATTCAAGAATTCTTAAATTAAATTTTTACTTTTGCCTGATATATTCTAATACTTCAAACTCTGGTATATTAAGTCACATTATATCGCATGTATAACTATCGTAAATTCTTAAATTTCATATTACAATTATTATTACACCACTTGAAGAAATAATTATATAAGTATCGGTAACTAATTTGAAAACGTATCCACCCCAAAAATAAAGAGGTTTAAAATCGATTCTATTCAATATGTGTCATATCTTGAAGTATTCTATATATACATCATACCATGTGTAACATTTAATATATATATATTATAAACTTATAATAAATAGGTCTATTTCATTAATAAAATAATCAGTTAAATTTATAGTAATTAAAAAATTATTAGCTTCTAAGTAAAATCTAGTTTTTACTACTCAAAAAAAACAGAATTATTATTTCTGTGTGAATAATGTAACAATCTGCAAAATAAATCTTTAAACCTTTAAATAATTATAGTAATTACATCCAATAATCACAAAAGGCTTTTAATTTTAAATTATTAGTTTTAAATTAAAACAAAATAATTTTTCATATTAAACTTTATAAATTTATTTACTTAAATTGTATATACTAAAACGGTAAAGTCAACTAAATAACTGAAGTACTAAATAACTGATTTCAATAAACTTCTGAAATAATGCAACATAATAATTTTTTTCTGTTATATTTTGCAACATTACAAAGGATTAAAAGACTTTGAAATATTCGTTCATAAATCTCTGCAAATGTGATTCTGTAATATGTTATTTAATTTATTATTCATTTTTATAACTCAGATAATAAATATTATTTATAAGAGATTGAATATTATAAAACACATTATATAATTCTAAGTATCTTTCTGTTAATCTAATATAAGCTTCTTATTAGTTTTATTAAGGTCATATTTATTTTCCTCTATTTATCCCTAAAAGGGATATACACAAAATATATTACTTGACTCTATTCAATTCGTATTGAATTTTGTCATATATAATTTACTTTCAACGATTGATATATCCGAGGTCTTCACAAGGTATGTCTTTTCACTTTATAATTTTACTCTGACCTTTGATCATAATTATACTTTGTCCTATTAGGATTTAATTATTTTTAGCGTATTATAAACTATTAGAATAATTGTAATTATTACTGTTTATTCTAATAAAATAAAAGTGATATTGAGTAAAAATATATTTTTATTGTATTAAAAAGCTATACAAGATTTCTAGGAAAAATAAAAATAATTTTTCGAATATGTTTATATAAAATTCCACTGCAAAATTTTGACTAACTTAATCTGTAAATACTCTTAAATTATACTTAAAATAAACCAATTTAATTTATAATCAAAATAAATAAATTTTTTCTAAATAATTTTTTTATTATTAATATATCAAAATAAATGATAATAATTTATAATAAATTGTACTTATATAAAATTATTCAACTTCAAAATTTACAAATATTGAACATTCAATTTGATCTGAAAAACATCTTAAATTAAAAATTTTATAGAATAATTATAAAAACTATTTTGAATTCTTGAAAAATACAATATAAAAATCAAGTTTAAATTCAATAAAATACTAATAAAAATATTTAAAAAGATTTTAAATTAATAATAATGATATTTAAAACAATAAGAATAATATATGAACAAATTTCTAACAGGAAAATTGATGAAATTTATTACGTGTATAAGTTTAACTTTAAAGAGAAAATATACTTCTAGTTTACTGTAAATATAGTATATTCATAAAAAAATAATAGCAGAAAAAGAGAGAAAGAGAAGAAAAAAGGCAATGTAGAAATAAGAACAACGTGTTCCTAGAATTGAAGATTGAAACGTATAAGTTTTGCTATTTCGATTATATAGTCTTATTGCAATCATAGAGAAGATACAAAAAATTTACTTTATACTTTATTTGAAGAAAGAAGAACCTACAAAAGATTAAGAATTCGATCAAGCTTATCTTATTAATTTTTAGATATAGATTTATCCTGATATTTACTTATACATGTTTTTTATATTTTTTCTCTCAATATATTAATAAGTTTGTAATACAATTATGCTAATCATCTTTTTAAAATTTATTATAATCTTGTGGTAAAGACAATACATAATTAATTTTAACTTTTATTATAGATACAGATTATTTCAATAAATAAATAATAAATATTTTAAAATGTGTTGAAATATAACAAAGAATAATCTTGCAAATTTCATACATGAAAACTGTTTAATTAATTTATTGAATATAAATGCGCTTAAATAAATAGGATATTAATTAAATATTCTGCTATAATATACTTAAAACACATATATAAACTAAAATTTTAATTAATCAATTTAAAATATAAAATCAGTATGAATATTTTTATACAAAAAATATTATTTTCAGTATAATATTGTATTTTAATAATAATTAATGATACATTTTTACGGTAACAAATTTTTGATGCACAATATAATAAAAATTATAAGAAACTTTTGAAAAAAATAGACATTAAATATATTTAACTTATAATAAAATTTAATGCTTTCAATAATTTTCTTAATTTTGAAGATATTTTAAAATATCACTATTTGCATATATACATTTATTTCCTCTGTATAATTTTATTTTATTATTTTAATCGACTTATAAAATTATATCCATTTTTATTTTCGAAATTTTTGTTCTCGAAAAAAAGTATCCGAATACACAGTTTATTTTGATCGATGAATTGAAATATTTCTATTAATTTTGATAAAATATTTATATTATGTTCGTTATATTTTTTTATGATTTTAAGAAAGTATGATAATCATAATTAAAATATATAAAATAAAAATAAAAATATATTGTTATAAATATTATATTAATTATTTAAAATAATAAATTCATTATAAGATAAAATAATAAAAACTGGTGTATAGAAACAATATTATTTTTTTACTTTTCATCGCGAAGATTGAAAATCTACGAATATATAAAAGCATCAACTTACGCGCGTAAATCAAATACATATATTCAGATTAAAACTGTTTTTGTTTTAATTTCTTGTATAAAAATGTGTTTAGAATGTTTTAAATTGTTTATTATTTACATAGTAAATTAAGAATCGTTAAAAATATAATTAAGAGCATCGCAAAAAATTGCAATACTGTAATAATTATTTACTCGTCGGCATTTTTTCATTAGATGAATCAAGTTAAAATTTTGTGTAAAAATGTGTGTATAATAAAATCTTTCCATCATAATAAAGTATATTATTTGAAATTTTATTTAATATTCAGCTTCATATTTAATTGTTTTACAAGTTAAAAAAATCTTTTTAGAATACAAGAAGAATATAATTTGATCGCTCTGAATTGAAAACCATGAGATTTAAAATAATTACAATATAAACCCTGTAATAGAATTGATAAAAGCCAATTAATAACACATGCATGACGGAATAAATCAAATAGATTTTTGACGAGCTTTGACCCACACGTTCAAGTCACTCCGGTAAATTTCAGACAAAGGTGTAGTAAAAATCATCGTACAAATGATCAAAATTCAATTTCAAAATTTCCGCTGTCCACCACCGCTATTTTATTTTTCACTATTTTCGAGAGTAATTTTGGTGTACCTGGTGAAATAGAATAAAGCCTGGGGCTGAGAAGATCTGGATTGTTCACTGCTTCCATATACCGATGGTGTTGAATATCATGCTCGGATACGCTTCATTTTTAACTCGTTCGCTTGCCCTTTTCTCTGTCATAGGTTCTATTCGATTTTTATGATTTGATTCAATAAAAATTTACTAGAATAATTTTTTCTCGTTCCATCAAAATGTAAAAAACATAAATGAGGTGTGCGGAATTAGCGAGAAAAATTTAATTACAAGTTATAATATCAAACACATTTTTATAATATATTAGTTTTCCTAGTTAAAATTAATTCTTCTACGGGTATTACGGAAATAGCATTTCAATATTTTATTTCCACCAAACTTTAGCTTTCCGATTAATAATTTCTTTGAAACACACGTATCGACACATTTCATTTTAGCGACGTTTCCTTCATTTCTTCGACCAATAATAATTTATCAAATGTCGAAGAAACTTTTGTTTGCTTAAAATGTAACTACAATTAAGATGTTCGAATCGACTCGGAGAATGCGAAATTATGGATAAAAATAAATACTTAATCGTATAGATTGAAATTACTTTTTATTATCAATAACTTTAATCAATAACAGTATTCGTATTCTTACCGTCGTAGCGGCGTAATAACTCTAATACAAATACGAATAAAGAAATAAAATTATATAAATACCGGTTTATCCCTTTTCGCAATGTAATCCATGAAAAAAATGAAAAACTACAATGTTCCGTATAAATTGTGCATTGTATCGCGTTCGCAATGATTCCCCATCTTTTTTCGACAAGAAGAATTTGTAAATTAAATAAAAGCTGGATTCGTAATAACTTTACCTCTGATTTCTATTCGTATTTTCATTCGTGCACGCAAATTCTGTATACATAAAACATTCTTCCTACAGTTTCGCCATACTAAACCTCGAATTTCGGAGCGACTCATCCGAGTGCAACGGCAAAAGCCAAATTGCGCTCTCTTTGAGATTCAACGTGGGCCATCCCCTAGTCTTTTAGAAAACTACTGTTTCTCGAAACATTCTCGGAGACACGTAGAAATTCTAGAAACGCATCTGCTTTTATCGCTGGGTGTCTTACGCAAAGTTAGCTCGGTAACTGACGGATCGATGGGCAAATGCTTGGTTGCGGGTCGTGGCCCATCAGGTCGATCATGCCCGTGTCTGTGCGCTCGATAGCGATGACGCCGACAACCGGTTGATAGGTTAAACAAGGCTTGAGCGCGAAACCAGTAGGGACAAGCAGTCGCCTGCATAATTCATAGCTCGACGCCAAGGCGTCGCCGGTATGAGAACGTTGTATACAAACATTGCGGTAGTGAGTCCGTCTTTATCTCCGAGGATAACCCATTTATAGAATTTCCAGGGGTGATGGAGCTCGGAGAGATTGATTTATTAACTCCTTGATTAACCACCAAGTTGTCTCCTATTTCATCCTTTTCAAACGCTTTTCTCCATCCATAGATGCTCCAAATCATTTATCATTTTATCCGTAATTTAAAATCCTTGGTAGCGTTCATACTGATGACAGATGGGGTCTAATGAAACCTTTGTAAAAAACATTATTTATACTTTATCGAGTAGAATCCTATTATAGTGACCACCTATAAAAAGAAAATATTACAAGTATACCGTTAAATTTTATAAAATTTCTTTCGAACATCAACGTAATGTATCGAGAGAAAAAATAAGTATTAAATTTTCTCATGAGATAAACTAGGCGGATCAGTTATAACATTTTGAATTTACACGTAATAGTATATAATTTATTTATATATATAAAAATATAACATAATTTTTACTAAAGTTTAAAAGTTTTTTGATAAATATATAAAATATTATATTATGTCAAATTTCTTCGTTTAATATAATATTAATTTACCAAGTATACTCGGATAGATTCATCAATTACTCTCAGTATGTCTCAGTAATAATTTTTAATATTAATTATTCTTGATATTCAAACGTAAATTTATAGAAAAAACATTCGTAATATTAATCTAAATGTTTTAAATTGTTTAATTTTACGAATATTTAAATAAAATGTATTAGATTGTTCGTTAAAATTTATATTATGTTTATAATAATAGCATTGCGATAGAATAATACATACCGTATAACTTCTATGGTATTTATTCGTACAAAGCATGATTAATTAAAGTAATTATCAAATTCTTTTACGAGTACCTCAATTATATCTTAGTGTGATCTCCTTTAAAATACTATCCTAACAAAGCCATAGACGTACGATAATATTGATTACATTCGTACTAGCATTGCTAGAATTCTAAAAGTAAAGGTACTTTCATTTGGTTTTTGTAGTACTTCTTAAATGTAATCGATAGCGACAGTGATAATTTATTAGTAAATTTATACATTCTGTTAGGAAGAAAATTTGTACGTATCATCTTTTATATTATATTAAATACTGTTTTTATGTATCCGACAGACTATTAACATATATTTACTTTCATTTTAATTTAAATTCATTTGAGATTTTTGAAATTAATTTTCCATGAATCTTGATACATAATATTCATCCGTAAAACAGTATAATTTATTTATTATTTTTAACACAATTTTTGATTCAATTAATTTGTTATTTAAACTTCCTAATTACTTTTACGAATTTTGTTTGCATTCAACAATGTATTTAACATACTCAAAAAATGAAATACAAATTATATAACTTCGTAATAATATTATAATGTATCCAATCTTAATAACGTATTTTAACAGTATTTTTATTTATTTTCAATAACAATTTTATCAGCCAGAAATAATTACCAGATTACTTTTCCAGATTCGAACCGATACAATTGATAATTTAATTTCATCAGTTTTTGTTAGTAAATTTATATTAAATTGCAATTACAAAAATAAATTTTGTTTGATCTTATTTGCATTTTCAATGTTCGATCCATGAACCTATCTTTACTCTGTTAGATATAATTACCAGTCTACATGATAAGAACATCAAGTTTAAATAATTTCAAAATTAGACAAAGCAATGAGCTAAAAATTTATAACATAATGGATGAATTTTAATGTATCTTATACTATGTTACTCTTTTAAATAATCAAGTTCATAATTTGCTGATAATTTGCTTTATAATATATACATTCGAATATAAAGTATAATGAAATTATTTAGTATCTATATTATTATTAATATGATGATATCAAGTTTCACTAAACTAGTAATCCATTAGTATCAAATTCATATTGAATAGTATAATAGTAAATGAATAATAAATGCTTTGTAATTGTATACCTTTAATTTAATGTGTAATTTAAGTTTATTTATATTAAAAAATAATTTTAATCGTCTTTATAAAAAAGACTAACGAAATAATTTTTTATTAATAAAGTAACATTTATGAATTTTTTAAATTTTCAAAAAATCGTATTAAAATTCTTTGTTACTTACTGAATACGTATTAATTTTAGCGAGAATGAATTATTTTACTATTTAATCTGAATACGTAAAAATTTATAAATAAATTAATTGTAAAGATTACTATTTCATAAATAAATAGTAATAAATAGTAATAAATAAATAAATAAAATAAAAAATTATGGATATTTATTTATTAAATAGGAATTGATTATTTAATTCAATATCTTGAATAATTTACATTTGAAATACCGAGAAAATGACGTCCTTATGATAATGAGATGATGAACTTCAAGTTTGGATCGTTAACCAAATACTTAAATTGGTGATAATTAATTCTTATAATAAATTTATTCCAAAAAAATATTAGTTAATATAAATAATAAAATTAGTGCAATCTAAATAAAAAAAGTTATTCCGCATTTAATTCTTTAGCCTTTAAACTAATTAAAAATTTAACGAATAATATTAGAATTATTACGTGTGAAATACTTAGTAAAGAAATGAAATTTTATTTATAAATTTAAATTCTATTTGAAACCGAATTATTATTTTCATAATAATTTAGAATTGCTTTATGTCGTATTTTTAACGTATTTTTTTATAACTAGTAATATAATCATTTATTATTAAATAACTTTATAATCCTATTTAATATTCAAAACTTTCATGGATTAAATAATTATTAAAAACTAATAAATAAATCGAGGAATTATTTAAAATACAATTTTTTAACGAAGTTTATTTTATATATTTTATAAAATTGTTTGAAATTATTTTTTTGCTATAATAACAAATTAATTAATTACGTTACTTATAAATTTCTAGGGAATGGGAAGATAAATATAAAAATATCGACAGAAATTGAAAGAGGAGGAAAAAGAGGGAAAATTAGAGTAAAGTAGATCGAAAAAATCAACATGAAAATTTTTAACATCATGGAGGTCAGGGCGTAAGAGATGCAGGGCGCGAGTGACAATCGATTAATCAGAGCTTAACGTACACTCGAATTCTCTGTCTTTCTGGTTCCGTCGTTCTCGACTTCTCTCTCTCTCTCTCTCTCTCTTTCTCTCCCCCTCTCTCTCTCGTCAGTCAAGTCTATTATTCCTAGTTCTCTATACACACAGAAGTATACATATACATACGTAGAAACTATTCCTATTCATTCGATTTCGACTGAGTTGCTCGAATCTCTTACCTCGGAAGCGCCCCACGTCAGTGTCCGTTTCTCCATTATCATGAACCTGGATCGATAATTTTATCAGCACTGCTCAGTGATCCTTTAAATCATTACCATCTATATCTCGTAATGAATAGAAACCGTAGAAAGGAAGATATTTGACTGACTTTAAGTTGAATATGCGCTTTTAGCTGCCTTTATTTATAGTATACTTGGGTATTTATAAGCTTGAACGTAGCCATAAGTATACTTGAAAATCATAATGTTGCCAATAAATAATAATATATGTGTAGAATATTAACTTAAGCTTACTATTTGTGATTAAAATATACGCAATAGTACTTCAAACCATATTTCATGATTTACTTAAATTTATTTTCCTTAACTTATCTCCAAAATATATCAGTACTTTTATTATTATATTTTGAAGAATTATATATAAAAAAATTTCTATATTATTTTTATTTAAAGAAAACATCAAAAAAATACAAGCTTATATATAGAAATATTTTTATATTTCTTTATAATGTAAGGAAATAATCATAGATTAAAATGAATGATTAAAATGAAAAAACAAAGTTATCTAGACGACTTTATTTAAGGTAGTTTCAATTATAGCAGCGTATAATCTATATTCGCAGAATCTCAGATTTATTGAATGTAAATAATAATCGTAAATTAGATATCATTAGAAAAATAAAATAAAATTGTATGAAACTAAAATTTTATGAGCTATTCATCTGTAATAAACTAATAAATGTTGTTGATACGGGAGATTTGTGATTTACATTGGTTCTCTTATCATTACGGATCACTACGAGGATCTATAAACTCGCAATTTCTCAGTTGTGAATCAAAATCTATTTAAATGAGAACAAATTGCCCATATCGATAGGACATGTCTGTAAACTTGATATAGTTCATACAATTTCAAACTGAAAATTCTTTTATATTCTACTTTTTATTCAACATTAAATATTAAATACTTTATCAAAATCTTTAAAAACAATAATGTATGTATTATAAATTACATATACTTTCTAATATTATAATTTATAATACAACTCATATATTTAATAGAAAATTGGTTTGGATGATATATTATAACAATTATTTTAGTCTCTATTTATTTTCAACATTGATTAAATATTTTTAAATGACTCAAGAAATATTTTACAATTCAAATTTCTATGAATTGTCTATTAAGTCTAAATAATATATAGGTTAATATTAATATTTCGAGCGATCTTAACTATCTAATTGATTTCCGAAAACCAAAACAGCTTAGTAATTTTATCGGATTTCTACTAACCAAAATACTCACGAATATATCGATCAAAATCATTATTTAATAATAGATCTTCATGACTTATAGTATACAATATTTGTAATGAACTTTTTAAAAAGTGAGAAGTCTTATAGGATCTTTGATATTGTAGAACAAAATCGTTCACTATGAGCATACCCACGAGAGCCATGAAAGCTTTTGTCAAGACGTACTTTTCAAACAGTTACGTTTAAGTCAAAAGAACAGAAAGTCGAAACTTTTATTTCCATAAAATTTTCAAGTTTAAAATTACTTTAAAGTTTAAATCAAACAAATTTTATTGCTCTTACTAGAGACTTAATGAGTAATACAAATATACAAGCAGAAACGTCACTCGCTTATAAGTAAATATTTTCGGTACAGCATTTTTCATAAATATATATTTAATTTAATTATTTAAGAACATACCTTTTAATAGAAAGTAAAAACTAAAACTATTTCATAATGAAAGATTTAATTTACTACGTATCTATTTTCTATACAATTTCTTTCATTGACCTATAATATTTATTGCACCAGAAGTCGACTACTTAATTTTAACATTATAAAGCGAGCTACGATGTAATACTCAATTTAAATTTGAAAATTTGTTTAAAGTGATTATAAGCATTGATTGTAAAGCATTAAAATTACGATATTCTTTTTTTTATCCAAAGAAAGAACGAATTAAAAAAATAAAGTATCAGAAGTTAATTTATATGAAATAGAATAATTTAAATTTATCAATTTGTTAAACCTTAATTTTTTATATTAATATCGCAAGTTAAATAAAGGTAATAGATTATGCTAATTAAAGAAGCAAGTTTATTCCTATGATTTAACCCATAAAGAATTATACATATGCAATACATTTCAGAAAGTTAAATTAAAAAAAAAGTCTGTTTTCTTATTTTTTTTATTTCCTTAAATTGAAAAATAATTTCACGAATGCACGAAAGTGTATAAAGATACTAATGTATATCAGCGATATTATATCGTATACGATAAAAGTCTACAAACATTTATCAAAATCTATACCTCGATATAACAACTAATGGTTCATATTGACCAATACTAGCCGCAGTTATCTCGAAACTAATGAAAACAGACTCTCCCAATAGTTCGAGTTCCATTTGTATATCTCTAATGAAATACCATGATATGCAAATGCACCTACATCCCATATTCGACAGTCGACACCGTCAAGTAAGTTATTTCTAAATTATAAACTGAAGTATTATCTTCTAAGCAGTGAATATTCATGTATGAATTTTGAAGAGCGGTATAATCTTAATAAAGATTTCCAAGTACCTACGATCTAAAAAGGAAAATTGAACAAAAAACCACATACATAATTATATAATAATGGAAAAAACGATTGGTAAGTATAATATAACAAATAAATTTAATTTCCAAGAGCTGCTTAATTATTTTTACTATAAATTCAAAAGTTTTAATTCCAGATATGTACGAAGATTAATTCTTTTACGTTTGTTAAAATTTACAATATTTGGATTTTCTCAAAGAATCATATAGAAATTGAAAAATAATTAAAATGTTATAGTAAAATTACGTGTTGCATTTGAAAGACGTCGATACAGACAAAACATTTAAGTACATCTATTACTGCAACTCTTGAAACTATTGTGAAAGTCTTAAATACCTAGGTATCCAACTGAAATGGCTTAAGGGTCGTTTTCGTTGTCACTTTATGAGAAGCGAAAAGGTATGCGCACGAACTGAAATAATAAAAATCCATCGATCTTTTTAATGCGGACGTTCGCGCTTTAAGGCTCACAACAACGGGTAATAAACACAGACTTTTTTGCCGCTCTTTTACTTTTTACAGTAAACTCGTAAAGGATATGGATTTCCCATGCGACAATAAAAGTACACCGAAAGAACACAGTTTCCTATTAAGTAAGCTTGAAATATTTATTAATTTGATTCTAGAGTAAGATTTTATAGGCAATATTCGGGATCTTGTATATACAATGCAACTTGTATATACATGTCAACTTTTTCAATTATCATTTATGATTGTAAAATAAATTCTTTATTGAATATTATGGATTAAATAATTCCAATTGACTATTAATAAAATAAAAATGTATTAAAAATTCGCTTTCAAGATTATTATATGTAAGTGTTAAAACTACTTTTGTCATTGAAAATAATATACGATCGATAGTATATTTATGTGCTGCCAAATATCGTATATTTTCTTATTAATAATAAATTGTTTCGAAACATATTTAACATTTTAACAATATAATAATTTATATTAGATACATTTATTACTTAAATTTATTAAATTCCTTATAAATTTTTTGAAAAATACTTCCATGTTAATCATAATCACTAGTTTTATGTATAAACATATATAACATAGAATATAACATAGAATTGTTCGCGGTGAGAAACATTTCAACCGAGTAGCTATTAGCGAATGAAAAACTAAGCAATCGTTCGTGTGGTACACGGTAATGTCAGAAGTAAATGATACGACGTAGTTGCGCTATTTTGGCTTCTAATAGCAGTACGAATAATAGTGTATTTTTTACAAGAAAGAAAAATCCAAAGGGGCCATGGAGACTAAAAAAGAGAGGAAAATTGACGAGGAATAACTGAATCAACATAATGTCTATTTAGAGGGCGTGTATGACTGTATTTACCTTTTTATTTCACCCTAATTCTTCTCTCTTCCTTTTTAACTATTTACCTTTTTCTCTATCTATTTCGCTTTTCTTTTCCATAACGAAAAAATAAGGTTTTACCGAATTATAACTCGCCAACCAAGCACCTCGAATCGTTTCGAATTTCAACGTCGATCGACATCTTCGTCAATTTACGTCATGAGCGATATGGAATGATAGTGTTATTCGAAACTAAAATAACGGACAGATAAATGGATGCGAACTATAACACAGTTGACCTTTTAGACTTAGGCTTATAGATATATCTTTCGTGAAAAAATTCATGCCACTGTATATATGGAAATATTTTTTAAAAACAATAAAATAATTTAGAAAGTATAATTAATGGAAAATTTATTTCAAAGCAAAGGTATTACATCCTCAAGTTATAAAGATTAAGAAAAAAATTTTTTTATTTTATATTGGCTATTTCAAATTATAACGGCATTACACGCGAGATATATATTTTACGATTATTGTTTTATTTTCTTTTTTATTTATATTCAATATATAATTGTTATATTTTTAAATCACAATATTTTTATTTCATTTGGAAACTTGAAACTTCTTATATCGAATAAGATATTTGATCAAATTTAAGATTAAATATTCGATACTTGATTCAAGATGACGCTTTTTTATTCAGAATTAGATTTCTCCTCTGTAGTTCAGTTCCATATCAGTACATTAGTTGCATAGTAGTAATCTAACGTTAAGTAAATGAGAAAAAGAAACGTTTATCGATAAAGCTAAAAATATTAATATTATCGCGGATGAGATAAGAACTATCGATTGAATAAGATCTTTCTCTTAACTTTACCTACTCTTTTTCTCTTTCTCTCTTTCTTTTTCTGTCACCTTGTTTTCCTCTTATCTCGCTCTTACTCCACTACTTCTGACTTCCATCTCACGCGGTGTACGTCGCACAAGCACATCTGTCCGGATAAAGGGATCGATTAATCTCTCGCCAACTCCTCTTCGTCGACGAACAGCTACCGAGAAGCTTCTTTCGGTCGATTGATCTCCCCCGTCGGGAGATTAATTGTTCTACCTGGCGGACGCTGTAGCAACTCTGTGAAACTAGTGTGTGAGGGTTGTTAAATTGTCAGACCTGAGACAGAAAAAGAGATAGATAGATAAATCTTACGAAGGGGAGAAAGAAAATTCAGGTAGAAAGTCAGCAAAATGCCAAATGCAGTGAGAAATCGACAAGAAATCGCAGTTGTCTGGTAAACTGTAACAGAGGATCAGAATATTGTTCAAATGTTTTTGTTTTCGGCGATGAATTAACGTTATTTAAACCCTAGGAAAATATACCGACGCTCAACAATAATTTAAAAATATAAATAAAAGTGGAAAGGCATGTCGCACATTTATTTCTTGTACATAGTAAAAATTTTAGTGTCGTTGCGAAAGAACTTACAAATGTAACGTGTTCCGAATACATTCGGTTTAGAACCAGGATAATTTCTTCATTTCACCTCTTGGATTTTCAACCTTTTCGCGTGTCTCGTGGTTCCGAACATCTTTTTTTTTTATGCTACACCCTCTGGGTGCAGTAATTGTATAAGAGAAGGAGAGATGTCATCGCCAACAAGAAATAGAGATAGCGGGGAAAAACAAAAAGAGCTCGATTGTTACATCCGTTTTCCACACGGGAGTATAGAAACTCACCTCTAGATAGACTAGACACTCACCCGACGGAAAGTTATCAGCGTCGGATGGACGATGCGAACTACCGCGAGAGCCGTGATACGAGCTACCAATAATCGCCGTAGCACCAAAAGAGAGCACCAAAATAGTTGCCACTGTCAGACTCCACCACCCGAGAATACCACCCCCGTGACAACCGAGCAAAAGACGGCTACTATTGAACGTCATCGCCAGTATCGTCGAAGCGTCGGTCGACAGCCAAATACAGAAGCAGTCTTTCACTCTCGTTCCTTTTCCTATCCGTTTCTGTGCAACTTGACTTTCACCAGTCGTACGCTATCATCTTTCGTCGATTGAACGTAGCTCTGTTATTGGCCAAGAAGGCGATACATGGATATGTCTCGTCGATCATTCCATGGTCCGTGTAAGTGGATTATTCTCGAGGATTAAGCGATAGTAATCTTTCATTTTTGTCATCCGATACATTAATATTATTTTTTAACGTTAAATTCGCATTCATAGCCTAATGATTACTTTTGTAATAAATTAAAGTCGATAATCGCGTACTCTTATACATTTAAAAGTTTTAATTATAAACAATATTTTTACTATTTAACTAATCTCTGTTCCAACGAATAAATACTTTATAGTTCCAAATTTATGTTCATAAAAATGAAAATTACTTATAAAAAAGCTGAACATTTCGTTTATCGTATAAATGAAATTTCTTATACACTCGCTTTTCATAGACAATAGGGACTAGAAAAGTTACGACCCTCCCATTGCGAATACAGAAGATACACCTCTAGGGTACTGCCGTAACACTCACTGCATTTCACCCCGATGATATTTGAATTTTCTGCAATTTCTTCCGAGGTCGGTGGTCGACGACGGATGCCGATATATGGATGGCGGGTGCTCGAAGTAAAAACTAGTAGCACTCGTTTCGATACCATCGGATTCGAGAAAGGTTTTTTACGATTTACCGTTCAAAAATTTTGTCAAGAAATATCCAATGTTTATATACTTTTATTATATATCTAATCAATTTTCAATAATATCGCATCCAATAATAAATTCAATAAAGAAATTGATTTAAATCGTTATCTATTTTACGTAATATAATTAAAATAATTATGATAAATTGAATATTTATCGCAAACAAATAAATTAAGCATTCAAAATTTAATAAAAACTTGAAAATCAATATGTATTATCAAAATTAAATACCATGTACATATGGAACAAATGACTAATTACATTGATATTGATGAACTATTTATTTATTTGAATAATCTGTGGCGTTTAATATATACGAACATATAATTAACTTGTTTTGTACCTAATTAATTACTTTTAATTACGAGAATTTAAAAAATATTATTTAATATTTAAGCTATCAACTCATTGATAATTAATGAGAATATTTCAACAGAGTTTATCTATTAGATTTGTGAAAAATAAGAAATATTTAAATAATTATTCTTTGATATATGTATTTCGTATTATATACTTTAAAATTGTAAAGCATTACAAGGAGGATATTATTCATCAATAATAAAAACATAGAGAGAGAGAGAGAGAGAGAGTGAATCGAGGTATTATTCGTTATCTATACTATATGAAAAAAAATTGAGTTTAATAGAGAATTTAGAAAAAAGGCTTATTGTATATTAAATTAACAATATCAATTAGCAATGTTCAAATGCTTTCATATTCAGGATGCGATATTAATATAAATTTCGAGGATTCACGAAATCTCGATTTTACTTTAAAATGTAAAATATTTGAAAACAAATTGATGCAGTTAACCGAGTTTTTTCCACACTTGGGAAAAAGAAAATTAGTGGAATATTACGATGAATATTTATTTATACATTGTTTATATTATTTTCTGTACGTAAGTTTTAGTTAAAATATTAAGAGCTCGTTTTTATAAGCTTTCACTGGCCTTGCCTTCATAAAATAGAAAATTACAAATTATTTTTTCGTACAAGTAAATTAAGTATGTTATTCTTTGCGCCATTTTTGTGGGTATGCTAATTTAAAGATATGCCATGGTAAAGGCTTCAACCCTCAACATTATCTTATTATAACCTCTGAACTAAAATTATTCGACATTACATATGCTTATTTTTCATTACATTTTGTCGTCGGTCGAAGTCTAATTTGAACTGTAACTTCACTGCTAAATAAATAAATTTTATAATTTTTAATTAAATTCAATGAGTTTAAAAACTTGAGAAATTTTTAAATAAAAATTAAAATAAAATCCAAAATCTAAAGAAATAATTTTAATTAATATTATATATGTTAAATATAAAAAATTATTACACATCAATATAAAATTCTAAATTTATAATAAGAAAATGTACATAATTTTAGTAATATGTTAATTTTGTACATGTGAATGACTAAAAATTTTATTCAAGAAATAGTATAAATAATAAATCTACTTACTTTCTTAATTAAAAATAAAATAATAATCAGCGTTACTCTATAATTCTATTTTATAATATTCAAAGAATGTATTAGAACTTTTAATTAATAAGATATTTACAGAAAGCATTCAATTAAATTATTTCATGTTGTGAAAATATTAATACAAGCAAACAAATTTTATTATCCATATAAGAACATTTATTGGCAAACTATTGATTTTTTTTATCAATTATTTATGATGTTTTTCTTAATTTTTATTCTGAATGCTTATTTTGCTAAATTATAGCTTTTTTTTTTAATTGTAATTAATTAATATCATGAGTATGTTCTCGTTTACTTTCAATATACAATTTATCTTTAAAATATTCTAGCATATTATATATTCGCAAGGAATTACTTTTTACGTTAAACTTAATTCATGCTTATTAAAAGATCATAAATTCTTATTAAAAACTTTTATAAAGTTTTAAAAATTAATTGTTAATTACAGATAGTATAAATTAATAAAACTATTGGAAAATCCAAGAAAATTTTGCTAACATATGCGATTAGAATGTAATGATAAAAAATAAAATCCATTCAAATACGAAATAATTAAATTATTCCAAACAAGTATTATTAATATTAATTCTTATTGAAAGCTTTTACCGATAATTCTATACGCAAATAATTAAACATCAAACTCATATACACAAATAATTTATCAGAGAGCTAAATATAAGAAACTGATATATAATATATATATTATTTGTCATATTAAAGAATTATATGTAATGTAACAATAGTATTATTTAAAACTAATCAACTTTTTTAATTATTATAATAATTCAAAAGTTCAAAACAAAATATAAGCTAATAGAAAATATTAAAAATTCTGCTCTAGTTTATATTATAAAATAATTTTCTAACTTATTTAATTGCAATTATCAAGTTTATTTAACAAAATTACATTTCTTTCATTAATATTTTACAATAGAAGCAAATAAAATTAGTGTTACTAGTATATTATAAGGTCGTTAATAATTTTAATAGAGAATCTATATGTATATGTGTGTATGCAAGTTCACTTTTAATTAAGAAAAACAATGTCACTAATGTCAGAAAATGATCAAGTATTTGTGAACTAGATTCACCCTCATGCTCAAACATCTACCTTCGCACAACATTGCGCATTACTGCCCTTCCTCCTCACGTACACATGCTCTTTCCCACCCGATCTATTTTTAACAATGAAAACAGCGTCGTCGATGTCGTGGCTACTACATGACGTCGAATAACAGTTGGATCCGTACGAACTAGTTCTATATACGACCCACATGGCTTCTTTCAAACTTTCCTCGATGATATTCGCATGGCAGTTTACCAATTAAGAAATGTAAATTTTCGATATTTCGTGACATTATGCTTTCATTAAATTAAACATGCACTTATACGATTATAAAAAAAAGAAACATAATTAGTGCTTAACTTAGTTTTCGAGTTATTTTATTACCAACTTTAAATTACATTTATATTTTTATTACATTTAATGCCGCTTAAACAGAATGAAATCATTCGTATTCGGTAACTGAAAGTATTAGTAATTATATTACAATAATTCAAACTTTATATTTATATTTGTAATTTTTTATTAAATAATTCAATTATAAAGTATTGTTCCAACTTTGCATTATTTGGTAATTAATTATATGTAAAGTTAAATAATACAATTAATTTTTTTATACTACATAAGTGCAGGTACATAAATTTTGATTCGTAAAAATGACAAAAACTTATTCTTAATTTTTAAATTATTAGAAAATATATGTATGTGTATTAATTTAAAATTGATTATATTACGTTAAAAACTTTTTATTTCTGAAACGAAGACCTGCAATAAAAAATTGATCTATGTTAAGTATACAAAATTTTATTAGCCGCTATTGTTATATATGACCACATATTTTTCTATAGCAGCGTCATCTAGATATATCATCCATATAGTGCTACTATCAATTACCGTTTCGATTGAATTAATTCTAGTAAATATTTATGTGTTGTCAACAATCTATAAAATTGATACTTTCACTAGAATAAATGATATGCTGTAAAAAACGTTTTTATGACCTATAAAGTTTACAATATCCTTACTAAAAGATATTTTTGCAATTAATGTTTAACCATTAATAGCATATAAAAATAATTTTTCTTACCTGAGAGCATATCATTATATAATACTTAATCACTATAAATTATAATAAGTGTATAATATATAAAAATTTTGAAAAACATAAAATTTTCGTTTGTTATAAAACTGTTACTTTATGTAAGAATTTTTCTTTACCTTTCCCATTTACGTACTAAAAGTGGATAAATTAAATTTTGGAATTCTTTCAAGCTATAATAAATATTGTAAAATTGTTTTTATTACTAAAGATATTTAATAAACTTTTATTCTATTTAACAAAAGGAATTTACTATTTAAATTAATTCAATTTTAAAATTTTTATTTTGTAAAATATTTTTAAAGAAAAGTATTTTTAATCTTGATTAAAATACTTGATACTATTTTACTTTTATTATACAATATAACGACTTTTTAAAGCATTTATATAATTATATCATTAAAATTATCCACTTGTTAATTTTCAGTATTTCAAATTCTTGTATATACTCCAACATTTAAATTACTTATAATGATATACGTATCAAAAATTAAAAATCTGTAGATTCATATGTTTAATTCATACTGTGTATTAAATTATGTAAATAATATTTATTTGAATATACATATTTATTGCAAGAAACATTTAATAAAATTGAAAAGCTGCGGCTGATAAATTACTCTGTCTCTGATCTTGACATTATAATTTAGGGTAAGAATTCTTATTAAAAAGAAATAGTAAACTCTTTCGAAGAATAAATTTATTTTTATTTGGCGTGTATATTTTTTTTAAACAAAAATTGAAAATATTAATTTATTATATTCTTTCTAAATATTAATGCAAAACTGCTACTAAAATACACCAAATACTTTTTTTTTTATAACGGTAAAAAGCAATTTTTAATTAATTTTAATAAAGATAACGGTATTACCGTTTTATCAAAAATTTGAAAGAATATTTAAAATTTATTATTTGAAAAATAAAAAAAATAATTTAAAACTTTTAAATATTTTTGTTTCAAATGTTATTATTTTGAATAAATCTTTTTAAAGTGGAAAACAATTAAAATGATAATTAATATTTTCGTAGTGCTTTGGATATTTTAATGCTAATTGAATTTGTTTAAAAAGTATATTTTTTAATAAATTTGTATTATATTGATATGTTATATTCCTTATAAAATGTATATTTCTCTTGATTAAAAAGAATGTGCTTATTTTTTTAACGAATTTGTAAGAAATACTCTTATATATACATACAAATTTATATGTTTGCTATGTTTTACGTTAAATGAACATGAATATATTATTTACACTATTACTTTCTTCTTTATCAATTAAATATGGTAATTTACAATTCATATTTTAGTAAGGAATATTTATACAATATCAATATTTTTGCTTGACATTTATAGAGATATCTAACAATATGTGATATGGTTTGATATATCTAGGAATATACAGCTGCTAGAATCTAAAAATATAATATATACATAATATTATGCATTATATTTTTATAGATGATTGAACAATATAATGTATTCTAAATATCGGAAGGTTTCATGTAGTCATATCTACTACATTTTGAACAATGAATTCGTAAATCCGAAAATCATAACTACTTGTAATATTAAACTAAAATTTCCCCAATTTATTTTGCATTTTATTTATTTCTCTACCTTTATTTTTGCATAATATTTCGAATATATAATCGATGGTCTATTTTTAAAATCAAATTAATCCCTCGATATTGCAATAGTTTTTAGTAAGAACATCGATAATAAAAAAGTCTACTGGATATATTTATATATAAATAAAAATCAAAATACTCAAATTTTGATAAAACTGTAAATTTAGTTTAAAATCTGAGTAATAGTAATAATATTGAATGTATCTTCGCATTTGTAATTTCAAGCAGAATTCATTTATAATATAATGGGCATTCATACTACACTTGTGCTAATACTAACTACTCCTGTATTAATTTCGAAATATTTAGAGCAAGTATATCTGAATATTATATTCCTTCAAGCTTTTGGACTTTCATTTCATTTTGCATATTTAATTGTAAGCTGTAATAGAATTTTAGTTACTTTTTCAAAAATATAATTTATTATCTTTATATATTCTAATTATATATCAACAAATTTTTTAAAAAGAATTTATTTATTAATGTGTTTATGGAGTATAGATACGTACAAAAGTATTTACTACTTTTTAGAAAAATTTTATCTGCATATTTTTACTAAATTTTAAATATTTTCTCATTTACAATAATAATTCTGATTAATAAGAACTACAAACTTGAATTTATTAAAAATTTTCATTGCAATTAACTTCATAATATATTTATTTTAGAACCGCTTGTAAAATAACCTTAACCTTATAAAATTTATAAAAAAGTAGAGTAATTTATTTTATGTAAGATAAAATTTTTATTTTTATACATAAGAGAATGAAATTATTTGTCGATAAATAGTATCCAATGTTGTTAAGATCATACTCACTTAAAGCTGAAATATTTTTCATTCGCAGGAATTCCATCGTACATCAAAACAGAAACAGAAGCTATTTCAATATTTTCAATTCAAAACCTCTCTTCTATTTACTTCCTCTCTTCTATAGAAATATCAAAGACCCATCATTCTACACCCGTTCTCTTTATCTTACTTTTTCTCTTTTTTCACTTACTTATTTTTTATATCCTTCTCTCTCTCTTTCTCTGTCTCCTCCTTTAGCACTTACTTATTCTTTCCTCCTTTAAACTTTCTCTTTTCACTTTCTACCTTAGTCTCTCCTTTTTCTATTATTTTTTATTACTTTCGATCTTTCTTAATTCCGTTCTGTCTATCTCTCTCTCTGCCTTTCTCTCTCTTTAGCATCACTCTCCCATTCGCATTTCGATTTATCGAAATACTGACTTTACTTTATATATTTCTGTGTGTACGCAAATAAATCCAGGCAATTTAAATTCCCAAGAAAATCATATTCACAAGATTTCCTTTTAAAGCCTTTCGAAAGCAAATACTCGTCTGTTTTACTACACAAGAAATAAAGTTCTCTTTGTCTTAGCTTCCACTGGATTTGAGACCTTTCTCCAACATTCTTAGATCAGTAACCCTTACAAAATAATTATGCTGATACGACGATAAGACAAAATATTTTCATCAAATCATGAACACATTTTCATTTAAATTTTTAAATTCTAAGAATTAATTTTTTTACTATTAATACTATTAATATTGATATTAAAATATTAGAATATTTTTTTTAACATACAATGAAATTTAAAAAATAAATTTAAATTAGTAAAATTAAACGGATTATTTAAAAAGTATTTTTTAAAGTTTTTTTTTATATGTTTAATAGATATTTCATTTATAAGTACTATGAAAATATAAATTTAAATTTAGTTGAATATTAATCAAATTTTTTATAAAACATTATTCTACTTTAGTATAGTTGTACGTAATTTTGTTTCATAAATATATTTATATACTGTTACCTTTAAATATAAAATGAGTTTTTAAATTAATTTGAAAAATATTTTATTTTAGATTAATTTCCGGAGGGTGAATATACTAGACTGGTCTCGTCTTTAGCAGAATCTAATTTTACCTTTTTAGACATTTTATTCAATTAAACTAGTATAACAATTGTTCCAACAGATATAAAAATATTTTTTTGATATTAAAAATACTTTTTATTGTCCTTTTTAATATGAAATATGGATTAATTTTTTGCTTTGCCTTTTTTATACTCTTAAATATATTATTCATACATTTTCCTTTCCTTATCGCTCGAAAAGAAATTCAAAATGTTTTTTTTGATTTTACTATCAATAAAATTATTTTTATTTTGATTCCTGATAAATTTTCAAATATCTAAAGCCTATTTTCAAATTATTTGAGCAATAGGTTAAAATATTTATGTTATTTATTCTATATTCTACTAATAATATTATAAACCTGTAATACGAAGTCGTAATATAATTGAATTGGAGAATTATATTTCTCTTAAATTGATTCATTTGTTTATCGATAATTGAAGATTTCAGAAAATTTTTTGAGTTAAAAGTTATATTTTTACGTCTTTAATACTTTATATTTTATGCTTTATTTTTACGTTTCAATAAACGATTCTCGACAATACTATTATACTATTCTAGTGCAGCACTTATGAAATTCAATTATTTGAAATTGATTTTACTACTTATTACTTCTACTTAAAATTTTAGATACCTTCTTCCTATCAAAGATTATTTCTTACTTTTAGTTAATGTATTACTATTTCATATATAATAATATTTTCAGATCTATTATATAAATGAAATAGATTTCAATTTAATTATTTAATATATAATGATATTATGCATCATAATTAATTATTTTAAAATAACAAAGGCTGCTATAAATATGAAATGTCTTATTTTATTGCAGAGCTTTGTAGTAGGAAAACTATTTTCAAGTTCATACAAAGATACCAGAAGCGACAAGATTATAAGTTTCAGCAATCTAAAGCTGTTAAGATGCACAACTTCAATGTAATACACTTTTGGATAATGGTTTTACCGAATTAGAGAAATTCAAATCGCGGTCCTCAAAAAGCATCAGCAGCTACGGTACTATATTACCGCTTTATAAAATGAGTAAATCTGGCATTATTCCGTAAAATAATTTAATAATAAATGAGTCATTTAGTTACGGAAAAAGATTATAATATTATAACACAGATTTTTCGAACATTTAGTAATTTTTATAAAATGATCGTCTATTCAAAAAATTATTTACATAGTAACCAGCTATGATATCCAATACCAACGAAACCAACAGTACATTTTCATAGTACGTACTAACAAAGCCTTGAAAATGAATATTGCATTATATATAAAAAAATGACCATCCATGGGATATTCAATGTATGGAAATTCAATTCGCCTACAAAAATATGATAGGATACTCCCTTATGATATTGCATACCAAAACGCCGACCGAGAATTCCTAGTATCTAGTAGCAATGCTCTAATCTTATTATTCGGGTCGGAAGTGAGATTTTATGTATAGAACCTGAGTACACTAAAAACTGCGTCCCTCCTACATATCGGAATACGAACAACGGAGTTATTAAATACTCGATGAATAGCGAGGTAAGAAGAATCGGCGTCTAGGGGACGATTCCTAAGTGGAATGCATTGAAAAATGTAACACTCTTAAGCTATGGTACGAGTCTTGCAACGCTGGTAAATTGGACGACGGGAAGGATCGTAATATGCTTAAAAATATATTTTCATAAAATTATTAAAATATGTAGATTTAAATAAAATACACGTTATTGTTGGACATTAAAAACGAATATTTATCTTTCCATTCACGTAAAATGCTTATTACTTGTAAATTTAATATAATAATCCAGGACAAAAATTAGATCCGTGAAAAATATTTAAGAAATGAAAAAGAAAGATCGAAAAAAATAAATACTCAGACATAGAGAAACAAATTAAGAGGAAATAACACACGAGAGATTGAAAAGTGCCTCTTTTTTCTGTTGCAGAGTTCGCGTGGAGTACTACGTGAACGAGAACACATTCAAGGAACGACTTCAGCTCTACTTCATCAAGAACCAACGCTCGAGTAAGTTAATTACCTTGAAGCGCTCGCCCGTCTTCTACCTTCCAATTCGCACAAGTGCAACTTCTATCCTCGTAAAAATTCTCTGAGCTAAGGAAAAAGGGCCACCGCTGCAACGCGCATAAACTTTTTAAATTTATGACAAATCTCATTTTTCTCGAGGCAGAAAACTTCACAAAATAATTAAAACTTGTAAATCAGTAACCATATTCTCGCGAAAAGATATCGTTGGCTTTATTTTATTGACGAAAACTACTTTAATATAATACAGAATTATTGCGAAATGAGTAAATTGTTAATTATTTTATAACGACAAAGTTAATCATCAAATATTTTGTCGATTAGTTAATTGTAAGGAAGATTGTGGATGAAATTTCATTACCGTCTATTGTTGTTTAACGATGAGTAGATAACAATTCATGACGTATATCATTCTTTAGTAAATTTCCGTAATAATTATTTTTAAATTTCCGAATAGAATTACAAAAATATGAATTTTTATTTTGTAGAATATAAAATAGAATTATTTACTATTTACAGTTGCTATTTTACCCATTCATAATTTAAAATTTTTAATAACAAACAATCAATACAATATTCGATAAATACAACTTAATTATTCGTTTAAACAATATTATTATTATATGTTTTTTGGCTTTATGTATAACTAAGTATCGTTCACAAATTTCAAATATTTCGAATCAAACTTTGAATGCTTATAAATTCTCTTTATTTCCATCATAATAGAATATTCTTTATATTATGTTATATATATATATATTTCTTCAATTTCATTGAACGATCATTAATTTAATGCTTACCGCGATACATGAATTTATTCAAATTATTATTTATTGTTCAATTCTATTATTACTTGATTACGATGTGTGAAGAATTTCGTGTCGATGATACCGCAGATAATTCAATTTTAGTTAAATTTGTTTTAATGGCCAAGTGCACTTCTCATGTGTTTACAAAACACTTACCAATATTTATTGTTAGCTTCGAAATAAATTTTCTTTCATAAAATCTTTATAAAAAAAATATTTAATTAAATCTATTAAATATTTAATTACAGCCATTTTGGGTAAAAATAATCTAAATTTATAATACAGTTCCATAAGTAGAGCTTCTATTTTTCGTTAGAACCTTTTACATTATAAAAAATTTACGTTTAAAAATATTATTATATCTCATTATTACTTTCTTAATTATGACTTATTAATATTAATAAGATATTTAAATAAGGCACATGTATTAAGTGAACTAAATAAACTTCAATTGAGTCAATAATAGTAGTGCGTTGTAGACAGTATCGTTTAATTTGAAATAACTGACGTGGCTTCAAATTTCCCTGAATTGCCAAAATGTATAATACAATATAACTATCGTATTTAGATACCACGTAAATTGGTTATTAAATTAGATAACTTTTGTGAACAATATTATATAAATAGCTTATTCCTTCTTGGTGTATTAGTGTTGAATTTGATTTATCCAATATATTAATTTTGTGAGTCAAATTAAGATTACTGGTCAATAAAAACTAAAAGAATACACTGATATCTAAAAAAAGTTAAATAAATTTTAACAACATATTATTTTAGTACTTTGATTTTAATAAATATCATATTATCTAAATTTCAAAATTCATCGTGAATATATAAGTAAAAACCCTTTTATATCATCCATCAATCATCAATTTTATTTAAATATAGTAGAATATATTGAAAAATACCGACATCTAAATTATTTTTATACTCAAAATTATGACATATTTAATAAATTTAACGTATTTTAGTATCAAATTCTTTTTTAAATAAAATAAACCCTTAATATTATTTTGATTTTAACTTTATAACGCTGAATTTGAACATATTTTATTTATAGACATAATTAATTAATAATATATAATTAATAAACAAACATATTAAAAAAAATAATAAAAAAACTCTATTTAATTTAAAATTATTCAAAGAATATTCCATAAAGAAATAGTTTCACGATAAAGATCAAAACATAAAAATTTAAAATAGATTTAAGATAGTGATATGTGCTATCTATGTAATGAAAATTGTATTATTAGAAATAATGTAAATCGCATAAATATTTTATTTATAATATTATCAAAAATAATGTTATCTTAATTATTTCAGGAAAATATTCGATATGAATATAAATTTAAATAACTTTATTATATAACACTCAAAATATAATATAAACTATTAAAATTGAATATTTTCTTTGAGAATTAAGTAAAATTAAAACAAAAATCTAAATTGCGATAATAACAATAATAAGATTAATTTTTCACCAGTAATAATATAATATAATAAATAATATGATATAAAACAAAAAAACTACGAATTATCTATATTTAAAAACATTTAAAGTCAATTGAAATAACCAATGATCGATAATTATTAAAAATAATTAGCCATAGAAATATTTTAGTAAAATATTAAAAAGCCGGTTCGAAATTACATAAATAAATAAAGCTTCATCTAATGAGCGCAATAGTACAAATATTATTTTCATTATATATCTGTTTTTGTTAAACACTGAATTATCTTTTCTACTATTCCTATAGAAACATACAAAGTGATTTCAGATATCTTTCGTAAAAAATACAGATCTAATGTAAAATCGCTGTCCAAATTCCCTGAATAATCTTCACTAACATCGTCTAACTTTAAGCGCCACCGCATACTCAGGTGTACATACATCGATACACACGTATGCACACTACTCAAAGAATAGCAGCTGCTTCTTTATATATATATATAGATATTATACAGTACGGCGACGCATAATCTTGCTCATAAAACAACACCATGCAATAAATGCCCTGGAGACTTTCTAGGTTCCGCAAAGCTATCCATACGCGTGGGTATGTGTGCTTATGTGTTTACTGACTCTTCCTAAATGTATATTTCTCTCTCTCTCTCTCTATATATATATATATATATATATATATATTTTTATATACATATATATACATATACAGTTGAGCGATACAATGCAGAATGAAAAAGGTATGAAGCGGCTGTGCTCGGTTATCAAGTTTTTCGGATCCCTAAACCCATTGTGTCCGCTTTTACATCGTCGCGGAAAAACTGGAGTAAGAGGTGACGATGGTGGGATGCCGTCGATAAGGCACTAAAATCGCGATCGATCAACCTGAGGGGAATGGGCGGTTCGTTGATCTTGGCGCGGGCTATTTTATCTGACGCTTCGATAGATACTCACGCGTACAGGAAGGTGAAGCAAGATGAGCCCTCAAGTTTGAAAGCGTTTTTCGTCGATAAAATATTTTTATTTTTTAAACGAAAATGCTGCGGAAGAATTGAGAATTTAAAGACAGTTGCACCTGTATTTATAAATATACGTTTTAAATCCCTTTAAATATAAAATCAATTTATTCAAATATTTCCAAAATATAAAATATGAAGATTATATATATGTAGATGTTAGAAAAGAGGAAGGAATTGATTTTCAAAACAAGAATTTACAAGCTTAAAGTGTATATGCGAAGAAGTACTTTGAAAGATAATTATAAATCAGAGTCTATTATTGAAATTATTTTAATTAATTTTCCTTTTGTAAAATTCGTTATTAATATTTAATAAATTATCTTATAAATTATTAATACATACATTTGAAATATGAATATTTTACTCTTATAATTACTTAATGTTTGAAATTTATTTGAATATTAAAAATTTTTAATAATAATTTGATGTATTAAACATGAAATTTATTAATGGAAAATTAATTTTTTAGTGGTATCGATTGTTACTTTATTATTTATACCTAAATATGCACGAATATCTAACCTTAAATATTGTGTAAACACTATTTCTATTTCAACTCGTAGTTTTTAGATTTAATAGGATTATCGCGATTTAAATTTTTTTTATATATAAATGGGCTTCTATATTTTTTTAAGAATGAAGAAAATTTTGTGTTCACTTAAGCAACTTTGTAGACACACCCACTATTCCGAGGAACTCATGCGTAGAAATTTATGGTTATTCTTAAAAATTTCTTAAATACACACGTATTTAATTTTTTTTTTTGAAAAAAATTGTTTAATAAACATAAAGTAGCATTTGTGATAAATAAGGGTAAATTTTCAGTTTTTAAATCAACCTACGAGTAAATTTTTAATATGTTTTTTTTATCACCGTGTCTATTATAAATTATTAGTTTACTATAAACGAAGTAAAATTATTATATTTTAACAGTAATTGTTATATTCAATAAAAAATAAATAAATAATCGGTTAGTAGTTGGTTACTCATATAGTTTAAGTGAATAATATAGTTTCTCAACTATTAACTTTCTTAAATGATTTCCTATTATTCTTCGATTTTGAAAAGGACTTTAATTATCACAATGATTTCCTATGCACTAAATTATAATATAAATAATTAATATTTTGAATTTTTATTATTTTCATTTTTTCATTTTAATAATAAATATAACATACAGAAATTCAAGCAATACTAACGTTTTTATATACAAAATCTAGAATTTCATTACTCATTCAACATCTGTCTAACTTAATCTTCTGTATATTTTTCGTGTTTTTATTTATTAAACCAGAATAGATTCTGTACATACATTCTGTTAAAAATTTTTATAAATAACTTTATCATATGATATTTGACACATCTAATGATAACTTTATTTCAGAGTTAATTCTACGTATACGAAAATCAATAATCTATATAAATATATTTTTTATAAATATTTATTATATAATTTAAATAACATGTTATTTCTTCTTTCGCAACATAATTAAAATATTATGATTTAAACACGATTATTAATTATAATCCAAGGCGGATAATTCTTGTTGTATTTGTAAGTAAGAAAAAATATATTTTTTTGATATATCAATTTAAATTAGATAGAAATAATTAAAATAGAATTAAATAAAGTATAAATTAATTTATCAAATACAATATATTTTAATTCTATTATTTTTAATATTATAATTTTTTTATTTAATTTATTTTTTGATTTATTTTGATGTTACATCCTTATTAAATAAATTTTATATATACCTTTAAGTATTTGACCTAAGTAACGTTTACAGAAAACTTTGTATACAACCTTAATATCTAAATATAATAATTAATTAAAAAACATGTTCATTTTCCGTATACTTTTATGATATAATCTATGCAATTTTATCGATGAGGACTTTTATTTTACTCGGATCTATTCAACTCATTTCTGTAATGTTTATACTTTCTTTTTATGATATAATTAGATATAAATTTTTTCGTTCCTTTCCTTTAAATTATAAGAGATTTATTAACCTAGATGAAATTTAAAAGCAACAGAAGGAACAAAAGAAAAATAATGAATCATAATTATTAGGGTTGATCGTTTTCCTAATCGACCTGAATTTCTATAAAATTGCGAATCGGTGTACAAATAAGTGAATATTCGCTGGATTAAAAGTAGATTGTTTTTATTTGTATGTAAATAATATAAGCGCTCGATACGAAATTTATTGTTTTTATTTCTATCATCAACTGTATATTTTTTAAATATAAGCTTAAAAGTATTTTTTCGGATTAATTTATATAAATGTAAATGTTAATGTTACCTAAAATTTATCAAAATACATTTTTTATTTGCTAATTCTATCACATATAGCAAAAAATAAATATATTTGAGTATGAATTACTTGTACAAAATACAAATAATGCAAGATTAAAGTATTAAATATTTTTCGTAATATTTCGTATTTAGAAGAAAAATAACTAAAATTAAGGAATAATATTTTTTATGCAATTAGATTATGTTCTTATGTGAAATGTAGTCCGATTATTTTTTAAGATTACTTTTCATGGTTTATATTTCAAAGGAAGGAATCGATCCCGATAAAAAAGTAAATACTGAATATTAATAAATAAATATAAAGTTTATTTTTTACTATTCGTAAAAATTGTATTAAAATTACAAGAAATTTGTTTAGTTAGTTAATAAAGTTATATATATTATAAGTAAAATTCTTGTTTTAAATTTTTTTGATAAATTAATCTTTGTTTAATTTTGTTATTAGTAAAGAAAATAAAATTAAATATTTCTTTATAATAATTTAATAATTAAATATCATGTTTATAACGAGATAATTTAAAAACTTAGATTATTTAAACGTACATCATTATAAATTTACACTTGGCGTTTATTCAATTTTTCATAGGATTCTGAAATCCTTACTTTAAGCGAACAAAAGATTTTAAATTGTAAGAATAAAAATCTTGAGCAGTTTCTTTAAAACAATGGAATTTAATTCGATTTCCATACATACATAATAAAAAAGAATGTTGAAACAATGACTTCGATACAAATAATTTATTGGATCCAACAATCGACTAAAGCAATCGCAGCCGCATGTGCAAAATGTAATCGCATAAGCGAATAACAAGACTAGAGAATAGCAATAAATCAAATGGCTCGGACAATGCAAACCGATATTCATGTGCCAATCCCAAAACCGCTCAGATGGTGTTCCGAATCTGTCATAAACGATCTAGAATCTTCAGGCAAAGTGAAATTCTCGAGGTGCGTTTAAACGCGAGCTTTGCGATACGTCGATCTCGGAAGGCTACTACGAGCCTTTGTGTAACACCGTCAGGTCGAAACCACACCGTCGAGTCGTACCATCACCGAGCTTTGGTAAACATTTACTGGCTCTAGGTTTCCACCTCTCTTCTGTGCTGTGACATACCATTTATATGCACACACGCACATACGTGTATTTAGCGATTCAAATCCTCTTTTATTCAAGCTTCAAATAGATTGGCTTCGATTTCAATATTTTTAATTCAATTTCATATTTTTTGATTCGTTTGACAATCAAATATCGTCTATAAATACATGAATATAAAACATTATGATATTACTAGATTTTATGAACTCTAAAAATTTATCTTGATTATTAATATATTTTTTATAGCAGTTTATAATATGATATATTTAAATTACAATTATAAATTATTAATCAAAGTTTGGAAATCAAAAGCTATAAAATAATTTTTTCTTTAAGACGATATTAATTGTTTAAACGTAAAATATTAGTAATAATATTAATTTGCGATTAATTCTTAAATTATATTAAATAAAAAAATATAGGTAATTTAGTTTGCATAAATTATACGATATTAATTGAAATAAAATATGAATGCTATTGTGAAAACCTTAATTTAAAGCGAAATTTCATAAAATTAAAATATGTTCAGAGTTAATCATTCAAATTTTTTTTATTTTCAGGTCTTAGGATACGACTGGCCAATCTCTTTTTTAAATTACTGACATGTTTTCTATACATATTTCGCGTGGTCACCGACAGCGATCCCACGTTTGCAGCTTGGTAAGCTTTTTATTTTTCATATTTACTTTATAATTCTGCAGAATTTCTACTCTTACGGTATAATTATTGAGAGCGACTTTCATAAAATAATATTTATCATTCGCTTTATATCATAATACGATATAAAGCGAAATTAAAATAAATCGTTGAGTTTAAAAAAGGATTTCAAATATAAATTATTTTATATTCGCGCATACGATCGATAGAATATGAAATTTTAGAAATACTCTGATCCGATGTAAGCAAGTAAATTATTCCAATATCACGAAACTTAATGTTTCAAATTTATAAACTTTACTTTATATATTTTTATCTATATATTTTTTAATAAAAATAATAATATTGTAGTTACGAATTCATATTAACTATCAAAATCGATTAGTTATAATTATCCGAAATGTAAAAAATATATCGAATTATTCTGTAACTTAAAATTTAAATAAAAATTGAAGATTAAAAAAAATCTTATCATCAAACAATAAATCGTTCATTATTGTGTTTAAATATTCAAACGTAAGAGATATTATTAAAATATCATTTTGCATATATTTTAAACATACGTGTGAAATAATATTTCTAGAAAATCGGATTTAAATATACTTTAAAATAATATCGTTGTTAGAAATTGGAGCTACCAGTATATTTATATTGATAATAAAATGTTAGAAACTTATACTTTGATTATTTCATACAATATGTACAGAATACGTATGCAATATCGCACACTTTTCAGTTACGACTTTATCAATGTTAAAGGATACATTATGAAAATCAATCCCTCTAAATGTACCCATACATCAAAAGCGTTGGAACGCAAATTTTTATCTACTCCTCGTATACAAACAGCGATCGAGTTAAGACTTCTTTTGCATTGGTATAAAGATTATTGATTTTCCCGAATAGCAATCTGCTTTGCTCGTGCACATGAGCAGTCGTCTGAATTTTTTTCGTTTCCCAGACACCGTCGTATCAAAAGCGAGGAAAGCGATGCTACCGTTACTTCCGCGACAGCATATAGTCCGTTATACAGCGACATGGAAAAACGAGAGGAAATGCGGGAGGATATCTCCCGAGGCGAATTTAGGAGTAGTGTCTGGCGCGAAGCACTCGAAAACCCAGATAGACATACGATGGAGTTCTCCTACTTTGAAATAGATGCTTTTCATTTATTATTTATCCGTGCGATATATGAGATATAATGAGGATAAATATTTATACCCGCAAGTTTGAAGTTTCACGGTAAATGAAGCCGTTTTTCTGTTTAAGAATTCAAAGAATACGTGCAAGAGATTAAATTATGCTCGTGCACACATTTTGGAGTATAAAAGTTACGACTTTTATGTAAAACCTCAAAGAAAATTCGTAATTACGTTTCTACTAAAATAAACATAATATTATTAAAATCACGAATTTGAGTGTTTTATTAAAATCCAAGAATTATAATTTTGCAAAATAATCATATTCGTTATCGAGTTTTGGATTTCTTCGATAGGATTTTTTACCCTAAAACTAGAATAAATTAAACGTATTCGAAAGAATTATAATCGCAATACTTAGCAACGTGTAGTAATCTCGAATAATTCCTTTAATGCGCAAAGCCATAAAACGTTGAATTTGCCGCAAAGCAATTAACGAAAAAGAATTTCTGTCTCTTCGGAAAAAAAGAACAAATAAGGTAAAACCACACTTCTTACGAAACATGAAAAGAGTGCAATATTCGTGTAAGGCGTTCCTCTAACGGTACCGACTGAAGCGAAATCTCGGCAGCTTTCAACGTTTGCTCGTAGCACTTTGTACAGTAACGTACTTTTTCAGTTACGGCTGCACGCCTGGCAACAAGACCGAGTTCCTCATCTCCCAGAATCTCACGGAGGAGGAGTTTCAGGAACATCCGACCATCAACTGGGATGCGATACTGTGGGTGCGAAGACCTTTGGAATTGTGGATCATTCAAGTGATATTAGCAATGGTATCGCTGACCGAGGCGCTTCTCCTCGCCTATCTCGGATACAAGGTACGTTTATCCCCTTGCACCGCCCACTACTTGTCGTATTTTTCCCGCGACGTCTTTTAAACGTCTTATTTTCCTCTTCTGATTTCAAACTATCTAATGCAGAAATTATATACAATTCTTAATCGAGATTTCGGACGGAAGAACAAATTCGTCTTATAAATATTTGTCTTTCATTTTGTAAAATATTTTTTAAACGTGCTTATAGATAATTGTACTTGCTCGGACTTAAGTCGATGTCGTTTTCGTATTTAATCAAAAACCTTAAAAGCTAACGATTCTATTACACAAGCAAATCCGCGGATTTTTAGATATATTATATTTACTTTAGTTATTAAAATAGATAAATTTTGTGTAAATTTTTGAATATCTATAATGAATACATTATAATACCTATTACTTAAATATAAGTCGTAAAAAAAAACCTATTTGTAACTTGAAATTATATTCAATTAATATATTATTGAAAGCATCTAAAAACTCAAATAAAATATATATATAGTTTTACTCATCTTATCATTTTACTGATTTTGTATTAATATTTATATTTTATTTTCGATTTTCAGAAAAATATTTTTCTGTGAAAATATGTGGAAAAATCTACTCGTTGATATATCGAAAATAAGACAAATTCAGTTTTTTTTAATCTGCTCCGACCTCACGATTTTCCTAATTTCCGTTTCGAAGTAAATTCTCTTTTATGTTTGATAGATTTTTAGATAACCATGCACTCGTATTAGTTATATATATATTTTTTTTTAATATTCAATTATAATGATAACAAGATGTTTAAGAAATAATCTAAAATAGATCCCGAATCTACGAAAATAAGGCAAAATAACTAACGCGAACAACTTGATTCTAATGATATATAATTATAATAAATTAAACATCTTTTATGACAAATAATGAATAAATTCTTAAAGCATTAAAAGTCAAGATATAAGCATTAAACTACTTTATTTCATCAAAAAATGGGAACAGAATTTTCTATTTTTAGATAAGCGTCCTTTACAATCCTGTTGCTGATACATATGCACTTCATTCTTCAAATATTTTTAATATCATAATCAGTCCACAAAGCGAGAGATTTTTGCTTAAATTATAAACGCAGGCGTATACATGAATATAAACTCATATATCAACTAAAGTTTTTACGTGTAAACTTGATCTGCTAGAGTAAAAATATTTATAGAATATTATTTAGGTACAGTATATAGTTACAATGTATATAAAAAATTAAGTTTCTAGATTATTTTAAAGATATGCGCACATTTTATTATTTACTCCATTAAAAAAAAATTTATTCATGGAAATGTTTTGAAATTAGAATTTAAAATGTAGTCATTCAAAATTTTAAAAATACACGTTTCAATTTCGAGATTTTGGAATAATATTTGAAAGATTTTTGGTATTAAGAAAACATATTTCAACTACATTTTAATATTAGTTATTTATTTATTTATTTATTTATATAATCTTTAAAAAATATACTATAACTATCGCGTTAAAAATAAGATGCATTACGCAATAAAACTCTATCAAATATTAAAGTACCGGTATAAAATCAGAAGTAATCCGTTTATTTATATAAATTATAAATTATGATTTTATTAACGCAAACTATTCGAGCAAAATATTTTCTCCAACATTTTTTTCATTTCTACCGTTTCAGGTAAATACTTCCTCGTAACCTTTATCATTTCAACCTCTATTTTCTCAAGCTTCATTTCACAACACAATATCACCTCGCTTACACCCACCTACGCAACAGCAATCACCAATGAAAATTTTCATTCGTGACGATTCGTCGCACCGCTTTAGAATCCTGAAATCACCCTCTTTACAGATCTCAAATTGCATGCAATACCAATGTACCGTTCACAGTATTCATACAAAAGCGACTATTATGAGACACACCGTCGAATTACACGTGGGGAAATGCCCTTCTTTTTTCCTCGAGGCTTTATCTTACTAGTTGTCGTTTTGTTGATCATGTTGCTGATAATAGTCCAGGCAATGCTGCGAAAATTTTTACATAGATATATTTTTGGGCTCTTATTGCGCCAAAGAACTTTTGAAAATCATTGCATTATCAAGATTTTGCAGGATATTAGAAAAGCAAACTTAGCGGTATGCCAGTTAAATGGGGATGAAATCAGAACTGCAATTGGCGATTATCCTTTTATTCTAAGGTTATTGCATATAAAATTATAATTCATTTACTTGCACGAATGAACGCGAATAACGCGATAGAGTAAAAAAAACGTTTTTAATATGAATTATAAAATCAATGTTTTTCAATATTAATTCAAAACAATCTAAATAATTTTTATCAATTTATTTAATTTTAATTATAAATTTTTATACCTGATAATAATAAAAAGATAAGAATCAATTGAATCGTTGCATATATATGTAAATAATACTTAAAATAAAATTCTTTAAACTATTCCAATTTAATCGAGGCTAACCTTTAAGTAAAATTTATTTCAATTAAATTGAATTAAAATAAGTTGTAATCAGTAGTCATTTTTATATATAATTAATAAAAATCTTTTTTCATTTTATTTAAATAAAGGATAAATTTGATCAAAAAGAGTATTTTTACGGATCTTTAAATTTCTTCTTTTTTTACAGTGAAGTAAAATTAAAATGTAAAGTTAAAGTAATAATGAAAAAAATAGACGAACTTAAATATAAGAATATTTATTTTTATTCGTTAATCCCAAAATAAATTTTATGTGTATATTTGAAACAATTTATAAAGTACGTTTTTTATTATTAAAATTTCTTGATTTTAATTTTTTTATATTCGATTTAACTTTATTTTGAGATACACTAACGTATCAAATGTACTCGCTTTAACAGAGTTTTTGAAAAGTATATTTTTTAATATCACATATAATTATAAATTTAATGATCGATAATAGCTGATAATGCTGGACTAATAAAAATAATTTAAAATGGAAAATAAAGGAAAATTAGAACAGCGGGTCTTTATTGTACTTGCAATTTAACAGGAATCTTGCGTTTTATCAACGGAAGCTTTTTTCAGTTGAACTACCGATGCATGTGCAATTCTTTTTTCAAATCTTCTTCGGAGCATAATCGAGCACGAAACTAGATATTTATACTTATTTCACCTACGTGATATTACATATGTAGAAGATATAAAAAAAAATAAGGCATAGAGAGATAAATGTACACGGGTTTTTACTTTCCTGCTGAAAGAAATATATTTTAATAAAACAAAATATTGATCGTATCGGTGCAGATATTATCATTAATGAACTTTATTATTACCGCTATAATATATCATGTCGAAGATAATAAATGTTTGCGCAACAATTATGTTTTTATTAATACAATTGTCAGAAAGGTTTGTTTTATAGTGTATTGATATGAAAGCGTAATTATTCCATTATAAAATCTAACCAAATCAAAGGATGTATGATTTACAGAAAGAAATTTCTATACTCTTCTCTCGAAAGAATCATAAATAATAATTTGGGATTTTTGCTTTCTCACTTTTTATTTGTCTCTTTCTCTCTCTTGCAGAGCTTCTCTCTCTCTCTCTCTCTCTATATATATATATATATATATATATATACGCGTATTCATACATCATTTTTATTCGCAAGTTCTCGTTCTCATTGCGCTAACTTACTTCGGCACTTTCTGCTTCCTACCATGTAACGGATCTTCGTCATTTCATAAAGTTGGAAACTAGAAGTGGTTGCCGTGCCTCTTGAACTTTCTCTACTTCTGATTCTTTTTCTTTCTATCTTATATGTATACGTTTTGTTAACCTTTCGTGGAAGAGGCATACGACTGTGATTCGGGAGAATTTTTATTGCGCTTGAGTCAACTTTTCATTCTCAGAAGAATAATTAAAGGAACGTCTTTTTAGCGCTCCTTTTTCTTTGTTACTAAAGCTACTATTGCTCGAGAATCTCAAACTAGGATATATAAAAGTATAAATTGATTTGACGTTCGCATTCATAAATTCAAATTTGCATTATTCTATCTTTAATGAAATCGAAATGATTTTAAATGAGTCTTATATAAATGAAATCCGATTATTGAATCGCTAAATTTGTCCCTTGTTCCGATTTAAAAGTAAAAGCATAGAAAGATTTATTTTTAATAAGTTTTCTTAGATTTTTACGTTTATTGTAAATATTATGCCTCGCTTGAAAAGATTATTTTTTTTAAATATATCCTATTATAGTATAAAAAATTTCTTTTAAAATATTTAAAAATTATATTACAGACATTTTAGAAGCCTATCACTCAAATTTTGTATTGAGTTTCTTAATAATATTAAAGTTAATTAAAAAAAGATTTACGTATTTTTTAAAATCTTACTAATATTCTTCAAGAAATTATATAATTAATTAACAATATTTTTTTAACTAAATATATAATTTTAGTAAAATATTAAATTGTATAACTGATAATTTATTTACACTAACTAAATATTATGTTTAATTTATTTTTTTAATTAAACTCTTACGATTACATTTTTATATACAGTTACAAGTATATTGAGTTTAAAATTAAAATTTTTATAAAAAATTTTTAAATCGCAATTTTTAAAAGAGTAAATTTAACAATTTCACATTCATCAAATCTAATATTTGTAACCTTTATTGTGCTCTACAATAACTCAAGTTATGTATTATTAATAAAACTTACAAATTCAAATTTCTCTAGAAATAATGTATTTATATTCAGATAGTTTATCAAATATTTATAAAACTTTAAACACACTACATTTGAAAATACTTTAAAAGTCAGCTATGGAAAATTTTTATAAATTTACTAATATCAAAATGTATATATTTTGAAAATAAAATATACAGTATGAATAGTAATATATTTAAAAGATTGTCTTTATAAAATTCATATTAATCTTTAATATATTTATTATTAAAAATCTCCATATTCATTTATTTTATTGAATTGTTAACTGGTTTAAACTTTATATTTGTTTACCGAAATTATTTTTATTTTTTATCATGTTATTTAAAATGTTCAGTTATACAATTTTAAATATTTATACAAAAACGAATGAAACATATTAATCCATAGTTGATTTATTAATAAAATTTGGATTTTAAGCTATTTTGTCGTATTATATTTTAAACTCCATTTTAAAGTATTACCCTTACATTAAAAGTTTATTAAATTTTAATAACAAAATTTAATATTTCTGTAATTTCATTGTAAAAACACTAAAAAAGAATATTTCTTCTAAATGTTCGAATAAATTTAACCGAAAAATAATTATAAAAGTATAATAATAATAATAATAATAATAATAATAATAATAATAATAATAATAATAATAATAATAATAATACATGCAAGTTTACATTATTTCTAAATATTATGAATTCTTTAATAATGTTTTCAAACAATCTATTATTTTAATTATAAGTAATTTTAAGGAATAAATTATTAATGAAAACTAAACTTAGTTGAAAATCTATATTATTTTACAATATAGATTTATACGTATATATATATATACACGCGATAATACACTTTACCTTAAATATTCCAAAAATATATTCATACATAATAACTAAAACATTAGAATATATATTTTATGTTTTTATATTTTTCAGAACAAAATGGTATTATATATTAAAATTAAGGTATATTAATTGTACATTAATTTCTGATATATGTATTTGTATATATATTCATAAGCCATAAATAACTATATAATATATACTTTCTTTAATTATTTACGTTATATAATCATATGATTTGTAAAACATTAATGTATCCTAAAAAAGAAAATATTAAAATAATTTTTTAAATCTATCTTATAGAGATTTAATTATCTTTATGTTCCAAGTCTTTTAAAATTTTTGTAATTAATGGTATTCAAACAATTATCATCAAATGTGTTATATAGAGAGTACCTTGAAAGATTTTTTAACAAAATATATTTACACAAAATCATTTAGATATTCATGATTAAATGGCTTATTTGAAATTATGAAAAAATTTAATTCAAATACTCTTGATCAGTAATAAATGAATATTTTTTACATTATATAATCTATAACTTAAAATATACTTTTTTCAGAAAAATTTTAAATAAACTTGTAAAATATAAAATATTCTGAAACAATGAATATAAAATCAAAGCTTAATTTGTAATATAAAGCAATCGTTTTATATACTATCCAATAGAAATATGCATATTTGTACTGAATATCAATTATTAATTTTGCGCTTACCTCTTGTAGAATTTAAATGTATATTTTAGCATTGCATATTATTATTAAATACTTCAATTAAATTATAAGAAGTATAATACCGTAAAATCAATGATTTAATACATAAAATCATATAACTCGGAGTATGAAATAATTAGAAAATTATATTCCAGAGTTTTATTCTTCTCGATCATTTCAATAAATTTTATCTCATAAAATCTTAAATTAAATATACGCTTCGCTTTTAAATCTGCATTTAACTCGGGAAAATTAATAGAAGACACGTATAAAATTTAATCGTCAGTAAAGAAAGACTTCGCTTTTTCTACACCTAATGTATGTATTGAAAAAGTCGTTTGCAATTTTATTTTTTCAGAATACATCAATAAATATTTCACGAGCATTACATCCAAAGTCTACCAAAATCATCCTTTGCTGAGAATAATAGATTTAGGTGAGGTAACCACGAAAGCTGTGTACACCTCACCTTCCACCTTGATTAGTTTCGCCGTTGTCGCGACTACAGTCGTTCGTGTTTTCCGCCTCTTCCCTGCCATTTCTCTCTTTCTCTCTTCATTTACTTGCTTTCCTCTGGAAAAGACGAGACAAGAACGACTTTCTGTCTATGTATTTCTTCGTTTGTTTCTCTTGTTTAACGCCGATGGTGACGGCGGAATTCCGCTCCGGGAGAAATCAATTTTTTCACAAGTCAATTCGATAAGCGCTTTTTATATAAATACGGAAGTGCACGGCATAGAGAAGATCTTATTAATGAAAACAAGGAAGAGTAGATTTTACTTCGGAGTCGTTTTTTGCTTTGAAACAGGAAGTAAACATCTTTGTAAAATCAATTATTCGCAAATTCATGGTTTTCGTAACTTCGCTAAGAATTATCTAGAAGACAGAAAATATATTTATTGATATTTTATAAAATATGAAGTTCTTATTATTTGTAAACAGAGATAAATTTTTTTTTAAATAAAGTATAAATCTAATAAATTTAATTTAATACCGATGCAGGGTTCATTATTATTTTCGCTGAGACTTATATCAATAGATCCATCTACGTATAACCATGAATAGATAAATTATAATATAATCGATTAATACGAGAGTCTTTTTATTATTTTGATACAGGAATGAGACTTCGGAACAATTATAGTGATAACTCAAGCCTGGAATAAAAGCTATTGAACTGCTAGTTTATTCCCACCCGCTTAAATTCTTTTCTGTTCCTTTCTGAGATTGCACCTTGCAGTTCTTGATAAGATAGTATGGTTTATTATGTCTGGCGTATATCCACTATAATACTCCAGTTTCGTAATATTATTTTAAAATAAATATTCCGGAAACAATTAGAAATTATTTTTACAGCGAACTTATTTGGATAAATGCGACAGGAAAATTTAGTATTCATTTATTTCAACAAAACTCTGCATTGATAACATTTATATTTAACAATATAAAACTTAAAAAATATAAAATACCTTTTTCATAAAAATATACAAATACTGTGAAATCTTATATTTATGTGGAAATATTTGTAGATTACAAAGAAAACTCAAACTTGAATAGCATTCGAATTCCTTTGTTTCGAGAAAAAAGCTAAATATTTAAGAAAATTATTTTATTCATGAAAATATGGTTTAGAAAGTGATTCTAATTATAGAATAAAAATATTAAATAATTCAACACTGCAAATACTTGCATGCCGGTACTTTTATATCTCTTTATCTCTATTTCTCCATCTGTGTCGCTACGCATCTATATTTTATTTTCTTTTTTATTTCTCTCTTTTTTGTCTCTCTCTCGCTCTCTCTCTCTCTCTCTCTCTCTCTCTCTTATCCTTTCTAAGACTCTCTATTTCTCTAACAATGAGAATTTCAATGCACGGAAGTATAAGTAAACAAGAAAGCATATCAAGGTACGTGATAAGAGCTCAAAGAACCTCAACCCCTCGCTTCGTTTACCCGGAAATGTGAAATTGGCAGGTGGTGGCAGAACTTTAGGCTGCCTTCATTCTTTGAGCTTTTCAAACATCGAATAACTCTGTGTCAAAAGTAAAGTTAAAAATGGTGGTTGCAAAAATAGAAAAATACAAAGCTTTTATGTATTTGTCGATTTGAGCATACAAGGACATTGTACAACATTCCTTGTGAAAATTGTATAGTTCCTGAAAAGATGAATTGCAAGGTACACGAATTAATCTGTTTTTTTTTAAAAGATCTAGCAGACACGATATGGCGAATGATGAATTTATTTATTTAAAAATTGATGTCTTAAAATATTATAATCAAATAATGTACAATGTCTAAAATTTTGAAGTTGCTATTTTATTTTACTAAAATCCAATTTAAACTTGATTTTATTTTACGTTAATTATATATTCTAACTTCTATGTAGTTTATATTATTAAAACATAAAAATTTATATCAAATAAATGTTTACTCATTCATACTCGTAAATTAATACTAACCTTATTTTCTAAATATATACATATTTTAGCGTTCAAAATTAATTTTTTTAACTATAAATAAATTATAAATTATTAATAAATTAGTAACTATATCATATTTATTATTTTAATAACGTAAAATACCACTAATACTATTATAATCATTATAAGATTATTATATTTTAGTTCAAAATGTTATCAAACGTAAATTATTCTTAAATATTTAAGTACATCTGAGCATCGAATTCTATAGTAAAAAGTTTATTTTAGTATATTCTTTATTCTTAAATTATTTAAATTTTTCTCTTTTCTTCTGCTTCTTTATAATAAAATTTAATATTGCTTGTATATTTGCACACATAATTTTGCCTCTTTCCTAAAAATATTTTATATTACGTGTACCAAAAATTAGCTTTCAAATTCTACTTCTATATTTCATTAAATTTGATATTTAATGATGATATTGGGAGAAATTAACGTTTACAAGCACAAATATTGAGAAGGATAAATTTTCACAGTATCGGTAGCGTCGGAGATAGTAAATGAGACGGAAGTGAGGTACTAAGCTGTAATCTCCATCTCTCAAGTCTAATGACATGCTCAAACTAACGACTGATCGTGCATCGTGTTGCTCGGAAGCTCGACTAAGCGACATCGTTTTGTTTCCGAAGTAGATATGGCGCCTCTTCAATTGTTTGACCATTATGACGTCGTGTACCGTATATCGAAACTGAATCTATTTTACGAAGCTGTTGCTTACAGCAAGTACGAGATATCGTTTTTGTTCAATTGTAACTTTCTACTTATGCTTGAAATTTCAGGAATATATTTTGGTACAGTCAGTGTTCAATTAATGAAGTTAATTTAGAACATAATAGTTATTCAAAAGACAGTTTCCACTTGTTGATTTCTCAAACTTAGCGCTAAGTTTAGTCTTACAAAAAGTTTTTTGCCCATGATTATAGCGTAATATTGTAGATTAGTATTTAATTTAAAATTACATTAAGTTTAAATATTATATTAACATAAATGTTTCAGTCAAATATAATTTCTAAATTAATTTATTTGAAAGTGATTGATAATCTTCGATATTAACTGTTAATTATACTTTTTTAATATAATAACTCAAATAACGAAATAAATGTATGAAATATCTAAGATGGATTTTATTTATTAGTAAATTTAACATTTAAATATAAGTTATAAAATTTATTTATTCTAATTAAAAGATAAATAATATAGATAAAATTATACAAGTAATATTACTATTAAACAATAAAATATTTTCTTATTAGTAATCCTATTGAAGAATAAAATCATTACTAATATGTTTAGATAAAATATAGTAATTTTTATTATAAAATACTTAATATATCATTCAACCTTTTTTATATTTTAGACAAAGATTAAATTGCGTTCTTTGAATCAATTAAATATTATTATGAATAATATCAAAAATCAAACATATATACACATATGTTAATAGAGAATTTATTATAATTTTCAATTTTCAAAATGTAATTATTATATGCAAATAAATTATAGATGTTAATATTGTACAGCATATATAAAATATTTTTTAAATATTAATGTATCTCGCGTTAGATATTTAATTTTATAAATAAAGTATTTATATTCATTGAATCATCATAACCACTTAACTTCAATATTATTAATATTATTCTAGTAACAGATATATATTACATATTATTCGTATTAAATTATAATGAAATTCTTCCATTTAATCAAGCTTAAAATATTTCAATAAATAGATGATCAAATGGTAAATTATCAAATTCGATAAAACCGACGAATAATTCTTTAATAGTGTTTATATTAGTGAATTATTTACTATTTAAAATTTTATAAATTCTTTTGAATAATAAATAAATTAGTATATCATTAATAAAATATTTTATAAATTTTATTTAATTTATATTTTTTTCTTATATGACTGAAATATTTATTAATTAAATTGAATATGACTGAGCGTATAAAAGAATTCTAGTAAATTACTTTAAAGCTTAGAATCAGCTTTATTTACCGAGTCATTTAATCACCATTGGATAAAAGGATGATAATTAAAAAGCTTTTCTTTTATGTACGCAGCTTTCATAATATAAGTATAAATAACTTTATCCACTTTAAAAATCGTTCATTCAGATTCTCTGCTGATTAAGATATTTTAGTTAAATAGTTGGAATTTAATTTAAATTTTAAAAAATTGCACGAAATAATTTTAATTATATATTTTTTATTTACTTATATTTGTTAAATTTCTAAGTCTTTCACTATATCACTTTTCATTAACATCAAGATTTAGTTTTTATATACTAATCGAGACTTTTTTAAAAATTAATTCTATATATTTAATGTATGTAATTAAAATTTTTTGGTTTTATATGTTTAATTAAAAAAAAATATAAATGAACTTTTAAAACTTAATAATGAAAAAAAATTTATATTCAATAGTTTTAATCATATTATATTATATTAAGAATTTATGGATGACTGTTTATTGATTCAATCTACTCGGTAACAACCCAGACATTTAAATGTTTAAAGCGACTCGAAATAAATATCTGCGGGTTACCTAACCTGGAAGTCCATTTTGACTCAGTTACGACAAATCGATACAAAACTATAAGTGGATCGTTGTACACACCAAAATTCACGTGTATTAAATACGGCTTCCTTTAATATTACTCATTTCTGTACGTCAATGCGTCTCTCGTCTTTCGAAATTTGTGAGATTCCCTTCGTAACTCTTTTGATACTTAATTGCCTGTTCCTTCATTTTTCACGGTCACTTCATACAGCATCCTTCCTTTTCATCTTTCACCACATCATTTATTGACCAAAGCTACAGCACTTCATCTCTCTTCTAATACCCAAAAGCTAACATATAAATAGATTGACTAACTGACTGACATATATATGAGTATATTGCAGGGATATACTAAAGCGTAATTACGAGTTCCTTTATACTAAGAATTTAAAAAACCAAATTAAGCAATAAATTTTTCACGCAAAATATAATTAGATATTTTCACGTATTTTAAAACCAAAAATTATAAGATAACCATTTACAGTACGAAAAATATTTATGAAACATAGGTTTCATTTTTTCATAAAAATGAAAAAGTAACTTACAAAAAATCGAAAAAAATATAATATAACATCGTTATTTTTAACTTCCAATTTTTCCATCGATAAACAAAAAGTTTTCGATTTTTGCACAAAGAATTTTTCGCTGTATCATAAAAATCTGAAATCCGCAGTATATGATACAAGGTAAATTCTACCCTTGACTTTACATCTACATAAAAAATATTTTCAAGTATGCATAGATGTATATAACCGATATCGTATCGAGTGCGCAAAACCCTTTACGTGTCCCTTGAAACCTTCTAGTCATCAGTAGAATCGGCGTCTGTTTCAAAATTGTATTTGTGATCGTAAGAGACCCAAGAGTTCACTGCATCAGTTCCCTATTAATCTAACTGGGGGATATTAATGATAACAGTTTTCTACGCTGGTATGGCGGCATATGGATACGGATACATGAAAACTTCAAAATGTTATCTTACTTCAGCACTCGTAAACGTGGAAATCATTTCTCTCTCTCTTTCCATCTCGTTTCTCGTTCTTATTTGCTCCCGTTTACAAACTGTATTTCTTTCTTTTGCAGAAATATTTAAATGCAAATACTGTATTATATTATTCATCGCTTTCTTGAATGAATTTCAAGCTGAGATTATAGGAATTCATTCTCTTTGTAAAATTCTTGAACATTTTGCCTATTATATATGCACGAGTTCTAAATAAAAGTAAAATAAAACAAGCAGAAATCTTTGTAGAAATAATTTTCACATTTTCTTTTTTGTTGAATTCTTAAAAGTACTTCATATAGAGCTAAATTCGCACAAATTAAATTTCATTTTTTAAAAACATTAAATACATGAAAAAATTTTAACTGTTTGCATTTATATACTATATGATTTATATGATTGAAATATGAATTATACACGAGTCTATATAATATATTTATAAACAGATTTAATTATAAAATTAAATAACTATGACCTATAACTTAAAAAATAAGTAATAATTTACATTTATATTTTTTTGCTTACGACTTTAATATTTTATATATGTCCGTTTATAACGTGGTTTACAATTTACGCTTTTCCTGTACCAAATTATTTTTAATAATTTAAAACACATAAATTTGAAAAAAAATACATTTATAAAAAGGTAATTGATAATAAATATAGTTTAATGAAAATATTTACTGTATTCTGAATTGAATTTAGTGTACTAATTTTTATAAAAAATAATTAAGTTATATTTAAGTAAATAGAAGCATTTATTATTTTCAGTTTATCAGAAATTATTGATAAAATTCCATGTATTATGAAAATATTAGTTTTATTAAGTTCATTGTATACATTTCTTATTAAATAGAATTTTTAATTATAATAAATTTACTATCGTATCAAGAATTTCTTTTATAAATAAATAATTAAATCATTAAATTGATACAAATTATAATCCGTTCAAAAATTATCAATTCTGTAACATATATATATATAATGAAAGTGAAATTTTATATTATTCATTGTAGTAACAATCTTTTAAACGATGAATATAAAATTAAACAAATTTATAGAACATAAAATAATATTATACTTCCAAAAATTTCGACACATTCCAATAATTAAAAATAAATATTTTTTAACATTTTTTATTTTTATTGTAGTTCTCAATTTTCTTATTGAATTGCACATAAGATTATTAACACATTGAATAACATACAATTTAGAAGCGATTGAAATTCGAATTCTGGATACTTTATATGGTATCTTTAATTCTCACACAATCTCTTCTTGTACTTTGACGACGTCGCTACACTACTTTTCTAGAGTGTGGGATTTCAGCTTACGTATTTTATACTTCGTGAAAGTTTCATAAGTAACTCCAGCCCTTAACCTTCGACCATAAAGTCTCGTTTAAGAGTCTTATATAAGCTTCATATGAAGCAAAATTTATATAAAAATCTCTAGTGTTAATTAAAAGAAATGTGTAGCTGTATAACTCTTTTCTTGATTTAAAAAAGTGTAATGAAATGGAGAAGAAACGAAATGGATTCAGTTCACAAATTATAAATACAGTGTATAGAAAATATTATTCTTGAAAACTATTCAATAATATATATCAATATAGAATTTTCATATATTTCTTTCAATTTATACTAGAATACTTGCTATGAATATAACTCTTAAAATATATAAAAGTTCTGAAATTAGACAAGAAGTTGTTAAAACTATACTATAACACTTTTACCATCACAAAAAACATGATTTAAAGTAAAATTTTTAAATATTAATATTATATAAGATTTTACAAAAAAAAATATTATATTTTCACTTCTTTTTTGCATCATAAAAATTGAAAAAATCCATATGTTCGCATAATTCGTTTAATTTCTTAAATTTTCTATCTATCTCCTAAAATTTTAAAACTTTCATTAAAATTTTAATAATAGATTATATATATGATTACCGGACTTTTTAAATCCATTTCGTAAAAGCGATAAATATAAATATTATAGAATTCCTGCAAATTCGATGCAATATGTTATAAAATAAAATTTTCTGTATTAATTTTTGTAAAAGTTGCAGATATTATTCAATATTTAATACAAATTATTTTTATTTTATATTAATATTATAACCATCTTCGTAAAATTTATCTTCATTTGTAATAAGTTAAAATAATATCATTTAAAAATTAACAATAAAGTGGATATTTAGTGTATAAATTTACTAATATTGAAAAAGAAGACCAATTTTTCAAAAATCTACCTTAATTAATGAAAATATTATTAACTTTTTTGGTATTATCATTGGGAACGATATTATTCATGGACAGATTTTTAAATTTTAAATAAAAATTTAAATTAAAAAAAGTAAACGTTTACAATGAAATTTCTCGATGGATAAAATAATATTAATTAAAAAACTCTACAATATAGAAAACCATTGAAATTGAATTCATAAAAATAACAAATTGAGTGTCAGGAAACCTTCCAAAATACATACATTTACGAAAAAACGATTTATCTTACCAATCCAAACCGCATTGATTGAATATTAACATATTTATAATACTCGTATTACACATTCGATACATAAAATGTGTCGCATTAACAGGCGTGATCATCCTCGATCGATAACTTTTATCGGAATATCATATCTAGTTGATATCGCAAACTCAATCTGGTGATCCCATCATGTTCGTAGTTGCCATTAAGATTACAGCATATTAGTCATCGGAGAGGTTGTTTCAATTACGATACGACTGATCACAGATATGACTTGAGTCAAGGAAACATCATCGCCCCGTACTTCATTGATCATGAATTTAAAAGTTGTTTTTATGAAAATTGAAAAGTTTTGTGCATTCGTAAAATAAGTCTAGTTGGACACGAACTAGGATGACACCCTATAAAATATAATCGCATAATGCCGGGGACATCCTAAGCTGTACCGGAAAGTCGACTACTCAAACGGTAGATATTTCTCTAATAGCTTTACGCCATCGAACAAAGGAGGTATAGAACCCCGACTTGATAAATGGGATTGAGAAGTGGCCATACGAATCAAGGATTACGCATCGAGTGAGTTAATTACCTCGTCGTACCAATAGATACGACAAACTCTCCAATATGGTCAATTCTCATCTCTAACAGTATACTATTCACATGTACTCGCGAGCAACCTACTAATGGCACATCGATCCCTTTCTCCCTTGCAAAATTCAACTTCATAATACCATTGAGGAGCTCAATGAACCATCGAGATAATCCTCCTAAGATATTGTCTATTTTTTGAAGCCATTTAAGCGGTGTTCTATAAAAACTGTAAATCGGTAGGTCTTCGAATAATCTTAAATTTCAAAAATGCCTCGTTTAACCGACGAACATTTTTCTTGATAGCGTAATCATTTGTCTTTGCTGTATTCAACGTTCTGCTCGTAAATCTTAAAAAAATCGAGACAAGATTGCGCCGATGCATAGATCAACCTGTATAGCGACACCATCGCAAGCAAAAGGTCTTCGTATAAAGTCGTTGAAGATACCTCGAATATAGAGCACGGGAAAACTGCCCAAGATATAGATTTTAAAAATACCAAGGTCAATGCTATGAACAGAGGCAACACCTTCGATAAACGTATCAGAGATGTCACGTTATGCGGATACGAAGGAAAGGACACCGCCGTTAACAATTGTAAGTAGGCCGACGCAAACAACACCGCAAGGAAACAGACTGCGGTATCAAATTCCGCAAGGGCAACACGGATACCAGTCTCGATAAAAAAATCAACGCTAACCTTAACTTTAATGGAAGTGCATGTCAAGCGACCCCCGCCAACAAGTAAAACAATGTAGGTTATACGACCGGACAGATTTACATTGCGAGTCCTAACAGGTAAACTGTGGTAAGCTGTATGTAATTCGGATAAGTAAATTTGATAAATAGAAAAATTATATTTTATACAATACCTTACTTTCCAGAGATGTTTTAGTTGTTTTAAACCTTCCGTTTAAAAATCAAAAATAAATAATTAATTGTAAAATAATTTGTATATCTTGATAATTGATTTTATTTCCTTCTTTAATATTTAAATTTTGAAGATTGTATGACAAATTCAAATTAAATAAATGCGAAAATTTTGCGAAAAAATTTCTTCGATATAATACAATTTGCATTATTTAAAAAAGTATTATTTACTATTTAAAAAATGTAATTGTAACCAGTATCGATACGCAACGCGAATAATCGGATATTTATTTTTCGTCTATAATTAAACGTGTATATATTTATTTAATAGTAGTTAGTTTCTTACCTCCAAGATTGTTTCGGCAAGTCTTATTAAGCATAGAATAAGGAGAATACTCGAGTAACCGAGGATGTATCATGCATATTAACATTGCCAAATCTTGCACCACGAGCGCACTGTTACAATATTAAAATTATAAATCAACATTTCTAAACTTATACAACATTTTTCAAATGAATAAAATACTAAAATGCAAACATTATTTATTATCTTTATTTCAGTGATTATTTTTAAATTATAAACTTCGATATTAAAAAAAGTCAGTGAAATTAATGCAATTATTTATCTAAAATTTACGCGAATAACTAAGTAAATTAAAATATAAATAATAAAACTAAGGATTTAGCATTAAGTAGTTAGACTTTACAATTCCTTCATCCAAGAAAGTTAACTTTAACTTCATTTACTCTGTAAGATTGTATATCTACACGAGTAGTAGTTACTAATTTTTTTTTTTTTTAATTAAGTACCTTCCTCAAATCTGATGCAAGTGAACCCACCCAGAAAATATGAAGAAATCTTTCGTCATCCCTACAATTTTGCAATCCGACCGTGAAATCGTTGTCATTGCATCTGACTGTCGTACTCGAGCACTTTAGAAACTCGTTAACCACAAATTAGACAAATTCTTCGAGGTCTTGCCTAAGGTCCTATGAATTCTAATTTGATAAGAAAAACAAGGGTTCCTCGACTTCGAGGACAACACATCTAGCCGTGTCGAATCACCACGGAAAACGAGATCTTCCTGCTCCATTAAACGGTACTTTCCCGTTGCGTCGTAATGCAATAGTATAGCCAGCGCAAATCAAAGTACTTCTGATACGGCTGCTGTTACTCTCATTGCCTCTCTACGCTTTACGTTCCTGATCTTGTACTTCTCTTATGTGACTGGCTTCGACTACAGAGAGTAATATCGTTTATGGATACGTTAACATCATTCTACTTACTAGGTAATTGTCTAAAAATGTGTCCGTACGAGGCCTAGTTATCCTCCTTTGCGCTTCGTTTTTTAATTAGAAAAATAAGGGCGATATTTTATGCGTTCTTTTATCGTCTATCCCAAGCGGAATTCTTTTACAACTGAAAGTTATAAAAAGGCATAATAGGTATAAAAATAATCTCTCCTAAACGGTAATTTAAATTTTTTTCAAAGAATATCCTTAATTACACGGTTACAACTGAAAAATTTATCAAATATTGGTAAAAAAAAAGATCTGCAGCTTAAATGTTAAATGTAGTAAAATATAAAATGTAGAAAAAAATCTTTGATTAAAATTATTATTACTATATTCGGTGTCTATATTTAAAAATGAAGACTAAGTTTTATGCGAATGAGTTGAATCGTTTGCTATAAATCTTAGTCAATAATATTCAATTTTATAAAAAAAGTTTATTTTATAAAAAAAAGCGCTTATACCTTGAATATTATACTTTGAATAGGAATCCAACTATAATAAAAAAATTAATTCTTACCTTAAAGCACGTTATGTCAGATTATAGAATGACCTTTGTGCTACCTGTATAGCCTCTAAATTATCTATTTGATGATGTCTGCGTCGCATTCTCTACTCTCGTATTGTCGTACCCTCGACGCTCGACGAAGCTGATCCGTCGTTCCTGAATTCTAACTGCGTAGGTATGCGCACTTTGACCACATTCACTGCAATGGCCCTCATTATATGGAATAATGCTATTGAAGCTTCATTAAATGTGCGGGTACTATAAAAGCTGACGTTTCACCAATCTTCGAGCCACTAAGAATAATTTGTTAACCCATCTTTTAAATTAGTCGATTACAACATTCATTATTATTTTTGATAAATCTGCCAAGCATTATTACGGTAATGCTTTTTCACTGAAATTCATTTAAATGGAATTAATAATATTTAGAACGCGGAGTATTTGATTTTCGTATTCGCGTAAAAATTCTGCTCTCTTATTTTTATCTTGGATCTGAACATATAGGTACTGACATCTGCGCCATGATTTTTTGATTTTAAATAATAATGTTGCGAATTTCCATTCGTCGAACTACAACAATAGCGTGTTACCTATATTCCCCTTTTCATATCTTCTACTGAGTTATTACAGTGTTGACCTACAGTCAAATGATAATAAATCGTCCATTTATCTATCATTTTACTCATCGATTGACCTTTGCGAGTCATTTCTATTTTTCTTTATCTGGCACAAATAACGCTCGTTTTTTAACGTGGATAATATATTAGTTTTAATAATAAAAATATTTTCGCACAAAGTAGCACTTAAAGTACGAGTATAAATTTTTAAATCGTCAACCCCAATGTAGTTGTAGTTAATATAGAATTTATTCCATTTATTTCTATTTACTAGAAATTTTGTATTTGTAATGATCAATATATTTCTTAATACCTTTCATAACAGAAAACTTATTTTTTTTAGCTTCCTACTTTTTGTTTCTGGCAATTTTTTTAAATATTATCAACATACATATTAACTTATAATGGAAAGTATATATTATAAGTAAGAGAAAGTATATTTTTTACTTATTCTACCTTAAATAATCTTTAAGTTATTATTATTATTATAAATCTTTGCTTCTTTAGAATATTTTATGAATTTTTCTTTTAAAACATTTAAAAATCAGAAAAATGTATATGATAAAGATTAAACGGTAAATCATAAATACTTTGCTATAAAAAATTTAATACATTCAAAATCCTACAAAGCTTTCTCGATTTGTTACCCGTAATTCGAAAGTCCTTATTATTATTTATTAAAATATTAAGAATCTACTTATTTTAGATTTACTTCGGATAAAAATATTAGAAATTTACAAATTTTTACATGTTAATGCAATTTTAAAATCATAGTTTTAAAACCAAAATTTCTTACGTTAAAAAAATTTAACCATTGCAAGATTTACGCTCAAATACTATTATAAAATTAATAATACAAAATTCAGTTTTACTATTTTTCAGCGTTACAATTTTGTTCATCATTGTATTAAAACTCACTTGGCAATTCTCCAACAGTTTCAGATTTTAATATTGTTTTGCTTTCTCTGATCGTCATTTTAAAAAATTCACAAAAACTTTTTATTGTTTTGTCACTGCACTTGACTTAACACAGCTTTAACTTGTTACATATGCACAGAATAATGATATATATAAAACTTATTTTAGCATTCTGTAGATATTTATAGCAACTAGACGGAAGCATTAAAATTGCTGCCGACACGACCTCGACTCCCTCGAAAATTCAGTGATTTATAGATTCCTTGTAAATCCATCGAAGCACCATGACTCGAGAGAGGTACGATCGAACCTCCGGTGATGTACTTGCGAGCAGGGCGGAATCGCTAGATTCCACGGTAAATGCTCTTAAAGGGCCGAAAGGAGATGAAATAGACCAAAGGAGCGCTAAATTTGCTAATGACGGTTACGTGTTAAAAGTCGCCTACACGTTTCAATTTTTTACCAAATTTGAAAAAATTTTTAAAAAATATTCTTGAAATATTACCGTAATGGAAAAATAGAAGAAATTTTATTATTAAGGGATTATTGCGTTTAATTTATGCCATAAATTTCTTTCTTAATAAGTTTAAGTGTATGCTTTGACCATTTCATTCATCTTTACTTGACAAATATGTACTTAGTAAAGTAATTTGCATTCGCTATAAGACTTACAATTTATTAAAGCTTGAACAACTTCAATAATGATGAAATTTCATCCATGTATTCGATTAACAATATATAATGTTTTCAAAAGTTTTCACCAAAATTTAGATAATATTTTTAATTTAATGCCTCCACTTTTTATCATAAGATCAGCAAAAAATTTACATACTGATTGGTAGTTGTGGTTTACCATATTTTAAATCCCAAATCTGTTTAATACATATGATCTGAGAAAAAAATGTGAATTTCTTACTTTATTACTGTAAGGTTTGAAGAATATTTATAATTAATTATATTCATACTTAAATTATAAAAAAAATATATTTGAATTTCGCGTAATATAAACAAATAATTGTGATGTAAATTATTAGAATAAAAGATTATATAGTGCGTCATAAAATAATTTAATTATAAAATCTCTATAATATTTAATAATATTATTAGTATTGATTGGTAAATATCTATAAACATTATAATTATTTAATCATTCTATACAAATTGTCGATACGATCAAATAAGCCGTCAAAGATTCAAATTGAAAAAATTCGTACCAACTCGGCGCGTTTTAATTTATTCGTACTGGCGATCCAGTCTTTTTATCGTTATTTTTAGAGAAGGTAGCTTCGATTATGCCGAGCTTGAAACTCAATTATCGAACTCGCGTACAATTATGTAAAAATGCGAAAGAGAAAGATTATTTATAGTATTTATGTCAATAATACGTGTTTGCAAAAGCAAAAGAAAGGAAATAGAAAAAAATTGGTTATCAATCCGAAACTGGCTTGCGTCTTTGTTCTCTTTTGATCTCCGAGCAGTAGCCTGAAGACATTAAATATCTTTTGCCTAGTCAACTCTTCGTATGCGTCAGAAAAGTTCCCTCCTTTTCACGCCCTTTACCCAGAGGCCAGTGTATAAGTTCAGCGACGGTACTACTTGATGCAAAGACGAAATTAATGCCGGTAATTAAAAGGCTCTGTACGTACACTCTCTTTCGCTTTTCAGTGTACCGTTGCTTCTAGTATTCGCGCGTCACGTCTGCATATTATGGCACAAGGAATGCTGCTAAGGTCTGGCGGTGTGCCTTCAAAATTAGTTTTCAGCTCGCTGTTACTCCCACGCTTTACCTCGCGGCAAATCCTACATATGCGAAAAGCATTCGTGCAAAATTTAGGAGAAGGAACGAATAATTTATCAAAAACTGAGCGTTGATAAAGGAATCGAACAAGATTTCTGTCGGGAATTAAATTTTCTTATTTTAAGAAATTTTTGTAAGGCGCAAAAGATTATCTAAACAAGATTAGTGGGAATACGACGCTTCGTCTAACCGAATAAATCCTTTAAAAATATCACATTGTAACGAATGAAGGAGATATACGTTTTAATCAAAAGGTCTTAAAAAGTATTTAAAAGTCTTCAACGAATTCTGTGGATAGTCTTATAGATAGTCAAGTAGTAAAATGCTTTGAAATTCTTGAGAATCTTACCGTGTTGCCATTTTATCAGATAATGAAAGGATAAAATTTTTCAATACTCTTGTCATTATTATCAACAATAAATCTTAAATTTTAATCAAGTTTATTATTATTGTAAAAATTAATAAAAAGACGATATTTTATAAATAACGAGAAGTAAACTGTTATAAAATACTAGTATAGACAGTTAAATTACTTACTTTTATTACTATTTGAAAACATATATTTATAAATACGTATGTTCGATATAAAAAAGCTCGTAAATGATTCAACAATGCATGACTTATAATTAAAATTACTTGAATAGAATATAATGTCTTTAAAAATTGATTATTTAAGAATTGCGTTGATGATACTGTAAAAATTATTTTAATGTATTTATTTGACATTAATTTTTGCAGAGTTGGTACTAAAAAGAAACGAAAAAATATAAAATTGTATTGTTGCGTATTTGTATAATTTAATCGGCTTTTATACAACATGAAGAAATTATAAACTTGAATGAAATAATTGAATACTGAATAACAAAGAGGTTTAGCTTTCATAGAATTCTAATAACTTATTTTCAAATTTCCGTTATTTTATGCACAATAGAATGTAATACTCATCATAAGCACATCGTATCTTTTGTGATACTCTACTTAAATTTAATATTTTTTGTGATGTAAAATTGGATGCCTTGGACATTATAAAGTTTGAATCTTTCTTAGATAGCATTGAAAATACATATTTCATCTAAAATCTACAGTATTTTTTAATTATTCTTATTCTTTGGTACATGTATAAAACACTAAAAACTGTACTAAACCGTGCAATGTGTTTCATATAACATTATTGAATAACTATTAAATGGCTAAAGATATTGACTTTAGACCCTATAACATCTTTATATCAAGCAATAAATTATTTTAAGAGATATACCTGCATTTAATACTATAAATAAAATGAATCGACCATTTAAATATATAAATATACATATATATAAATTTTGAGTATATTTGTAGTTATAATAAATCTAATTATATTTTTATATTTTTTTTAAATCTTCAATTTTTTCAAATCAAATCAAAAACTCTTTTTTTCCTAATTTTTTCTCAAACTATTTACTTAATTTTAATATTAAAAAATGATTCACAAAAAGATAAAAATGACTGATAATTTATGGTAATATTAATTATGTAGCTGCATATTTTTACAACATTTTAAGAAGCGACTTCTGTTAAAATTATACGTCAAATTTTTTTTAGTGAAAAAATATAGATTTTCTAAATTATTTTGCGAATCATTTGGCTTGAAATAATATATCCGTTTCTGATTTTTCTAAATAAATCAAATAATATATTATAATATAATAGGAACTAATGAATTGATATCTGTGTTTAATAGTACATATAAATAATTATTATAGCAGTTTGAATTAATACGTAACGTATTTATGCTTATCATAGGTGATAATATTTTTACAAACCCTTATTGTTTAAATAAGATTAGAAAATATTGTATCTTTTCTCAAATTATAAACGGATTTATATTTTATTATTTTACAGAAAATATGATGTTTAGTAAATTTAGTAGCATATAAACCATTTTTCTATCGAAAATTAAAAATAGGTGATTGTAATATTAAATTATTTCATCAATAATTTTCATAGAAATTTCATATAAAATAATTAAAATTATAATATAATGTTGTACATGATATTTATTCTATATGTATTTTCTCTAATATGTACTTTTGATCGTTCTTATTTTATACACTTTTATATAAATATTTTTTTATCAAACTGTTATATTGGACTACATTTAATTTTTTTAAATTTGTATAGTATATTTGATTGTTTTAGTTTAATTTGTATTTAAATGTATTAGTGATGCACGGCAAATAAGATTTTTTAGCATAAATAGTAGAAATATATTTAAGATTATTTAATAAAATCCACAATTAATATTATTATATTTTAACTTATAATAACTATTTTAATTAATTAATTTTTATGTGTTGTGAAAACTTTTTTATTTAAAAAAATTGTTACAATTTAATTCTTTATTTTCATGAGATTGTATTTCTATAAAATTATTTTATTAGAAAATAATAAAATTATAAAAAAATGTTTAATATTCTAACAAATAATATATTATATTTTAATAATATTGTTGATATTGATATTTCATAAAAGAGAAAAGTGAACGCTTGAGATAATGGTTATAAATTTATTACCAGATGTAAGCATAATAGTATATAAAAAATTATCATCTTTTATTATTAATATTAATAAGAGCTAATTTAATAATCATGGTAGAAAATTTTTTTGAAGCGTATAATGTAATAGAAGAATCTATTATAATAATTATAAGTTAAAAAATATGGGGTAAAACTTAATAAAATTTCGTTTTTATTTCATATTCGTAAGTAAGTTTACGTGTTACTAAAATTTCCTGTGAAATGAAAATAGTTCAATCATGTTAGAAACTATCAAGTATTATTAATCAAAATTTGTGGTTCGATACGGTTAAGAATTTGATTCTGTACGCTTACGAACATGAAAGTGATTTTATAGTTTGATTAAACTTCTTATGTTGTATAAATAATGAATTTTTTACGAAAAGTTAAGTTAATGCTCAAAGAAAAATTTGAAATACAATTATACAGATATTATTAAATTTATATAATTTTCTTCGTAATTCATTAATTTTGCATTTTACTATAAACATATCGATTTTTCATTTTATCATATAAATTTTGTAAGATTAAAATAGGTATATCCGGAAAACTATATAATACTTGGATCATAAAATTTTTTTAAACTCATACACATCATTTTTATAGAATTAAAGAATAAAGAATCCTGCAACGTATTAAATTGTTTTTTAAAGTGATTTTTTAGTTTCCTCTTTTAGATTTATTTATCTCGAAACATAAAATTTAAATACTTATTATGTTAAGGATTCGTATCACAAGCAGTTAACATTCTTGTTTAATTTAAAGTAAACATTTACAGTATATAAAAGTAGGGCTTTAAATGCCTATCACGTTTAAAATAACACGCTTATAATCAAAATAAAAATAGTTAAAGCAGAATGAATAAAATAAATGTGCGATAAGATTTGTAGAGGAACAATTGCTTACTGTAAATTCTTTCCAGCTTCGATGCTCTGTTCATCCAAAGATCATATATAAAAATCAGAAAAAGACGTAGAAAAGTAAAATAGTTCTAGTGTAGAATTGAATAGCAACTCCTATATCATTTTATATCGGAACTTCGTGTTTTCAGTATATTAGCTATCGAAAAAACGATGACTTTTTCTTTTTATTTGTTGTATATCAAAAAATCTACACACGCATGCACACACTTGAAGTACTTTCATTCTCATCTTAGTTCCTTTGGTACATAACCTTACATTCGTGATATTGCTATATTATGTTTTGATCTGACGTCCATAACTCATAGTTTGCTTTTGGCATCTCAGGCATTATTGGGTATGATCGCTTGTTGATCGTTCTTTCCATGGATACTTTTGCTTTATCTATTGTTACCGAAGCACGTAGACCGTCAAGTTTTTCTATGGGTTGTAACTTGAGTTTTATAACTTCAAAGTTTTTCGAGTAATAGCTTTTTTTTAAATATTACTTGTATTTTTAAAGATTACTTTTTCTTAAAGATTTTATTTTTATAACAGCTTATTTTAGGTAATAAATATTGTACTTTTTCAAGTGTATGCTTCTATTCATATACTATTAGAGCAAACATTACTCGTATGGCTTACCAAAGAACTTACGTTTGCTTTACACATCTTCCGTATTTTGATAGACTTTCAGCAAATGTATGTGTTATCTGTTTCTCTTAAGCTCTTCTATGGTAGTTTTACAAAATTCTGCACTTTATCTACTGTTGACTAGTTGAAGAATGATCTTTTCGATGTACTTTACCCGTTACAGAAAGGATATATCCAAGCAGAAGTTGAGTAATAGACTATACGCGAGACAAAGTATTCGTAAAACGATTTAGTACATTAAGAAATAAATTACGGAATTTTTTTTATATAAAATAAAGAAATATGAACTGTTTTATTTCTAAATATTTTTTACAACGTACTATGTCAAATTCTAAAAGAATTTAATATTATATAGAGCATTTTTACAATGAATAAATGTTTATACACTATTTTACACTCTAGTATGAAATATGTCCTTAAATACTTTAATTACGATACTGTATTTGATTTAAAAATAATAAAATCAAAATCCTTATTTTATTTCAAATATTTTTACTAAGAAATATTAAAACAGGGTTACAACTTTATTTTTTATACCTAAACTATTTAGCAATTTCATTTTTTATTTTTAACAATATTTATATACTGTATTTATACTATACACGAAATATATACTAAAAATTTATAATAAAAAATATATTATTAATTACTTCAAAAACTATCTATATATATATATATATATATATAAGAATACATATAAATATAAAAATCAACTTTTCCCATTATAATTCGGATATTAAGTTTTAAATCATAAAAAAAAATCATAAACAAAATTAACAAATATGATTAATTTTTCAAAATGCATATAGCATTAAATTTTATTATTTTTTTTAATATTAAAGAATAACGTATTTAAGATCATTTGTTTTAACTACTACTTATTTATTATAATGTATATTTATTTAATTTATTAATGTACTGTCATGATTTTATAATTATATATGTGCTATGGTAAAAATATACTTATATAAATCAGTAGTCAAAGAATTTGAATAATATTAAGCGCATAGAAAAATCTCTTGGAAAAAAATTATTATATTACAACGAGTCACATGTACTTTTAAAAGATAAAATTATGTTTTGGTGATGAATATTCATTTTTATGTTAGCATAAAGTATATATTTATAAAATGTATCTAAGCTTAATAAAAAATTTACAATTTTATCTTTTAAAGTTATAAATGTAAGAAAAATTTCAAAATAGAAAATATAGTTTTATATACGTTTATCTAAATTATCGTTGTTAAATATCATTTCATAGAATCAATAATGATTGAAGCAGAATATTTAACATAAAAAATTTTAATTCATTATAATAATTTATTAATTCTCAAGATTTTAAAAAGGAATCGTCTATCATCTTTTAATAAAAATTTGCTTAAAATATAATATTTTGTGAAATTACACGTATTAAATTATTATTAAAATAAGTGTACAATAACTTCCGTTTATATAGAAATTTAAGGGTTTCGCGTACGTTAAAGATAATGTACTTTTTCAAATCTGAAAATGAGAGAATAAAATTAGATACATAAATTCGTGATATATTTGATTAGGAGATTAATTTATTTGCTCGAATGCAAAGAAATATTATTTATCTCTCTTGCCACCATTGGACGCGGTATATAGGCTTCGGAGGAATTTTATCCGTTAAAAGTTACGAGAGGAAAGAAATCACAAATACCGTCAAAAACTCACGTACTTATTTCTTTACTTGCGATATTTTTATTTTCTGTTTGCAGTTTCCATCAAATCTACTAGGATAGCATAGAAATAAATTTATATTTGGAACAGTCGATAAACAAATGAGATGGTTTTTTATCAGTAAGTAAAACTAAGGAAAAACTTTCACAGCATTATGAGTTATAAAATCTTTGCAAGAGTTTACCATAAATTAATAAAAGCAGTATAAAAGTAAACGATGTAACGTAAAACAATTTTTTTAATTGACAAGATTAGCGCTATAAAGCATATATTAACGGTAGACATTACCTTATAAGTAAACTGTTAGAACATACTGAAAATATTTCATTTAAAAATGTATGCAACATCATAAGTACACGACAGTTCTGAAAAACAAAAAGGAATAATTACTTAATCAGCAGCAAGTTGAATTTAAAATATTTATATTTTTAATTTTATTCGGGTACAAATATTTAATAAAAAATCGGAAACTTTGTAAATTTACGTGGAAAATAAAAAAACACAGCCATAAATGATTAATCTGAATACACGTGATTCGCCTTCGAATCAACCAGTTTACGTCTCAATATTTTTTTGGTATTTTTATAGACATACGTATACGAAGGGTGACGCGGACGATAAAATTAAATTTCTCAAGGGCCGTTTTATATCGAGAAACGTCGGTACGACCACAGAAGGGCAATACTTTTTAACATCCATCCTTTCGTGCAGAGCCTGGGCTAACCAGTTTAATGGATACACTTGTTGGAGAGAACGACGTTTACGGCTTTTCACGCATGCACTAGAATCGTGACATGGCAACCCGATGCGCTTCCGTACTCATAAATGGCTTCCCCTTCTTCTCGCTTGTTCTCTTCTTCTTTCACCCAATATATTTTCAACGCGTCATAGGTAGGGATTCCCGAACAAGGAGTCGGTCAATGACGCAGTACTCCTGTGACGCCTATGTCTTATCATACGTACTATTTATACGTTTCATTCTTTGTTTTTCATTATTTCATCGGATTGGTAAATTTATCAAACCAAGCGCTAAAATATCTGCACTCTATTATTGTAAAATATTGTACAGAAAATTTTTGACGTTGCGCTTTCATATTTTCGCTTTTCCTATTGTTTAGATTTCAGAGTGTACTTTGGACAAAAAAAAATACGTTTTTCATAAATCATTATTTATGATCGTATTATGAAAGTCTTAAAACGTACATTTATGAATTTATTGAGATATTATATGAAAACTAATATAATTTATTTTTCCAGAAGGATATTTAACTATTAATAAAAATTCATTAATTTAAAAAAAGTAAAAACATTGAATGCCGAAATATATATAAAAAATTTTCATCATCCAATTACGTTTTAATTGAATAACACTTACTTTAGTATTATAATTGTTTTTCAATATTTTGAGTACCGTACGCGTTCTTCTTATCCTTTATAAAAGGTATATAAATTGTTGAATTTTTAGAAATCTTCATAATTATTGATTAGTATAAGTTCTTCGTATATTTAGAAATATTATTTAAAAAAATATTATTCATGTAGAGTATTAGATACTTTGTAAAAATTCTCTTGTTGACAAACTTTATTTGGTCTGAAATAAAAAGCTTATTTCTGTAGCTACAACTGCTATGACTTTTCCTTCGAACTTTCTTTCTTATTTATTTGTACGAATATAAGAATTTATATATACATATTTGTTGCTAAAGACATCGATATATATTTAGATACATATACTGTACGTATTTCAATATACATTTTTCTATTTAAGTTTATAAGTTTATATATAAACTGCAAATATTCATGCCGTATTTAAGTAATATCGAAGTAGATGAATATCAAAGTAGGTCAATTTATTCAAAATAAGAAATACGATTAGAAATAGGATTTTTACTGCCTCCTAAAAATTTGTAAAATTATCGGATGCACGATTGGATACTAAAAATTAATGTTCATTTTTTATGGAGGTATACCAATACTCGACACAAGTATTTTCTATTTTAAGCATTCTTATAAAATAATAAAAATTTACATGTACTAAAAAAATCTTTCTTGATTAAGTTAATTGGTAACGCATAAAAAATGTTAATTACGTTAATACTCATATTTATTTATCGCAAGCTACAAATAAAGTTCATAAAATTACCGAAACTACTTTGAAATTATGATTTAATTAAATTAAAAATTTGATTAAATAGAAAATTACGCGATTGACTTGTCAACATTTATAAAAGTTAAAATAAAAAATTCTTTTAGAAATATTTGTAACTTTAATTTCCCTAATAACATTATTTTACGTTCAAAATCACAATTTCGGTTGCTTCGTCGGTAAAAGAGACCGAGTGATTAATTAAATTTCTCAGAATTATGACCTGAAAAAACGGAGAAAGAGGACACCGGATAAAATAGGTTTGATGCAGAACCGTTGCAGCTTACCCTTCATTTCTCTTTACCTTGAAGAGCTAGCAAAAAAATGCTTTCGCGGAGCTCTTCTCTCCCTCCCTCCCTCGTACTTATAAAACCTACGCGCGATAAAAATGTCGAGATGTTTGCTTCATCTTTTCTAATTAGCGGATTATTCACGTTGCGTACGAGCTCGCGCGCGCACTTGTTCGCCTGGGTGTGTGTGTGTGTGTGTGTGTGTATGTCCGCGTGCGTCGTAATTAGCTCCGACCACCGAACTATTCATTAAAAACGCGGAGAAGAAGAGTTGGAGCGGTTGCTTTCGAAAATATGAAGTCCGCGAATGCAAGCTCCTCCGTAACTTTATGGAATTCCATAAGGTGAAATATGCAAGCACAAACTTTGGAAAACCCACCGCTGTACCCTTGGCTGTCGTCCCATCCTTTGCGCAAGTAAACATTGTAGATCCTGCTTAACAAGGGCTTGGAGATCGTGGCAGGTAGAAGAATAGTCTATCTTACACGGGGTTCTACTCCCTTAATAAATGATGCTTAATTAAGTACTTTAAGTTCAATATCGTGCAAATAAGCCATTGTTTCAAACGAGGCATCGCGTCGAAAGATTTACTCTTTGTATTTGTGTGAGCGGTCTAATCGTTGCTACAAATGAAAACATGCAACAGCAAACACTGGATCTCGTTGAATACTTTAAAATGTAAACCGTATTTACCGAAACGAACTTAAAATTACTTTTAAAACTAATCTTCAACGGCTAAAGCTGATATTATTTCTGAAGACTAAGGATTGACTTATATTTCTTTTACTAATTTAAAAAAATATTTATATATATATATAATTTATCTATAGAAAATAAGTTCGCGTTTGATATTCGTAAACCTAAAAATTAACGGAGGAATCAAGTGGTTTACCAAAAATGAGATATTATCAAAGATGAATTATCTTATAGTTAAGAGTATCGTGCGTACGAGGATTTATGTGCCTTATACTACTTATACTTTTACGCTTTTACTATTTACATAAATTATATATAATTTTTTTAATCCATAGTATATACGTTTACAGAATTGTTTACTTATACAATACCATATAATTTATAATTTTTTTTATCGTTTATCAAGGATCTTAAAGTTTTTAAGAAATTATATTTTAAATAATATACGTAAACTAATATTATTTTCATGAATGATAAATTCACGTTATGTGAATATTATCATCATACTTATTTTTATTCGAAATTTAAAATCTAGACTATTAAAATAAATAATAAATTTTGATATTTATATTGATTTATATAGAGTTACAAATGGGTTTTAATTTAAAAATATCATATTTTATAATATTTATTTTATCTTCCGTAGATAATAATAAAATTATTTATCATACGCAAACTAACTCGATAAATAAAAAATCAGCTACTCCTATTATTTTCGTAATGACTTCCCATGCGTGTAATAATTGCTTACATAAATAATATTTCCGTATTGATAAAAAGTAAAGAGAAAATGTATAGCTGATCGAGTTTGCAGTATGTAACTACTAACGCCTTGTATGCGTGCCGAGTATTATATAATATAAACTACGGTACTAGATTTGTTGACCTGTCCACCTAATGTCCACAGGGCAACATTTGGCAGCAGCTCCTGTCCTTTCATTTCATCTTGGAATTAGTCAACACCATACCATTTACCATTACGGTAAGTTTCTGTATAAATATATTCACATTATGCCTAGTAATTGTCTATGTAAATACCTACAAGCACATTATAGAATTACAATTACACTAAAATTTTGTAAATGTCCGCGAAAATTGAAAAGCGAAACTGGACTTTATCGAAAAGTATTCGATCATTGGCTTGAAATGATAACGCGAAAGCTATTGGCTATATCAAATCTCTTTCTCGGTGCTCTCGTCTTTCGCTGCTTATATAATTTAATTATCAAGCTATTTCACACCGATTATTACACGGCTATGGATTTTATATAAATTATCTCGTCTTAAAATTTATTTCGTTAACAATTTTCTGACGTTATACAAATATAATCCGATGTATACGAAACGTGCAAATCTATGAGTTCTCCATTCTTGTTGAAAAATAATTATAGCTTGGTTATACTTTTGAAATAAATTACTTTTCAGTCAACTGAATTAATAAATTATATTATAATTTCTTGTACATTTTTTCTCTTTTATATTTAAAATAGCCATTATGTTATCATCAGATTATTAAAATTTATATTAATTTTTATCCAAACTCAGATTATTTATTTATATATCTCTAAAAACTTTCCAATTATTTTCTGAACTACGAAAATAAAACAAAAAAATGAATTTTAATAATATTTTAACGATCTGCGTAAAAAAGTATTTCTGTATATTAATTTAAAACGAGATTTTCATTTTTACGAATTTTATTATGAATTCTATGAATGTTTGTATAAATTAAAACTATAGTATAAATATTTATGATAAAATTAAAAAAAATTCAAAACCATATATTAATGATTCATTTTTCAAAATATAAATTTCCTTGTTATTTACGATTTAATTCGGATATCTTTTCTCGAATATCTACGTTTAACTGATGTGTATAGAAATACTTGAAGAAAGAATCAACCTAGTATCGATACTCAGTTTTATTTCTTTTACCACTATAAGTCTTCTATCTTCAGATCTTCCCACGTTTGAATTTTCCTTCAAATAGACGACTGCGTGTATATGTTTTTTATACCCGTTGATATTATGCATCATTTCGTGGCTATTTTATTTTTCGTTTTCCTGAAAATATTCTTTTTCCATAGAACGGCATACTATTGTCACAAATGCATATAGCTACACTCGACATTCGATTTCCTTTGCTCATTTTCATTGTGTCACTTTGTATCAGCTATTTCCAGTTGATAACGTAATTTTCATTTACAGTCTATTTCATAATACTTTTTCTGTACTCAAAATTTATTCATCTATATTTACTGTATTTCATTCGCATATTTTTGTTTTTAAAAAAATCAGGTATTAATTTTTAAGATACGTATTTAATATACATTATTGTATAAGATTTTCTTTTTATAACACAAAATTACTTAAAACGTAAGTTCAATCATTGTCTAAAGATAATTAAATAAATTATTGAAACAAATCACCATAAATAGGAAAAAAAACAGTCAGACATCAAAAATAATCCTTAATATTTTAAACAACGACAATAAAATCTTGCAACTTATTTCTTTCAATTAATAATAGTATAACTTATTAATGCATAAATTATACATAATAAAAATTCTTTTTTATATTTTTTTTCGGTGTACTATTTTATCAAATTTTACACTGACTTTGATATTTACAAAAATAGCTTGTCACGTTTTAACTTTTAACATAGTTTTATCTCATCATTAAACAAAAGTATTAACTTCAAATAATATTCGTACAAATATCACAAATATTAATTTAATGTTTTATATTGTACACAAATCTTTTTTAATTTCAAATCACATTGTTACTTTTACATAATATTAAGCAGATAAATGTACTATAAATATTAAAAATATAAGAATTCTAGAAACACAATATCTAACTAGAATAAAATGAATTATTTTAAACTCGAAAAATCTTTAACATTATTTTTAATGATTTCTTAAATAATTTACATTCTTTAAATTAGAAACAGAATATCACATTAAAATAAAAACCTATAATTCATTTATTGTTCAGAATGATATTCTTAATCATATATGAATATATTCATAAGAGTATGGCTCATATTGTCTATTAACTTTTGGTCGTTAATCATTTTATCGAATAATTTTGAAAATATTAACCGACCTCACTCACCCGATGTAATCAAGATTCATCTATGCTAATATCAATATATCAATTAGAGATACATTATTATGTTAATAGGTTGATCAGATCTATCATTTTTAAAGTAATACGAAAAATGTATGTTATAAAAAAATATTCGTACATGATAGCCTACATTAATGTAGTTTCCAAATTTTAGTTTAATATATAATTTCTATTCTACATTAAAACATATACATAGCATATGCTTTAAATTATATTTTTTGTGTACATATGTTCAAATACAAGAAAATATAATTTATGCATTTGAATTAAATACGGAATATAACCTTCGTAGTAATGGTGTACATTCAAAGTTAGAATTGATTTTACGTTTTTATTGCATAAGTTGTGAAAGTTAATATAAAGTTTAATGTTGTAGGTTAATTTAAATCATGTATCTGTTATTTTACTTTATAAAAAATTAACTCGTAAAACTACTTGTTTTGTAGAGTTTATATTTCAATACATTTAAATATTTATTTCATAATTCAGACCAACAAAAATTTGGCATAACAGCTTTACTGTCAATCGGTCCGATCGATTGTTATTTATTTTCAATTATTTTACGTAACTATAACGTAATATAGTTTTCAGGTTGACCTTGAATAAAATAATTTAAATGTTTGCATACGAAAATTATGCGTTAATTTTTTGATCGGATAGAAAAAGGAAGAAACAAAATCTTTAAAGACGATGACAATGATGATCAGTAGGTAGGTTTTTGTTAAATCGCCGGAAACTCGGATGTTTGCAGCAGTCGTCGAACGCGTGATGATAAATCGATGGATATATACCACGAAGCTTTTACGATTTCCGCGAGACGACCTACACTGCGCCTTTTACGACAGGCCATGTGAAATCTCTACCCGGACAGTAAGAGGCGCACAGTCGTATACCAAAAAGTTCGATATTTTAAATACAATGGTACAAGTGAATCCGAAATGTTCGGTTTTCTATTTCATTCTATAACAAAAATACAATTAAATTATTCTTACAGTTATAGATTGGAAAAAAATAAAAAAATACCGTTATATTTTTCTTCTATTTTTTAGGCTTCGAGATTCTTTCGTTATATTATGTTTTTTAATTTTCAGCTTTTTCGAGTTACAACATTCTGATTTATTTTAAACTTCAACCTTTGTATCTATCGTGTGATTTTTAAGATTTTAAAAAGTAAACGTACAATATAATCGATACAAGATAAAAAATGAAATATTTTATACAATATAAATAGATGTATTCACTTTTCTTTATATCTCAATTTATTTATTTATCATTAGCAATTATTCGAAAAAGCTTTCTAAATTTAATATAAGAGTTATATATGTAGTTATTATTACATTAATATTTAATGGTACTTTTTACATATATGGATCTTTAGATCATTATAATTATTTTTACACGTTTTGTATATATTTAAATACATTCAACTACTATTTAGTGGTTAATAATAGTACATTTGTTAATATATAAAAAAAATTATATTAAATAATATGAAAACTATAAATATTAAATGGAATATATAACAGTATTAAAAGTAATGAAACAATTTTTACAAATTCAATGAATTCACCTTTTTTACTTTTAAATCTAAAATTTTCATTTATAATGAATTTTATCTTCAGAAAAAAATTTGCAATAAAAAGTTTTTAGTTTACGATAGTATATAAAGTCCATTTAACTCGTTTACCATATCACAATTCTCATAGCTTATAACAGATCCTTTTGTTGATCGTATTTTAATTTTAATAGAGTTATTGTGCATATTGTTTCGTACAAAAAAAGATAAATTAGATGTAAATTGAAATACTTAACTAGATTCTATGCTCAAACAATAGACAGTTATACTTATTTTTAAAAAAATAATAAGTAAAAAATATTAAATTATAATGATATTTAAAAGAATCGAGGTATCAGTTTTTAAATTCGATTTAAACTCATTTCAATTTAGTATTAATAACAACAAAAAATATCAGAAAATTGTTTAATGATTAATCTTCGTTAAAAATAAATACGTGGAAAAACCTTCCATAGAAAAAGTGATCGGCGAATTCTGAATACGTCACTTAATGGATAACGGAAATTTCAGAATTATCCAAAAAGAAAATAATTCGCACTCGCGTAAATTGACTTTTTACAACAATGATTGTATTCGTTAAATTTAAAAACTTTCATTAAACTTTTATAAATTTTATAATTCATTTTTTATATTATATATTTTTTGATAAGTTAATTTTATAATACAGAATTATCATAAACTTGAATTTTAATTTTTTTTATTTATTTTTACGAATAAAAATTAACAAAAAATAAACACGAAGTTAAATGTTCACGAAAAGCTTTTTAGAACGAATGTTTAAATAAAATATTGATGCAGTGAAAATAATTGTAATGGAGCTAATGAAACTATAAATACATTTGTAAGTATACATGCAATAGTATTCCGAACTTAAAAAAAATAGCTATTATTAAAAATGTAAAATATTAAATATGTAAATTATTTTTTCTTATTTCTGTAAAGTTGTTCGATAAATAAATATTACAGCTACAAATCATAAAAATGCCCATATTTTAAAATGATTAACTTGTATGAATTATAATACGTCGATAACTATACATAAATAATAATTGGATAATTAAAGTATTAGTTTCATACGCTTATAAATTATTATCGTAAATAAATTACACAGACGTTTAATTTTGTTATTTATTGATTGAATATGCGTCAATTTATTTTCTATCTCTTTCTCTTCCTTTCACCCGCTCATTCAAGAGGTACATACATGCACACATGCATGTATACATATATATATATATACATATATGTATATTTATGTGTAGGCACGCAAATGCACATACGTGTATATAGAATCGTACACTCATGCGCGCGCGGGTGCGGACGTTATTTGCCCGAGCACCCTTTGACAGCTGCTGGGAAATTAGACACAACGGGGCAAATTTCCAATTGGTGCGCATCCACATGGATGTTTACATCGTCAATATCTGCACGGTCGTGGGCATTAGGCATGCATCGTTTCTTCCGAGAGTCATAGCATTAACAATCTATAACTATTCCAATATACTTATATGTTTTACTTACCTCTGTACACTTATATGCACATATATATATTAATTATTCAGAAAAATGTTAATGATCTATTAGTTTTAGAAAACTTTCTAAGGTACTAAACACAAGTACAGTTGATACATTGATATTTTCTTTAAACAAATTATGTGCATCCGATACAAGTCTTTTATTTACATTAGTTTTTCAGCAAAAATAAATAAGTAGAATTTTAAATCATAGAAATATTAAATAAAACTAATATACTTTGTTCGTTTCAATAATGGCTAATAGTTTTAATGTTTACATTTATGCTTCTTTTACTTTTTTATATATTTTTTATATATTATAGTCAATGTAATAAATAATATTTATAGTGACAGAAATTTATTTGATACTTACTTACTTCTTTTTTATCGAAAAAAAGATTTGTATACTTTTCTTATATTTTCAATTCATAAATGAAAATAGTATTTAAGTCAGAATAAAAATACTGTAATATCGATTAATAATTATGATCATGTTCTCACTATAATTCAATTATTAATCTTCATAAATGAACATTTTCATATTAAAAATCTATTACCTTCTGATATTTTTAACGCTTTGACAGTGGAAGACACATATTCAAATATTTCAATGTATTTTAAAATAATAAAGACGTTCATTTTCTTAATCAAATTTTTGTGTAATTTACCCTGAAGCATTTATTTTTAACCACGTATATACAATCAATGCCTCTATAATAAAAAGAAATATCTCATTTCTAAAGATATCATTGTCATCGGTACTTATTTTTTTAAAATTATTAAAATAATCTCGGCTCTTTTCAGTTGCGTATTAAATCAATTTTATGACTGTAAGATGAAAGAATAAAGAAATAATTCCGTATCGATTGTTATAAAAAATTATTAAAAAAATTCATCATTTTTACTTCGAAAAACGAACAAATTTTTTAAAAGTATAACTTCTAAGTATTTATTAGTAATTTTGAAATACATTTATAAATTATTTATAACGATATTATTACGATTCGAATAGTATCGTTGTATCATAAAAATTATACGTTTCAATTTATCTACCTAATTTTATGTTCAGGAAAAAGCAATCGGGCAGTGACTAATATTAGACTAATTGAAATAACATTAATAATCAGTAAAGTATCGGTAACGTTCTTTTCTCCGGAAAGAAATTTTCACCGTATTTCAACAATGCGATGTTTTTAAAAATAATTTATCTCTTTCAACAAGATATCCAGCGAATTTTTCCAGTTGTACGTTTTCCTTGATGCGCTTCCGAGTTCAGAAGGGAAAGGAACTAACAGTGTCATTTTTCAGCTCCTGTATCCGCCCATGAGAAACCTCTTCATACCGGTTTTCCTCAACTGTTGGCTAGCGAAGCACTCCTTGGAGAATATGTTCGTAAGTATCATCACGTGCTAACCGACGGTTCTGTCTCAAGTGAAGATCGATTACGGTTTCACACTAGAAAACCTGAATTCTTCTTTATCTTGAACAATTTCAGATATTAAAGCTTTTTTTTATTTTTAGAACGATCTTCATCGAGCGATGCAGAAATCACAGTCGGCTTTGAGTCAACAGCTGATGATCCTCAGTGCCACGCTTCTTTGTCTTGTATTCACCAGGTAAGTCGAATCATAATTTGTTCCCTTGTACTTTTACAAGTTTAAGAAAATCTTTTTCGATTTAATTAAATTCCAATCTATGTTATTTATAAATTATTTCATTTTTAAAATATCATTAACTTTGATACAAAGTGATTTATTTGAACTCAAAATCTTGACAAAGAAAATACTATAAAGATCCATCATTTCCTCGACAATTTATAATGAAATTTTTTTCTGTTAAACTTTATCAAATTTTAGCTATTGATAATTCTTTCAATTTTCTTGTCATAGAAGGTAATAGTTACATAACGCTATTTATATAAATAAAATTATTTTATATTTTCTTATTTATAGCGATATAAAAATTTCTGTATATAATTCAAGAATAAATATAAATAAAATTTTTAAATCGTTTTAGAAACTGATCGATGAAAAAAGAACTAGATATACTTTATCATATATTATAATTACTAAGTACTTTCAGATCTATAAATTTTATTTTATAATAAAATTATATTTTCATAACATAATTAAAACATATTTGGAATAAATAAATGGAACTCTTTTAAATTTCAACGTAATTCAAACTTCGACAGATGGCAAGCAAAAGCTCTTACACATATTCTAAAAGTTTCTCAGAACCCAATTAGCTTAATTCGAGCAGATTTCTCGTAACAAAGCAGTGACTGCTTAAATTTCTCTGCCATATAATATTATACCTGTCCAATGCTTTTACTACCTGGACTACACCTAACTAACGTAATATAACTGACAAGCACCTGGTGCAGTTCAAATTCGTAAGCACCAATACCCCAAACTTAGCCTCTCGTAACATTTATGCGTTTGTTGTTTGGGTAAGAGAGCAAAAACTTGGTGACCCAACAAAATTATATAAGCACATTGATGTCAATCAGACTTTACACACGATCTCAGCAACGCTCAATTAACACTCAATTAACGTCAATTTACTTCAAAGTAATACCATTGTAGGAAAACAGACAAATGAACAAATATTCCTTCGATCACAGTTTGTATGATAAAATAATAAGAAAAATTTAGTTTTAGTAATGAAAGAGGTATTTTTAATTAATTAAATAGGCTCAAATTTTTCATGTAAATATAAAAAGAATATACATTATAAAAAATTAATTGGTTATATATTTTTTATTATTTCATTATTAAAATAAATCACTTATTTAAAAAACTCTGTTAAAGTTTTAATAATTTAGCAAATAGAAAAACAACTTTGTCGATACACGATATAAAACTTTTATCAGATAAGTATAAAATAAATATGATAAAAAAATAAATATCTGAGCATCTTAAAACGTATTTATTTATAAATTTATACAAGAATTGTTTTTTTTCATAAAATAAAATAAACTTGTGAGTGTATTGTAATTACCTGTAAAAAAATTAAATGTATAATTTGACTATACACTTAAAGAAGTATATATATGTATACTTATTTCATAGTATTTTTCTATTAAAATAATTTATGATGCTATTTTCTTGACTTCAGTTTGTAACACTTGAAAATAAAACAATCAAAATAATTTGAATCGATTTCTTACATAATATTTTAAATAATTTAAGGAATAAAATTTGTAAATTGATTAAAGTCTACTTGATAAATATTTTTCAATACACAAAATATTTTCTGTAAACCACATTAAAGTTTCCTTAAAAATAAATACTATTATTCGTCACAGATAAATACTGCATGGATTAATATAATATAATAAAATATCAATCGCGTGTTCTAAAGCAGAGTTTAGGTTTTTTAAGTTCGTTGATATTAATATTAATATAAACAACGCTGATTTTATTCTTCAAAAATTAAATTTTATAATATTATATGAAACATAAATAAAATTTTAACTATCTACACATAGAATTAAGAAAACTGCAATAAAATATTTTAATGGTAAGATAATTGACTTTTTAACCAAAAATCTATTTTGAACTTGGATACTTCGAGAACAATAAAACGACTACTATTTTGTAATTATAAATGATTCTCTATATCTTGTATAAGCTAATTAGATATTCTGGATAAAAACAGATTTGTACTATTTTTATAAGTCTAGTAATTTATACGTTGCAATAGCTATAATGTTTATAATATATTATTTAAAGAGCTTAGATCTAGTCTAATTTTAACCTTCAACACTTACAATCATACATATCAGCAGTAAACATTTATAAAGCTTTTTCAATGCTCTATAAATGTAAATGAACTAAAAAAATATGGATTATAGTTGTAAATAAAATGAAACACTTCCTTAAATATTAAACAATGGTATTGTTTATCTCGATAACTGTTTTATTATAAAAATTTGCAAATATACAATAAAGATTTAGAAAAAAATTATCTCAAAATAATTTTATAAGATTTTAAAATATTATATCTATATATTATTCTAATAATATATATGCATATAAATTATATGTATATGCAAGTTAAATTAAAGATAAATAATTTATAATTTAATTAACGAATTTAAAATTTATATATGATATCAATTTTAAAATTAAAAGTAAATTTTGTAGATTAAAGTAATACAAGAGCGTTATTGTCTATTATTTTTATATTTATTTTACTACTATTATGAAATTATAAAGTAATATTAGCTTATTATAAATAAACATTTGAAACACAAATATTTGCGTATGTTTATGTCAATATGTTTATCTCTACATAAACTTTATAAATAATAAAAAAAATTTTTTATAAAATAAACAAGAATAAATTAATAAGTATTAAAATTTTTTTCTTCAAAAATATATTTCAAATAAAAATTCTTTGAAACTCTGTGGCCTATACTTATCTTGTTTTTCGTAATCGAAAAGAAGCAAAAATTACGCGAGATGACAAAAATGTTCAAAGAGACGGCAGAGATATATTTTCGTAGTATTTTTATTAAGCACATATAATTACATAAAGCGATGGCGACTGACACACCCAATTTACATATATAATTTGGTACAATATTAATTAATAACGTATTTTTGATACCTAAACGTACTCAAAGATAAATTTATAATTTATATAAAATGTATACTTTTTCATGTTGGAGTAATTTAATTATTGTCTCAGACTTTTTCTTTCATCATTAATAAAAGTTGAATCAGCAATCTAGAAATCAAATTTAGTTTAAAAAAGAGAATGAACGAAATCTTTAATGAATCACAATATTTCATTTTTCATCTAAAAATCACTTTTTATTTTTATGTATACTTTAAAAACAGACTGAAAATTGCATATTTAAATTGTTTATTGATTATTTCAATATCATTATATATTTTTATACTACTCTAAAGTTTATGTTTTAGATGTGTATAAATTCAATTGCAAAAAGTTTAAATATTAAAAGAGATTTTGTGAACTTTATTTCATTAATTTTGTTTATGATATCCATTAAATTTTTATATAATATTTGATCCAACGATAAGTAAAAAAGGAAAAATTTCTCTCAATTTATTATAAAATATATGATACGACTGCACTTGCAAAAAGTACTTGAAATTACTCAGTATGCAACTGATTGCTCGTTCAAATATTATAACTTGAATTTTACGTGACATGTTAGCTATTTGAATCACTAAATTAATAAATTTAACAAAAATAGATTAATATTTAATTAATTATATTAACATATAATTCCATTCGATATAAATATATTCTTATTTCTGCTATCTCTTGAGCGAATAATTTATACTAACTGGTATTATTGAATTTCTGGCTAAAGAAATTACTAGATTATTAAATTTCCATTTTACAAATTATAAGCAAGACTCAAAGGCCAAGCTTACTTCTCTTATTTTTGAATGAAAAAAAGATGAAAAATGTAATGAAATAGCAGAGCTCAAAGATGTTTTTTTCCAGATTTTATATATTTATAAGCGCCCTCGTATAATAGTGGTTCTACATGTGCATGTCGATGCAAATGCTTGGCATTTAAAATGATGACGAAGGTTACTACACAAACTGCGATATATAGGATTTTACGTATTGAAAGTAAAATTCGTAAATCTCGAATCAGAGACGGTTTATTTAAAGTTTACATCTTATAATAAGATTATATATCTGCAATTCAATTGATTAATTATAATGACCTTATATTTTATAATTTAAACATTAAATATAATAGCTATATAAATAAAAAAACTTAAAGTATGATAATATTTAATATCTGATAAAAAATATTTATAAAAACAAATAAATCTCTTCTATAATATACAATTCATCTGATTTTTTATAATATATATAATGTAATCACATAATTTTGCATATCATTAAATACATATTTTTAGATATATTTAAATATTTAGAAAATACTATTTTGAATAAAACTTGAAAATATCTCGAAATTGGTTCATTTTATACGATTTAAATTTTAATGATAACATATGCATATACGTAGTTGCTTACAATAAAACAATGTCACATAAATAGACACGAATATTTGTATGACTTCTTTTTTATAAATAAGGGATAATTTTGAATAAAGTTTTAAAATATTACTTTGAAATAAATAGATAAAATTATTTTTTCGAGATTATATATTGTAGAAAAAATATATATTCTAAGACATATATTTATTCTATGAATAAATTATTCAATATTGGTGATAATTTACAAACTAATACATAAAACATTTAAAAAAAAATTTTATTTTTAGAATAGCGATAATTGATGCTCGTCAGTATACAATTTTATATTATATAATTTTACAAACCTTTTTTCATTAGAATAAAAAAATACTTTTATATAAATTTTCATGCAAAATTAAATATATACGTTCATGACGTATTTTATTTTAAATGCGTAAAGTTTTATTTGATTTATGTTGGAATACATAAACAATATATGAGAAAATTAATAAATATATTTTTTATTTTTCTATATTTTACTGGATATTATATATTTTTTTTAATTTCATAAACAAAACCACGATTAGAAAAGACATTATTACAACGTACTTTGAATTTTATTAGATTTGAGTTTTATATTTTTCTGGATTTTGAAACTCTCTATATTTTTAACTAATTAAATTTTTTCTTTTATATAAAACACTACTAAAAATTATAAATAAATTCTCTCTTTAACTTTATAAGGTCGTAAAGCTTAAAACTACTTATAAAAAGTTTATCATTTTTATTCACAATTTTTATTCATGAATAAAATATAGGAACTTTTCTAATTCTTTTTGAATAAAAATTGATCTAAAAATTTAAATAGTCATAACAATTATTAAAATATATAAATTAAAGGATTAAAATATAATAAATTAAAATATAAAAATAACTAATAAAGTAATATAAAAATAGCCAGTAAAGTTTTGTGATTCATTATACGTCTTATATGTACAACGTATAATAAAAAATTATTATTATTTATTTACAACGACGAAGGTTTATAATTTAATAAATAAAATTTTTAATATTAAAATGTTTCACATTCGCATTTTGTTCTAATTAAAAATCGTCATAATCAAATTTGAAAATGTAATCTGTCATACAATATCCGAATCTATTTTGAAACTATATGTTAAGTTATTCTCGCACATCTTGTAGAAAAATAAGGTTAATTATTATTCGTTCATCTCCCAAATAACGTAAAATCCATTTCTCGCGTAACTTTGAAATAAATATGATAGTAATTGAGAAATTGTCGCTCATAGGAGGGACACTATCCTTCGTGCATACAAACTTACGATAAAGTTGACCTGTTCGACAACCCTCTCATTCGGGAAAGTTTGTTTCACCACTTCGCATCTTCACTGATTGCCAGCAAACTGTATTTGTCCCTTATCTTGTCAAAAGCTCAAAAGGTTCTCGATTGGTTGAAGTGCCCTTGTTACCAACGCTACCACGAATGATGCCACACAATTTTGTGGATGTATACTCGATCACAAAATGAAACGTTTGCTTTGTACAGGCTTCGTAAATTCTATAAGGATTAGCACCCACGATTGTTACGGTCACTTGAAAATTAAGCATTCCAAATTATCAATCTAAGAATCAGAAGTAGAATTTATTTATAAATAATATATGTTAAATAATAATCAATGCATTTGTAGAAAAATAACGTTCAAAAAAAATACGTTTCAAACGATCTATACTTAATGTACTAATTACTGTGTATTTATTATCCATATTTATTAATCAAATGTCCTCTGATACATAAAAATCAATTTTATATATTCACTATACCAAATATTAAATTGCTTAATTATGAAGTTATCAAGCAAATATATTTCAGAGTAATAAAACTCTGGAATACGAAAGTATATAATTGTTTAAAAACAATTATTATTTTTAAAGATTAAAAAAATCTAAAAGTTATTATAAATAATAAAGAAGATTATCAAATCAAAATTAGTACATTTATTCATATATTAAATAGTTTTTTTATGAAAAACAAAAAGAACTTTTCTTACTAAGTTAAAAAATCATAAAATTGGATTTTATCAATAAGAAAGTATTAAAAATTTCTAAGATTAATTAATATACTGAAAATGTAATGTGAAAGTTTAGATTAATTAATGTATAAAAAATAAATACTCTATTTAGCATAAATTTGATTATATTTTTAAATATTTTAGTGTCATTTCTTAAAAATAACTGCTAAGTACAAAAAGTTTTAATTTTATTTTTACGAGCTAAAAACAATAGTCAATAATTCTTTTCTTCATATTTTTCATTATTTTTATGATAATTTTTTATTTTAAATAATAGTTATTTTCTAATAAAATTATGTACTATTATCGAACAAATTGCGTATAACTAAACATATAAGTTCAAGAAATAGTAATATCGATTCGTCATGAGTTTTGAAATTTTAGTTCTAATTTTCATGCCATGTTCAGAGTATATTAATGGAAACGAATTTTTATTCCGTTATTCGTGAATTAGAATCATAATTTATCTATAAATTATAAAACTATATTATAAAGTAATTGGATTTATTTATTTAATAATTTAATGATAGTAGTATTTTATTAAATTGATTAAACTTTTCATTTCCAATGAATAATAGATTTATATTGTATATGAACCAAAATAAAAATCTAAAAATTTTCTAACTGATAAATGATTTTAAGGAAGAAAAATATAATAACAATTTTTTATATTAAAAGTACAAAAATAAAGAAATAGTAAAATATTTTATATTTATCATTTGATATTAATATTTAGAAATACAGCCAAAGAAAATGAATTTCTAAGATGGCGATATATTAAAAATATAAGACTTATTTAAGAACCTTAAAATTTTTATAATTTTTGAAATTCTTTAGATAGATACATTTTTTGTACTAACGTAATAATTTTAAGGGTCATTGCTCAATCTAAGTTAGGCTAACCCTTGACGTATTTAAATCTTACACATCCATGCGATTCGTTCATGCGTATGAGCTACTTTCCATTGAAATACGGTTTGCTACATACCTCGACACACAAACATACAAACTGCGCATTGAATCGATCTGAACAATTTATTATTTAGCTATTGTAGCTTATAGCGATTTTAGATCATAATAAATGCGTCCTTGGTATCAGGAAATAGTAGTCGACGCAATTGGGACACGTGAATTCTTAAAACTGAGCTACACTGCTTATAGCATTAAATATATTACAACGTATTTATGAAGAACTTATTTTAAGTTTTATCTTCTGACCAAATATTCAAACAGTAAATTTATTTTCTTAGCTATAATTTTCTGATATTAATCTTTTTGTAGTATTAATTATTGTATTGCATTGACGAAGAAACAATTATATGAAAATTATAGTTTCTTATTGATAAAAATAAATAAGATAAAATATTCTGCATAGCAAAATAAAAATAAATAAAATATTAAATAAATTCAAAAGTACTTTATATGTTCCATTCATCAGTGATTTTAATAAAGTTTATAATACGTTAATAATAGAAACGATAATTGTACATTTTAGCTATTAAGAATTTAGTAAATTGTAATAATAAGTACACATATTAATTTAAAATCAACATTCTAATGTAAAATATTATATAATCAATAATTAAAAATTAGACGTGTATGTACAAATTATATTTATATTTTATATTTAAAACTTTTATGTTACATTCTTATTTATTTTTATGATTAGTAAACGCTAATTATAATTTTAAATAATTTATTCTTATCTGTAACTATATATAAATTTTATCCATTATTTATTAATTAAAAAATAAAATTATAAATATATCTTGTTTTATTCAATAATATTTGTACTAAAATATTTTACTCAATTATACAGAATTTCCGTGAAAGTACAAATTTTATTAATATAATTATATTGAAATTAATTAATATAATTATTTAAATTGAATTCTTCTCTTACGATACTAAAAATAAAATTTTATTATCCAATTACTAAAAGTAAGAGATGATTTAAAATCGATCTATGATAAACTTATATTTACACAAAAGGTAGAGAAAGTTTAGTGGTTTGAAATATTCTGCAGCTTATGTTTTGTTCGAATTCGGTTGAAAATGGTACAATTTTTATACATCGGATTATCAGTAATCGCGCCATTTTTTTTACAATAATTATAACAAAGACTTCAAAGAGAAATAAACACAAGAGAAAACTGACCGCTTCAACTTGACCGCCCAATACCTCAGCATTAGTCTGTGGGAAGATTCTCCTTGTTCCAAACCACAAGATCATTTCTTCTAGATCTTGTGCACTCCCAACTCTTAATGGCTAATATTTATCGATATTCTTCGTAAACGATGTCATCGTCACTTTGAGCTCGCGTATTTTGTTTCTCGTGTTATTTTTCGCATCTTGTCAAGAGTGACATTGATCGTCGCATAAGTGACAAAGGCGTGAAAAATTGCCGATGGAAGTACATAACCATCGCTCATAAAAAAATATACTCTTTTTCAAGTGCGCCTCTTGTCGATACATTTATCAGAAATGCAATTGAGTTTATATGATCTTTAAAAAACATTCCACTAACTAATAAAGTTATTACCTATGTTCTTCATCTCAAATGATGTACGGTTAGTAACGTAGTTTACCTAACAGTCAAATTAAAATATTTAAAAGGAAAATATGGCTCGCATACGTTAGTGTCATTTTTATATTTAACGAGATAAATCCTATTTTGGTTAGGAAACACTAAAGTCCGCTTATCAAGATAGTTTTTGTTTACACGATCCATCCGAGACTCTACTTGAAAAATGAATTTACAAGCGAAATCAGCAATCGAGTTAAGCTTTTTTGGTACTACAAGCACATCATATTCACACGTGAAATATTTTATTCAATTGGCTAACATTGCAAAATTGTTCCATAAAGTTATTAGAAATAATATTTACTTATCAAATTTCAAAAGTTTAAGTACTGTCGATTAATAATTTTAGTGTTAATGAAAAAGAAAATAAGTTTAACGGGTACGACTACATCTATAAATGCTGAAAAAGTTTCATTTACGTTTCTGGTATTATTTCCAGTTTTACAGCAATAGTAAAAAATTTTTAATTTTATAATAAACTTTAGGAAAATGTACATCTCTTAAACTAATGTAAATAGTCTATCAAATACGTATTTTGTATGCCGATAGTGTACAGAGTCACATCAAATGCTATTAAACAACCTGATCAAATCAAATGAAGAGTATAATATAACGGTGTACTCTATAAATGATTGAGTGATTCTATTTAATCTAGTCAAAACTTTGATTGTACTCCTGTCTGATTATGCAGTAAAACAATAGAATCTTGTACAACAGTAGTTTACTCTGCCAATGTAACTTTGAAGACAAACTCTTTGCATACGATAAATTTGATATATCTTTGATCAAGTTCACGTATATATGATGGATACATATATCCTTTAGTCTGGAGCAATAATAAATATTTAAGATATTTATAGATCGTTGAATTTTATTTTATAAGTGCAACTGAAAATCGAAGTCTCGTTTATTTTTATACATTACATAATTCATAGGTATGTGATACATACGTGTATTTTTCGAAGAAAAAATATTGTAATTAGAAAATTTCTCTCGCTTTCTTTATTATACTTTGGCAGAAATAATAATCTAAAAATTTTAATTTACGATTGCATTCTTAATTCTCTTACCTATTTTTTAATACACAATAACGTTTGAATAAATTATAGAATGCATGAATATAGATGAGTGTGTGTCTCGCAAACAACTTGAAAATATTTTAATCACAAACATAAAGCTACAGATGATATCGTGAAATAAAATGTTTTTTTACGCATAATCTATCTAGATCAATATATTATATATCTAACTTAAATTACTTTTAATTAACTAATTTTAAAATTAACTGAAAATATATAACCCATGTATTCACGTAATTTAATATCTCGAATCGAAAATATTATTTGTAAATAAATAATTAATTTAAGTTTTTTTATGCAGCTAATAAAATTTGTAATTGGAAAATTCGTACAAGAGTAATATAAATACTACAATTTCACGAAAATTTGCAAACGAATAAATACAAAATATTCCAAAGTATTGTACGATGGCATTATTATTTTGATTTTTCATGTTTCATGTATCGATAAAAAAAACTTTAAAAATGGGCATGTTAACATTTTAAAACTATTTTTAATGATGTATCGAAATAAATAAATTCATATTCAAAAGATAAGTAAAAATAAAATGAAGGATTATTTGGAAATATATATTTTTTTCAAATAATAAGGGCACGTAGTATCATTTTTCAATATTCTCTACAATGTAAAAGTAGAGAAGTACATTCTTTCACGTATTTTATTTAGAAAAGTGCACTTTTGGTGAAATAATCCATATATAATCTATTCAAATGTAGATAATATTCAATATCTTCTATTCGATAAATAAATCATTGAAATTATTTTATAAACATAACTGTAAGTAAAATTAAATTTACTATATAATACATTAAGGAAAGCTTAAATTTAAAATTTATATTTAATATGCCAATTAAAATTTTATTTTAATTACGTTCGTAATATAATATTTGGATTTAATATTTCTCTGAACCATGAAATCGTTTTTGTAATAATTAATAAGCAGTCGTTTAGCGTAAATACGTTCGCTTCACAATTTAAAACGAGAATTATTATGAAAGGTAACTAATTATAAATTATGTATGCTATGATCTACTTTTTGCTAATTTCTCATAAAAGAAATCATAAGCTCTCGTATTCAATACCGAGAAATAAACAATAAATCTAGACCAATCGAGTAATTAAATATAATTAATTATTGTTAATTTATTATACTCGAAATGGCTCAAGTTTATTACTGAATATGTAAAATCATCTTTTAAAACAAATCAATATTGTAGAGTCTGTTAAAATAAAAAATTATAAATTTTATAACACTCGCGTCACAGGAAACGTTATAGTGCTTACGGAATTCTGGAGCCCCGTTCACGGTAATATCCGCGCATGTTTATAAGCCCACGATATATATAATGTCCGATAAATATACGTATACACATAAGTGATGTATTATAGGCGCGTCGCGGATGTACAAGGTAATCACGACCAAAGCACAGAGACGCGCGTTAAGAGAAGCTTATGTATAGAAAATAAAAAGATGCATTAATGAATACCTCGGAAGAAAAAGAAAAAGACGAATACTAGGGTAACGTTTAATGATGTGAAAATTTTTTCTTTTGTTTATAACAGTTTTTTTTACTATGGAGAAATAAATGACTAAATAAATACTACATTAAATTTTATTTTTTATAAATTCTTTGATACTAATGTTTGTAATGCAACTCAATAATTGTTTTTAATGTACAATGTATGATCGATAAATATTACCGATTACTTTCAACTCCACCATTTATTTCAAATAATTTTTCATGTCTTCTTTTATTATATAATTATTATTTGATGATTGAGTTTTTTTACACCCATTATTTTATTCTACTTACGTTTAAAAGCAGATTAAAATATTGTAATTTAAATCTTATTACTTCATAAAAATTAATTAAAATGTAGTATATATTGTTTCGTTTTTATATACCTTCTTTTTTATTTACTTTTTCATGTATGCGATGCAGAAATTATTCTCAAAATTTAAATTGAATTTTTAATTATCAAGTGACTTTTCTACTAAAATATTAATATATTAATCTAGAAATCTTTTTTTAAATTATTTATTACTTTAGGTCCTCAAATTATATAATTATATTCAATAATTTTAATTATTAAAATATTTAAACGATGCAACTATTAATATAAAAACTTATATTAAGCCTTTTCTACTTTGAATTATTTAAAAAGTTTACAAATAATGTATAACTTATTTTCGCCTAAAACTATGTTTAAAAATAAAATTATCGTTATAAAATTAAAGCTGTATTTTTAGAGGATTTTATGTAGCATCAGCAACATAAGGAAATGAATGAGATATTAAATTACTCTTTTATTATATCAAGAAAAATTACATTAAAGAATGCACAGCTTGTAGAAGAAGCCTTGCGAAACATGTAAACTTTATCATTACCATAAAACTGTCATGGAATGTAAAAAGATTTGAATTTTAAAGAACTATTAATCATGCATAATAGATTAATGAGCTTACTGGAAAATAATAAATGCTAGAGTAGTATGATAAATAGAAACATATACGAAAGTGCATAAACATAAAAAATAATGTAAATTTTATATTTCACATAAGAATATACATACAATTATAAACACTTTAACTAAAATATTTTTTTTAATCAATGTATTTGCGTGCTCGCATTTATGTATCTGCATTTGTTATTTATAAAATATTTTCAAAATTTATGGATTTTGATTTAGAAAGATATAAAATACATGAAAAATAAATAGCTTATAGAATGTTTAAATAGAAAAATTATAACAACAAAATTCTTCCTAGGAAAACTATTCCGAAGTGTTTTTAAAGTAGAAAGTGTACACAACCTCAAGTCGTGTATCCAATACTCGAGATCTTTTTTTATAGCTTAAATTAAGATATTCGTATTTTAAAAAATTTTATTCAAATAAATCCAGATAAAGTAAGTAACGATGGTATTGGTTAAAATTCTAAAATGACAAAATCTATCAATATTGGATTAAATGTATCTATAGAAAATATCTTTATATCATTAGCATTGATTTTAAACTCTCACAGACTACAGTTTAGTATATTTTTATTGCTTTTTTTATTATTTTCTTCGTATAAAATATCTTATGGTATTTTACAAGAACATGCAATTTAAAATAACTAAACCGAATATTGTGAAAAATTAATATCGACTTTTAAAAAATATATGATTAAACTCTTAAAAAATTGAAAGGTATATGTTCTAGAAATTCCTATCTATAGTCTCGTTACGGATGAATATTATAAATTATCGGTTAGTAACGTAAATGAAATACAACACTAAAAAGCTCACATGCAATAACGGTATTACTTTAACGAATAAAAAAATCAACAGTATTTAAAAACGAAGATACAATAATAGAAGTATTTTTAAATCATAAAAGGACATAAAAATGTAATATTTTATATAAAAATAATATATACACAATTTTAAAATATAATTCTTAAAAATAAAAATATAAATTTTCAGTCGACAATGTGTAAAATTCTGATTTATTAATTGAAAATATTTTGATATATGCGAATGAAAAATATAAAACTAGCCAGTTAAAATCTTTTTAGATTATCAAAGAATAGCCTATAATAAACACTTTATTACACACATTTTCTTCGCAAGAGTCGTCATTATCGTGTAGTTGAACGTTTCAGCACTTACACGTCCACAAATGTACCGATTCCATCTCTTCGTCATGCGTGAATTCCTTGTTAACCGATGTGTCGCAAGTATCTGTATATATACTATGTAAATTTGTCCGTTTAGTACTCGGCTTTAATTAATGCATGTTCTGCTATGGGGCGGTGGCTTGCGTTGGAAATAAGTAAATACTCGTGGCGATAGCGGAATGGTAAAGGTGGCGACGATAGCGCAAAGGCAAAATAGGATCTAAAAGTAAAGAGTGTAGGGGCCAATGAATATTTATTTAATCCAAGGGTTCTTTTATTCTTTTACCTTTTGGCAAAGAGAGAATTTTTACACAGGTGTACAGCGAGGCTTCAAAAAACGCTGCTTTCTTTTCTCGGTATTTACTTTATTCCTACGGCTGATTCTACTTTATCCGATTTCTTAAGAATAAATGATATTTTTATAATTAGGTTAAGATATTTCTTTCGGCTGTGAAATTTAATTCAAAAGAGGTGTGAATGTTTGCGCTTATGATTAAATGAGGAAACGAATTTCAATAAAGCTTGTGTACAATTAAAATAAATATTAAAAATAAGTAATTCATAATAAATGGTTTTCACTTATAATTTCTGACAATATTTTATTTAGAGGTATAAATTAAATTTTTAATATTCATCAGTTTAAATTATATAGAATAAAATATAACTTAAGAATTTAATTAAGTTAATTTCAATATACTACTACGAGTATCGGTAATCAAAAATGTATTCGTTCACCTTATCGAAAGAAAAAATATGAAAAAAAGATTAGAACGTCCTAAATAAAAATGTGTAAATATGCATGAAAATAGATATTGACAGTTTTTACGTATTTTAAAAATAAACAAATATTTTTTATATCATTATCAAATTAATATATTGTAAATTTTCCAACAAAAATCCCCAAGCTTGAAAATACTTTAAATTATTAGAAGCAATTATTTTTTTAAATCTTGTATAATACAGTTTTCCAACTGCTTATCCGAAGTTTACTCGAATATCGATAAATTTCGTGTATTCCAAGTTCTATGGATATTTTAAGTTATCGTCGGAATGTCTCGTTATAAATATTGTAATAATAATAAAATAACAATTTTATAATAGGTTCAAAATTATGAAAAATTATAACCAATACAAAATCTATCCAAGAATTTAGAGTATGTGAAACTGTAATAAAAAAATGTCCGTAGTCACTCAAACATTCTAATTTCTATATTATTTTTATTATGTAAATTAAATTGTATTAATAATTGTTAATTATGCAAATATTTTAACGCGTGAAACATCCATTCGTTTAAAAAGGATATAAATTCTATATACACACACATTTATATGTATGTATATAAATCCGAGAAAATGGTTTGAAACTCCTGTTATTCGAACAAATTCTGAATAAAAATAATACAATGCAATATAAATAGAATATTAAAATAACTCGGTATAAAATGTAACAAAATGACGCGATAATAAAGTGTACAACATTCGTATCTAATATAATAATTAGCAGGAGAAGAAAAAACGGAAACGTAGGAACAATAATCCACCATAAGTTAACCTAACGAAAACTTTAATAAAATATAACAGTACTGGAAATGCAGAATGAAAAATAAAAAAAAGAGAGAGCCGAAGAAGCGCGAGTGGTAGGAAGGAACGAAGAGGTGTACAAATACACGTCCGACGCGACTAACGGGGTCGCATGCATTATGCATGCAACTTTTATAAACGCTCTGGCGTAACGTCATGCGAAAAAGCTCCTCTAACCAAAGCCGCGTTGCGCTAAACTTTTTGACCGATGCGCTCCTTCTTCTTTGCCTCTGCCTCTGCCTCTGCCTCTGCCTCTGCCTCTGCCTCTGCCTCTGCCTCTTAACATCTTGCTTCTCCTCTGATTTTATTAGCGAGATTCGAAATTTGCAAGCTGCAAAGGAAACGCGAGTATCCGGAACGGGGAAACGAGGTTTCTTCGATTCTCCCGTGCGACGAAATATTATGAAAGAGGTTCTTTCGTAGCGCCTGCTTCCGATAAAATTTTTATGTAGTATTTTAATGCCAAGCTGTTCTCGTTATCCAGCGAATTTATATATCCTAGGATTCGAAAACAAATGACGAATGCCTTGTTATATTCTGGCTGTGTAAGTTTATTAAGCGATCGAGTAGATTAGTCACGTAAATGTTTGTAAAGAAAGTGCTTGTTCAATATTTAGATGAATGCATTTCAAAGCACGCGTACCCAGTGATGTAAAGTAATTTTATTCAGAAAAGAAAAATTTAAATAACCTAACATGATGAATTCAAGAATTAATTATGAAAGAATTTTAAAAATTCTTTTGAATTTGAATGGAATTTTTTCTAACGAAATTTCAAAGAATTTAGATGTGTATCTTTCGAACTTGGCTGGAAAACATTAGCCTGCAAATTTATTATTCTATTAACTAATTAAAATATGAAAAAATGTAAAATAATTAACTCGGAATAATAAAATTTCAAACTTAAGAATTATTTATTATTTATTTACAGCCTGATGATATAATATAAAACCCTCGCGAGATAATTTGAAATAAGAGCGAATACGGATAAGCTTTATTTTTCTTTTCGCTTAATTCGTCTTAAATAAATCTATTCTTACTTCTTATTATTGAAAATTTATAATTCGTAAACATTTTCCTGTAAAATATAGTAGATTATTAAGACTTAAACTAAATATTTTTTGCAAACAATTAATTTTTTTACTTACTTTTTGTTTATCTATTTTTATTACGATAATAAAATATAAATAAAATAAATTTTAAATAATATTTAACAAACAATTACTTTTTATTTAAAAACGTAATAAGGTATATTATAACTTTAAATAATATCGCGAACAATATACATTAATGGATACATTAAGGATAAAAACGAAAATATATATTTAGATGGAGAGAGATAGATTCGATCATAAATCAAAAACCTAATTAAAAAAAAAACGCGAATATGAACATTTTTATCACCGACCGAATTTCGTTACGCGAGATAACATTGCATCTATTTAACGAGAGCCATATGGCACGGTACACGAATTTTAACATCAATTAAAATCTCGTACTTGGAAAAAACACTCTTTTTCTCCTTCATCCAAGGATGAATTTAAAAAATGGCAAAGATGAAATCGTCGAAAGGAAAATTGAGTTGTAAAGCGATAGGATAAAAGAATTTTAAGCAATACGTTGAAGCAAGACATTACGTATGCCGACTTTACGATAATCAATCAATTTTCGAAGCTCGACGAGATACGAAGAGCCGAAATCAATGAAGCGCACATCTCGTAAATAAAGCACGATGGACCAATCGCCCTCTCATGTAAATTCTCCACTCCGTTATAAAATGTAAATCGCGAATAATCTCGTGTGTTCCAGCGTCTGTGGGATCCAACACTTTCAGCGCGCCGGACATCGACACCTCAATCTGTTCCAAAGCACGTACTATGTCGTCGTGACCTTCTCGACCGTAGGCTACGGAGACTTTGTGCCCGACATCTGGCCTTCTCAGCTCTACATGGTCATAATGATATGCGTCGCCCTCATAGTACTGCCAACGCAGGTGAGTACTTTACTAAATGCACTGTTCTCCGAGTGCGTGTATAATATACCTTTCGGTTGCAAGTGACTTCGCGCTTCTCTGGATGTGCACTTATTTTTTATAATTCGTTGGACTATATTTTATGCTTTAACTTTACGCTCCGCTCAGATTTATATATTTCATATTTTTTTAAATGGGTCGAGTATTATAATGTAATATTCACAATATACGTTCCAGATTCTGCAATTTAATATTCTTAAATAATTTTATACTCCTTCATTAAAGTTTCGGATCTAATTCTATTTACAAACTTTAAATGTCAAACTTTTCAATTTCAAATAAAGATTTAATCGCAATTTACATCGATGGTATCTTAAGCGATCATTTTAATGAACATTACAGTTTTTTACCCTTAATTTATACTTGCATCTATTTATTTAAATTTTTCATAATTACGTCGATATTAGCATACAACCGACTATTGTATCCGAGTGGTAGTTAACTACGAATAGTTGAATAGTTTCTAGAAAATTTTTTCTTATCGCGTACGTAAACGTAAACGAGCAACTTTTAACTATCATTGGTATTTAAATTTTCAATCGAGTGAGTTCACTTTTGGTATATACGTTCTATATTCGATACAATGTTGCCCTTGTTTTATAAAAACATCTGAAATAAATTTTCAGAATTATTTATACGAAAGCATTTATAAATAACAATACAAGTGTATTTTTCAACTTTCAATTATTACGTTTAATAAAAAGAAAATAAAAGAATAAATACAAAACTTCATCGTTCGATAACGAATTTAGTTTTTTTAAGTAATTTAAAAATATTACATGTAACAAAGAAATGAATAACGTATAATACGGCTCGTTGAAACATGAATTAAAATTGGGCACGAGTTTCAAACATTTTATTTCGTTTAAGGTTTCGAATGTAAATAGAATAACGTTTGAAATCGATATTTTGTTAATTTATCGCGATTAGAACGACTTAGAAATTAATTATCTCAACATGGATATATCGAAATAAAAATCAGCATTATTTGATCCCATAAAAAAACATCTAAAATCTTCATTTCAGTATTTTATCAACTAAGATAATGAAAACAATGAAGGTAAAAAAACAAATTTTACGTCTCATTATCCGCAATTTTATACCTCCGAAGCTCAATAGCAATCGAAGCTGTAAACCGAGCCAAATATATCGCTCGAGAACGATTAATCCAGTAGGGCTGCCGTCAATTTCAATTATCGCCGAGGCTCTTTACGAGTTCTTTAATTCACGCTCATAAGACTAACACTAATTGTCCCTCGCTCACGACTCACGGCGTGAAGCGTGTTAAATTGTCCGAGACGCGCCGCCATCGCATAGGCGCCCGTCGTCCTTTCCTTATTTTATGGATTTTTTATGAGCTCGCATGGCTCACGAGGTTCTACGGCCGCCTTTCATATATTTCGTGAAAGATTCGCAAAAGCTGTCCTTCTCCGACGCTCTAAGTGCTTTTTCTTTATAACGCATCGCTATTTCATTTTACCTCCTTAGTGCTTCCTTATTTTCTCTGGATATCGTTCTGGATATTCAGAGTATTGTTTTCTTACTTTTTATTTAAGTCTTATGAATAAAATAAACGTTTAACTGGTACAATATAATTCAATCCTTTACATTTTATACTAACGTAACATAAAAAATTTTCTGTGATTGTACAAAAATAACTATCCGATGTATATTTTATTAATCCATATATAATTTCATCAAATATTCCTTTTTTAACGTACAGAATTATTATTAAAAATGAAGACACAAATTTAAAAATGACTTTACATGAATTTTTAATATTTCATTTGTGTTTGAATAAATTAAAGCGTAGATATTTATTTTTATATCGAAACTTTCGTGAATCTGAAATATTCAATACAACTAAACTTAGTTACATTAAGTTTAAATTAAATTAAAGATATTTATAAATTATTGATGAATCTATTTCGTATAATGTATTTGCTGATTTTTAATACGATATCTGTGTATCGAAGTTCTAATTAAAATTTATTTACGTATTTATTTACCTACAAATTTATTGCATTGAAAATGTTTTACAAAAACTAATTATTTTTTATTTAATATTAATTTTTCTCAAATCTTAAACAGTTTTTACGATAAATTCTATTTACTATAAATTTAATTTAAATTTAATTTTTAAAAATTGAGTCGAGCAATAAATTTTACATTGCTTTAAAGTGAAATATATTGAATTATAATTGAGATAATAGTTTCTTTCGGAAAATATACAAAATTCGGTCATTGTAAAATAATTTTATCCGTGAAAATGCTTTGAAATACATCATCGGATAATATAAATTTTTAAATGTATACATTGTTCTAGATCGCGTTTTATAATTAATTATTGAATTTTTTTCACAGTCATCGTACATAAAGAAATTTTATTATCATTCGATGAACAACATTTTGATTTTTTTAAATATCTTAATAAATTTCCGTATAATTCAATAAAATGTATTTTTTAATAAACTATAAATAAACTTATTATTATTAACATATTGGTTTTCTATGATTTTTTTCTATAACATAATTTTTTATCAAATTAGAATAAGTAATAACGTGAAGTTGTAGCTAATATATACTATATTGTAGTCAGGGATATAAAAAAGTGAATTCATGTATATGTACATATATATATAACTATAAAAAACTATAAACTAAGTGCCCATAAAAACGTTATCTGATTCTCTTTCTCGCACTCTTTTTTCATTCTTTTACTACTAATATATAACACAGTCCTATTTCGTAATTCGAGTAAAAATTCGTGATTTTATTTATTAGCTATAAAAATTATACCTATTCAACATAGGCTATTGTTTTCCATTTTTTAAAAAACTTTTCAATACTTAACATGTATTTATGAAAGTTTAACGATGTTTTGATTTAATACAAAGATTCTGTAAGAAAACCCATAAAACTTTCACTTTAACTTGCTATTCGTGCGGTGTACTACCTATTGTTACAAGATAATGATAAATTAATAAATCGAGCAAAAATCAATAAATTGTAGAAGAGTTTAGAAAAAGTATAACATCATGTAACTATTGATTAATCTTAAACATGTCACGTCCTTGATGGTTACTTTTCTAATAAAGCTACCAATGTTTTCAACGTTTAATATCAAATCATTCATAAATTATACTCGTCATGACGTGCAAAATTGTACATCTTCACTTGTCACGCGTGACAATCGATACAATCCGAAACTCGATTCAGAGCCTAATAAATCGAGCATTTAAAAACCACTTGAAAATTAAGTAAATTCCTGTCTCGTCTGAAATCCTTGTACCGAAGATGGATTTGGTACTGTCGTTCCCTCAAATCAAACGCATAGCTCGACACACATACTGGGCTCGATATCACACATTACGGCTTCGCACCGAATTCAATCTCTGACATAATTAATCGGATTTAGCGCTCCCTCTACCTTCTTCTACCCTCTCAAGATTACCGTCACACACCAATACATATATTCAGGGCCAAGGCACTTGTTGCCTCACGCAATTCGAATTGCGGTTCGGTTGACGAAGAGCCGTCGGTACTCGGTGCTCCCATCGTTGACATATCACCCATCTCACGTCAGTTCCTTTCTCCGTAAAGCTTGTTACGAATTTCTCTTGTCAGATTTTCTTCTTTCGTCTGTTTCTAGTTTTTTATTCTTTCTTTTCGAAATTTACAGGTATTTTTTCGATTCATTTTTCAATGCGGCTAAAACGAAGAAAACGAAAAAATTACTCGTTGAAACAGAAATGGAAGATATATAAAAAATTAGAAGTTTATGAGGAAGGCATAAAGATAATGGTCACTATGAACCAAAGGTCGATTCGATTGTCGAGGGTGCATTTTACCACGAGTCATGAGTCGTCGTAACGATCGTGTTTTTTGCTTTAGATCAAAAATAGACGAAGGTCGCTTACGTTGCAACACATTGTCTATTTAAGTTTTATATAAAGTTTTACAAAAAAAGTAATGTTTGACTTCGGATATATTTATATAGTATTTATTTTTGTATCTAGGGTATAGAAAAAAATTCTTTGAAAAATTAATTTACCACTCAAAATAATAAAAAAAGTTAAATAAAATCTAAGTTGATACCAAAATAAACACGAGTAATTGTATATAGATTTGAAAATTCTTTATATACTGCGGTTATACAATTGAGTTTACATCATCAATAATTTGTACAGTTTCACTGCATTTCAATGTTTGAAAGTATAATAATTAATAATTTCAAAAGATTTAGGACATTTATTCTTTACAATAGAAATAGGTCTCATTTATTATAAATATTCTTTTCATTTATAACTGCGATTCGTTCGTTTTTCAAATTGAATTGTAATTTCAATACAATATTATTTCACGAATATTGTAAATAATAATTCACCAAAGAATTTGAACTAAATCTAATTGTAACTAGGTAAACGTGTAAAATTTATACTATAAATAAAGAGAAAAAAATTTACTTTGATTTGATGTATTTACTTAATAATTTATTAAATTTCATTTCTGAGTTTTCGAAATATGTAACTTCAAATTCGCTTAACAAATAAAATATTTATACTTTTGTTATTTCGAAATTATTTTTTCCACAAGAAAACTCGTTTACGAAAATAATATTGGTTAATTTTCATGCTATGGTGCACCAAATGTAAAAACCTTTTATCCATCGGAACAATATTTGTAACAGTTCTTTTTACGTTGTTTCAATATTCTGACCGGTACTATGTATTTTATCGCTTATCAAAGCAAGTTGACTTTTATATATATGATTGTGCATGTAAGAAATTGATTTTTAATAAATAGCGGTAATTGAAACTTTACATGCTTTCAAACTTTATCTGGCAAAATAACTTTTAAAAAAAGTTTGTTGTTAAGATTGGTATTATTATGACTTTTATCTAAAGAGGAAAAATATTCTTTATTTTTAAACTTTTAATAATAAATGGATATTTATAAAATTTAATATTACAATATGATTATTTGTTTAATACAAGTCAAGATAGAAATTTTTTTAGTTCGATGCTATAAAGATAATCGGCAAAAAATTTCGAAAGTTTTAAATATCGTCAATGTTTCTATACCTTCGTATCTTTATTTTAAATGTATATATTTTAATATTATTTAATAAGATTTTGAATATAATTTAAAAAATATTATCAAATTCCTAGCATGTAATATGATGTAATAATGTTTAAATGTGCCTATACAATGTTCAAATCCAAGTTGAAGAGCAAATATAGCTAAATTTTCAATAAATATATCTATACTTTTAAATATATATTTTTAATATTAAATTAAAAAAGAAAATCTTTAACATTATGTATTTAATTTGATATCTAAATTGTTTACGATTTGTTATAAAATAAGCTAAATTATTAAATTTAATATTACAATATAACAAGCTTAATTGGGTATCGATAGTATTATTTTAATTGTATTTTAAAATTAAATTATAAAACTCATAACTCATAAGTAAATTGATTTCAAATAATTAATAATTTAATAAAGTAAATAAAATTTCATTTATTTAATCTACAGATCGAATTGCTGCTCATTCGATTATTTTATTATATTTCATACAATATAAATATTTTCAATTACTTTCCTAAAAAATATACAATAATTTTTATACCATTTTTTCATTATTTAGTTTATATATAACTCATCGCTTTGTTTCCTTTTACCTAAAATTTGTAGCTATAGAAATAGAAAATATAAAGGATTAATTAACTTTATATTTAATATTTGAAATAAATTAAAACTTTATACTTGACATTTAATATTTGTCTTATAAATTTCATAAATTTAACTTGCATTGTAAACTAGAAGATGACTATAAACACGTTTTAAAGATACAAATACCAAGGCAAACAACTCAATCCATCTGATCAATATTTTTCTTTTTGATGCAAAATTTAAATTAGATGTATCTCGTTTCCATAGTTCGAGCAACTCGCGTTCACGTGGATGGAAAGGCAGAAGCTTGGTGGTTCCTACTCATCGCATCGAGCTCAAAGTGAAAAACACGTCGTGGTCTGCAGCACAACTTTGCAAGCAGACACCATCATGGATTTTCTTAATGAATTCTATGCACATCCATTACTGCAGGTAAGGAGAAGGAGAGAAATCTTGGAAGAAATAAAGAGTGGAAACTCAAAGATGAGAGCGAAAGATGAAAGAGACAAACGTACAACTATAGTTCAAGTTTTTTGTTCGATCATATTCCATATATACCTGAGTTTATTTCATTAAAATATATTTTTACATCTTAAAAGGTAACTAATATCCCAATAAAACTATTGATAATATAGAATTATATTATAAATATCATCGGAAACTTAATGAAATATAGAACTTAATCTAGGATACGTGATTTGTTTTTTAAATTACGAATAATTCCTTTACAATTATATTAGACTTATCGATATCATTTAATTACTTTATATAATTAAATATCCTTATTTCATTATAAATCAAAGCTTCTAAGAATATTATTAATTCTTCAGATCGTTGAATATATGCAATCACCGATAACGGTACTTCGATAAATCCAAAGCTTGTTTTATACAAAACAAAATTATTAGTAGAATTAAAAATTTCATATTAAATTTTAAAGCATTGAATCATGGAATTAATTTCTGTTGATATGATTAAATATACATGTTTTAATAATTGAATTAAATATTTAAAAAATAAAATTTTTACCATACAATAATTTAAAATACTTTATAAACTTTGCTCTAATTTATAAGAGATTTAAGCAAAGTCTTATAAATCCATTAAAGTATAACGGATAAGTATAGATAATTTGTATTTAATTATATAGCAATATCCCGATCTAACATAGTTAGATCCGGAATATCATATATTTAGATGCGTAAGTATCGGAATCAATTTAGAATACTTACAAAAGCTTCACTGAAAAATCTGCTCATAAATATAAGTACTCAGTTTTGAAGCTATGAATATTAAAAGCATCCCTTCTCTACATTAAACAGCCTAGAGACTATAAACTTGCGACAAAAGTCTAAAAATTGGACGAAAGTTAAAAATTGGTCGCTGTACACATAAAAAAAGTCGAAGAAAAGATAAAATCGTTAATCCACCTTCTCCCGTTTATTAATTCTCCCGACCTTCTAATTCCCAGGATTACTACGTGGTACTGCTATCACCAATGGAGCTCGACACAACGATGCGCATGATCCTACAAGTGCCGATCTGGGCACAGCGAGTCATCTACATCCAGGGCTCCTGCCTGAAGGACGGGGACTTGGCGCGGGCGCGAATGAACGAGGCCGAGGCTTGCTTTGTTCTCGCAGCGCGGAATTACGCAGACAAGACTGCCGCCGACGAACACACGATTCTAAGGTAAGCCATTTTCCGTTCGCATCAGCAGAAAGAGAAAATGCGGAAATGTGGCCCCAAGAGATAAAGCCGGGACGGCTGGACATCTGCATAATGCGTTCATCCGACCGACGGGGTATGGCCGATTGTCGGATTAGTTACGATTAGTTGCAAGATTTAAAGTTGTTGGCGAGGTTTTAAAATTTTTCAAAACTTTCGTTTTTACTTGTTAGAAGCGCGTACCCAAATATTGTATATAATTATATTTGCATTTTTTTATAAATTTTTTATCGCGATATTTTTAGTAAAAACATTTCTACTACTCGGAATAATTTCTTTTATAATTTTCAAACGAATTTGCATATGCTTTTAAAAAGATACGAATAATATAGTTTTCGAATTAGCCTAAAAGCCTGTAATTATTAATCAGTATAAGACATAGACTACCAAAATTATTAAATGACTATACTTTTTAATGGAACAGAAAACCGGTATACTTATGCATACGTAAAGTTTGTCTACTTTTAAGATCAAAAGCCGAATTCTGTAAGTATCCGTATAAAAATTTATTTAAAGCGAATTTTTAATAATAATAGAATAAAATATTTTTCCAGGATGATAAATGTTTAAATTTTATTCATATTATTTAGAAAATTATTGATAAATTTGTTTCATATTTTGCATTTAGTATCTCTAAGAAATTATAAAAATTATTAATTTTTTTAAAAACTCTTTTTATAATTTCCTAGAGATACTTTTCTAACATTGTTTTGTAATTTTTATCTTGATCTACTTTATGCTCTTTTACTGTCCTACTTCTTAACTGTAAGTGTATATGCTGTTCGTTTATTCTCGGTTATAGTAAAATTCCTGCGCTTATCTTCATCGGAGTGATTTCATTATATAAACAAAATTAGATGAATTATGGAATTCCTATATTTCGAGATTTAGCAATTTTCTATATTGTCTATTTCTTTTTAATATTTTGTTCAAAATATTTTTCTAACCAGTTATTACTGTAAATTTCGTACTTTTAAAATTTATTTTTTAATACTTACATAATATCATGATAAAAACCCAATCATACAAATGTTATAAATATATGATGTATTATTTCTCAAATTACTTTGTCTATCTCATTTATCATACTGTAAATTCTAGTCATCTGTCGATTTATTCTTCCACAACGTTTCATATCCTAAAGATAAATTTTAATACTTAAATATAAAGGAAATTATTGATCTCTGCAATTGTTAAAAATTAATTTATTAACTTTCAATGAACACATATAATAAATAATAGTAACAAATTTTTGAAGTTTATAAATAATTGATAGCTGCCAATTATGCATTTATAATTAAACATATATAGTTCATAAATGAAATCAAAACATTAGACAATTCTTGAAATATTTAAGTTTTTCAATGCTTATTCCAATATCTGAAATGGAATAAATTTTACGGATTATCTGATTCCACTATGTAAAATCAGGTAGTACATATTAATTGATATTATATATTAATCTATTTCCCATCATACTTTCATTTCCCATAAAAAAATATGTACTATTAAATTTCTCTCAATATATATAAATATTATTTTAATTAATTAGAAAAAATACCGAATATTCGAACAAATACTCATGAAAATATTCGAAGCTAAATTTCAGCATCAAATATATATAATTTTTTATAACAATCATATTTTAAAAATTTTTATATATTCCATCAAATTTTTTACAATTTATCTCTTACTGTAAAAGTTTAAATTATCTTTTAAATAATTCTGTTTTTATATGATCTATTATCAAAATATTAAAGTGCGTAAGCTTCAAATTTTTTAAAAATTATAAAATTGCATTTATATTTTATAATATGAAACTAAATATTTCATCGCATAATTATTTGAAAAACTTGATATACTTTATATAAACGAAGAAAATAAAACATAAGTATTTTTATTTAAATTTATCAATAAAAAATATAAAATATCAATACAGTACTTTAAGAATTTTTGTATAAAAATTATAGAAATTATATATGAGAATGATTTGAAATAGAAATTATATAAATAATCTTATACAACTGAAATATTATAAAAAATAAATAAAATGTTTTTAAAATATTTTAATGTATTCCTAAAATTGTAATTTAAATACTTCCATTATTCATTTTTCATAAAAAATTGAATTATTTATACCTTAAGAAAAAAATCTCTAAAAACTTTTGAACAATTAAGAATATTTCTTTATAAATTCCAATTTTTTAATTCTTAAAGATCTTGGGCTGTGAAAGATTTTGCACCAAATGTGCCACAGTACGTACAGATATTTCGACCAGAGAATAAACTTCACGTAAAATTTGCTGAACATGTTGTGTGCGAGGACGAATTCAAATATGCACTTTTGGCGAACAACTGTACCTGTCCTGGTGCTTCAACTCTCGTTACACTTCTGTTACACACGTCAAGAGGACAGTAAGGAAACTAAAATAATAAACATTTTATTAAAAACTCATAATTATTTACGTCTCTTGCAGCATTTCGTTAAAAATTATTAAGAATATTTTTTTATTGTAATCAGTCAGGCATACTAAAGAAATTTAAAAAAAATTTTTATTTGGAAAATTTTTGAAAAATTAATACTTATATATTATAAATATGTATAAATAAAAAACTTTTTATATTATTGCATAAATCTATACGATAGCAAAATATTTAGATTTAGCAAAGTGTGACATTACACATAAATAAAACTAGATAGTTCCGCTTTAATAATTATATTTATGAAAAACAGTTAGACAAGAAAGATAATATATTTTCGTATGTGTAATACTAATTGAATGGACATTCCTTATCGCGCTCGTAGGGAGGGTCAACAGTCACAAGAAGAATGGCACAGACTATACGGCAAATGCTCGGGGAACGAAATTTACCACATAATCCTAGGGGACTCGCGCTTTTTTGGCGAGTACGAGGGAAAATCTTTTACTTACGCGTCATTTCATAGCCACAGGAAATATGGAGTAGCCTTGGTCGCGGTGAGGCCAGCCGAACTTCCCGAATTCTACGAAGACACCATCTTACTCAATCCAGGTTTGTTCATTACATTATGAAATACGATGTAAATATATATAGTGTTCCTCGCCTTTCAGCAGCCAAAAAATTTTAAATTAATACAAAAAAATTAAAAGTACCGCTACTCGAAAAAATATATTGTAGCGTTATTAATTAAAAATTACAGTTTTTAAATGATAGTTGTAAATAATTTAGAAATAAATTTAATTTACGTAAACTCTTATCTTACGAATAATACGATACTTTTCTAATTTAAATTTTTATTTTAAAATCATAAAAATAGTTATTTTTTTTTAAATAATTAAATAAATTTTAACGAACATTAACGGATTTTCAAGTATCGTTTCTTACGATTTAAATATATTTAGTTACGGAATTTTGCAATATAAACATATTCAAATAAGATAATAAAAAGTTTGCATATTTTCTTATATAAATTCTTTTTTTAAAACGTTACACGAAATATATTTGATATTAGCAGAGCTTTCGAAAAAGTATGCAGCATAAATCTTTATATAAATTTCATATAAATATTAAAACGAATCTCACGTTCGACTCATCCATCGAGGGAACGATGAATGCACGTATCGTATTCGTATAAAACATATGATTCGACGAAAATCTTAACGATACCAGCGAAGAACATGAAGCGTTACGCGTTGTTCAAAGGTCCCAGACATATCATGAAGAAAACCGACACGTGTTACTATATGAGCATTACCAAGGAGGAGAACTCGGCGTTCGTGGTGGCGAACCACCAAACGACCGGCACCGGCGCCGATTCCACGCAGGTCGTCATCGAAACCAAACCCGACCAAAGCCAACCAGCCGGTGGCGGCGGTTCGAATCTGATCGGAAGCTGCACGACCCCTGGAACGACGACCACATTGACGACTGCCACGTCATTGGCGACCGCCACGACCACCTGCAGCAATCCACCGGGCAATGGTACTATTACCACTACTAGCGCGTCGCTCCGGTTGAGCGTTATAACGACGGCCAACGATGACGATGAGGGTACGGTCGAGTCCTGTCCGACCCTGACCCACGGCCAGACTCCCACTGACGCTGCGAGCGCCCCAAATTGCCCCGGGGTACCCGGTATCGCTCTCTACAAAAGGGCCCACCCCCGACTCCCTCAAGTTATCTTGCAGGTCCTCCCTAGCACGCCCACACCACTCCAACACCACAACCTACTACTCGCATCCGATGTCCACCGTGAGTGTCGCATGCCTGCGCTTGCCTTTGCCGCTTTTCCGCTATGGCCATTTTCGAGCTTCGCTTTTCTTATTTTCTTCTTTTACACTTCTTTTTTCTTTTTTTATTCAACTTTTTCTGCTTCTTTCTTAGTCACCTTAAATACCTTGGTAAAGAGTATTGAGTTTTTTAAATACTTTTTCCCTTTTCGAAGTCTCGCGTATCTTGCGGACAAATCGTTACGGTAACTGCACTGCAGTTTATCTATACTTGTCTAAAGTTCCAGAAATTATAATACGAACGCATTAATTATACGAACTGTATTTAAATTGCGTTCTGAAAACATATTTTAAACCAGTTATCTCGACGGTCCATTCAAAATAGTTAATAATCATGGAACATATTCATAAATTACATAGTACGAATTATATTCAACTTTGATTTTCCCTTGGAACAGATGAAGCATGATAATTTTTTGCAAAACTTTTTCCCGCTTCCTGATTCATCGTTTTGCTTCTTTACACGCCATTAGTTTTCTTTGCATCAAATTTGATATGAATGACCTTACATAAAAAATTATGGATTTTTTTAGCGATACTATTACGTTGAAAAAACAATAAATTCTCGATCGTACCGTACGGTTTTTATAAAAAATGGTAAATATTTCAACGAACGATTAATATTATTCATTTGAGAAAATTAATTTACAAAAGTTGTCTCTCATTACAGAACTTGGTTGAATGAATTAAAATCGTGAAAATAAATTTGACCTCAAGTATGTCGTGATTTACTTTAAAACTTTTCTAAATAAAAATAATTAAATTCGCTAAATTTAAATATTTAATTTAATGTCACAGCTTTTTTTTAATTATCTTTGAAATGCTTGATAAACTACTAAATAATTAAATCAGTACACTTAATTAATTTTATTTGAGTCTTTACTTCTCTTCTACCTTCGTTATCTACTTATGTTAGCAATAAGATATAAAAGTTAAGATATAAAATAATGCTTTTTTTTTAAATTTTCGAATGAATTATAAATAAACAATTTTAATTTGTAATTAAAAATATATATTTGATTAGATTCGATCCAATTTTGCAGATTTGTTCTAATAAAATATTACTGTTTAAAAATGATGATAATATTTTATATCTTTCGTGTTATTATCTATACATCCTGTATATGTATTCAATCTCCTCTCAAACAAATTTTTTCAAAATTAATACATATAAAAATTTTTGATATTTTTATCAATAGAATTTTATTATATTACTTTCGTATTTTTGCATGTTTTTAAAAAATATAGATAACTTATTGTAATCTGGATGCTAAATTTTAGTTTACACATTCATATTATCACAATATCTATTCATAAAAATATCTACTCGTTAGTAAAATATCAAATAAAAAAATTCGTTTTTTCGGATATAATAGACTGTCGAAATCAGCGTCGTGTAAGTAAAAAAATCAACTACTTTCTCTTGTAACACTGTCATTGTTAAAAATTATAGTTACCGCGTACTAAAAAATACTACACATTACTACTTATTAGAAAATTTAACTATGTTGTAATGTTTTGTGCATGATTTGGTTAGAAAAAAATTTAATGTATTTGATTTTAGCAACACGATGATATTCGGTATAATAACTTTGATACCATTAAATTTAGATTTTTAAATACTTTTTTACAAAAATTAAAGTATAACCTGTTTATAGTATTAGTTCTTTGTTATAAAATATAAATTTCAAAAACAAATTAATCTTTTTTTAAAAATGTTTATAAAATATTTATATCAAAAAATAATATAATATGTGTTTATTATCTCTAATTTATTTGATTCGTTTCTTAACTCTCTTTGACTGTACAAGAAATATTTCAATTTTTTAAATAACTTAAGCATTTAAATTACTATTATCAATTCATTATTGCTCTTTAAGAGTATTCAAATTTAAATACCGTAGATTTTTACTTATTTTATAAATATAAACTTTGTATATTTCTCATTGTATTATAATTTGAACTACAGCTAAAAATTTATTTGCTAAAAAATTGTCAAATATTTTAAATTTATGAAATCTAATATCATCCATCATAATGTTAATTTTATTCTACAAATATTTTTTTTTTAACATAGTCTTTTTTCTCTAAATATTCTTAATATTACTTTCAAGAAGAAAAATATAAAAAAATTTAAAAATTTAAAAATTTCTATATTCATGGCTATTTATCTAGCTAATTTGATCATTGGATTTTATTTTTCTTTCTGAAAATCCTACAATTTCTTTAATTCATCCTTTGACCGAGAGTAATGAAAAGTTTAGTATTTATATTTTTATATCATCAAACGTGATATTTTTAATTGGTTCTATATATATTTAATTTCGTTTCATTCAAAGCAATTATAATGTATTTTCAGTCAAAACAGTTCAACGATTCCACTTCTGTGTAAATAAATGAAAATTTTACAAAGTTATTTTCTAAACAAACGTTAATTTTCTTGTGTACAAACACAAAAAATTCATTTCCATTTGATATATGAAATCGTAATCCCACTCACACATTTCAGTACGGAAGTGAATTTCAATATTTATAGCGAATCTCCCGCGATAGAAATAGGAAGAGAAAGAGAGAAAGGGAGAGATAGACTAGGAGAGAACATACAAACTGGCAAAATGACTCTGACTGACAGTCGCGTGAGTGAATATCGCGCGCCGAAGTGTGCATGCATGCATGCACGAGTTGCAGCAGCAGACGCCATCCAAAATAACGTACTGGATAATTTCTAGGTCGCCTGCTGATATTCAAAGACAAAGCTAACCATGTGTCTTGTCTCTGTCCTTCTTACCGGATACCTTACGCTATACCTTAGTCGAACGTTCCTGATGCACTCGCTTTAATGCAGATGCGATGCGCTTTGCGCCATTTATTATGTCACGCATGTATCTTACCTCTTTGTTAACACTTTCGGAGGGTGGGAGAATTAAAACTGGCCTTGGCTTCTTAGCGCATATAAGTTCATTATTCTTACCGTATTTGACTAGAAGCATTTGGTTCTTTTAAAACGGTGGGTTTTCGTACAATTTTGAAGTTTTTCATTTTTGCAAATTCGTTATTATTCAAAAGCTTCTGCATAATAAATTAATAACACATTTTTTGTTTAAATTAATAAAATTAAATGAATTTCAAAAAATTATTAAATCATAGTTTTTAATTAATCTGATTTCGATATTTACCAATAGTTTTTACTAAATATATTTTTTTCAATTACTACGTATTTAAAAAAAAGTTATTGGGATATTTAAAAAAAGTACTGACATAGAATAAAATAGCGATGTAACTGAAACCCATATAAATTCTTTTTCTTTATAGTTATTATTGAAAATAAATGATCTTTGCAATAAAAATATCTGCAATAAAAACAAATATTTTACATTTTCTTTTATAAAACACAATATTTTAATTCAAAAACGTTCATGGAAGCCATATTTAAACTTACGAATTGCTGTTTACTAAAAACAATTCAAATATTTTTCAAATGCATTTTTATAACTGTATGAGTAGTGGAGTATCGATACAAATATTTCATATTTTTAAATTTACGTTAATTTCCAAGACCTCTAAGATATTAAAAGTTACGAGATAGGAAACTATAAATGTTTTGGATGCGTAAGTGAGACAAAAAAGAAATAATTTTATTGACAAGATTTATACTTAGCCTCACTTTTATGAATTCCTTAAAATATTTCAGTTTTAGAAAAATTTGTTTTCTGATTCAATATATAGAAGTAATTTTGTATTGAATTTGAATACTTTACATGAAAATGTAGAAGCCTTAGATTAACTTTAGTCTCTAATGCATGTAGCGATTTTCACAAAATTGGTAGATTTTTTTTAATTGGTCGATTTGCTCAAAATTATCAGCTATTATTTAAATATAATCAATTAAAAAAATCAATAATTTTCTATCTATTGTTATTAAAAAATTATTAACAGTCACTGTATATCTTTTCGCAACGTGCTTTTCTTATCCAAAAATAATTTTATTTTTCTAACAACCAATCACCTAATTTTATAAATCTTTTCACTTGCATCAATTTTACACATAAAATAAATTCTAAAACTATGAATACTATAATTAAAATATGTAATAGAAATACGTGAAAAACATTAAAAGTATAATAATATAATAATAAAGTACTTAAACATTTATAATTATTGAAATTTTAATTGAAATTTTAGTTCAAGAATTAAATTTATTAAAATTTGATAAGTGTAATTATCACATCATAATATTATAAATATTATTACTTTAGAAAAAATTTAAAGTTACAATATAAATAAGAATTTCACTCTAATTTTTATAACTAATTAAAAAAATTTTTTCAATATGCTTCGTTTTAATATATGGTTTAGATCATAGTTTTAAAGGTTATGAATATTTATTATATAAATATTTAAGATTATAAAAATGTATGGATATCCATTTATAAATATTGTAATTTATATATAAAAATTTCATGAGTTAAGTAAAGAATAAAAATAATTTAAAATACATTTCAAAAAAATTTTATCTTATATATAATTTAAAACTTTAGTTTAATATTTAACCATATGTTCTTTAAAAAAAATTTTAATGGATATTTATGAAATAAATAAGATAAAAAATATAATAAATATTATTATAAATTGAATATTTTAATTGTATGTTGAATAGCTTAAATTTTGTCTCTAATATAAGATACATTTTCATTTTTCTCTTTAAAATTTTTCCAATATTATAATTAGTTTAGAATTAAAGTAGTAAAATATACTTTCCTTAATTCAAACACAAAATAGTATGCAAGTTCTTGCATTTAGAATACTTATATAATATTACATTATTTTTCATATATTCTAGTTTGTATAATCTAATATAAGAAATTTGCTATTTTATAATTCTTTTTTCATATATAATTAAAATATTACAAATACGCTTATAATTTATTATATTTCTATATTAAGAAGTGCATATAACATTTAATAATGAAATTTATGAAAAATTAATTTTCTACATTATAATATAAATTAATTCTAGTATTATTATATACAAAATACGTGAGTATAGATAAAGTAACATATAATATCATAAGAAACTTTGCTCAATAATATAAAAAATATTATTTGCTAATTTAAACTCTATTCTGTAAAAAAAATACATCAAGTGATGTATATGATCCATAATATTAAGCGTTTGTAGAAATAAAAATTCCATAATTTTTTATGAATTTCATCGATACATATAAATAGCACTCAATGAAAATTTTTATTGAGAAAAATAACATTTTTTCAATAACTATCGATTTTCTATGATGTATTTCCATAACTTTATAAATTATTCATCTTTTGCATAAATCTATCTCTCGCGTTATAAGAATGTAGCTTCTACACATTGACAAGGCAAAGCATCCGTTCAAGTTTACGTGAACTTATGTAATATCGTATGTTTACACTGTAGCAACTTATCTCGATCCTGGAGGATTAGGCGACTCGAGGCTGTGTTTAAAGGACGGAAGTTCGTCGCCACAAATGTCAATGACCGGAAATCACCTCGATGTGCCACGCTCGCTCGAGCCAAATCCTAATCTTCTCAGTCCCGAAATTCTCACTCAGAGAAGAGGTAATCCATTTGCCTGGGAACTGAAACGCCCAGCTTTATCAAACTTATTGCGGCATTAACACATTTCCGCATAAAATATCAAAATTTCGCACTTATCTCGGGAAGTTCGTAAAAATGTTTAAGCAAACTTTCACTGGCTAAACTTCGGAAACCATTCAAGAATAATTAAGTTCATTCAAAAAAGGTTAAGTTTTTTTAAATACAAATTTTGTAGAATATTGAAAAAATATTTTTCATTTTTTTCGAAATTATAAAAGTTTTTGGAAACTTAATTTATTAATGCATACATTCATCTTAAAACGGGTTCAAACTTACTGCAAAAGAAGACAAAGTTTTAAATAAAAAATCATTGTTTCATATACAAATGCTGTTTTTTAAGAACATATTTATTCAGACCTAATTAATTATAGTATATTGTATAGGTAAGTTCACCATCGTTTTTAATATATTCATCTTTTATATTAATATTAAATATAACCTTATTGTCTCGACAGCTTAGTAAAATTGATACATTAAAAAATCGAAAATAATTTATGAACTGTTCTATTTGAATATAATTTTATTTTATTTTAATAAATTTTTTTATTTTAATCTTTTTTTTATTTTAATCATTTTTTTTTATTTTAATCATTTTTTTCATAAATTTATATAGATTTATTATGTATATAAAATATGAATAGATTAAAATTGGTGACGAACTTTTTTTTTAAATTTCAATTGTCGTTAAATTTGATTAGATACAAATTTATAATTTCTACCTACCAAAAGCTTAAACATCCATTAAAAAAATTTGTAAGCTATACATTTTAAAACAATTAAATAAAAAAATTCTATACTAATTGTAAAACATTAATGAATATAAATTTATTATGTAATTGCTTTTCACAGTCACGTTTGAATATTCATATTAAATTAATTTCTTTACTTTTCTCGTTTCAACTGACTTTATTATGTATATTTTTATTCAATGTATTTTAGAAATGTGCTTAAATATTTGAATTCGAGATAATAGAATTCAAAAACTTTTAATTATAAGAGAATAAAATTTTATTAACACATATACACTTTATAATTCGTTTATTAATTATTGATTTTATTTTGCACGATGCTTGATCGCGCTCAAATTGAATTTATCCCTAGGGAGTCGAAGACCAAGTATCCTACCAGTGCCAGACATGTTAACTAGTTCTACGTTACATCTGCCCGGTCAGGAGTCATTGGATCACGAAGGAGACGAGTCCGAAGATGAGATGGATGACGATGTTCCTTGGAGATCACCAAGCGAAAAAATTGCGTAAGTGAAATCTATTTGTCAATTATAGTAAATGGCTTACATATCGAACATACTATTTCAATAAATCACTAAATACATTTAGATATATGCGTATTTTTAAAGTTCAAAATCGCAAACTGCTTATAGAAAGAAGCATTATTTATTTATTTTTATTAAGTATGCTTATTTATTTGTGAACAATTTTTTAATCAAAACCAATTATTCATTTAAGAAATTCATTTCATTAGTTAATTATTAATTAATTATTCTTAGTTAATTAATTTAAAATATTTTACATGCGTATAATCTATCATTTTTTAAATTAATTATACTTTGTTTAATTAAGTATATTATTACAAAAAAGTAATAAAAGCAAGAAATATACAAAATATATAAAATGAATTTTTTTCTATCATTCTACAATAAAAGTATATTTAATACAATTTAATATTTAATACGTAATTATCATAATTAACACAATCATTTTTTTAAATATTAGTAAATATTTCAAATAATTATTAAAAAAAATGTAGTTTTAGTTTTTTATTAACCAAAATTAATTCAAGCCTCGTAAAGTACACTGTTAAAATCACTTACTGAAATTCACGTCTTAAAGTAAACGATGTTTTGAAAACGTTAGTCGTTGCACATTATCTTTAAAGACTTACGTATTTGAATGAATATTTAAAACCATTTACTTATATAACGCAAATTATCCTTTAATTTTATGTGAGGAAGTTCCAAATAACGTTTGAAAATTGCGATGTACAATGAAAATTTAAACGCAAGAGTATTTAAGATACAAATTAGAATAATAAAAGACAAATTTCATTTGATAAAATATATTCGATATAATCTACATACACTATTCATATTTATTATCGAATTATTATTATAATAAATTACATGTTTATTATGAATATTATTTAAATTAAGTAACTTGTAAAGGTCACTTTCAGAAAAGAATATTTCTATATACAATATTATTAACGAATTTATTTATAAATTAAAAGCATTTTATCTTAATTTTATTTTTTTCATTCATTTGAAACAGCGAAAACTAAATTATATTTTTATGAATATGTGATAAAAAATTACTAACTCCAAAATTGCATTTGCTAATTTACCCAAATCATTTCAGGTTATCAGAATTACTGCTAAATTAAAAAAGCTCACGAAGTATCCCATTAACCTAAGTTAATTGAATATCTAATATAATAAAATAAATTAAAAATCTAAACTTTGTAAATTTATCTGTACATTTTTATTAATTGTTTCTTACACTAAATGTATTATTTAAACGTATAATTTGCCGAATTCAAAAAAGCTCAATGATACATACGAGAAAATAATATTTGTTTTAATCTATATTTGCGAATTAATTTCACTATGAAATTATATTTATAATAATTTAGAAAAAAATTCAAATCATTTTAAACTCGTTAACTAAAAAGTTTGTTTCATACGAAAGAGATAAAACATAAAATTTCATGAATAATTCTCTTTAGATACTTCCATTTAAAGAAGTTAATTATCACTTATACTTTCTTAATCGAAGAACAGCTTTTATAGTAACAACCATTATGAGTATAAGGTATTTATTTGATTTTACTCATTAATTCAGTAGTTACCGGTATAAAAAGTAAGCTTATATAGGTTAACGTAATCATTGTATCTAAACGACCCATTTTAAGATAATATAAGATTAAATTTAAGTTTATAATACTTCCATTTACTCGTTACAAAATTAAGTATTAAAATTTTATTGATTTAATTTTTTTCGTCAAATATTCCCTTTAGTAATCGTAAGAAAATCGAATACCTGACACTTCTGAAAGTGACCCATTATCCAAATACGATCTAGATGAACGTGCATAAAATATCTGCGTAAACAGATACCCGGTAGACATTCAAAGTCCATCTGCATAATCCATATACATTCAATCGAGAAGACAGTATTAAGGAACTGTATACCATCATCACTGTCGTTATCATAAGGAAGCTTACCAGTACTTGTGTAATATCATATATGTGTATTTGCCTTGATAATAGCCATTGGGCGCTCTGACACATATATATTCAATACATTGCTCATTCGTACACGTTGTATTAAACAGAACCCTTGGTACACTCACGGAGTTTCGAGTAATACCAATTTCAAAATTCGGAAGTTTGAGAGTCGATAAGAGTAGCTTCCATAATTTTTCATAATTGCCATCGTTAAATAATCGTTCCGTAAACGCGCTTTCGGATACGCATGTGCATGCACAAGAAATTTATATTCGTTTATGTGTACATGGGAATATATATATACACGTTTCAACGTACGCGTGTGCATATATAGATATATATACATAAATATATATTTTTTTTTATAAGAATGTCATCTTCTCGTTTACATATTTCTTTTATCAAATACATTATAACGCATATTTATATATAAAATACATTTAAGCTTACATACTTTATCGTCATTTCACTTGGAATAGGCTAATTCCATCCTACATAAAAAAAAAAACATTATTAATATTTATTAAATGTTAAGAAAAAGAAATTTTTCAATTATAAATTTTTATATTTAGATACATAGTAATACTATATTAATAAATAATTTTTTTATATTCACAGAATTAGATAGAAAAAAAGAAATTTGTTTTCAGTATCTAAATTACAAGTGTATACATAATTGTATTCTGATGTATTTTAATAATTCATACGATGTTGCGTATTCATTAGTACCGATAAGAGTTTATTAAATTTAAAAATATTATTTTTAAGTGATACTAAAAGCAAATATTCATCGTGTATTTGCTATCTATTCTTTAAATTTCTTTTTTATATATTAATTGTTTTTAGAATAGTTATTTACCTTACGATTGATTCCTAAAATTTAATTAAATTCTTATTTTTAATTCTAGTACCATTCATTTTAATAAAATTATATTTTATATATGTTATAAATTAAATTTTACTTTTAAATATAATTATAAAATAATAATTATAATATTATATAAGTTTTATATTATAAATGTTATAACATAAGATTATTGAATTCCAAAATATAGACGACTGTATTCGTACTTACAAGCTTCTAATATGAATACTAAAATTCTTTTATATTATAGAAGAAACATTATTCCTTAAATTAATTATTCAAATAAAACTTTATGCACAAAGAATTAAAATATTCTCTTTTATACAATAATCTTGCAAGTTAAACATTTATCTCCACACAAATATAAAAAAAAATATGATGCCGTTATAATTGGCGACTCCATGCCTGCTCAACACCCCCACTCTTCGTTAAAAAAACTCGTGGATGTTTTTGATGTCTTCCTTATCTGCATCGTCTTTGTGCACCTCACGTCCTCTGCACGTCGTGCGATGCCAACTGTGTTCGCCCTCTCCCCCCGCAGCTTCAAAGGGTGAGTCTCACGCAATTTTATTTTTCTCATTTTTATACAATGTTTGCACGGTAATTTTTCAATTGTATAATATCCTTTATATCTTTTATATCTCTTAGTATATGAATAATCGTAGCTTCTGTATCGAATGTAGCAATGAATATTTTTCTTAGTATTTATGAAATATTTATGCGTTGTTGTTCTTATACTGGTATCTGATTACGATCAACTTCGTTAAGTATAATATATTATAATATATAATTTTTTAATTATATATATACACAAAAATTCTTTCTTAAATCTTTTAAATTATACAGATATAAATTATCTCATGATACTATTCACATAATGATCTTTACCATTTTTACACATAAAATAATATATACAAGTATTAAAAATAGTATAATTAACGCAGCAAAATAATTTTACTACTGAAATAGCTGTTAACATTCCGTTTTAATTAATATTTTTATGTCTAAATTACAAACTACATTAATGAAATATGTAGATATATGTAGTTCATAATTTTATTAAAACAAAAATTAAACCCATAGTAATAAAAATTAAAATAAACTAAATTAAAAACCCTCTCGAAGTATTTGTAATATAAGTAATAATTATATAAAATTATTCAAAATTGTAATAATTTTTACATTTGTTACGATATTCGTTTTAATAGCTACACTCCCAAACAATTTTTTAAATATATTTTAACATTTTAAAAAATATTTTTGTTTATAGAACATAAAGTAAATTGAAATGCATTCGTGTTTAAAGCTCTCAAATTTATAATAGAATATAGGAAACTACAAGAAACTGTACCTGGAGTTCGAATCCTTTTTGATCCCACAATTACACCTTTGTACAGTAAGCATTTTGCAAATCGAATATTTATGATCCATTAAGTGTAATCCTTCTTTGCATTTATTAATAATTTACCAAAATAATGTTCTCCAGTTCATTCTGTGTCTGCAATAAACTCTTGCCCTTAGTCTTAGGCAGAAGAATCATAGCAAAGGGTAAACCTATTGAACCCAACATACTGAACGAAGCAAATGCTAGACATGAATTCGTGTACTTATTTAATACTACGTAGGATCTCTGTATGCAAAAACATATTAAATAGATAAGTGAAACAGAGATACCAACAGCTACAGTTTTTGAGTAAGAAGGAAATATTTCACCGGTTATAATTGGTAATACTGGAATTAATCCAAACGCATAAATAGTATAATATAAGCAGAGTATCGCTATTGGAAAAGTGTTGTAGTCTGACAGCAACTGTATTAAAAAAAAATGAAAATTATGTTAATTTAATACAATTTAGTATATATTGTAAATATTATAAATTTTAGTACAACAGTGACAATAAATGTATAGATCACTTATTGATATAAAATTGAATAGAGGAAATTGCAGAATAATATTTTATTTGAATAGCTATAAAAAGTAATATTTGCAAGAGCTTTTGTATTTTAATTAATAAATTGTAATGTACTAGACTGTCATAAAAAGATGCATATATATATGTGTAATATTGAATAATTTACATACTATGTAGAAATACTGATTAATTGATCGAGGTCAAAAGTTGACTCGCGACTCCTGAACCAAATTTCCAAATCAATCATTTCAATCAACTCCATCCAGTCAACAAGAACCGGTAATTACTTATACAAATATTTCTATTGATACTTTTTCCAAAATTTATTTTTATATCTTATGTCTGAATTAACTTATTATGGATATAATAACGTATAGCTGCAATAGCTTATACCATGTATAAAATATTTTTAATTCATAAATTATAATTAAAAAAATTATTTTTAAAGTATTATATGCATAAGTAATTATATCTGAATTCAACTTATGACCATTGAGAATGATCAAAATGTATGGCTTTTGAAGCTTTTTAGATATATGAAAATTATTTATTTCAATAATAAGAGAATAATTTTAAAATTTTAAATTTAAAAAATCTCATTTGAACTAAACTTTGAGTTACTTAAAATATTTGTTTGTAAATAACGCTGTAGTTACAAAACTTGATGGATAAAAATTATAATTTAATTTAATATAATTATATAAATATATAACCTTTTTTGTGCGGCACTCCTCTTCACTCGTAAAGTTATAAATAGCAAGAAACAAGCAACAAAGTGCAGAGCCGATAATAGTAAAGATGAGTAAAAACTTTCGACCGAAATGTTCAATGACGAATAAACAGAGAACAATAGAAATTACATCAATAAAGGAAATGGCTATATTGCCTACGCCTGGATGAATTGTTTCGATGAGAGTCTCTGCGTAATCGCTTAGCGCAGTCACACCGAGCATTTGACTAATGCAAAGTACCGGAATCACCGTGAAGATCATAGGACGCAAACTCTTTGAACACATGAAATCAAGTAGATCTCCTCCAGGTTTTCTAAAATTACTTGAATTGAAGAAAGATTCCATTGATTTGTACTCTTCATCAATTTCTAAAATGGTTTTACGATCCCGGAGTATCTTTAAGGATATCTTTGCATCCAAAACCTAACAATAATAATACTTGTTGTTTTATGAGTATCAGGTTCAAAAATATATCACATAATTATGTATAGTATTATTTATATTTTTATATTCAAGATAATTACAAAAATTATCAAATAGTTTAAATAATTATGAAGATAAATAAATAAAGGTATGTCCATAGAGTTTATTGCATTATATTCGATAGATAAATTCCTTGTAATAACCTTTACGAATATTTTGATAAAATTTATAACATTAGAATATAATTATATCTTATTTATATATTGAACTTTTGTTTAAATTAATATTTAAAAATTTTAAATTTTTGAAAATCAGCAGTTATGACCGTTTTTTATCTAATATTTATTACATGAATATTTACGATAGAATTTAATCTGAAATAATAACTAATCAAATATATATTTCAATTTATATTTTAAAATGTTATATAAATATTTTAAATATATTCAAAATAAGAAATAAAATATTATTTTATAAAAATTTTATTATTATATAAAAGTAAACTCCGATAAAAGTGAATGCTTAAAATTTAAGAATCTTTTTCTGTATAATTAAAATAATTAAATATATTTACATCAACTATTTTATAATAATATATAGCATATATGTATATTTGTATTATTATTGTTATTTTTATTATTATTTTTCCTATTAGTATTTTCTTCTTATTCTTATTATTATTATCATTAATGTGAATATAACGTTTGAAATTAGAATGATTATCACGCCAATATTGCAAAATTCGATCGTATTCTATTCTATGCTAAGTCAGATTACTTGATCAGAAACCCATTTTCTAAACCTAGTTTAACACTAATTTTCTTTTTCAACTTTAAATTTATTTAACTTTCTTTAAGTTTTTTCCTGTTTTATTTATTAAGTAAAGAAATATACTATTCCTTTGATAATAATTTTACTTATTTGCTTGTATGGTTATAAATATATATTATAAACGATTTAAATATACCAATAATACTAAATAAAGTATGAAGTGATTTTATATAATAATTATGGAATTCTTATATTTTATCCATTTAACCAAACTTTTATGATTCGTTTTATAATATTTTAATTTTTGATCTTGTATTTCTATTTTTAAATTCATTGTATAATCTTCTATTTAAAATATATATAAGATAAATAACATTTTTTGTCAAACTCTAAATTCTCTGTACTAAATAATGAGCAAAGTTAGAGTCTACAGAACTAATTGACCAAATATCTAAAATATATATATAAAATATTATATTGATTAAATTAATCTGCCTTCTCAATACCCTTATGTACATAGTTATATTAAAATATCGATTTATCTTTAATAAACAAACTTCTAGAGAAGTAAAACTTATCACTTATTTAATTTTAATTATGACATCATAAAATTTTATTTTATCCAATAAGTTATTAAAAAATTCTTGTTTATTAATTCTATAATATAGATTACTTAAAAATATCTTTTACTTGTAAAAATATAATTTCTTAAGTAACTAATTAAATTAAATATTTAAAACCGTATATTTATCTAATAATCTTCTTATATAATACTAAAAATTTTATTTTTAAAATATTATTATATACTTCTAAAACAAAAAATATATAAAATTTATACAAATTTATCAAAATTTTCTTATAAAATTACAAATATCTGTGTTTTTAGAACTTTTTTATTTATAAATTATTGAAAAATAGATATTACGTGCCATTTTCTTATGTTTCCTTTAAATTTTCTCTCTTTTACGTTAAAAACATGAAAATAACTCCAGCTGCAAAATATTCATAAATTTCTTTAACTATATTCAGTAATAAACATTTATCATCCAAAAATGTGAGTAGAAAATTATTTTATCTCTTGAATATTTTACTATCATAAAATCTGTAACAAAACTTATTTAAATTTTTTATAACTTAAACTTATCCGCGTTTTCCATAATCTTTAACGATTTTCTAATGTATTTATTTATATATTTCTGCAACTAACTTATCATCTAATGTTTATTTCAATGCCTACAATAAAAATTTTATAGAATATTTAATTACATAAATAAAAATTATAACTTTTTTCTTGTAATTAATTAATGAAATGTATAATATAAAATATTTTTAAATATTAAATAAAAATAATGAATTATTATGATGTATACATATTAAGATTAAAGTTAATTTAAATCAAAAGTTTTTAATCAAAATTAACACGTCATGTATACTTTTTCGAAATTATAAATAGATAAACCGTCTTTGCAAAAATATATAGAATCAATGATTTTCAATTAAAACGAACTATATTCGCTTTTATAAACGAATAATCGAGTTTCTAAAAATGATTATTCAGAAAATACACTTATTAATTAAAATTTATAGATAGAAAATCCGTCATACATTTTAAATGCAATCTAGTTATTTCAAATAATTAAATATTCTGTAACGAACAACGTTTATATCTCGACACATTTTACCAAAATCAACGATTTCAATTAAATCAAAACCCATTATACAACATTTGTATATAATAATAAATATAGTAAAAATATTAATCGATTCGTAAATTTAAAATGTATAAAATTATATAAAATATCGCTTACCATTCCCTGTTTAAAGAGATAAAAAGGCGATTCGATTATCCAAAAATATATTGCGACCAAAAATAAAATTGGAAGCATTACCATTAGACTTAAAATTATGGTAACATTAAAGAAGTACCCAAATAATTGCATGATAAATACTCCAAAATATGCAAATAAAATAACGGTAGCTCCGACCGTCCCTCGATTTTTGGAAGTTGAGATCTCGGCTACGTACAATACAGTAGTAGCCGAAAAAATTCCAACCCCAAGACCCGCAACTCCAGCTGCAGAGATGATCAACTAATAACGAAATACTTTAATGGTACAGAGAAAAATAATAATTTTAGTGATTTTTGAAAACCTTACTATTCTATCGATTCCCGAGTAAGCCAAGAAAATCCAGAAGGTGACTATGATGGCGGTTGATAGGGAGAAGGAAATCCGTCTACCATAAGCGTCGGTGATGAAAATCGAGATGAGGCTACCGAGACTGGCGCCAACGTTGATCACCGACTCCATCCATGTCTCATCGAGATGTGCGGCTATCGGTTCACTGATTCTGTTGTAAATAGAGGCAAAGAACGGACGCGGCCAACCCAGTGCCAAACCCATGCATAGAGCACCGAGATTCACTAAATATGTGCAAATGTTGATCAAGCGTTTTCCGAGATATAAATTGAGGATATACGTAAAAACAGATTGGAATTTTGATGCTTTTTAACACATACATATTTGACGAATAAAATGATGAGACAATTTTGTTTCGTAATTGAACAAAAATTAACATCGAACGTTATATTTCTATCGAAGAAACTTTATTGTATCCTATATAAATATATCGACGGTCCTAAAAATACGACACTTAACGTAGTTGATAATTTTAAGAATAAATATACTAAAATAATTTCAATCCAATAAAATTTGAGAAATAGTTTTAATTAAAATGTTTTCATGAAATAACTTGATATTCGCAATATAAAACAACTAATAAAATAACTAACGAATGAATTGAAATGAAAATATCCAAATAATTTTGTCATCTATAACTTAAATTTGAATTGAATTATACGTTTTTCTTTGCAGTATAAAAAACATCTGTATTAAATTTTATTCTAAATATTAAAGTTGAAAATGAGTATGATTAAATGTCGAGTGAACGTTTGCTTTAAATTTATTTAGGTCGCAAAAGACATAAAGTATAATTAAGTTTCAGTGGAAAATGTTAGATTTTGCGTATTATTAATACAAAAATATTTGAACATCCTTTTTTATACATATTTTCACGTTTATTACACACTGTACGAACAATATAAAGACATTGTTAAATTATACGATTTGAATCAGTTATTATATTTCGATGTAATTAATAATCATTGCATAAAATATGAAATATAAATCCATTCTTAATTATTAATTCACAAATAACTTTTATGTTAGTAATAGATTTGTTACATTGCATTAAATTTACGAGTACACCCTTTTAGCAAAATATTATCCAATTTTATTTTTTAACCGAATAATATAAAATTATTTTATCAAATAATTACTATAAACTACATATAAACTGTAGTATTTTGTGTACAACATTATACCCTATATTTAAAAAATCAAGGTAATTCATCAACCTCGTATAATTTAAAAAATTTGAAAAATACTTACAAGATCCGACTGCACCATAAAAATTTTTGTTATTCTGAACATTTTCAAAAATAATCATCTTTCAAAAAACTCTCTCTTCAAAAAAATGTTCGTTTTATAGCACTTATGTTATTGCATGCTGTTGTTAAACTTCCCACTAACTCTTATGTGCTCGACTTTAACGTTCACGGACAAAATTATTCACGCGCGTGTTAAACAGATAAAACCAAGATAATCGCAAACTAATTTTCTTTGACTAAATATAATTGGCTGACATAGTTGCAAAATAAGTATAAAAACTTCTTTTTTAAACTTGAAAATATTTTTTTTAAACAATAAATTTCATTTCAGAATCTAAATTGAAAATGTAATATTTTCATGTATACTATTATGTAAATTATTCGCGAATAAACGTTAACATTTTTGATTTTTTGACGCGTAAACTTACGATTTTATCTACATAGCTAAAGTTGTAAATATTTGGACATAGAATTTTAAATAATATTCTTGTTATTTTTGCCGGCCCTCTTAACAAAAAAAATTTTTCGTCTTCAAAAAGTTTATCAATTATAAACGATATAAGTATGTATATCCGGAGCTGCAGTGTAGCCGAGGTTGTCGGTAATAATATACAAAGGGAAAAAACTAGAAAGAAAAACAATGACGTGTTCAAATAATGTTACAGGATCGTCAAGGGATTCCCGCCAGTTTCACCGTTCATTGGTGTTTCGCCAACTCTCTGCTACTTGCTCAAAGAAAAGAAGCCACTTTGCTGCCTTCAACTCGCTCAGGTAGTTATACACACACACGCGCGCGCGTATATATAGGTGCATTCGCATACACATATCTACGTTTCACCTTCCTTTGGTACTTTTTTTTCAACGCAACATCGCCACAACCATCCGCTGGTTTAACGAGATTTTCACTCCACCGCTGTCTTTCATCTCTCGAGCTCGCATCTTTTCTTTGTTCGCTACGTAGTTGTAGTTCTACAGCCTACTTTGTGCATACAACCCCTTTGTTTCAGGTTTGCGAGCATTGCAGCTACAGAAATGCAAAGGAATACAATTGGCAGAATAAAACGATCATACTCGCTGCGGACTACGCCAGTAATGGCATTTATAATTTTATCATACCTTTAAGAGCTCACTTTAGGTACGTTGAAAACCGAACTTTCTGTTTGAATGCAAATTTTAAAATCAATCAAATATTCGATGAACTATACGAACTTACACAGATAAAATGTTCTTGTGAAAAGCATTTAAATTACTGAAGAGAAAATTTTATAATTACTTTATTACGGATCTTTTATTTAATTCTTTTCTAATGCTAATTCAACTTGAAACAAAAATTTTTTAAACAATTGGCAAAATGAAAATATCATGTTCAAAATTTCATTTTTATATAGTATTATAATTATACTTTTTATTTATTTATTTTTAATTAATAAATTCACTTATTTGAAAATTACGTATTTTTAAAAAATTTTAATATTAATTATTTTTCAATTTATTCTAATATACAAAAAAGTATTCTCAAAAGCAGAAAATTTTACTTTCGTTATTAAAATTAACCACTTTTATAGCTTACTGATACTTGTAAGCAATATCAGAAAATTAAATCTTGAAATATACATGTATAACTCTTTATATTGAAAGTACAAGTAAATTATCTACAATATTATTTATTTTGCAATGCAAATATTTAAACATAAATATTTATATACGAGTACTGAAAATGAATTTCGATGTTGAAAAAACTTCACCCAATAAAATGCATTTTTTTAATGAAAAGTACATCTTCTGTAAGTTCAGCAATTACAAATATTATTTATTTAAATAGAATTAAAAATTTGTCGTTAATTGGTATACACTTAATTTTCAGTTAATAATTTTACGACTACATTTCTTTAATTTGAATAATGTATTTCTCGTTTGTTTATAGAAAAATAAAAAGAATATTCAAATGAATTTTTTGACTTAAAACTAATTTTGCAGTATCTTCATCTAATATCTAATTTTATATTAATTACCCTCTTTATAATTTAATAAAAAATAAATGACAATTTTATTCACTTTTTTCTCTCATTTAGTGGAAATTTCGCTGTAATAAAATCTGTTTTCTCTCTTTGTCTCCTCGTAGATCGAAAACCTCCTTGAACCCCATAATTTTACTGCTAGAGAGAAGACCAGAAATTGCCTTTCTGGACGCGATCTCGTATTTCCCTCTCGTTTACTGGATGCTGGGTTCGATAGATTGCCTCGACGACCTGTTACGTGCCGGCATTACGTTAGCGGAAAATGTTGTCGTCGTCAATAAAGAACTAAGCAACTCCGCCGAGGAGGACACCCTGGCGGACTGCAACACCATCGTCGCTGTACAAACCATGTTTAAGTGAGCATTTTAAAAATCGCCTAGCTATCTATCTTATATAAATCACTTCGATAATTCACATCAACTACTTCTCTACTCTCGAGGAACTAACTTTAAAGACAATTGTCACTTGTGGTAGCATACGATCATTATTATTATTATAATCCGTGCTTAAACCATTGATAATTATCGATGAATACTTTTATTGTTATAGTTCTCGATTAATGCAAAAATATTTTTTAATATTGAAAAACTCGTCTTTTAATTGATATTTTACTTTATTAATTGCAGTTTTGATAGAAAAAGATCTTCAAAATATAAAATTGTATTAAACTTAATTTTACTTTACCAGAATAACTTTTTCTTTTATTAGGACGTGTTTAAAAAAAAAAGAAAACTATTTTTTTCAAAGTAAAATATTGTAAAATATCGTGCGATACTGAAATTTCTATTATTGTAATAAATTAAAATAATATACAATCGTATTATACAATAATTAAAGCTTAACAGAATAAAATAAATATAAAAGAATCGTAAACCAGAAATATTTTAACGGATCTTGAATCTTGAGTTATGTCAAAAGAAACATTAATTTTGGAATATATTTGCTTGGCAGATTTTTCCCCAGTATAAAGAGCATCACGGAACTGTCACAGTCAAGCAACATGCGTTTCATGCAGTTCCGCGCACATGATAAATATGCCCTCCACCTCAGCAAAATGGAAAAGGTACTCCTCAGTACTACTTCCGGTGACAACTACCCCACTGAGCCTTCGCTAGGCTCCCCGGTAACATGACATCACTCACTCTGATCTCTGATATTATGATGATATGACTGAATGAATCGATGAATCGACAGATTGATTATCATTGATTTATCGATTTATCACTTTAGGCTGGCGCTTCTCATCTTCACAATATTCTAGATAAATTGTTTATTTATAAATACAATTAGTTTTTATTTACCATTCAATCAGACATTAACTATGCTTGACATAGTTTTTTAATAAAGCATTCGTATAAATTTCATATAAATTTAACGTAATAATATAAATTTGATTTGTGTATGAATTACTTACGATTCATAATTTGAATGAGAAAATTCTTTTTTTCTCTTTAATAAATAAACAAACATAAATATTCATTAATATTTCTATTGCAAAGCTTTATTTCGAATGAATTTATTATATTCTTAAAAACTTTATAACTAACTCGCAACAGCATGATGTTAGTTCATATCATTTTGAAAATTAATCCGATATAACTATTTAAAGCTTTTAACTAAATTGTGCAGTAAATTTTGGTTGAATAACTCATAAGTTTCTAAAATGCCATCGCTTGAGAGCTAGCCGTTGACTGCTTTTAAATTTTCTTCCATGAATCACGAAACTCTATATCCAACTGTTATATTTTAAATTTTCTACATAATTAGAGATACAAAACTTATATATAATGTACGGTTCGTATAAATTGGTCTTTGAATAGTTAGAATAGCTTCATCTTCTTCTCAAATATTTTACAATACCGGTAAGTTCACTTTTATACAGTGATATTTTCCTCCAATTTAATATTCGTGTAATTTTTTATTATTGTTATTCCTACTGAGACTTATAAAAACTTCTTCTGCTACACTTCACATTAATAATCAAGAAAATTTTCATCGTAAACAAAACTAAGTTTGTTCGCTTTTAGACACTAATATAATATGTATTATAACTGCTAATTATTTAAAAGATATTAAAAGTGAATTTTTAATGAAATTGAATTTAAAATTACAATAAAAAATTTACCTACAGATTAAACACTTAATTTATAATAGTACCAAAATGTAAGATCGAGTTAAAAAAAAAACGTTAACTCTAGAAAAAACATCCACCTGTTAGTCAGATCTGATTATCTAAGACTTTTTACAAGAATATTCATGAGAGATTTTTATCTGCTGGCACCATTTATTCTGATTTAGTAATAGAAAATTAATGACTGTTTAGTTCTCTGCCATTAATTATTGTAAGAGGATCGAATATACTCCTAATTATACTGAAATACTCCGTACTGGCAGACGATATTGTGAATAAAGAATCTAATTATATAAATTGCAAATCCAAGCGGAATTAAATAAAACCTTCGTATAACGGACACTAGGCCTTAAAAAAATAATTGAATAATATTTATTAATTGATGCATAAAAAAGCTGCATTTAAACTTCAATTAATATATTTAGAAAATACTTATAATATTCATGAGAAATCTAAATACAAGAATACATAAAACATTTAAAAAAAAAAAATTGTCACACAAAATTAGCGCTAAAAGTAAAAATTTATGTAAATTAATGTACTTATATACATATACATAATATGCACATATTTTTTATGTATAATGATATAACACGACTAAATGATCTAAAAACAAACTAGATTAAGACTAGTCTCAAATATATATATATATAAGGGAAGCAATGCAAAAGACTAAGACTAATATGTCTATCCTCAGAATAGTAAATGATACGATAAGTCCATATCAATGAATACCCATCTTCAGTCAAACAACAAGTGTATCAACTAGACTCATCTACTTAGATTGCGGAAGCTGCTTGCTCTATTCGTTGAATATAAGGGCTGCCAAACACCTCACTGGCAACTCGGAAATACAATTACTATGTAGAACAGCCGTAGCGAAATAGAAATCAGGAGGAGACGTGGCTAAGTAAATTTGCACTGGATATTGTAATAGGGCGTGAATAAATATTTAAGAACAAATATTATACGTGTTTTATAAAAATAAAATTACTTAAAAATAATTTCATTTATAACTACGTCTTTAAGTATAAAATGACGTAAAAAAATTAAAATAACGAATAAACGTTTAAAGCATTTTTTAAATATATTATTTGAAATTTTATAATTATATTGCAATTAAAAAATGTATCCTATAAAATAAGATATAATATTTTTATAATAAAAGTATTATTCTTTAAGAAATTATAACATAAATTATAGCTTTTAAAATTATTTTAACCCCTTCGTAAAAATATTTTCGCTAATATCGTATTTATAAATTTTTTTTATTTTAAGAAAAACTACGTCCATGAAACTTAAAAATATGATTCAATTTAGCCAACCTTATAATGCTATCGAAGACTTTACTCAATTTTTAAAATTCACTTAAAATCCGTCAGTCTGAAAATTTCTTAAAAGCTCTCGTGTTCATAGATGTAAGCTGTTTTCAAACAACTGCTGATGTACCGAGAAGTACGAAAGTCCACATTGAAAAAATATATAGTAAAAAGATTATGTTCCGAAATCCCAATGAAAATAGCAACAAAAGCAATATGTACAGACACAAGGCGTTCACGAATCATATGTAGTGCAGTTAACGTTCAAGATAGAAATCTACTTTATCTAAAGTGCTTCTTCGGTCATGCACTTATCGACTTTGGGAATAACTTCTTTTACGTGGCCGTAAAATGCCAGAGCTTCGCATCGCCATCGTCTTCCGCCAACGATGTCGTATGATGCACGATAAATAGGACGAAAATCAGCCCTATAAATTGAAAAAGAGAACTCTAAATTTATCGCCCGTTTAAGAATCTTTTTTAATTCTTAGGGTGAAATAATGAATTAACGACCAAACTTTAATAGATAATTATAAAAATTCTATTAATTTAATTATTACTACTAATTAACTTTTTAAACATTATTTCGCGATTTTAAGTCTATTTAGTTATATCCGGAATATTAGCTTACATTCCATTCTTTTCTTTTAATAACACTATATATTATGTTTCTATTTCAAGTCCAGTCTACTTAATGTTTTTACTTTCCGACTAATCCACTAAACCCAAATATAGTATTTCTTTACTTTTAACTTTGAATGTGTATTTTATCGAACACAATTTATTTAATGTTAAAATTAAAAACAATATATATATTATCTATCTCACAATTAAATAATCAATACTATTTATATTTTTCAAAATATATTTAAAATATTTTTTTTATTATAGAATTTAATCTTTTTCGTGTTTTATAAGATTAAAAATTTCATAATTATACGAAACTTACACAAATACGATTATGTTATAAATCCCAATTTTGAAATATCAAAGGATAGTTGAAATTCCAATTATTCATTGAAAGTGCAAAATATCTTTTTCAATACCCGGTTTTGTATAAATGATATCGATTATAATTAAACAGAGATAATTCAAATTCATTTATTCTATCGGAACATTCCTCGGAAACAACTAATTACTCGTTATTTGATATGAACCTCTTTATCGTGTATTACCTTTTAGATTTTTTATGATATATTAAAATACGCTTGATCAATTTAATACTTAAATTTTATTTATCTTCTGCTACAATAAAATATTCTTTATCTATGAATTAAATATAATTTTATTTGAAACTTCTTAAATTCTTAACAGAACGATATTTAATTTCCTGATAATATAAGTTTACAATCCTCAAACATTTATAGTATCTATTTTAATTAGAGAATGTAACTACAGAATTAATTCTTTATAGTTTATTATTAAACAATTTTGGACAAATAAAAATAGTCAAATTAATTTTCTAATTGAAAATTGCGAAGTTTAAATTATACATAAAAATTGTATGTACGAAGATGAGAACGCATCTGCCTTATTGTAGACAGTGACAGAAAAGCACTTTTAGACATTATATTTGTTTATAATTTGCTTGATAAAATATTTATCTAATTCATTTTTATAGCATCCTAGGCATGAAAATTACTAAAAGAAATTGAATTTCATTTTCTCTGCTTATTTTCTATTGTAGTATTCATTTAAATTATAGAGCTCTAAAATACGCTTTTATAATATTTATATTTATATATATACATATATAGATATTTTATACGTTAAATTAAAATTTTATTTTGTAAAAAGTTTTTCTTACATTGATAATTATTTAGAAAATATAGTTTAATTCAAAAGTCTATATGGTGTACGTAATATCTTTCAAACTATAAATATTTTAATTCTTAAATAGATTTTATAATAATTACTATATATTTGAAATTGTTTTGGAATATTCTCTAAAAATTTTATTAGTCTCCGTATGAATTATAATGTAAATTAATGTATAATTTACACTTGAATACGACGTCAGTCCAATCGCCGATAACTGCAATAATAAGCAAATTAAACAATAACTTTAAAAAATGCTTTTCAGATATATACTTTTTATTTAATACTACTTTAGTGCTTTAGAAGCATGTAAATTAGTGGAATATTAGAGCGAAACTAGTAAAATGATTAAAAATTTTAATTAATCTCAGTAGAATGAAAATTTTATTTCAATATTTGCCTAAATGCTATTCAATTAATACTTGCTATAAAAATTAATAAATATATAAACTAAGAGTTAAATAGAATGAGTAGAAGTATTAAAAAGGCCAAATGTACCGGTGAGCCCATAGCATGTGCTTGATCGTTGTAGTTTGCAAAATAATGTTTGTACATACGTACATACATGAGTATAGGCGCGTAGGTGTGTATGCATACATAGGTATGCGTTCACGTATTTACGCGCGTATGCGTGCGCAAATCTATTTGCATATATGTGTATATATATGCGTACATATGTATGTATGTATGTATAAATGTTGCATACTGATTTTCTTAATATATATATATATATATGGATATGTATATATCTATATATAGATGAGAAATCCCAGTAAATATGAAAGTCAAAGAGAAAAATTTATATTCATTTCTCATAAACGTGCTAAAGATTTTGGAATTTTTTCTTCTTACACGGTTTTGACTTATGCAGAGAGAAAAGGAAAGGGGATCGCACATATCGTACATGTTTCGATTACCCTTTGCTGCCGGCAGTGTATTTAGCGCATCGATGTTGGACACATTGCTTTATCAAGCTTTCGTCAAGGACTATGTGATAACTTTTGTGAGACTGCTCCTGGGTGTTGATCAGGCTCCAGGTTCCGGATTTCTAACTTCGGTTGGTATATATACTATTTAACGTACTAAATCGTTATTTGCAATCCAAGTGTTAATATGGAATAATAATTAATGTAGAAAATCGTATTTTAATTTATTCAATTTTAATGTGTTTGTAAAAAGCTGTAAATACCGTTAAGACTAATATAAACATATTTAAATTCATCGAATACTTTTCATTCGCGAATTATTAATATAATTAAAATCTCGTAAGTAATAAGATAAAAATGATAGTTTTTATTTCTTTCTATTTTTAAACATAATTTAATTTCAAATTCAATAATTTATTTAAAGTTGTATTTACATAAAAAATGAGAACAATAAAAATTAATTTTATTTCATCAACATATATTATATACGTGTATAAAAAAATCAATATATTTTTTAGAATTATAATTATTTTCAGGTTTTAATTGACAAATTGATAAAAAAGATACTTATAACAATTGTTTTTATAAGATACTCATCAATATAAAGTTTAGAAAAAAATATAAACATATGACAAAAGAATATATATTCAAGAATTATCTATTACATTCTAATAATAATTATGTTTTTTGGTACCTTCTGAAAATAATTTAAATGTGCATAAAAATATATAAAACGAACTTTTAACCTATTACTAATATTATTCACAACTTTGTACGTAAAAGTTTAAAAATAATTGATAAAAATATTAAAAGTTAAATTAATATTTAGATGCGATATAACTTTATTGTTTACATTTTATTATACAAACATGATAGTCGTTAAATATATATCTACTTCATCGTGAATATATATTCCTAGAGTTTACGCACAACATGATTGAAATATAGATTTTTTTTATTAATTTAAATTCTGAACTCTATTGCAATATTATACTGTTTAAAAATTGCTATCCAAAATTTACTTTTAGAAGTCTCTATAATTGAAAAATTTTTACATAAAAGTATAATGGTAAAAACAATTTTTTTATTATTAAATTTATTTCATATAGACTTATATTCTTTAATAATTTATCAATAATGAATAATTATGACATAAATATTATTAATGTATGTTCGAATAAAACAATAGAAAGCTATTAAAAAAATATAAAAATATTTGATGCATTCGTTATTTTACATACAGTTACTCATTACCACATGAATAATTATCTGAACAAAATAGTAAATATAAATAATTATGGCAATCGTAAAATTATTTTAATAATTGATATTAAGATTTATACAAATTATAAAATATTGGTTATAAATTATTATAGATATTATAGATGAATATAACATATTATAGATGAAGATAACGAAAGAGGACATGTGGATAAGGACTTACGGTCGATTGTACCAAAAGTTGTGCTCAACGACCTGTGAAATCCCTATCGGTATTTACAGAACGCAGGACACATCGATAGTGGATACCTCGCATGTAAGTATCTACAATCCATGAGGAACTATAGCTCTTTAGACGAACAACACACATACGCTACATGTACACGTACACATTCGTCTGTATACATATATAACATATGCGGTGGAAAAGTCCAATTTAGCCCTTTGTCAGTAATGCATTTGAAAAAAGCTCTCAAATAATCCTTTGAATGACCGTCGGCTGTGTGAGTAGCGCATGGTTGTGGTCTACTTATCTACCTACTTTTTTATCTGCTATATCTATCTATTTTATTTATTTTATTATAAACCATTACATACTTTACGTAACTACTAATACACAATTTATATACAAAAAAACTTTCGTACGATGATTATTATAATCATACGTACACGATTGATAGAATAATCAAGAAATAATTTCTTATTGTTATGAACTAGAGAATCAAATTTATATCGTATCCGATTGTTTATTTGAAATACATGAATATAAAAGAAATAAGTTTCTTGAATTAAAAAAATTATCGATATAATATTAACAAGCTTTTCGATTCAATTGTAATAATTTATAAATTTAAGAATATCTATTATTTATAAATTAACTTAAGAAAAAATGACCGAATAATGAGTTATTCTCTTTATCGAAACGAAGGGTAAAGCTATGAAATTAAACGTTCGTTACCATCAATTTCAAATGGTATTAAACGAATAAGAATGAAATTTATTGAAAAATTTACCGAAGCCGATACTTCAGATTTTTTGAATGGTTACAATATTGTTTCAAACAAACAACCTGAAACATACTATAATATAAAAGCACGCACCTGCGAAATTACTACGACTTATGTTCTCTAGTCTTACTTTACAATAACAATTTGCTCGTTCTTGCATCGTGGTAGAAATGACTTGATATATAAGATCGATATTATGAAAAGGTCTCATCCAGGCTACTCAACAAATAATATCATTGCAAATACCGGTCGATAATATCGATATAAAAGCTCGGTAATATCGATATAAAAATGAAAATATATACATATACATCCCGGACAGAGGGCTGAAACCGATGACAGCTGTGGAGAGGCGCCCGATGATGCGCCCGTTAAATAAAGAAAAACACCAGTAAGTGTAGAGCTGTGCTTGTTTTGGTTCTTATTTTCGACAGGGCGACTCCGATGGGGAGAGCGACGGTGGGGTCGGAGTAACTTACAAGGTGCGCCACTCGGCGGCCGCATCCTGCTTAGCAAATTGCACTACCCGCGACAAGAGTGCCTCAGCTGTGAGTACAGTTGACGAATGTGCATCTATTTACTAAAGTCTTCTTTATCCAACATATTCAAATTATTTGTCTCTTTGTCTCTGCATTCAGCACAACTACTACTCTGTGGCCCGCTGCGATCGACTCTCTTTCTCTGTACTTGATTATACTATTTTTACATATTATTTAAGTTACTTAAGAGCTTGTATTTTAATGTTTGTTTTAAGCTCGCGAATTTATTTTTGCTTCTTTTTTATCATTGCTATTATTCACCTTTCACATTCTCACACGTAACGAAAAAAATTGTAATTTCGAAAAAATTCTCCAATATTCTAGTAATTATTTATACAGAGATTTTTCTTTTATACGATGCTTTGTAATAAAAAATTAAATTTTGTAATATGCAGTATAATATGATAATATTAATATAAATCTTGCTATTGTAGAATTAATATGGTTCATTAAGAGACAAATGACATATTAATATGTACTTGCTTTACTAATGTAACTGGAACACACGCGCTTTTATACATATATATATATATATATATATATATATATATATATATATATTATTTAAAAATGCTCTTTTTTAATTTTATCACTTTACTTTAAACTAAATTTAAATAACTTAAAATTTAAAAACAAATTTTTTTTAATTTTTTTCAATATTACAATTTCTTTTATGTGCCTTTAAATTTTGAACAAGTAACAAGTTAGTTTAAGAATCATACATATAGCTTTATATTTGAATACAAATTGAATTTTAAAAATGTGAATTGATATCGATTTACGATCGTTGAATCCTATACGTTTATATATTTTAATTTTAATCTATTGTATCATATCTAAATTATTGATTATTTAAAATATAAATTTCTAAACTTTAAGAAATGTTATGAAACAATAATTAATTTAAAAAACACAAATATTATTTGAAAGCATTACATATCGATAAAATTCTATTATCTAATGTTCCATTCTAGAAATGTTATAAGTTTCTTTCGATATTTTAAGATATTTTAAATTATTAAATTAAAATTTTCATTTATAAATGGTAAGCTGAAAATATTACTAATGTTATTTTACAAATAAAATAAAATATGAATTTGTTTAATTTATTACTTACATTAATGAAACGTTACGCATTTACTACATTACTGTTTTAATCGCTTGAAAATTTTCGTTATCCGTATTTTTATTTCGTACTACTGTGTATTTTATATTATTGTAATTTATTAGTATTTATACCAGCAATTTATATTAATTTACTAAAATGATAAATAAAAAAGATAATTGGTTTCATAAATAAAGTTAATTGGTTTTATTCTGTAAAATTATTAAGTAAATTATCTGAAAATAAATTAGTTACAATCTCGACAAATTAAAGGATTGATACATGTCACAGTCATAAACTGTAACAAATACATAAAATTATTAAAATAAATGCAACCTTTAGGACTGTTATACTATTATAGAGAAGACGCGGTATAAACATTTAATGATCGTTTCTGTTCAGTATAATATCCTTTTATGTTTCATTTGATCATCTACTTTATCTTTAAATACTGTTAAAGCAATAATCTACCGATTATCACAATAAGTACTTTTTTATAATAGTAATATCGAATTTCTAAAATATTATTAAAATAGATTTCAGTTCAAATATAAATAATACATATTCATATATTTTTTTATTAATTTAAATAATATACATATGCATACACACATACGTACATACATACATATATATATATATATACGCTCATGTATCTGAAATATTAATAATATTTAAAGTTATTTTTTCAACTATCATCGATTTATCCTATAAAATATTTTAAAACGTTGAATTAACATTATGAAATAGCATAAAATATAAATTAATTTATTTATTTAACCATTTGCATCATACTTAAGAAATGAGGAATTTTTTCTATTCGTGTGATCAAACGTAATTTAATTTCTGTCTCTCTCTCTCTCTCTCTCTCTCAGCCTTAACACTTTATTTTCCGCTCACTCTCTTTATTTTTTTTTCCTTTTGTTGGTTCTTTTGTCTTTTCATTCGACACTGGTGCACCTCCGCATGTGTAAACGAGCAAAATGACGTGGCCCGCGCGCTTTTACAACGACTACGGCTACAACTACGACTACGAAGAGAAAAACAAAGAGAAAAACAAGGAAGAAAAAAGACGGCAAACGAAGCGGGCGGGTAACGGGGAGAATGTGTCGCATGCGCTCGAAAGCTCTTTTGCGTGCGTGCGTGTATTTGTTTTTGTGTATGTGCTTCTGTGTTACTCTCGCCCGTTCTTTTTCTGCTCTCGGTGTCACTGTGACGGACTGATCATATTGCCAAGGCAGGAAGTTCGCTTACAGATTTGCTCTTCCTCGAGCGTGACTCGGAGGAATCGAGTGGAAAAGCATTGATTTCGTGGGAAAAGAAAAGGCATCAAGGCTATCGATACCTTTTTCCCTTGCTTTTCTTCCCCTACGAATATTCTATTTGCATTAGCTTATATAATTACTTATACATCTTATTTATCGGATTTTACTTATATTAGTACTTGAAAAATAACGTAATCCTGTTAGTTATTTGTGATAGATAAAAATAAAACTTTTAGTTTTAATGGAAATCGATGATTCTTTGGTGGTGCAAAAGTTTACTAATAATATTTGAATATCCATAATCATATAATTAAGCCGAAGAAGCATGTTAATATAAATAAATAATTAAATATTTGAATAAAAGTACGGTATAAAAATTGTTATACAGGCAATAAAATAAAAAAAACAGATTAAAATTTTAATATCTATGTTACGAGTAAAAGGATTTAAAATTTTAATTTTAGTAGTCGTATAATGCATAATAATTTTTCATTTTATTGTAATGTTCTATTTTTAGCGTACATTTAGTATAAATACAAAATATCTAATTGCACTCTTCGATTTATTCGTGCATTTTTCAAGCTAAAATCTATCGAGTTGTTAAAAAATACGATGTTGCATGCCTATATTTTGCTCAATTGTGATCTTTTTTTGCACTCATTTAAACACTCACATGTATGTTTTTATCAACATTATATGTATTTGAATAGAACTCTGTATCTCTGCTATCTGTACATTCGTAATATAAAAATTCATAATTTTAGTGAAATTATAAAGAATAACTATTTAAAGTATAATTAAGTATACTAGATTTATTCGTAATACTTTTAATACAAATAGTTTAAAAAAATCGACCGAGTCACGCACGAGTCTGCTGCATAAAATATACGCTTTATTTTATTTTAATGTGACATGTAAAGTAAGGGATCATTCAGAAATTATACTTCTACATAAATTTAAATTATTTATAAATAATTACAATAGCGCTATACAGATATATAATACTATCGGTACAATTTTATAAATAAATAAGATTCGCGTGATATTATTCACTTCAACTAAACTTTACATTTTTCGATCAAAATGTTTGTTAAATAAAAAAAAATTGTACATTCTTTGAATACGTTTTGGAAAAAATCTATTTAATTACTTAAATTTCGAAAGGACATAAATATATAGAAAATCTTTATCGCTACGTGTGAATACTTTTTCTAAAAAAGAACTTCTACACGAATAGAAGATAATTGGACTTGTTTAAAGGGATTACTCAAAAATCGATTATTTCTATTCCATTTTCGAAATCATACTCTTACCGAGTGTAATTTTATTTTGATTATATTTGAATTCCCCAAACTTTTTATTTGGATGCAAAGGAATACGGATTTCGTTCGCACTAGTGATCCTATGGCTAAAAGAAAAAATAATGCTTCGTACAGTTACGATAAATTTTGAAAAAACAGATAAAATGCATTTTTCTCGAAACTATTTTTCTTCGTTTAACCTTAATAATTTTTGAACAAAGTTTCAGAACAACTTGAAAAAATTTAAATATATGTAAAATGTGTTTCGCTGAACTTTCGATATAGCACGCTATTTTTCATGAAAAATTTATAAGTCAGCAATTTTAGAACCGGATTTTTTTGACCATAAATTTTGTAATTTCTTTTTAATTTCCTTCGTTGAATTTTTGACCGATAACTACATGCATAAATAAAATAGTAATAGAATAATATCTGAATTTTTTGTATGCGAGGACAAAACCAAATATGTGTACCTCAATTATCGTAGATCTATTTAGATATATATTTATAACTATTACAATTTCCTTTCAATTTATACGGTAAGTTTTAAAGTTTTTATGATAAAAATAATGACCAAAATTTACTATTACATATTTACAATATTTAAAAATTTTAAATTCGTAATAAAATAATAATTGTAGAAAAATATTTAACGTTTTAATAAATATTAAATCGAACATTAGAAATCTGAATCACAGCGGAAAAGTTCAAGTTAATTTTTGTAAAAGTTGACAAATGTTTAGCTCAGGATCAATTATTTCGAATTATTAAAATTTGACAGTATTAAATTTAATTAGAAAACGATCACCTAAAATAGTATAAAAATTAAATTTTTAATTAATCGATTAAGAGTTATTGTTTTTATAATTTTTATCGTAACCGCGATAAGTTCGAAAATTGTATAAAAATCACGCCGATATCAAATTTGATCTATGAAATAAACTTTGTACTTTTTTGATAATTTTTCGCGGCGCTCGGATAGTCAAAAGACTTACAAGCCAAAGCTTTTTGCAAATCCATTTATTCTTATCACACGTAAAATCAGTTCCTAGTTCCGAGGCTCTCATAATGAGGAATATTGTTGAACGCAAGCGAACATTCAAATATAATTTTCCAGCGCATAACTGCTCAAACAACGATCCCTCGTGGAGAAAATTGAATTTTGGAATGATCCCGTTACCCTGCTTCACCGCCCAAACCCAATCCAAACACCTGCAACTGGAAAATTAACGCTCTCCCGTTTCACATTATGCTTCTGCCGCACAGTATTCGATGAGCATGGGGGACGAGGCGCGCGACAATCACTCCCAACAGATCGAGCGCGCAGAGATCGCCAACCTCGTCCGCTCGCGAATGGAGTCCTTGAACCTGCCGATCGCCGATTACGACGACGTCTCGGAGAAGCGCAGCCGCCTCTCCTACGTAATAATTAACCCGTCCTGCGACCTGAAGCTCGAGGAGGGAGACATCGTCTACCTCGTGAGGCCCTCGCCGTTCTCCGCGCAGAAGACCTTCGAGCGCCACAACTCGCGACGAAAGAGCAACATTAGCTTCTGCTCGGCGCAGCTGGTGACGCAAATGAACGCCGCCGTTTCGTCGGCCGGTGGCGTCATACAGAGCGGCGGCGGTCCGGGGAGTCGGCGCGGTTCCGGCATCGGCATCGCCAGGGCGCCGCCGCTCAGCACCACCAAGTCGAACTCGCTCTCGCTGCCGGATAGCCCGACTGTCGCCGGCAGCTTGCGCGGACGTTCAAACTCGCTGCGCGTCGTCGACGACATTCTTCTGAGACGCAGCAATTCCTTGAGGTGAGCACCGGGAGAGCGACCGGGTCAATGGTTTCACCGAATCCTCGCGCGACGGGTAATCTCTTAGGGGTAGCCTATTCCTACCCCTGCACCGAACACGGCGACTGGCTCCAGACTTTACTTTTTTACTTATCTTTAACTTTAACGGGGATCTTGTTATCCGTGTGCAACGCAGACTTTTTAAACTTGCTTTTAACGGAGGAAAGCACGATTTTTACGAGTCAATAATTTTATCCGCGTGTCCAAGTATTAATATTGTTATTGATCGTCAATTTTTCAATATGAATAATTTTATGGATATTCCTTATTTTACTATGAATGTTCTTTCGTTGATTCGACGTCAACGTTGTTCCAAATTATATTTCATCCATATTATAATAACTTTACCACTGTATTCGCGTTTATTTTTAAAATATTCGTTCCTAACAAAAAATAAATCGCTTTCATTTTTTTTATACTTTACTGATTCTATTTTCCATATTTCTCGGATTTCTGCCATAAAATAGCAACGCGTTATTTTTTAATAGTAACTAATTCATTTGCAACGTTATAAAAGCCTAATTAAAAAGATTATTGGACGTACGTGTATCTTTGATACAATATTATTATTTATTGTTATTTCCTTACTCAGTCGGAAAAGAATATTTTACGATCTTCAAAATTATAACGATTACAAATACATTTAAAAAAATTTTATGTCGGCTGATTCATAATTGATGAATTGAATTTTATGAAAGTGACTATAATTTTATTCTACAATGGCAGTTGTTCAATGAAATACCTTTCGAATTATTAATAAGAAATAAGTTTTAATGAAAAGGTAATTGATATTCTAATTAAAATTTTTATAACAAATTTCATTCGCAATTTTTATATTAAAATTTATGTGTTAAATTGTCAGATTGTATTTTTCATTTTCATCGACAATGCCAATAAAATATATAATAATGCCGTACACTTTAATTATAAATATATAAATGTTTTTCCAAACTGTTTTAGTTTTAATTAAATATAATTACATAATAAATTTCCTTAATTTTTAAATAAAATTAACTACCTATCTAAAAAAAATTTCAATCGAATAAACTAATACAAATTATTTTTATTAAATTTTTATAGGTTTAACGTTTAATTTATTTTACCGAATGAATTCATCTTTCATAATAAGATTTTTCGTATAATATATATATATATATATATATATATAAATATGTATCGAAGTATCCAAAGTTGAAGATAATTTTTAAATTAAATTATACGGTTTCCATCGATGTATATTCAATACATCAAACTATAGAGAAATACTAATTCTATTTTGTCAATATGTAACTAGATATCTCGTATCAATCACATTAAAGTAACATATTTAATTACAACTATTAAGAATATTAATGAATGATATTTTTAATTTTTATAAAAGTAACTGCTTCTTTTCATATATTTAGAAATATTGTTTTTTTATTCTATAATAACTTCATAGTAAATAACTAATATTTATGATATAATTTAGAAAAGTGTTGTCTTAAAATAACGTCAATATGAATTAAGTAAATTTATCGAAAAATAAGGTCAAACAATTCATGTATTACAATTATATGGATAATTTCATCAATTATTGGATTCATGATAATCTAAAATATAATTATAAAGCTAGATATATTTTATATCGAAAAAAAGTCGATATCGAGTCAAATGGCTTATACTAGTTTTTCAACTCGAAATAAAAATGAGTGGATAGTTACTCTAATGGGTTTCGATTAAAAGGATAGAAAAAATCTAATTATAAACGGAAATAAAATGCTGTCTTTACCAATTATAAAGCTTTACAATTTTGTTTTGAAGATATTATTACGACTATACAGAATACGTATACGGTTATCGTTTCAAAAAAATTTTCAATGCATTAAAAATGCAATACAATTTATGTATATATAGATACATACATATATACATATATATATTTTATACGATTTGCGCATCATATTAATTTACGATCGAGTGCTAGATCAAAGTCTTTAAATTTTAATCGGGCATCCATAAACGGCTCTCGTTTAAAAATTCTTATTCGAATCAGCCAAACGTTAACGACCCACGTCCGCATATCACATACGGTTTGTTTATGAAATAAAAATTCATGGTAGACAAGGTCTGAGCATCCCGGCGAGGCGCAAGAGCAGCCTGGAGGACATAGGACTGGGAAGTATGTCACACCCCTCCAATCATAATCCCATCAAGATAGCATTGAACGGATCGATCGGATTGGAGGTGACACCGCCAGAGGAGGGCGGTTCGCAAGCGGGCAGTTCGGCTAGCAACACCGGCATCCTCGACGTCGGGTTACCGTCGATGCCCGTGTTGGGGGCTGGGCTCTCCTCCTCGGTCCTCGGATCGGGCCTCGGCGGATCCATGGGCGGCCTCTACGATCCTCCGCCCTCCTATCCCGGGTCGCAGTCCCAAGCGTCCTCGGGCCAGCTCCAGGGCGCCACGCAGGATCCCCAGCACATACAGGGGACGATAGTATGATATAACCTTATGTGGGGACGCAGGCTCTCGAGCGTAGTTCGAAACAAGTGGCTCTAGCGTGCCCCACGTATTTATATGTACAAACAGGCATTTACGGTAAATCCCTGTCGTCTGTCGTTCGAGGAATTACGACTTTTCTTCTCCGTTCGGTCTCGAACTAGTTTCTTTTTTTTATTAACGAGGAGCGCTTTCCGTGTTTTATTCGTATATTTCTTTGCGTTTGCGTATGCTTTGCACGAGGTTAATCTGTCTTGATTTTTGGATCTATCCGGTGATTCAATTTATCGAAGCACGTAAAATTTCTCTTCGCTGGAAAACGATTGTTTAAGCCGAAAGTTTCCGTTTCAAATGTGTACAAGTACGTAAGACTTAAAAAGTAAAAAGTAATTAAACTAGACGGTGTTCCAGCTTTATATCGTGAAAAGACAAATAAATTTATTTCCTTGAACTTGAGGATACTTTAAATAACCAGTATTTCTTATACTCAATAACGATTATCGAAATTCATTAAACATTGTCAAATTTTCAAACTCGCGCTACGTTCGATCATTCGTACTGTACAGAATTCTTTAAATTCATAAATTATATATTACAATTATTACGTAGAATATGGTTATCATCGATTGTAACTATTACTCGATATCTACTACAAAATTGCAGATGTTCACAAAGGTTGAGACGGGGAACAATTTTTCTCTCTAACGTGTGATAGGAAATATTTATATCCAGACGGTGAATCTCTCGCGTTGTACGGAACCGACAACGAGAGAAACTTCATTGTCACATAAATAGGAACTATCACTTTTATCTTATTCTATTTATTCAAATATCAACCATTTCAAAATAAACTTAAAGTAAACCAATTTCTTATATTCTAGTTATAATTTATAGTACTTTTCAAATAATTAGTCGCTTAAGCAGTTCTTTAAGATGCTATTCAATTTATGAGCAAGCTTTAATGTACCCTTGTATAAAAATAACATATTTAGATATTAAATTCTAGATATAAATATTAGAATATGATAATTCATAAGAAAAATTTTAAATTAATACCGAAGTGATAAAAAATAATTATATCTTTATTGTCTAATTTTAATTGAAAAAAAAATTATTTGAATCGTAAAACTAGAAAGTTTATTCTATAAGAAAAACCGTATTTAAAAATTCGACGTAATGTTTCACTGAAACAAAATAGAAATTCTTAAAATAAGAATCATTCGTATTTACTCGTAAAAAATTTTAAATAAGTTGATTTAATTTTACTTTAAAATTACTATGTACTTGTCTATTCATATTACAACAAATGAAAAAAACAAATGGAAAATTATATTAAAATCTAATAAAATAAAAATTTAAAGACAGATCAACCTATCATACAAATATATAATGCAATTTTTGTATCTTACAAACTTACGTTCTTTACATTGACGCAGCGACTAAGAAAATGCGATAAAGAATCTTGCAAAACTCTTCATAAACGAAGCTTTTTGCATGCAATTAGTAGTTTTAACTATATAAAGAAGAAACTAATAGTTTGTAATCGATTTTAATATTTCTATGAGACAAATGAATAGCGAATTAAGCAGTACGATTATTCTACGACTCGAAGATATGGGTCGTTATTTGCGTACTTTCACGATGGAAAGATGACATAACGACGACATTCGTTACATTACGCGTATACACACATATTCATTAGTGATTATTATATCATAATTGAAAATCCCATGAACTAAAAGTTTTAGCGACTTCGAGTGCCCTTTAAAGACGAACGATTATGACATCCTTGTCGATAATTTTATACTAGAGGGAAATATATATGCATACATGTATTTGTAGATATGTGTATACATACATATACATGTATATATATATACGTATGTGTATATCCGTGTACACGCATAAAATAAGTAAAAGCAAATTAAAAAAAAAATATATATATATTAAGTAAACTAAAATTACAGATAAAAAAGAAGTGAAAAATAAATCGACCATTTTAATTCATATCACGCAAACATCGTGCTAACGTGCAAGTTTTGTTTAAAATACGCGCGAATAAAAGTAGAATGTGAATCGGAATTATATAATTATAGAATATAAGCGATGTCGATTTGCGGTGTGTACGTAAAAGTGATTAAACCAATATAATATATGGGTAATTTTTCGAGTATTAAGCGCTTTGAATCATCTTATCCTGTATAATTCCTGATAATTTACACAAAACGTATACTCATATTCAACCCTGAAGTCTGATTCAATGCACATCAGAATATTTACGTGTAAGTCATCTCATATATTTAAATGATGCACTTATACGTACTTATCAAATATAATTTCTCGTCGCTTCAAATTTCCTTAGAATAAATAAAATAAAAATTTCATAATCACTGTTTCCTGTTTATAACGAATCTATTGTTACAACATTAAGATATTGAAAAAAGATTTTTTTTAATGCGCAGACTTAAAATTTTTGAAAATGGGACCTTTAAAAGTAAATATAATTATCATAATACAGAATGTGAATCTGTTACTTAAAATAAATATATTACAATTGGTAATTCTATTAAAAATAATTGTAATTTTTTTTCTTAAGAAGAAAAATTCTCATATTTTATTAACCATTCGTTGCACTCAATTATTTCTTTACATAAAGAAATACAAAATACTAATATTAAAAATATCGAATACAACATATTATTCAACAAAATTCAATGAAGTGTTATATTAAAAATTTATAAAATATTATATTAGTGGAAATATAAGAGAAACTTGATAAATGTTTCGGTTTCACATACATTTTTAATTTAAATTTCTTAAGAAAGTTGTCATTTAAGTTTTTATAAAAAATTTTAATGTATGATTGTATTTAAAAATGTTCAAAAGATATAGATAATAGATTAAAAATAATAAATAGTAGAAAAATTTCCTTCTTAGATATTTATATTATTAAACAATATTATATTTTGTTTTAATATCAGATAAATTTGTCTATATTTAAAAATTTTTACGCGAATTAAGTAATAATCAAATATTCATAAATTCAAGAATATTTTTAACGTGCAGCTAAATGCGTTTAAATATAGAAATTAATAATAATCAATATAATATTACTCCATATTTTTAATCTATCGATTTTAATTAAATATCATTTTATAAAAAAATATATTTATAAATCTATTTTCAATAATATAAATTAATTTTGACAATCTGCTTTATTTATTAATAAGATTAAGGGTAATTTTAAATATCTTAATATATTTACTTACTACTAAAATATTATAATTAATTAATCTCATAACGCATTATTTAAAAACTGTGCGTTAATTTTTTAATATTACCAATATTGTATACATTGATATAATATTTTACTATATCTGAAAAACCTCTTTTCGAAAACTTTATTCAATTAAATATCAATCATACTTGTTTCAAACAAATGACAACAATCACTAAAATTGTTCATATAATCAGATCAAAAAATGTTTATTTATTAATATGTAATATTAAACTATTTTATAGAAAAATTCGAATGATTATTGTAGACTTACCTAAAGTATTAAAAACAGTATAAGGGCATTAATTAGCCACACCAGAAAATATAAATTCGTCGACCAATTTATACAATAATCCATGCAATTAATCATCGTTTATTTAAAATCAAATTTTTTTACTTATTTCGTCGCGCTCATAAATATTATTTATCTTGGTAGTAATTCTATTGTTGTTTCACATACAAGGAAAATTAAAAATCTACATTATAATGATAAAATAGTGAGCGCTCGATCAAGCTTCAAGGTGAAGTAATTGAAAAATATTTCGAATATCACTTGAAGTAACGTAACATAGTCACACCATTATAAATATAGATTCGAGAAAAGTATAAATTTGTAAATAGATGAGGTTAGTCAGGTATTTTTTTGGAGAGACAATTTTCTATTTGCAACGCCAACAATGCGCGACGAAATGTATAATGAAATACAGAGTGCCCAATACGCGTCACAGTTTACAATGAAAGAAAGCGAATACTCGAATCTTTGTAGTATCTTTCTTAAGAAAAATAATATATACTTTGTTATTTAGAAAAAAAATAAGTCATAATTTACCAGATCAAACTCTGGTTTTTAATTTCACATTCTCTGTAAATTATTGATAGAATAATTGAATCACTTACAATTTTTAGTTTTAAATTCTAGTCATGAACTGCATTTTATAAATTATGAAATTACTTGCTCAATTATTTGTAAAAGTAATGTCTAATTGTTAAAAATGATTTACGAATATGTTTTAATTAGAAATTTATATTTTGTTATTATATTATTAATGTAAGTTAGAAAAAAACCTTGTTATTTTTTGAATGTTTGTTAAAATATATACATAAATTATATCCATATAGTTTATGTCTAATGATTAAAATTACGAATGCTTTAAAAAAATTCAGCATAAATAAATGCTTATTCTTGTTTCAAGCAAGCTTGACTGTGTCCTTCGATACTTAGTAAAATATGTAAAACGTTGATAAATCCATGTTCGATTGGAGCGCACCAATTTTTGTCTTTCACTACATCATTAATATTATAGAATCATTTTTTTTAAGTCTAAAAAGGATTTCTGGATTTTCGTAATTAAAAAGTAAATATATGTAGAAACTGTACACTAGAATTATTTAGTTAAAAAAATGTGAAAGCTTTTCTTATTGTGAGTTAAATTAGAAAAATTATATTTTATTAGTAATACAAAAACAATTCTAGTGAGTATTATTGAAAAATATATAAATAAAAACTGCGTCATAAAAACGTTACTGTCGTAGATAAGAGAAAAATTATATTAGAATCCATCGTTTTACAAAATATTGCAGTAAGTATTAAATTTTCAAGTATATATATTTATATGTATACATATATATACGTATGAATTTTCAAATTTTAAATAAAATAATTATTTTTTATAAAATAAAATACTACGTATAAATAAATATTTATTTAAATAGCTGAGGTAAGTTTTAGTTTTAAATGCAGTAACGTTTTTCTTCATAAAATAAATAAGGAATTAGTCTAAAGTAATCTATACTGCGTAAAAACGTCGAAAAACGCAAGTTACGACCAATTTTTTTCTAGCTAACCATTGGAACACAAAAAGTAGAAAAATCTTAAACAACGATCGATTTTCATGCGACGATTTTGGATATGAAATATTTCCATTGCTTCTTTGTAAATTTCTGTATATCAGCAAGTTCCGTATATTATGAAACAAAATTTGAAAAGAAATACTAAAAACTTAAAATATATAAAACAACTTTAAAAAATCACAAAGAAGCAATGGAAAGTAAAGGAAATCTTTTTATTTATCTGTTCTAAACCGTATAGAATTTTCTCTTCGTATGAATCTATAAAAAACTTTTTAAACAAAGTGAAAAGTTACAGTTTGTATACAAGATATTTACGATCCATATTCGAGGATTATAATTTAAAATAGAATGTGCATCTTAACAGAAGCATAAACTTCTTACTTTTCTCTTAATAGAATTTAAACGATTATCCAAGTATTTCGTCAACTAGATTACGATAAAAAAAAAACGAGGAAACGATAGATGGAAAAGGAACGAAAAGATTATTAGAAAAAATGTATTTAAACAAAAGAAAATTATAAGCGGCTGTACGTAATGTAAAATAAGAGAGATGAAAATATGTAAACTATATTATGTGTGCAGCGTCGCCGTAATTGCATTCGCGTGCACACCAAGTAAAATTTATTATAAATAAATTATTATAAAGTAAAAAGATTGTAATTTTATTCATATACCATTATTTTATTAAATTATTTCATTAACTATTTATTATTTAAAGAAGTTATATATTTATTTATATTTTCAAATAATTTCTTTTACGAATTGATCACTTGACTTTAATTAAATTATGATTTAATCTCAAATATATATTTCGTATTACATAAAGTGAATAAAACGCGTTATAAACAATAATTTTACAATATTAACTATTTCACATTCTTTTATTGTAAATAAGAAATTTAAAACTAATCTACGATACACCGAATCAATTCAAGAAATAGTTAAAATACATAATAAAAAATAAAGGAAAATGAAAAAAGAAATCAGACTTAAAGTAAAACATTTGTATTATGTAAACAAGTTTTTTATTTTACGTATTAAATACATATGTACGTTAACGCAAATCAAAAATTAATTGGATAATAAAATCCAATGTTATTATTTTTCCATCATAATAAAACATTAATTAATGATCTACGTTTCATTCATTCGTTTCTTGTATATCTTACAACAGCGCAATCGTGTCTAGAAAGCGCGGAATGTACGTATTCTATACGTGTTCAACCACGTTTGTAGTCGTATTTACAAAATACGCATATTTTTATAATTAACAAACTAAGAAAAAGTTTCGCAATCGCAAAAGCTCAATCTATATTCAATAAGTATTTGAAAACATTTTTTCATAGTATTCTACTTTTTCTTTCATAATCTTTTACATAAAACTATCAATTTATATCAATATCGATACATCCAAAAGTTAATACATGTATGTTTAATTAACTGATAGTAGACATCTTTTATTTAATACATTCATTTTAAATTGATGATATTACGAAAATTAAAGCAAAAGTAACTAAGAAAAATAACCATCTTTATTTTGTGCGTTACTCGTTACCTATTACTTTTGTTTCCTTCTACGAATAGAATCCAATTTACAATTAATAAACAACAATATTATGATATCCATATTTAAAAAAGGAATGGTCTATTTCGAAATATCATATGTTTTAACCATGATGGTCACAATAAAGAATAAAACATTAATAAGCAAGGTAAACGACAACAAAACAAAAGAAATCAATAAATCCAATGGAAGAATCGTTCCGTCAACTTTTGCAACAACCGAAACATACGCTTCTTAATTCGGTCTTACCAGACCCGCGAAATCCTGCGAACACATTCCTGTACTCGTATCCGCAGGTGGAACTTCTAAGAAGTTACGATAATGTAGAATATATTTAATGGACGTCTATTAGAATGACGATATCTGCTTTACCGACACTCGGATAGAACAGATCGCCAAAGGTAATCAACACCATTTGATGGTGACGATTCTTGGACGTTTTAAGCAATCTTCGTTGGTTTAAGTACGTTCTCCGTAAACTGGCCAACGATATTTCCGCGTGGATGGTAAAAAGCAACAACGACGCAAGTTCCATCGCGTTTTGCCAGTGCAATGCCCATTTCGATCGTACTTCTCCACACAATTTGCGTAAAGTGACCTAATGAAAAAAGAAAACAAGAGATTTCGATTAAAACATTGATTTTTATTTGAACTTGTTTACGTTTTATCGCGTTTAATAATATTTTCTTATTCAATAACTTTATAATTTTTGATATTGTAAATAAACGAATCAGCATTAGACAAAATTAAGTTTATTGTTCTGAGATTCCCAAAACTCTCTGATTAAGATTTAATGCAATTCCTTGTGTTAAAATTTGTAAGAATCAAAAGAATAAATTCGGAATGTTCTTATGGTTATCCTATAACTAAGTTGAGAACTTTCAAATCGTATGCTCGCAATAAAATATTTAAAGGGAGCTAAGATTCACATTTTCCAATTAAAGAATTAGATTTTACTTCCCTGAAATTTATTTAGAAAAATAAGCCTCGTTCTTATCAATGAATCTTAAAATTAATTAATCATTTTAAATGTTAAAATTTTACCATAATTTTTTTCCTTTAAGTTATTTTTTTAATTATCACATTTTTTAATTTCAATTTTATTTTAATAATTGAACTTACTTTTTTATATTGCAATTAATTTTAATTCGTTTTATTTAATTAATTTATTAATACTATTTAAAAATGTAAATATTTGTTATAATTATGTTTTATTATTATACATGAATATGTCAATTTATAAAAAATTATATAAAAGATTTATCATTTATTTAGTTCAAATTATTTTAAAACGCGTAATTTCATGTACGTATCGTTAATTTAATATATTTTGAATAATTAATAGTGAACATTCGATAAGAAATATTTTTAAACATAATTTTATCGTGCACAATCACGTGCATTAAAAAATATTTACAACTGAAAGTTTAATATTTATAAACGATAACGATTGTAAATAAATTTCTACATACACGTATTTAGGATTTTAGGTTCGATTCCAAATTTATGTTCCTTTCTTTCGGAGTACCATTTGGAGATAACTTCTCGAGGTGAAACGATAAGCTTGGGATCTGAACATTGCATCGAGTATATGTTCTCTCCATACGGCGATGAGGATTTCTGTACAAGCTTATTTGTATTCAGCAATGTGCAGGCCCAAGACTGTAAATAAATATTTATTTCACCAATACTTTCCAAGTCATAGTTCTAGTCGATATGTATGTAACAATATATTGTATTTATAGTTTTTTCAGTTTTATTTAAAATTACAGAATTAGTGTTAATATTCTGAAAAGAAAAATTAAAAAATAAGTAATAATACACGAGTTGAAAAAATTTTCGATTATTTAAATAAATAAGTCATAGCTTTACTACTTTACATAATGAAATTTATTTTTGTGAATAAAAATCAGAATTAAAGGAAACTAACATTTTGGATATAACTTCTGTAAAGAGAATTTATATTAAACTATATCATATAATTATACAATAAATTTCTGAATTCTATATATACAAAATAGAATCTTATATGTATTCACAATATTATGTACAATATGAAACAAAAAGTATAAAAAATAAAGTCTTAGGAAAATATTAAAATAATTTTTAATTTATTTATATTTAAATTTATTGTAGATATTAAATCGTTAAATTTTTTATTATAAATATCTTTTAATATTGTAAAAATTTTATAAATGATTGGAAAATGAGCTATAAAAATAAAAATATTTTATACTTGATTTATATAATTAAAATGACAACAGAATAATCTTCCGACACTTGGACTAAATAAAATAGAATATTTATGTCGAAAATAAGGAAATTTTTATACATAAAATATTTATGTACAAGCGTATGTTAATTCAATCGTTTGCTTCTATACCGCATATTGAAAAGTCTTATACATACGAGAAAATGGAGCGATCGATGATATATCTTACCTTAGCCGCGGCAGTAAGATTTGCACTGAGCCTGAGCTCGGGAACTTTGTGACGTCGTCTGTATTCATTATGCACTTCCAGTGCTTCCAACTGCCAAGTCTGTTCGTCGATCTTGGACGAGTTCGAAGAGGTGGTCGAACTCGAACTCGGCAGAGGCGAAGAGGAGAGATTCCGCGGAGCCGGCACGTTCTCCGAAAAACTGCCCAGGAAGTTTCCCGGTGGATTGTAATTCGCAACCACGTACACCTCGCCGTTACGATTACGGGCCATTCCAACACCCAATTCCATACTATCCCGCCATACGACCTGCGTGAAATGACCCGACTTCAGCGTCGTTGGTTCTTTGCCATACTGATGCTGCGTCTCTTCTGCGTACCTGTGTATTTTACGTTACGTTTATTTTTTTACGACTTTGTCAGTTGTCGTAGCCGTATATGGCATAACTATAAGAAAAGCGTTCGATAAATTTTAAGAGTTTTATATGTTTAAAACTGCTTTAAAAGTCCGATTTTAATAACTTACTTGAAGAGTTTACTTGAAAATTAAAGAATTAATAATTAAAATAACGAAGACAAATGTATAAATTTACATTTTATTTTCATAATTGATAATATTTCATCGTCAATTAATTCATTTTTTTAAATTATCATAATTGTCTAACATTTTACTTCGAACTGTAATTATTAATTATATAACTAAAAAGATTTATATTTATTAATTCGGTAAGAAACGCATAATGTTTGGTATTTAAACGAAGGTTTATGTCATAACATAACTTTGAAATTTGCTATTAAAAGTGATTCATAATATTGTATTCCAAGGTTCTAAATTCCAAAAGTAATTAAACAGTACTTGATTCACTGATCCACAAGCAGTATTCCATGAAGATTCAGAGATCATAATTAGGCTATTATCTTTAATGATTTTACTGATTAATTAGAGTATAAAATGCAAACGATAGCCTTAATGAATTTAAGATATAAAGATGAAAGTTTCAATGGTACTAAATTATTAAAGTTTAATGAGTAATAATTTATTGATTAATCTACGAACTAGAAATAGCTTATGAGGAACTATTCTTTTTTATTTTTTAAATGTAAAAAGAATTCATTGATGATCAATTATCGCGTAATTATTAAATTCAATATATTATATCAGTTTTTTTGAAACCCAAACATAATGTAATTAAATATAATTAATTTAAATATTTTACACAATTTTGATATATTTCATCTTACTTCTTTATTTCAAAATATTATTGTAAATTATAAATTTATATTTAAAAATCAAAAAATCTAAATTATCAAATTTGAGTTCAATCTTTATTAGATTTCTATTTTTTTGTTATAATACTTACATTACAACGATAACATCAGTATCAGTATTATACCATTATTATCTTAATCAGAAACTTATCTTTATTGCTATCTTATAATTATTAACATTTAATAATTGTAATCGCAAAATGTATAAATTGCAATTTGAAAACTCAACGCAAAAAATTTATCGAATAAAATAGAATTATCGAGATCGTTATAAAAATATTTTAAACAATAAATAATCGAATAAATGAAAAAAAACAATATAAAATTTAGTTATATTTATTAAAATTAATTCCATATTATCAATTTTTATCGACACGAATTTATACGTAAATCTTGCACCGATTAATAATTTGTCTTAACTATCTTTCGATCGAAAAATAAAATGTAAAAACATTAAATAATCTTCATACTTTTTAGATAAAAGCTACGATAATTTACCATTCATTGACGGGTTCTTCACCGTTTACCACAGTCTTTGGATTCGAACTCCACATACAGTAAAGATTTTCACCGTAGTCAATATTCGCTCGATGTTCTAACCGTCCCCTCGTCGCCAGCACGTTTGCCCATTCCTGACTAGCCTTGCACAACTATTCGGCAGACGCGTAAAAACGTTAGTGCTTTCCTTTATCCTCAAAATTTAAAAGAAATAAAAGAAAAACATTTCATTTATAAAAGCGATGTAACCTGTTTGCTGAGTCGCAAGGGTTGCACTCCATGACGAGATCGGTAAAAATTGTGTGTGTCCAGACAAGCGTTGACGAATTCCTTGGAAGGCCCAGATCTACGCACAGATGGTTTACGTGGTTCAGTCTTTGTTATCTACAATACACACAGAGAAAAGATTTCGTCAAAAAACACAGGTTACGCGATATTTTCGATATTATTCGAAACGTTTACTTTGGCCTTTCAATGAAAATATTTCATTAACGAAGACCATTTTTTTTCTTTTGAAAATTTATATCGATAAAAGTACAAATGTATGAGTACCTTTGTTAAATTGTTTAATATAATTCTCGATGTTTGCTTTTGTACGTTTATAAAAGCTTGAACATTAATTTGAATAAAACGTAAGATTTATTTAAAAAATATACTTGATTAACTATAAATTGGAGAGTAAAATAGTATTATTTCATTTAGAAATTTTAAAATTTAATGTTCTGGATATTTAAAAAAAATTAATTTAACCTCTTCAAAAATTTAGTTATGTTTTTATGCACACATACAATTTTATTAATCGTTATTTATTAAATTTCATATAAATTAAGATTTAGTTTAATTACTTATTCTATTTATTAAATCTTGAAATATCATAGAATAATACAATAATCATACAGTATAAAATATTTCGGCAAATATTTACGATCTTAAAAAATCACATGTGTAGGTTACAGAGTACAAGAGCAACAAAACGTCACTTAAAAATAAAAATAAAAGCTTTTAAACATCGTTAAAATATAGTGCTAATTCACTAAACACGCTTTCTATAAGCTAATTAGTGATATCTGACGCGAAATTTAGTTTAGCAGCTGACCGAAGCTGACGCGAGGAAAACAAGGCGTTCAGAAATATGGAAATAGGAGCGATAATGAAAGACCGAAAAAAGAAAACTGACCGGTTGCATAAATTTCCCATCATTGCATCGGTGAAATCTTCATCTGTACTGCACTGCCGCATGCCGTGAATATCCTGGCATACATGCACACGATGTATAATGAAAAACGACGATCGTTGCGCCCCTACTTCCGGTCATAATATACGCGCACTCCATGAATGAACGCCATCATTACACCGTTAATTGAAACGGCGAAACTTCTCAATCAATTATCGAGAGTATATTCTATATATATATTCGTAGGATGAATAGTGAAAAGTGCGTCTTTTTGCGGGACTCGTAGTTTTATTTTCGGATAGAAGAGATGAAAGTTGTCCGAACAAAGTTTTTAAGTGTTTTCTGTTTTTGCGTTGTAATAGTGGTTTAATTATTAGATTGTTCTAATTTCTATTTGAATAATATATTTTATAATCATCATGGTGCATATAAAATATTGATCCGGAAATATTAAAACCCGCACTTATTTATAAACGTATAAGACAATTGTTTGTTATCGCTAAAAATATATAGTCGATATAAAATAAGTATAAAAAATTAATTATAAAAGATCATCGATGCGTTCAATTTTTCCACTATTATTAATATTTTGTATTTTATACCTGACGTAATACTACATACTTATGTAAAAATATCGTAAATTTATGTAACAACTCATGCAGTCTTTACGCGAAACAATTCTCTACGTTATTACATTACCGTGGGAAAATATACAAAGCATCGACAAAAAATCTTGAATATACTTATTTCATAAGACTATAAAACGTATATAACGATTATAAAATATTCTAAATCTAAAAAACATTTATAATTTATTTAAAATGCAAAATTTTCAATTTATTGCGAATATTTTACAAAGTTAATTGAATACCGGTAAACTTGTTTATGTATATTAAGAAATAAGAATAACGAATTTTATCGTAATTCTCGTTTTAAAAATCATATCTTTTTGTATTCTTCGTTCCAAGTAAATCGCGTATACGTTCACGCGAAAATTATTCGTATCTACCGAAACATCCGTTCGTAAAAATTTTATTGTCTTGAAATAATCGTAACGATCTTCTACATTTAAGTATTTTACTTTCATCGCAATAAATCTTAATAAGCTGTGCATCTAGTTTTAGAATTGCAAAAATTTCGGATAATTTCCTTTTCATAATATTGTTCTTTGTAATCGCTTATACGGATATAATGGACTTAAACCTTCGGAAAATTATGCAGTGGCTATTCAGGAAACAACTATCATCGATAGGCCATCAACTGCATTGAAATTCTTTCATCTATCGCGAAACAAGAAAAAGCGTTCTACTTGTAGGAAAAATTCGTTCCCCGATTCTCGTTATAAAGTGCTGATTCGCATACTTAACATGCGCTACTATCCTGAATCGTACATCGAGTAAAATAAGTAAAATAGTCATAATAAGGAGGTGGCGTGTAGACGCTCGTGCGCGCGTGCGCGTGTCCCATTAACGTACGATACGCTTTTACAAATCGCTCGACATTTACTTAAGGCATTTCTCGCGCCAAACGCCGCGTTAATCTAAAATGCAAAAAGTAGTTAAGTTAGCGTCCTTTGATCGATTCATTCGCCTCGTTTGACGTCCCCCATCGTAGCTCCACGTTCTCATTCGACACACGGAATTTTCTGACGGATGGACGACGGATCAACGAAACGAGACTCCGAAACGACGATTCAGCCGCTTATTGTTATCCACAAAGAGATGAGAAGAAAGAAAGAAAGAAAGAAAGACGATCGACGATTTCAGGTCGACGGAAAGTTGTTATATCCCTCGTAGGATGCAATATATAACTGCGTTAGACTGGGCTTTCTGAGCCTTCTAAATTACCGTGAATCATTTTGATAGGAGGTCGTTCTTACGATCAAGAAATTCGTAGAAACATGAATCTTGTTAAATAGACTTCGGATAGTTGCGACAAGTGCTTCTTATACGGCGTCAATTTTCTACGAGAGATCGTTTCGACTACGTACTCGATCTATGATATTAACAGCTTCAAAATTACCATATTTCTTATATTTTTCCATGCAAGCTTAAACGAGAGCTTATGGAAAATTATAGAATTTATTAGAACTATTAATTCGTAAAATATTATTAAATTTTTTGTAAAATAAATACATATAATTACTTTGTTAAATCTATATATTTTACAATTAAATTTGATTTCTCTCTTCCTGTGTAACAATAATAAATTTAGAGAAAGTATATTTTATTATGCTCTCTTTTGGATGGACTCATTTTGTCTCGTAATATTGAATTAGGAATACTACACCGATAATACTAGCGCATAAATCAACTATATATAATTACAGGCAATTTATTTTCAATTCGTATTAGCAATTTTGTACTTCTTCCGACTTTTGCGAGTTAAATTTAACTTTTAATCAATGAAATATAATATATCATATTACACTCATAAATCTGATTAGAATACTTTCATTGTTTAATTAAATCGAAGACATTTAACTTTTTAATGTGATCACACTATTCGATAAACTAGTTTATTATTTTACATATTTTATGACCTTTGATATATTATCTGCTGACGAGCAAAATTAATTAACTCGTAGTAAAACATCTATCATTTATTGTAGAAAATTTTATGTGAATTTTCATGTACACATCCGTATATACATATATACATATATACATATACATATATATATGTATATATTATTACTAAAAATGTATAATATTTAAAAATATTGATACTTTAAATTTATCGAGTGATATAAATTATTTACAAATAGTATTCAATCAAAGTAGCTATTAAAAAAAATTTTCTAATCTTGAACCAAAGTGCTGATTATATAATTAAAAAAAAAAGATTCAAAATTATACTTATAATAAAGAATTAAGTCAGTGCTCGATCTTCTTTTATAAAAAATTTTTAATTCATTATCCAATAAGAAGACCATCATCATTTTCATTCGTCTTCAAAACGATGTCCCATCCATCATCGATGTAATACCAGAACTCGGAATGCCAACCAACTCGACGAACGGTTAAGGAGTGTTAAAAGTTTAGCATCTTACCTGCAACGAAGAGTATCGGGCCGAGTCGGGGGACGCCGAAGAAGATCTCGCGCTACTGCAGGACATACCGTCGCTTCCCAAGCTGCTCTGGAAGCTGCCGTGGAACGAGCTGGTCAACGGTCCAGGCGAGGCGGGTGACACCGTAAGCGGAGACTTGGATCTCACCGACTCGGTTCTTGATCTGTGGAGAAGTTAAACGAGATCGTGGAGTAGAAATTTGCTTTGTCCTTTTATCCGAAGTAGGGAAGTATGATCCATGAATGATAAGTATTTGGAATTTAAGATTTACTTGCAAAAGTAACGGTAGTGAAAAATTTATAGGACGGAGAAGGAAGTTGCTGAAATAAGAGGCATCACTAAGATGATGTGCATCTACGTGTATGCGTTCGTTAGCAATGGTCGATGATTTTATGTTGAATTTTAATTCAATGTTTAACTAAGAAATGCGTAAAATTTATTAACGAATTACGTGCTTTGATAACTCGAGTTCCTCTGTTTAAACTATTATGTATTTATACAAATTAATTTAAGATATTAAAGATATATTATTCAAAATCTAAATTGAATAGTCTCGGTGACGTATGAAGAAGATTAGTTGGCAGGCAGCTTTTTACTAATTAAATTGCAATCGATAAATACATCACAGACCGAAAATTCTAAACATTTATTTATTATATTATTAATAAGCATTTTTTATATTACCATGATGTAATATTTTTGACAATTGAAAAAATTTTTATTTAAATTACTTCGTAATATAACACTTTCGTTAAAATCTATTTTTACGTATTTGACTTTATCTCACTTTACTTTTGACGCATTTTTACATGTAATTAAAAAGTATATAGTAAATTCAACACTAATCAGAAATAATTCTTCTGATGCTTTAAAATTGATTCATTATATTTATTTCAATTAATAGATTTAATAAACTGAATGTAGAATCATTTATAAATTTTATCGAATTTTTATTACATGTGAAAATATAAAATAATTGAAATGGATATAAATTAAAACATACGATTATTGTTTATTTGTTTTATATGTATAAGCTTTAAAATGATTGATTATTTCAAATACTTTATTCTCTAATAAAAAATTAATTTCATTTTTTTTTCTTATTTTTCTTAATTATAACATCTACAGATTAATATATAACTACATTTTCTGGACATCTTTGTACCAATATATTTTTAATATTGATCCTAAAACAAATTTCTAAATAAAATAAAAAAAGTACCGCTTTATGAAAAATTACTTTTTGTGATTTCCTCTTTTCACAAAACGCGGTAATAAAGTAGTTAGATTATGGATAAGAGAAGAGAGGAAAAATAGTTTTGCCATTATACAAGTAATCGTTAGGGCAGAGTATTTAAAATGGTCGTTAAACGACTATTATCAAGATTTTTCTGATTTGTAAGCAATCACGTAGTAGTTGGATCAGAGAAAGTTGTATAGATTAGATTATAAATACCGATACATTAGAACAAGGTGGACGTCTTATCAAGTTTTAATAGCAAATAATTATTTTAAAAAAATTGAAGATTTGATATTGGTTTAAAATTTTTTTTTAAACAAGATTTGATTTACGGAAGCCTTAAATTAATTTAGATAAAAGGTAAATAACTATTTCTATCAAGGTATAGAGACATAATTAATATCTACTAAACATAATTTATTTTATTTTCAAAGCCTTGTTAGTATAATAATGATTATAAACTAAATACGACATGCAACATTGCTTTTATAAGAGGTATAAATACGTAGTAGAATGGAATTTAATAAATATACTTTAAAAATTATGAAGAACATTTATATATAGAAAATAGTTTAATGCAAAACGTAGTATTTAAACAGTTTTTTATTTATTCCAAATATTATAATTCATAGCGCATGCTGAATATATTATAAATTAAATTAATATCTCTATAAAAAATTTACTATAAATTTCATATTTGCATCAAAAATAAAAATATTTTACTCTATTTTAGTCCGATATAAGACAACTTTCTCCTATCAAAATTAAGTTAGATAAATCTTATTTCCTTTTAATAAAGTCTTCCATAATTTAAATTCATTACACTATCATAGTAATCAAATAATTTTTATAATCTGTATATTAAACGTAATAGCTAACTCGTTTTTTATTTATAAAAATAATCTAAAATATCCCCTTAGAAACTATGAACTATAATTAACTATGCAATACTTTCTTATATCGTACCATGATGTATATTTTCGCTTAATAATACGTGCATGCTTATCTTCAACTTAATATACCGAATGACAACACAATGTACACAAATTTATTTACAGCTCAAAAATGCCTTTAACATTACAAATTTAATCTACCTCCATATTTAAAATATACATCCAAGTTATGTGTACCCATATAATGTAAAAAATGGATGTGCTTCTTATTCAAAATACGTGATACGTATCAATATATCCCGAATACTTAATATATACAAAACTATAGTAATATATAACATTATATTATAATTTTGGACTCAACATTATTTACTCGTTTAACTTAGTATTTATTATTTATGTAAAAATCTCGAGTAAACGAATAAATTCATATAATTTACAGAGTTTAAATGATAATAAACTTGAAAATATATTCAAGGTTATCGATATATGTATATTTTTAATAAAAGTATTATAAGAAAACAAATAGTAAAAAAGGATAAGCGAATAATTTATTTTACAAATACAAGTTTCATAATAATATAAATTTTGATGATATATATTTGTTTTTTAAGAATAAAAATCTAATATCAAGTTTGATAAAATATTGTTTATTTAGCTTAATTATTATACGAATAGTTTCAGTTAATTTCAATGATACGATTGAATAATTATAACAGTATTTTTTAAATAAAAATTTTAAATCGTATAATAATTTATTCATATTGATTTTTTTACTCATATGATCTTCATTAAATATATATATATAATAATTGAAAAATAACTAAATCTATAAATCATAATAGAAATGAAATTCAGTACATAAAATGATAAAATACAGTAGTTAAATATTATAAAAATATATTTACAATAAGAATTTCAATATGTTTAGATCGAAGCTTACAATTAAACGTTATTTTAATCGAAAAATAAAGAATAAGAAATCAATTTAATATTATAGAATTTCGTTTAAAAAATTATTGATTCACTATAAAATTAAAACGGTCTAACGTATCGTAGTTCAAGATTGGATTTTTTTTTAATTTGATTTATAAAAATCCAATTTTTATTTTAACGAGTATGAAATTAATAATGAAAATTGAAGTAATTTTTATATCTTTAATTTTTATTCGAATATACCTTTGCAAACGGTGTCAGGCACTTAATTATTCCCTCAAAAATCACTGAATATGTAGTTACACAACAAGCACCAAATTTTTAAAAACCTCATATTCTCTTTTTCACAGATAACCTCACTTTATCTTAGATTTAATCGATCGCATCGAGCGACCCGTGAATTCCAAAATCGTCACTAACGAAAAAGATTGCTTATAATCCTCGTAAATCGCGTAACTGTAAATCAATATCTAAATTCACCAGGGTAAAAGTATCCATGTACATGACAGGGAATCCTTAAAAAAAAGAAAGAAAAGAAAGATAAAAAAGAAAAAGTGAGAGAAAGAACAAAGTACCGACAACGATCAGCACGGAATGCGTCATTCGACATTCGTGTTCGTTGTCGTGAAACTAGGCGAGAGATCATTGCGTCGCTCCTGACCTGCATTTGTACGGGAATAAGTTGCTGACGAGTGCAAAAGCTCGGAGGAGAGGGAAAGGGTCACCCAGCTGCATAGGAATTATGTACGAGTTCTTACCCCTTTGTGCATTACGCGTATGTATCGCGTGCGCGATCGCGGCTTATGTGATCTTTTGAGCATTCTACGTAATACGTGTTCAAGCGTATATGTATATATACATATATATACAATGGCATTCGTTTGTATATGCATATAAGATGTAAGTTGATATTATCTATAATGTCAGTGTCACGATAATAAGATAGTTCGAGGTGAATAAATTTATTTTTTATACGTAAAGAAGTCGAGTGTATCGCAAAATTCATATCGAAAGAGAAATTCCTTTTTATACCTATCTTACAATGTAACAGTATCAACCAACATTTCGTAAAATCGTACCCGATGCAACTTTCAAGGAATTCATCAATTGTTTCTTTCGTGTAAGGTAGATAAATACATGTATTAAAACGAATTTAGAATATTTTATTAATAAAATGCATGAGCAGCTCGAACGTGATCATAACGATGATCATAAAATATTTAGAATCCGATTATTTATTATATCGTTACGTTTGCTTTTTACGTCTATTACAAAAAGTTTTTTCTTGTCTGAATTATTTTCGAGTATATGTATTTTAAACTAAATATTTCTTTTGTATATATATATATAGAGAACAATTTATAAAAAAAAAATTGAACAAAGACAAAGTTTTCTTACGATCGAAAGAAAATCCGTATTTTATACTTAAATTTAAAAAAAGAAAAACAAAAATCGTTTTGTTTATTCTAATACTTCGTTATAATTTACACGGGTAAAAATCGAAACCGATATATTTCTTTTTCTTGGAATTTATTTCTTAAATTAAAAAAAGTTCGATTTTTTAACCAATTGAAAAAAATAAAACGTAGATTGACAAAATAATTTAAGATATCGATTACGCGGTAGACTGGATTTCGTTTTATCTTTTGTTTCGCTGGTTCGCTTCCCTCGGTCCGTTAGTTGCCTAGTTCGTGGTGTGGCATAACGAGAGAAGTTAACGAAAGTGTTGCGAAGTTGCTCACGCCTGATTATGCGTGACTCCTTTCTCGCGCTTTTTTGTTTATAGAAATACACGAAAAATGGTCAAGAAAGATCGACACGCAATGCGAACGAACATTTGTCGAATGTAGCGGTGAAATACTTTTTATTGGAAAAAATTCACTGTTTCGGAACCAGTAATGAGAATTTTCAATTGAAATTATCGATCAAATAAGCATTAAAAATATGATTCGTCGTACCAAACTTAACATTTTTTGCAAAAATAGACAAAAAGAGAAGGGTTTTTATATTTGCAGCGGAGATTCGATTGGTTCTTAAAATTATTTTGACCTTCGTACCGGACTAAATTATAATAATAAATATATGTACAGAAACATTGAGTTACACGAATAAGCTTTATTATGCTCACAAGATAATTAAGCAACGCAAAAAAACTACAATAAAGAAAATTTTTTTAATAGCGATACAATTCAACAGTAGTACGATGTAATGGCAACAGTCATTATTATAATAATACCTTTTAATACGTTGCATATACACATGAGTTTGCATTCTTAAAGAAAATTTTGCAATATCCACTAAAATTCGTCTAAATTTTGCATGCACATTCGACTTCTATACTTAAGTGTACGTATATGTGTACGTTTTTACGGTTACTGATACCTTTCGGGTGATACTTGGTCGACGAAGCCGACAACCTTTTTTTTCGTTCCGTTTACGTTGAGCAAGGGCATACTACAAGGGGAACGATAGTCTGTGTATTCAGCTATTACAATAAACATGTTCAAAGTCTGAGTTAAAGAGCACACGATGTATCTTATGCCTTGAGCGAGGAATTGCTTTGTTCTCGTATTTTTATTTACGTATCCGAAGAGTTTTAAGGGAGTCACGAATTGCTCGAACAATTGGAAGCTTCTATCAATACTATTTATTTACGAGTAACAAAAATGACTTAGGATGTAAAATACTTCTTCGAGAATGTTTTAGAAATCTTTTCTCACGTTCCAGCAATTTCAAATGCAAGGAAATACTTTTCAACGCCATAATTTTTTAATCATTTTTTAACATTTTTATCGATGCTTTCAATCACGAAATTTTATGAATGCGACTAATACATCGAAGAATAATCGTAATTGTAAAATGCAAATTTATGTACGGAATTTTCATTGTATTTACGATTATATATTTCAACGCTCTTTTAATTCTCGCTCAAGACGATTACTATTATTCATTACCAACATTCATACAAATTATCTAAAACTAATAATTATTATTTAATTATAAATAATTTGTCAAAACAAACAATTACATTAACAAATCTATTTTATAGTTTTACTCTACTCTACTCTCGACAAACTTATTCATCCAACAATAAATACTTTTAAATATTAATTCTATTGTCAAGTGGCTTACGGAATAAATATCCCGATACTTTTTCAATTCAATGTTCGGCTCGAGCTTATCGAATAAAATTATCCGAAAGATCGAACCCTTGGAGCATTTTCGATCGGTTGACTCACCTGTTGGACTTGGGCGTGACGATGTCCCTCGTCTCGGAAGTATATTTCCTTTCGGCGCGTCCGCCGTTGAACAACTCGACGGTTTCTCGCGTCACGGTTTCGAGAAGAGGTTCACCACCGCGACGACCTTTGCTGAACGTTCTCTGATCGGTTTTGCGAACCATCACGACCCTGGACAGGGGCTGGTTGAATTCGTGTCCGTGCATCGTCGGTGGTATCATTGCCAGTGACTGCGAGAGTGGCCCACCGACTCTCGGCGATCTGCGACAGCAAAAAATTATTGTTATTTATAACGCGTTGTAACAACGAACGGTTACGATATATATTATTATACATTTAGAAATAATAATTTATAGCAGCGTTTGATCGTATCGACAAAAGTTGGTAGTTGGAAATACACGCATCGTCAAAATTTAAAGAATACAAATATCGATAACTTATCGTTAAAACGAATGAAAAACATGTACTATTGATTTAGATAATACTTTTTATACAATTTTTACCGGAAACCAAAAATTGTATTACTATGAAATTATAATGCATCAAAATAAAATACAAAGAAATAAAAAGTAAATATTTTTCATTCGTAAACAGTGTCATGACTCACATAATACTTTTAAAGGTCTATTTTGATATGAATCGAATTTTAACATTGGAAAGTAAACTAAGCTAATATTTTTATTTACTTTCTAATATTTAGTTCGGAGTATCGGAATGACTTTGAAAAAAGTTCAAATAAGTTCTATTACAGTACTCATTCTTATTTGGGAAACATTTGTGTTCCATAATTTCAATCGAATTAATCCTGTTACCGAATCGATCTAATTTTTTACGATGTAAAAGCCATTCTACTTATTTATATCAATTCCACGTTTAATAATTTTCATATCCTACTGATTTTGCCAACGTACCGATCGAATCGCGTTCACTGATACACTTGCACTTATTCGGACACAGAATAGTATTGCGTAACATTCGCGCAAAAGGTGATTGTTTCGTTGATCGTGCATACGAAATTAAATAGTCTTAATTCGTTTTGCATGCAATTCTTGACTTTACATTATTTTCAATTCGATAATCGATTGAACCGAATAGATTAGGTAAGGAAAATTTGCAATTATAAATTTTTTAGACATCTTTGGACGAAACGTTCGATTACATAAAACGAGGCATATAATATGTATCGAAAGTCAAAAGTCAAATGTTTGAATAATCTTAGAGGAGTTTATTATGTACTTTCTAAACAACAAGAAAATTTCTCGTAGAAATTTCGAACGGTTTTATTTACTATGTTTCGGTAAACAAATTTATTCCCTCAACATTTAACGTATTTATATACAAATAATTTTAAAATGTGCAAATCTTATATAAGTTATTTAATGTAATAGTTCTTTTGTGTTGTTACTCTTTAATTATACGTGTATCGAAATAAAAGAAACATTGACATCGTACTAAATATTATTAAATATATTTTAATTTGACACGTTACATTTATTATTTTAACTTTTTGTACTTAAGAAAAAAATCAATAAATATACTGCTTATCTTGTTTCGAAAAGTACTTCATTATATTTATTGATAAAATATATCTATTTATCTCGAGAAGCATTTAAAATTAGCATATAAATATATACTGGCTTACAAAAAATATTTAAAAACGAGCACATAAAGTAGTAAAACGCCCGTGATAGATTTTTTTACATTAAATTAATAGTTAGGAACATATTAATTTTCCATAAATTACTTTTTATCTTGCGTGGCAAACTTGTAATTAATCGAACAACTATTAAAAAATATAAAACACATTTTTTTTACTCATTTTTTTAAAAAATGAACATAAATATGAGAATCTATATTATAAACTTCAACAGATAAATATATTTTTACGAAAATTGATAATTTGATTCCATTTTGTTATCAATTTAGAATAATATCGAGTAAAGAGTTTCTTGTTTGAAGAATACGACGTTGCAAAAGTTAATTATTCGATTTAAAGATATTGTTATTACGTAAATTGTTTCAACTAACTTTGTTCGTTAAATTTTTGAAATACAAATTTATAATATCCTCAGACAATTCAGTCACTTTTTATATTAATTATAAGATAAAGAAACATTTGAAGATACTAAATCTTCCACGTTAATTCGTTCGTAAATATTACGATATTCGGCTATTATCCAACGATTATTAGAGGATTACGAGCGAACCAACTCGGAAAGTACAGTAAATCTTAGTTTCCAGACAATGTTAAGCAATCCGTACACACGAGACTTCCCGATCGTAATTTTCCCGCCGAAAAGCAACGCGCGAACCCGAACCGATAAAATCAGTGCAACCCACTCCAAGGTAAAACACGAGAGTACAATAGACTCACCAACAAAAAAAACTGATAATTCTCGAGCAGCTGGAATTCCAAAGAGACGCACCAAGACAGGACCGTGTACTACATGTCGAGCTAAGATATCGGCCGAGAGCCGCACAAGAGAACGTAGACACCGGCATGCGAACGACTCGCCAACTGACGGCTCGGAGCGCCGAGACCCAAGCAGCTGAGGCCTCACGGGAGGAAGAGGCAGTATATTCTTTTCCCTCGGCGCACGTCGCCGGTGCGGAGAGCCGGCCAATTAGCCGTTATACTGCCGAGCACCGAGTGAAAGAGAGAGAGAAATAGGGAGAGAAATAGGGAGAGAAATAGAGAGAGAGGGAGAAGCAAGCGAACGTCTTATCGCGACACGCCTCGAGAGCGAGACCATCCCTATCGTGAGCATTGTTGCCGGGCGAAGGCCAATCCGGGAGGAAACATCGATAACATCGATTATTTTATAGAATGAACCGCGCGTGGGACAAGAGACGAAGATAGAACTTCGTCTAGGCTCCGTACTTTTATTGGGCTTTTTTACCTGGGTTGTGGATCTTGTGTTTCATAATGGAAAATTCCGAGCTGAGCTTTATTTTGATTGCGTAAGGATAACGTATCGGCATACCGAGAAACTCTTTGCCTATTCCATGTATTTTTAAATAGATTTTTGCAGTTTTTTAAGCGAACGTTATTTCACAGTTTTTTCTTGAAACCAACTATTGTTTTCGATAGTCGAACATTTTTCGAGCAAAGGGAAACGAAAAGTATATGATAATGAGAATTAAAAATTTAATTCAATTACTATTTGTCGAATAAATTATAATCTGACATAGCCGTAATTTAATTATTTTTATTATCAATTATTCTATCAATCATTTTATGAAATTATATTTCTGGTAACCGTTGCATTTCAATTTAATTCAAATGATGTATTGTTCAACGGAGAAAGGTGAAAATTAAATAAATCATCGAATTAATTGTATAACAAAATTAAAGATTCGAGTATTGCACTACATTGATAAAAATATAGAACGAACATTTGGTTATTTGGTTAAAGAAAACATCTCTACATGGTTATCACATGAATAATCTGAGTGTTAAATCATTTAGTATTTCATTTATATGTTAATTGCTAGTGTAAATACGAATACATTCGTGAAAAAATGAACAAGGCTATTTATAATTTAGAGGAATAATAATATTCTTCTGGTAAAAATAAGCTCTTCCAGTTTCCAGCTTCTTTGATACAAATTAATTTTTTTCGTTAACATTAAACGATTATGTTTTATTAATAGATTTTTTAAACATTAAACAAAATTATATTTTCCGAATTAAAGAGATTGATTAATTAATAATTTTAGAAAATAAATCATTCGTAAAATTATCGATGATAAGAAATTTAATACAAATTTTTTTATCATAATATATCGATCTATTTTATTTTAAGTATAATTTAATTTTCCGTATATTTTTATGACATCTAAATCTACTTTCATCAATTAAAATCTACATAAATGTATATACACACTCGTGCATATGTATTCATTTCATCGACGTATGAAAAAGTTTGAATTGAAATAGTTTATTATTTTAAGTAAAACATCATTTATAAATAATTCATTACAAATATTAAAAATTATTTTTCTACATAATTTTTCACTAATTATTAATGATATAATTATTATATACCGTATCATATCTAGATATTAAATTTTACAAAGTAAGCCATATTTTGAAATAAAATTACCACGACTCTATTAAAAATAATATTACGAATAAAAATTTTCTCGTCGATCACTCATTAAAATTCACATGTTTTTATCATTAGCAAAAATGTATTAAAAATTAAATAAAAATAACAAAGTGTCATTGTTCGACTGAATTATTTAACCAGGCTGTAAAAATAAAAAAAACATTTTAATATTTTATCGCGTTTAATTAATAATTGCAGTAAATAAATGCACAAACGTTAATAAAGAAATTTCGAGAGTACGTTCCAAATATAGTTATCCTAACAAAATAAATACTTCCTTAAAATCTCTAAATCTGAAACCGCAATACACCCGGGAGAAGGGATAACAAAGAAATTCCCGAGCGTCCCATAAACGCCAAAAATGCACCTGGTCGGTACTTTATTCTGGTAGTCGAGATTCCGTAGGGCTAAGAGGTCGGTGTCTGACTCGACTCTCGAGATACGTACATCCGAAGATTGATCGCGACGTTGTATTTCGCTCGCGGCGCGACGCATCGCATCTCTGTTTTCTCGGTCAGAAAATACGACGTCTTCATTTTGTCACGCGTCCGCTCGAAAGTGAGTGACTGCATTTTTCAATGAGAGCGACTGTGCTTAACTGTTACAACGAGGATGAATGACGGGTGGACGGTTCGTGAGCAGAATGAATTGATTAGCGACTGCAACGAGATCCGCTGTTTCGTTATTAAGAATCGTCGAGTATCGGTTCGTTTGCATTTGGAATGCTTCGAAATACACTTCAATGTCACGTAAATCGCATTCCCAAACAATAGCGAACCGGATGTTTATTCGTTTCGTACCAATTATCTAGGAAAATATATGTCTCGATCATGCTTTTGAGCATCGTTTCGGTTATTAAAATGCTTACTGTAGCACGCGAAAACAATTTTCACCCGTAATGTAATGGAAACAGAAATCTTCATTGTTTTTCTCGATGGTTATAATCAAAAATACGCAATACCTAATATTATCTTCGTATGCATTTCGTTTAAACGCACGTCGTAAATAATTTTCACAGCGAAAAATACCGTAATTAAACATCCAAATAAATTATGTTCTTTCCATAATTTTTAAGCGCGTTGAAAATAATTGTTTCAAGGAAAAAAAGAAAAAAAAAAAGCAAAATATTATCGAACGCTCGTTTTCAACCTGAAATTTCAACGTCGTATTTTTGTACCTTTCGAATTATCGAGCGTTCGCCGATAAGCGATATAATAAATTCTTTTTGTATTCCCCGTGAAAATATCGAAGCCGCATCCATTAAAATATTCTTAACCGCGCAGAACAAAGAAGAAGGAATAAATAGATCTCTTAACATTGGCAAGAAACGAGCGAACCTTGCACAAAGCACTCGGATACGGACAAGTTGAATTCCCGTCGATCGCCGGTGGGACATTAGTCGGATCTGCTCCCGCGCATCTCTGGGGTCTCTTCCGCTCGCACAGCTCAAGCGTGATCGCAGGACAATCGGCGAAAGAAAGAAAAAAAAAACCCGAGCAGAAGAAAAAAGGGACAAAAAATGGAGTTGGCGACGATGCAGCCGGAGCAGAGAAATAATAATGGTAATAACAACGTGGTAGTAGCTACGTTCTCTCGGAGTAAAGGCGAGCAGCGACTGCGGTACCGCTACTCCGCCTGACCGGAATCACTGCTCTGGAACAGCGAACTCCCGAGCGTCTTCGAGGCTACCACCACGCGGGTGCACGATTGCGTAGGTGTGTACGTGTCTACGTGTCTGCGTGTCTACGTGTCTACGTGTCTACGTGTCTACGTGTCTACGTATATACACGTACATCGGAGGCGCAGAAGCGAGAGTTTGCCGGACTTGCTACCGTTGTCGGCGATAGGTGCAGTCGATGCTCGAACAAAGCCTCGGCACGCTGCTCTTCGATGACGAAGGCGTTTGAAACACGCGTTTGTTGTTCGCGAGGTGCAAGGGTTTCGTTAATGCTCCAGTTGCATTTCGATGTGATAACGCGCTCGTTATTACAACGTCCGCTCGCGCAATTTTTACCGATCGTTACGAGCGCACGCTCCTTCTACGCATAATTTAATTATTTTATTTTAATGCCAAGTTTAGAATAATGGTGTAATTAAAACAAGCTGAGAACGATTATTCGTTTACAGTACTATTTATTAAGGTTATGTAAATCTATGGAAGAACCGTAGCTTTAAACGGATTATAAATTTAATGGAATCATCCTATCTTATAAAATTGATATCTTACTTTTATAATCGAAGGATAAAATTTCGTAATATATATATATATAGCGATTAATTAGAAAGTTTAAAATAAAAACAAATTATATCGGAGGCTTTCTCTCGTTAAATACTAAATAAGTCTAAAAATTACTATTTGTATTAAAAGTCAGCGAAAAATGAATCGTTGATTGTATTATTTGGTCGTTATTACTAACGTTCCACTTTCAAATTTAATCCAAGTCAAGACAGTTTATTTTATATTCTCGAGACCGCTCCTCGGTGTCACTCTCACCATCTCGTTTTCTGACAAAATATTATATTCGCCGGTAAACAAGAATAAATACAATTCCGTTGTTGATCGGAACGATCGAGATACGCGTAGGATCTGGTGCACACGTGCGCGATCACGTGCAAGGGACTTTGACATTTTACCCACGTGACGTATGGCACAACCGTGCAACGTTCGCGTTCCCTAAGAATGACAGTACCAACTGTCGTTTTGAATTATTCGTGTTAAATTTACTTTAACAGGAGGAAAGCCGTTTTCTCGTTCGCTTGTGAGAGAGAAAATTTTCGCGCCGCTTTTTCCGAGAAGAAACACAGTTCGTGACTCTGAATTTAACTTACGTAGGTCCTTGACTGGAAGTTAATTTAGAATGGAACTAAACTTGAAAATGAAAGAATCGTGAGAACGTAAAGCGATTTTTTAAATTTTGTTTTTTTAAATTGGAGGGAAAATTCTAACGAGCAATTATGATTGTATTTACGTTTTCAAATTTTTAAAATAATTGTATTTAGCGGAAATTATTAAGTTTTAAGTTTCTATTGTCACGACAGAACCCGCAGTGGTTTCTTAAGCTGAAATACGTGTATCTCTTTTTCTACCTGGATTGTTCAACAAGGTATAACAATTTTTATTTAAGTAAAGATATAATCGATATTTGTAGTCTTCCCTGATACTGTGCTACTACTCATTACACATTTCATTATTTTTCATATTATTTCATACGGTGTAATACAGGTATTGTTAAAGATTTAACGAAAACATTTAAGCATATCTGTTGAGAATAAAAAACCTCAAGAAATTGAATATAGCGAAGGGTTTTGAGCGGCGACAAGGTAATTTAAGCAATTATAAACAAAACAGTCAAGAGAGGGACAACTCGTTGTTCGCCGCCATTCCTCAAAATTGGCGGCGCGGGAACCGTATAAACAAACTCGCCTCGTGGAGCTCAGAGAAGTGAGGAGTAAAGAGAATTCCTTGCAGGACTCCGCTCGAGGCGAGGCGCAATGATAGTCTCGTGCGAGTCACCACGGGGGGCCTTTCAAGGAGTGTAGGCGTCGTTGTAAAGAGCCTTTCCAGGAAGCCACGTGCCGCGGACGAGGGAGACAATCGCTAGAGTGTCGCTAGGGATTTATTCGAGGAAGTTACGAGTGACTCGGGATCCGAGAAGTTATCGGATATGTCGAAGGACTTGCCATTGCGCTGGAGGGACGGGCGTGACCCTGAAGATGAAGGCGTGTGACTTAAGGGGCCCCGAAGAGGAGAGGCGGGAAGGGGTTGTAACGCGAACCCTTCCAAGCATACGATCAGAAGTCCCGGCTATCGAAGAAACGTGAGACGACAAAAAACAGAGAAGCAGAGAAAAGTGGAAAAACAACGGTACGACGCACAGAGGGTCCGGGAAATTACGCAACATATAAAACAATGATGCCTTCTCAAAACTGGATCACTGGAAAACGGAAACAGTAAAAGCAACGAAAGCCAGAAGACGATTGAACTATGAGGGGGAAGAGCGAACTTTGTAAGCGACGATGCAACTAAGGGCAGAAGCGATAGAAACATCGTCGAGAGCAGTTGCTAACATCAAGGGCTAGCAAAACATTATACGCGACAGCGGGGATTGTTATATAATTATATATCAAATAAATAAATTGCATAACACCAAACAAGAGAACGAATTATTTAAACCCCAACAGTACCTGTAATATACTAGAATTTTTAAACGGTTGAATAGAATGATAACAAAATAGATTTAAATACTATTTGAAAATCAATTTTAAAAAAATATCAATGCTAATTTAATATACATTTTTAATTGTTATTTTTTATTTTAAGTTAAATTTCTTCAATAAATAAGAACAAAATTATCCAATTTAAAATGTATTTTAAAGATATTAATTAAGAAAGTTATTGAAATTCAATTTTTAAATACATAAAATTTTATTCCAATTGAAGATTAAATTATATTCATAAATTGATATTCTTATACATCGTTTTAATATATTTAATAACGCAATCTATTCATAAACAGATATTCTTCCATGACTTTTATCCGACTTTTTTATATCCTTACAATCTGCTAAAGAATTTTTGTTTGACATTCTACTTTCTTACAATGTAATTAATAAACAAATAAAATTAATAAATTTTTATTATAATAATAGAATAATAGTTAATTTTATTATATTTTTTACTCGTTAAAATTTTATTATACAGTAAATATGTTATATAATTATTTATATAAGCGAAACTAACAGCTCAAGAAAATATTGTACAATTCTATTAAACGATTTAAAAATTACGTCGTTGATTGCATACCAGTTCAAACACGTACAAATCTCAGAACAGTCGGTGTAAAACACTTAATTTATGCAATAAAAGTTCAAACGAATGCAAAATAAAAACCGTGAAGCATCAAAATAAATAAGAGGAAGCATAGTGGAGTGTTTAAAGCGCATAATGTTAGATACCGTCTACATAACACAACTGTGCGCACAATAATTACGTAAGATTTGCCTCTGGGGAATCCCTTATCTTATTTTTATGCAATCATCGAGCATGCGCATATGCACTTCCTATTTTATATGATCATTCTTTCTACACGGGTGAGTTCCTTCTCCTATGGTACAACAATCTAGGTCACAGAATTATGCACGAGCATATCAAATTGTGATCTTTTCATGAAACCGAGCGCGGAATCCGAGTATTGCGATTCGTGCACACACTGACACTTATTGACCTCCATAAGGGTCGAGGCGATTCGAGTGACGAAAGGATACGGAGAGCAAAAGGATTACTAAGCTCGGACGCACATAACTAAGCCGCCGAAAAAAAATGTATAGGACAGGCGGTTACCGAGCCTTGACAGGACAGGATTTGTTCGTCTATATACTCCATCGAGAACTTGATTCTGTCATTGAAAGCAGTTGTCCGAGTCTACTAATTATACCGTAAAGACGGAGAGAAAAAGAGAGTATACGAAAGACGTTTTTGTAAGGTGTGGCTTTTGAGAGTGTAATGATTTTCTCTAAGCAAATAATTTTCCTTATTGCAATATTTTGTTTTAACTTTTACAATAATACTTCTCAAAATATACCAAATTTATGAAATATAATAAATTTTCAAAATTGAACTATGTCGTCATCAAAAACACGATTTCTTAACACTTTTCTTTTATAAGTATTCGATACTTTTTGAATTGATAATTGTGCGATGAAAATAAGAAATAATTATAGTTATTTCAAATATTTATCAAATAATACTATTTAAATAAAATAAACATTTCATTCATTTGTAGTTTAAATATACTGATAGTTTGCTGCTATTATTAAGAACTAAATTTTGTTGAACAACTAAATATATAACAGTAATCATTCATAATGAACTTATACAGTAATAAATATTTTTTTAGAAGTTGTAAAATAAATTTTATAAAAAAAAAAATTATAGATATATCTAAAACGCATACACATAAATTAAAAATATATCGATAAATTTAAATAATAACGATAATAAAACATAAATAAAAAATTAATCTATATTATACAGTTTTTACGTGATTTTATTTAAATTAGTATTCATCCAGATTATTTTTAATTGTATATATCTTATGTTAAAGTATAGTAAAATCCACACTAGACTAATCCAAAGAAAATATTTCTCTCTATAGTTCATAAGTAATGAATTCGCTGATATTGAAATTACATTTGATAAAGTAACTATTTAATTTTATAATTTATGTTTGTAAATATACTAAAACATGAAATATAACGTAACGTGTAATGAATTCTATAGTACAATAGCAATTTAAAATTTTGTATTTATTTAATAATCGATATAATAAATGAAACATGCTTATATTGCAAATAATTATAAATAAATGCAGTAAAGAATATATGCATACGAATTTAATTTAAAAAATAGAAATGTAATAACTATTTATTTATAAAAAAAATATACACGTTTAAATATTATTTAAGAATTACGTACGTTACAAAATAATTATCTAATATATATTTAAAACGTTAATATGAATCTTCGTGAAGATAATTAAAAAAGTATTTTATGAGCAAAAATAAGCTTTTCATATAACATCAATTATAATTTATATCGATTTAATTTTATGTTCACATAAAAATACATATAAAACTAATAAATATAATTTTTTAAATTATGATAATCTGGACAATAAATTAAAACTCAAACTCGTGTACATAACAATACAAGAATATTAATGTAGAATATTTTTGTTGCTGGATAAAAATCCTTCGTCGATTTATTGTCCATTGGAATGAATCTTACGGTTGGTCTAACAGTTACTGACAATTTACTGTCTACTTTGACGAAGCAAGTTATTACGTGTATTTGCACTTTTATGCTTCATGTCTATTTGAATCATGTAAGATTTTCTCAAACGAGTCTCTGAACGACCAACAATCCTCTCTGCATTGGTATACTCAAGTCTAGATTATCTTTTTTATAACTTATAAAGTCCAAACTTGCATATTTTATAGTCTGTATATTTTATTTGAAAAGAAATTTAATGCAGTATCAATTAACTTAAAATTATAATTATATACTACAGTTAGAATAAAATATATTAATTCGTAGGTTATATCGAATTAAAAAAGAACGTTTATAGAATACGTAATTATATTTATCATTTCAAGGCGTACGTCAAAAATGTACATATAGCACATATATTATATTTGAAAAATTAATAGTTTGTGCATTTAAAGGAATTAATCGAAAAATCTTTTAAATAACGTCCTTTGACACCTATTCAAATCTGTGCATTATTATAAAAAAATATTTAAAATTAATAAAGTATATTTTACTTATGACATAATTACAAATTAAATTGTATATAATTTTATTAAAATAATTCATAGTAGAAAAATGAAGATAGTTTAAAAATGCTGAAAATCTATTACATTAAATAAAATTTCAAATATTATCTATGAATAAATTGGGAATTAAAAATAAATTATAAATATATAGAAAATCGCATCGACAAAATATAATGAATACGCGTTCAAAAATACTTATTCATTTTTATTTTTATAATTCTTTGTAAAGTATAAGAGACATTGTAAGAGTTATTTTTTTCAAATAATTGAAATTTCAATCTTACTGTCGAGTTAAGAAATTTCAAATAATATATATGATTTTTATATTAAAAATATTCGTAAACATATTAATATAAACGACGAAAACGAAAGTAGCAATGATTCCATCGGAGTTTACAAGAATTTGTTCACGAAATAAAGTTATAAATTTTATTTATAGCTATTTTTATAACAAAAGATTTTTATATTATAAATGAATATAATTTAACGATGATAATATTTAATAATTCAATAAAAATGAAGATGTATTTGACATTAAACTAAGTAATATGAAATACACACGAGTATCGAATAATTTAAAACTGTGCTTTCAAATCTAATAAAATTTATACAGACGCTTTTTGGCAAATCGACGACGAGGTTAAAAAAGTAAAAAAAAGAGTATAGCAAATAAGGCGAGTTACTCGTGAATGGTTAACTATCGATAATTCTGACACCCGAAGATGTGGGATACATCTACTCTGGGGCCTATTAAAAATAGATTTTAGTGCGTCCGACAAACGGAGCCACGGAAATTACAAGAGGCGCACAATGTATCTGTAATAGCCGATAATTACTCAGCAACGTGAAGCGCTTGCGAAAGTCGTGTCCCTTTCTCTCATTGTGTTCGATGTGCGCCGCCGCACTTTTTCGAAGCACAAATCATCGCCGCGTTCGAATGCGTTGATGCTTTTCCAATGAGTACTTTCGGTAAGTTCAGGACAAGTCGTTCATGCTGCTATTATTTTCAATGACTTTGTGAGCTGTTTCTTCTGAAAATATACGCGTACCGCCATTTATTTACAGGAAATTAACCTACTTGAATTTCCAACGTATCGAATTATTTATCTACCAAGGAAAATGAAGTTTGGTAAAACAAAAAATATTTTTAATTTTTCCATGTATAAATATCTTCTAAGCGTAATAACAAAAGTGTATTCATGATATTGATTTTTCTTATTTTTATCCGATATTATTTTAACTAAATTAAGCTATTAGAATATTTTATAGTTATCGCATAAAAATTTATTTACTTTTTTTTTTGCATAAATAAATTTTTATATATTCATTTAAATTTGCTTTTCTAATTCTATTAAATTATTCGATAGATTCGATTATAGTTTTACCGCGGTAATTTTTATCTTTTATTAAATTAAACTAAATTTAACTTTACCGAGAACATAAATTGATAATATTAAATATATCAATTCGATTCTGCACTTAAAACATTTTAAACTTTTATTTTATTTACATTTTATTTATTTGAAAACTCATATTTAATTTAAATTTAATTTCATCGTTTCAATAATTTGATTAATTATAAGTTTTTTTTATAAAATTACTAAATTACTAAAATGTAATACGCGATAGAATAATATAATTTATAATTAGTTTGTTAACATTTAGTTAGTTAACATTAATAAATATTCAAGAGAAATGAAATTTTAATATCAACATTTTATTTAAAAAGTTACTTTGTTAATAAAACATTGTACTTTCAAATAATTACTTATACAATAGAGAGTGCAATTATTTTCATTCGTATCTTTTTACTAAAGCTTTCATTATGTGTAAAAATGTGATCATATTTTAAGTTAGTTTTGTTAATTTACACTTGCAGGTAGTAAGAAACTCGATTGTATCTTTTCTCTCTCCTCCTTTTGTTCTCGTTTCTAAACAAAAAGTTCCATTCTTTTTCTGAAAATATAAAAAAACTAACAATTGCGGAGCTCGTACAAAAAACTAAGTTTAGTATAATGCAGTGACACCAATTTAGTAACAAGAAAAAATTAAATTCTAGGAAAAAATCTATGTCTTTTTAGAAAAGTATTAACTGTTTTCTAACTCTAAAATATTTAAAGCATTATTTATAAATGTGATTATCAACTTGAAACTCATTCGATACGCTTGTAGCATTTTTAAACTCAAAACATTTAAAAATACTTTTATAAAATTTCAAAATATCTACAAATAAGTTTGATAATTCTCGTAAAGCATTCATACAATCGCGTAGTATATCACGTTTTAGTTTTATAATACACATTAAATTTGAAACTAGGTAAAATATTTTTTAAAAAGCAACATAATCCTGATCATAAAAATATTTAATTCATCGTTCTTGTGATCCTTCTCTAAATCATATTGAAAGGTAAATCGGCCCACTGACGCGTAGCGCCGTAAAATCTGTTGTAAATATAGGCGTACCTCGCTGTATCAGAAATTTCATCTTTTCAGCTAGTCAGCTAGTCACTCCAAAGAAATACTTATCCACAAGTATCTTAAAGTTACTGTAAGCCTATTTACAAAGGAAGATTCGCCGATCGTACGGAAGAAAAATGTTGAAAATTGAAGGCAACGATAAATAATAATTAACGGTGTATTGACAATTGTTTTGTATATCAATAAAATTAAAAGTTATTATCCCGGTCGAAAGAAATTTTACATCTTTTCGTAACAAATATTTCGTATTTCATATAACTTTGGCCTCAAAATATTTAATAATTAAGTCACAATTGTTTCGAATTACTTATTATTTTCATTAGTACAGGATAAAAATTAAATAAAATTTGTTTCAAATATAATTTCGCAGCAGAAATATTCGTCGGTTATAACGAATCTTAATAGAAATTACCTAAGTAAATTTTTCGCTAAAAACTTATATCACCTAAGCCTATTTATATAAAAGCAACGACCTCGGTATACTTGGTACAAAAAGTTCTAACGAGCCGCTAATCACATGTCCCTATCATTGTCGGTACTAATCTGAGTTTAAAGCACGAATAAAAGTTAACATGTTTTTCGATTTCATTACTGTAAATCATCGTTCACGAGTGCATCGATGGATTTCGAAAAGCTTTGATGTCAATAGCGACGAATGGCTCTTGTCAAGGCTCACCAACAACTGCCGCGTAGTCGGCGTTATTATTATGCACGTGCACGACAAGTTCACGGCGTCCGATGAAGGACAGACCGAATACACGGAAACGAAGGCCTAATATTAAGTTTTTTCATTTAACTTTGTAAGCGGCCGGTGGCGGCTCTTTTGTGAATTATAATTACCACTTTCGATTGAGACAACTTTTGCATCGTCTTTTATTGCATAGTACCAATGAAAGAATTTTATAATAAATAATAATTCTTCTAATGCATTTAATATTAACTTAATCAATTTTAGAGCACCTAAATTATATGATCATGTGCCGAGGATTTCATTTTAAATAACTTTTATTCGTCAACGGCTTCAAAATTTCTCAACTGTCTCTGAAGTAATATCAATGTAAGTAACAAATTCACGTTTGAAATAAAGAAATAATAAAATAATACAAGTTTTAAATTAAAAAAAATTTCTTCATATTTAAAGTAGAAGGCATAGTATTTTCTTATTTCTTTTGGAAAAATGTGGAAAAATATATTTTTGAACACATTTTTTTTAAGTTAATATGCTTCGATAAAATAAATGACATATAGAACTTTTCAAGACCTTTAGTATACAAATTACTGGTTTCTCATTCTCAAAAGTTATTTCAACATATTTACACTATCTTGTTTTATTAACAAAAACCTCCACAAAAAAGTTTCTGAATAACCTTTGCATTTTAAATTAAATAAAGTATGCAGTGGCGTTTCTTTTCGATGCTTTAAATTATGATTGCAATATGTTGAAACAGTAGAAAATTATGATTCGTGTTGAAGTCGGTTAATTATAAGTGATGAAAAGTTGTGTTGTTGCATGCAAAGATATAAATACTCAATAATAATTATCGAATATAATTATTTATATGAGTCTTTATGCATCAAGAAGTATCGATGCTTTCCCTAATTAGCAATGTAAAAACTAGAAAGCATTACGTAAATAATTTACAATATAGTAAATTATTCAAATACTTAATAATTACAAGATTATGAATTATTATTTTTTTAAATTACCGACAAAATTTTAACTTTTCACTTATATATATTAAATATAACATAAGTTAATATATTTTTAAATATCAATAATATTGTAAATTGGAAAAAAATAATATCGCTTATTACTCTACGTATTTAAAAATGAACTTTCATCGTTATACAAATTACATATATAAATATACCTAAATTTCTTCAATTTTTTAAAAAATATTTATATCATTAAATATATTTTATTACATATTAATATATGTTATAAAATTTGTGCGAGTTTATTTATCTGTAATTTTATGGCATAATAATTTATATAAAATGTCGACAACAATTATATTTATACACCATTTTTTGGAAAATGAAAACACTCATCTTTTTATCCTTTCTAAATCAATATTATTATAGTCTTTTGTTATCTAAATTTCTATGAAATTGTCGATAAAGTATAATGTAAAGCAATTTTACAGAAAATACGGGTGCGGCTTTTTACGATAACCCAATTTTTACAATAAGCGACGTTGGACAACTTTACGGTACATCGCATCGTAAATTATATCTTCGCATGTTTCCAAGAAAATCTATGTAATATTTGTCTTTCAAATATTTCTTTTCATAGATATATCTGTTCTAACTATATACCATACTTTCAAATAATTTTGTTTATCGCAGGAATAAAATCATTAATACATTCGATCCACTTTAATTCCTAAAGTAAAACAAGATTTTTCGTATCTTAAGTATCAATAATTAGATCATAGGATATAAATTTAATTATAAATATTTTTTATTTATTGCGTTTCTATATGACGAAAATTATAATATTTAATACATTTTAATAATCTGTATGCTTTTCGATAATTTTATGCTATGTCTATGAATGAATTAAAAGTAAATATATTTTTGGAAGACAATGAAAACAATTTTATCTTTTATAATTGCTTGTTAAAATTATATCGTGAGAAATTGTAAGGAACTCAATCATTTTATTTTATTCTGTATGCTTAAAAAATATTTATGGAGTGCCGTAATATTTAATTTATGTACTATTTTTGAAAATTTATAGGAAGAATATAATTTTGAAGCAAAAAATAATTTAAGTCTAAATATTTCAATAAAAATTATATTTTAACAATAACTTCCAGTAGTTAAAACCAATTTTATTACAGTATATAATAAGTAATTGCGATAATAAATAATTTTGTAGGAGAAGTAATTATATCTTCTGACGATGCACAAGAAAAGTAGAAAAATAATGCTGGTATTTCATAACATCACACTTTGATTTTTCATCATTTTATTTCATCACAAATAAATAATATTCTTGTGAATATATTACAATATTTTGTTCGTTTTATGAAAGGTAACAAAAACTCTAGATTCGTATAAAAATTTTAAGAGTATCATAAAAAATCTTATGATATCAATATCGTTTAATTCAATTTTGACTAAAATTTACAAATTCTCTTAGATTACATTTTTGATCATTGAAATCAATTTTCAATAATTAATAATTTAGAGTTTTCGAAAAAATTAATGATTAAAAATACACTTTTAATATTTTTCAAAACAAAACAAATCATATTTTAAACATATAAAAAAAATTAAAAAATACAAGCCACTGTTTCTTAAATTTTTAATATTGCGTTTTTAAATAACTATTAATATAATCTTATATTTCGAATAACTTGTTAACGTATCTAAAATAGGAAACTATATTTTCTCTTATTTTAACCGTTATTACGTTTCACTTGAAAGATTATTTGAAAAGCGAACGATACAAAAAATAAGATTATAACGCCTCAAAAGACTTTATATCTAAAATAGTATATCAAACGTCGCCTACGAGAACGGATGCTGAGAAATCGATTAGTCGATCATCCATTTAATCGATCTAATCGTAAATGAACTTTATGAGCGTGACGAGGTAGTGGTACAGATAGAGAAACCTAGTATTTATTACCACAAATAACAGGTGTGCGGTCATCATCGGTAACATGATCATTGAATTCGCGCTTTATTCCTTTATATACATATGAGTGTATATATATATATAAACTTCTTATGTCAAATTTACAATCCATTTATTATATCAGTGTGAATCCGGATTTCCTTTGAAAGCATCGTGTTTTCTATCTGATACAACAATTTTACTTATTTTAATGATTTTAAAAACTGTTACAGATTGAAATCAAAATATATTATGAATTGTAAAGATAAACAAATAAATATTTTTCAAAAGATTTTATTGCATCTTATCTAATTTCAAATTATTAATAAATTAAACAAATGTTTTTATCTGCTATCATACATACATTTTCTTATTAATGATATAAATTCCGGTCGATTAGTTTTATGTTTAATGTTTAAAAATTAATTTTAATTTTTAATTATGATCTTAAATTTTAATTTTCAGGATTTGTAAGTATGATTTTATTATGAATAAAATTAATCGTTATAATGGAAAAATTTATAACATAAAATAAACCTAGTTTATTCTATAAAGGATATAATTCTAAAAATTAAAAAGAATTTGTACTAAAAATAATGTTCACATTTGTATTATTTTTTATATCATTAATTATATAATATATTACTATCTTTTACGAATTAACATAATATAAATAAATAAATATCAATTAGTAAATTATTAATGTAATTGGTAGTATACACTATATATTATCGCTTTGCCTAGATATTATACAAACACACATACGGCCGCTTAAACGCTCTCATAGATAATAAACGTAAAAGAAATTATTTTAATTATAAATAGGTAGGTATAAAAACTATTTTATATCTGATTACAATATTTAAAATAAAATTATCTATAAAGAAATTTCAAATATATAGAAAAATAATTTCCGATTTTTACATCCATTCGATGTTTTATCAATCCGAATAAAGGAAAAAAGAAAGGAATAACTTTTTTTATAAAAATTTTATTTCATTCGATTATAAAAAATACAATTTCAAAAAAATAAGATATTATTTTTCTAAACATACCGAAACAAAATAATAAAACACAATTACAAATTACTTATGAATCCATGCCTAAAACAGTTATCAAATACATATTTGTCTCATAGCATGATTTTTGGTTCTAACCGGAAGGTAGTCGTTACGTAATCTCACAACGTTGGTATGTTTTCAACGTCCTCTTTTTTGTATGCCAAACTGCTACTGGATTGTTAGTCAACGAATAACATCAAAAGGCTCTATGTGACTTTACAAAAATGTTCACCAAAGATGCAGACGTTGACGAAATACTTATAAGCAATAAGGTGCATTAGTCTTTTGTATTTTTGGAGGGCTTCCGAAAGCTTTTTATGTGCAAAAATCATGAACGTTAGCATCAGTATTTATTGAGAATTAACATACAACTTACTTCGAAGGTTGCATTTGATTGTTTCTATGTTTAAAAATAAACACTAATTTACATCAAACTAATAACAACCCTACTTTTAGTTTACATAAGGTTATTTTTGTGTGTTCTGCTTTTTTAATGAATATTGATATTTTTTCTTGTTTGAATTATTATCAATAAGTTTCTTTATTTCAAATTTTTCAAGATTGATAACTACATATACATATATACATATATACATGTATAAAGTTATGCACACGTTTTCAAAATAAATAACGTTTTTTTAATATATTTGATTTTGACTAAAAATTATTTTATATAAACGAATTTTTATTAGAATTTACGATCTTATGTACTAATGCTTAAGATTATTAATATGTAATGTCAAATTTAGGTTAAAAATAAATTACAATAACTTCCTATATATTTCATATAATTTATTTTCAAGAAATAATTGAAACAACGTTTGCATGGTCTAAAATTTTACTAAATATGAGTTATGATCTTAAATAAAAAAAACCGATTTCAAACACGAAATATCGAATTATAATAAAAAAAGACCGATTTAAAACACGAAATATCGAATTATAATAAAAATAAGCATTCGTTAAATCTAACGATTTATTCATAAAAATTAGAATCGTTTCAAATTACCTAAGACATAAATCATATAATATTCGCTGTCATCGAAACTGCACGTACAATTCTATTTGAAATCACAAGACTATCGACTGTCGCTCAAAAGTCTCAGAGAGGTAAAAATAAAATTCTCAGCAGTTGTATTATAGTCATTTTTTTTTCATTCTTTTATAAATGTATACTTTTATGAAATAAAGCTCTAAGCATAAAACTAGAACATTCATAACAAATGCTGCATCATATTAACTTGACCGTATTAAAAAAGTATCTACTATTACATATTACATAACTATGTTCTGCAATCTTAAAAACTCTGTTATGTATATATATCTTAAGTTAATAATTTTGAAATAAAATAAACTCTCTATATCTATAATTTATATATTTCGTAATAAAGTATTCTTTCATGAAAGTTTACAATTAATAAACAGTAAATGCATAGCTAAAGTAAAAATATTATTCATATAATTCAAATAATATCAGACGGTTAATATTCATTAGAATTTAGTACTTAGAAATGCTTCATTTCTTAATATAAATTATCATAAAAATAATAAATATTACTGAATTTATGAATTCAATAGAGTGTATATCCAAATTAATAGAAAGGAGGAAATGTATGAATTTCATTAAAAAACAGAAAATTATAAAAGTTATTTAAAATTATATAAAATTATGTCAATGATTCTTTTTTTGTAATAGAAGTATACGAATGCAAGTATTTATATAATTATTAAAAATTTTAGCTAAAACTAATAATTATAAAAATAAAAACATTAATGTTCTTTGCAAATTTTTAGTATTTCAATTTATTTATAAAAGAATAATTTGGTTAATTGTCAAAAAATAAAGTCTATTAAAAATTTTTGTGCAAATATTGTAAAATAAAAATACAGTTTATAGGCAACAAAAAGTCTAATTGAAGATTAGTAATATTGAAAGCTTCTTATTTATAACTATTTTAATATTAAATCAATTATTTGGGATTCTATTTTTACGTCTATTGACAATAAAAATATACATTAATTATATTTTTTAAATATATTTTATACATTGCATATGAATCTTTATTTCAAATTTCGAAACAAATATAATCAGATCATATTTATTCCTTATTTAGATAAATACGTGTTTAAAATACCCATTTTATATATTTAATTACTTGTAAATATTAGTAGTGTAATTTCATCTATAAATTTTCTAATTTTAATGAAAAACAAAGAATCGTAAACTTACATTATAGAGAAGTAATTGAATTGTAATATGACTATTATAATCATAAAATTATCAATATTAGAAATAAATAATTTTATGTGTTCCATAATTAAAGAAAATTAATTTCAGGTTTTATATGTATATGAACAACCGTATTTTTTGTCAGTGGGCTTCTATTTATATCTTATCGTATATATAATTTAATATTTTAATTACAGCTTATACGTAATTAGAATATATGCATTTGTAATATCTTATTTATGCAACAATAAGAAAAGTGGATATTGTGATGTTAGGTATTATTTTATATTACATACATTTTCATACATGTTAATGAAAGGAGGCTCCTTTGTTTGGAATTCTTTTGGCATAACTACATTCAATCTTCATAAACCTTATTAAATATATAATTACAGTACTTTTAAACGCGTTTGCAGTAAAATCACCGTAAACACGTATGCGTAAATATCAATGATCTTAATCTCAAATTTTTACGAGCCACCGCTTAGTGAATCGTAAACTCACCTCGAGTGAAGCAGTAGAAATAATTGCAAAAGTGGAAGAATGGTAAGACAAAAAAGAAAATACGTAGAATCGGAAAAGAGAAAAACGATGTGAAACGTCATCTTGCATACGAGGAGTGCAAAATCATAAAGTAGATTGCAGCTGCGTCACTGAACTGTAGAGTACGAAGAAGAGCCGCGGATGTGAAAAATGGAAGAAACTTTACGTATTTTTATTAGAGCTTTCTGTATAAGAAAACATTATCGATTTTTAACTCTCAAGTATAAATAAGCTTCAATATTATAAGAAAAGGTTACGAGTACTTATAAATTTAAAAAGTGAAATTAATATTTTAAGAATAACTTACGTAAAACTTTGTCTTAAAATATATCATCTTATAAATGTTTTTTTTAATGACAACTGAATCGGATTTAAAATCCCTGAGATATAAGGATTTACATAAAAATAGTTTCAGAACGCTCGAATCTTACCTTGCATAGATCTAAAATCTTTGTAAACTCTAAATTCCCGAAATAGAATTTTTGACGTAGGTGTAAATTAAATTTTTAGAAATTTTTTTTTGTTTATTGAAGCTATACCGATTAAGTTTTGAATATAAAGACTTTTAGTTTGAAACATACGTAATAATCATTAATATGTAAAGAATATTTTTATAATATAATAATATATTTAAGAAATCAGAAATATATTAATTATAATAGAAATAAATATAGTATAATAATGAATATATTTAACACATATCGCAAATGTCATATATATCTGTATGTATATGTATAACATTATGAAATTAAAATTTGTATTAGAATTTCAATTATACTTTTCTTAAAGGTTGATTATATTAAATATTTTACAGTTTTCATATGCAATATTCTGTTTAATAAAACTAGACACATTTATTAAACGTAAACTAAATGATTTAAAAAAAGAAAATTCTGAAGACTTTTAATTAGAAATTTAAAATAAAATAAAAATTGTAAATAATGAGTAGTTGAAATAGATATTATAATAGATTATACTTAAAATATTTATGCATTTTTTACGAAAATTAATAATCTGATTTATTGTATATTTTTCACTTCATGCCATATTGAATTTTAAAACATTCTTTCAACTAATATATAAAAATATTCAGTAGTTCTTATAATTGGTAATTGTTTCAACAATGTTGTATAATCCTTAACTTTTGTAATTTTAATATTTGTATTTCAGATAACTATTTTAAATATGAAAATATAAAATAAAATATAAGTCGTTATAAATATATATATTTATTTATATAGTTGTAATGCGAATAATATTCTTTTTACAAAATGTGGAAAATACACAATATTATTTTGTGTTTATTTTCTTTCGTGTCTTTTCCTCTTTTCACTCGTTCCTCTTTTCTCTTTTACTCTTTCTCTTTCACACACACATACGCACACAGTCTTTCTCTCTATGACTCTCTATCCTCAAACTCAAATAAATTTTGGATCACTAAATCATGTTTTCGTAAAGCTTACCTTACAGAATAGGACCTCCCCGACTGTTTAGAGGCCATTGCACTTTGCGCTTTGCAACGGACGGCTTTGATCGATTTTCCTCTCTCCCGTCGCCTCCCTTGCTACTTCTTTTATCCGTCACCCGACAGTACAGCTCAATGAGCCGGTTTTCCGGAAACTTCCACCCTCAAGAAAAGCAGAGCCGTAGGCCTCGTTCGTATATTTGCTTCGCTTTTACGAATGACGCGAGTAATGCTTCCACAGTTGGTACAACATCAACGAAAGCGACATCCTTCTGCGGAGATGGGAGCCAAAAATATATAAATTGCGTATTTGCGATTTACACGCTAGGGTCGAATGTATTTGAAAATGACTTATGGATGTCAAAGTTGTTTTTATTACAAGGGTATTCCACTATCTGTTTACAGATATTTTAGACATATATCATTGATAAATGACAATTTTATTATAGTAGTAAATTCAACCTTGTGCAATTTCTTTTTATTTCAATAAGAGCTTGTTGGATTTTATCTATCGATAAAAATAAAATTTTTATGTAGTAAAGTTTTTTAAATCTCAATTATTCTTTTATTATTTTATAAATTTAATATACGGAATTATATTTATTATACAATAAATCGAGTCTATCTGTGGTTATAAAAATAAATATATTTTTATATAATTCAAATATCAATACTTTTCAAAACTAGATTTATAATAACGTTGAGAATATATAGAATACAATAAATGCATAAAAAATTGGATAATATAATATAATTCAATACAACTATATTGGTTTAAAATTTTCTTTATTATTTTTATAAAAATAAAAATATATTACGAATATATTACGATATAATGAGTATACGTTTATTATTTTACAAATAATTAATTTATTGCATGAATTAAGAAATAATTATTACTCGAAGGATTTCGCTATGAATAAAAGCATTATTTGAATTTTTCTTAATGGAATAAAAAGATTCGGTTTGAGAGAACTGAGAAATATTATTTATTATTCAATAAAATTGTAATTAATATAAATTAAGATATCGAAAACTCATAACATCAGAGAAAGTCTTAATCCGTAATATATGTTTGGTTTTATCTTAAGATAAAAGCATTACATTCACTAGTTATAAAAAAGTTTTTACATAAGGATTTTCTAATAGATACAATAAAATAAGTTGTAAAGATTAAAAAAGATAGGTGAAAATTTTTTTTTTATTTAGTAAACCTGATGGTTAGTAATGAACAAAATTTGCTATCTGTATTAATATATACGTTTTCGTATTGTTCAAGTAAAATACTAAACCAATGGAAACATTACAATTATGATATATTCGTTACTATTTTATGAAACATATAAAATTTATCAGAGTTTGGAATAAATAATAAAATAAATGTATAAGAATTTTAATGTGCATAATATTTATTAATACATCTCCTTACGTTCTATTCTTCCTTTTTTATTTTTCTTTGCATAAGAGCTGTAAAAATTACTCGGGATAGCCCAGGCAATGGATTAGCTATTCTAATATTAATACCAAAAGTTTTCTATTTCTGAAATTAGATGCACTGAACACAAACAAGAGAGAAGAATGAACTGAAATTTTCGTTTTCCGGTTCGATTTTTTCCCGGCACAGTGTCAAAAACAAGCAACGCCGGCATCGACACACAGTCATCTTCTTCATCGCCACACTTTGAAGTAATAGCGGCTAGTGGGTCGAACTTTGGAAGCTCTTATGAGTTTTATTTCAAATAAAGTGTTGGTGAAATAGACAAAAGAAAGAGAGGAGTGAGAGAGAGAGAGAGAGAGAGAGAGAGAGAGATGAAAGTAGAAAAAGAAAGGTAATGCTTTAAAGATAGTTTCTTAAATATTAATAAAAAATTATTAATGTTTATAATATTGATGCCAATTTTTTAATGAAATTGTTCCGCGAAAAATTATTATATTTTGCGAGACACTTTCTTAAATCAAATAAATCATCGATTATGTATTAAAAACAAAAGATATTAATTCAAATTTTATTTTACTTAAGTAAAAGAATTTTATCTGGATTTAATAAAAATTAAAAATACAGAATAATAATTTCTAAAACTTTGTAGATATATTAATAATATTTAATAAATTATTACTCGATATTTCGAATTATTAAACTTACAGATCGACAATTATTGACTATTTCCGTTCATTATATACTCCAATCTAACATTATTGATTTATTTTTCTGATATCCGCTCTACATTTTCATTATTTTATTAATGAAAATAATAATTTTGATTTGAAATTATTGTGTACATTTTAATTTACAATAAAAAGATAGTATGAGAAACATATTACAAACATTTTTAAATAAAATTTAATATCTATGCAGATTGTCGATTTATATTGTATAGTGCAAAAATTGATAGCTAATAAGCGATCGAGATTTTCAGAAAGTTTGGTTATTATTTTAATCTTGTGCAGTGTATTTTTTAAATATCAAATGTCGGCATAAAAAGCCAATACGAAAAATTTTATATTTTTAAATCTAATTAAGATAAGAAAGTCTTTTTTATGAAGTTTAGCCGATAATCTACAATTATAATTGAAGATAAAATTTAAAAAATAAACTTGATAATATAGAATTACTCGTTAACGACGGAATATATTATCAGATAATGATGTATTATTTCGATATCATTATTTACTTTTCTCAGAATAAATATTGATATTAAAATTTATAAAAGTAAACAAAAATTTATGTTTTGAATCTTGAGATTTTTTTCACGTTCAAAACATTATTACATTAAATTTGATGAAAAATAGAGAATAGAAACTCATCATATCGTACACGTAATTAATAATTTCAACAAAGTTTACGTAAAAATAATATTATCGTTGGCAATATAAAAATAATAACTGTGGATTAATCAATAAATTGGTTCAGAAGCGTCCGTATACCCTGCAACGTTCAAAAGATCGGAAAAGTTGTTCACCTTTTGATTACGATGAGTCCGATGCGCGCGATCTCGTGAAACCGTCGCTACCAAGGAGAAAAAAATTTATCACCCTCACCCTCCCACTCTCGCTCTTACATACGTGCACTCGTAAATCTACCACTACATATCGAACCACCTTTTCGGGGTTACGTTGCACTTCTCATCAAGGCCGTAAATTGTACGTGTACATCGGTACGTCATCGATTTTACCCCTCGTGCCTCGACGACAGTCCAAAACCGCTCGTCAACTTTACGGAAAGGAAACGCCAACAAAATGGGCGAATCGCACTCGTCGCACTCACACGCGTACTATATGCACCGCACAGTACACGCCTTGCTCCAGTTTTCGCTCGTCCGAGCAAATCATAACTACGAGGGAGCTCCTTCCGTTCCTACGCTCCTCGTCATCGGCCAGCACTGGCGTCTCGAGAATAGACAACGGCGAACGACCTCGACGACATCCCGGGCTGGAATGACCAGAGTGGAATGGAATACCGAGATCCGCGCGCGCGCATACATCCTCGTCTCTCCCGTCGAGGTTGCCGACGGGGTGGTGGAGGAAGACTACCTCCGGGGGTTCGCTTCGCTCGGATTCGATCGGCGCCGCTCGAGTCGTACCCTTGCGCAGACGCTCTGCGCGTTCGAGACTACCACCACGTGGACTTTTCCTCGAGCTCGGTCGGCGATCTGTGCGTTTCGAGGGGAGGAAGCTAATTCTTGGGGAAATGTTTTCGCTTTTGGGGGAGACCGAGCCTTTTTCCGTGATAGCCCTGGAATCGAGGGAAATTATGCAAGTCGATTATGAAGTTTAAATAACGAGGAGACGATCGATCCCCGACGGAATTCGCTTTCCTGAGAAAACAATCTTTAGGATTCTAGAGGAATTTCATTTCAACGTTTTATTCAACGTGACGTTATTCGAACGAACGATAAACTCTTTCGACTTATCTTACGCGTTTCATTCCATTTAAATTTGTTGCGCATTCTATGCAAATACTATTTTAAACGAATATTTATAGATGTTTTTGTGAAGTATCATTATTAGTTATTACATCGTTCTAATTCTGCTATCTTCGTTTAGTTAGTTTCATTTTTGAGCGTTGACTGTTTTTTTAATAAAGAAAACTTTGATACCCTTTCGATACAAAAATTTATTATAATATAGCGAGAAAGTAAATTCATATAAGTTTAATATGTATTCGCATTCATAGTATAATAAACTATATATATATATATATTGGTAAATAGATTTTTAATGTTTCTAAATTCCATGAATTTCTATGCATTATCCGTCATCAATTATATAATAATAATAATAATAATATTGTTTTAAAAACGTTTTAAACCACTGATTTCGAATATAATAGATTTTCGATATAAATTCTACGTTCCGGATAGTCGGTATCAAATTTATCTCATCTAAGGATTCTTTTATGTGTATTATAACGCGGGATTCTTGCGGATCGATCGTGAAATTCATCGGTTCGTATGACTATACAAGCGTAAACCGTGTAGTGGAAAGTCAGGCTGCCGACGCACCCCTTTTTAAAATCATCAATTTTCATTTTATTTGAGAAGAATGAATTTGTCGTAAAAATACGAGGTTGACCTCGTTTAATATTAAAAGGATTATAATTAAATTTTGAGATAAGATTGTATTATTTTTTTTATACTGCAGTCTTTTATTTTTAGATACTTTTATGAAAATTAAAATTTTATAAAAGTGAAATATTACACGTGAGGTTCTATTTGTGATAAATTCAATTAAGTATTATGAAAATTAAAATAACTAGTTAAAAATTTATGTTATATATTTTTAATTAAATAAATACATTGTATAACGAGATTATTTTTTAACAGAAAAATTATATTATTAAACGTAATAATTATTGATTCAAATTCAAATTACTGTGCAAAGAATGTGTTTTCTATTCATACGTAATTTTAATTAAATTATTTTAAGATAATTAAATTTTAATCTTTATTTTTGTGTATTTATTTGTAAACTTTTTTTTTATATATAGTATTTTTTTTAATATGGTAATGTACTCTTTAATTAATAATTCTTTTTATTTTCACTATCGAAAGAGACATTAGAAGTTTTGCGTATCAAATATAACGTTCGATAAAAAAAATTAATTTTAACGAAAGACTTTAAATTATTTTACGTAATTAATTAATAGAAATTTCAAACAAATTTTTATAATATTATTAATAACATATAAATGTTAATATTCGTTTAATTCTCTCGGAAAAATATTTTGAATAAATTAGAAAGACTAATATAACGTAAATTATATTTACAAAGATATAAAATTGATATAAATTTAAAAAATCCAAAGATAAGATTTCAACGATATTTAAGCAAATATTACATGATTTTTATCTTTACATAAAAAATATATTAATGTACTATTAACATATGGTAATTGACTATATTTTCGAAAAGAAGAAGCCATAGAAATTCTTTTAAAATCTAATTAAGCTAATCTTAGATAAGAAAAAATTTAGAATGTAATTTCCAAGACTATTCATTTAGTATGAAAAGGAATTTGCGGTATATATTTACCTACATTATACGTAAAGAGGCAATTTAAAAATATTTATCAGTATTTTCCTACAACTTCATTGAAAAAAATTTATCTTATTAAATTATTTTTATAAATTATCGATGTTCTTACGAACAATAAGAAGAGTCTTACATAATAATTTTTTTAACCAACTTCTTTAAATATTTATCTAAACTATACACCCTTTAAAATTCGAGCGTGTAATTATTTTGAATTCTAATGCACAAATTTCCGAGCACACAATAAAAATACTCGGCTTCCATCCTCCGCAAAGTACCTCGTAACAACAAACGAAGAAAAACAATGTTTTTATAAACACCGCATCTACAAAATCTTGATCACCACTCACAAATTTCCCATCTCCGAGTTCTCCCAATATTTTCCCGCATAAGAAGGGCGGTATTTCTCCGGCTGGTCTCGCGTCTCGACAAGCTGTTATCGACCGTATCACGGGCGGACAGCCACTGCTACGCGCACCGCGAAACGTGGCGCTAAAACACGCGCACGGGTTTTCCACGCTAGCGATAAGCAGCGCCTCGTTACTCTCCGCGTGAAAATGGCGAGACGTGCGCGGCACGTGTCCGTACCTACGTACGTAAGTACGCGCGTGTCCGACGTCGGGAATGCGCCCAACGCGGGTTCGGGCACGAAGGCGCAAACTGCGTGGGCGGTTTCTGAATGAGTTTTGGAGCCGCGAACCGTTTTCTTCGGCTCGGCGAGGCTTGTACTTCGAGTCAGGAGGAGACGATATCGAGTTCCCGGGGCGATTGTCGTTCGACTTTTTTTTAGATCAAAGAGGATAAGGTCATTTTTCTTTTCTACGATTCGATTGTTCTTTATGCTGCTTGTTTCGTTAACACTCTATTCTTTGCTTTTCTTTTCATCCAACCAATCCTAAATTACTATTATTTTTTTGAATTCCACTCCGATTTTTCTCTGTTTGCTTTGAAATAACGTATTTCATTGTAAGTCATTTAAATACTTTTGAATATTCGTTTTATTGTTGTAATGAATATCACATAAATTAGCTTTTGTCTTGCAACTTGTTTTTTTATTTTCGAATATACACTATTTCGCATGTAACTACTATTTACAATAGTAAATATTTTTAAAAAATTTTTGCGTTCGAAACAGAGTTTATTCTTACAGTAATGATTGATATACGACTTTCCCGATCTTTTGCAAAGCAAGGTTCTCGTTATCAATGCATAACTTTGCAAATTTATTATGGATATACTATGATGTCATTGTATACTTAAGAGAAATATGATTATCAGAACTTTAAACTAGAGTCGTGTAACAAATTAAGTTTTTAAAATTCTTTTTGCTAAAAAAGATAACGATATATGATGAGTAATCTGTAATAAAAGTAATCTAAAAATAAATAGGCTCAAAATAAAATTTTAGGCCTATATTTGCGCAGAAATGATAATTTCTATCTGTAAAACTTTCATTGCAGGTTCATAATTGGCTTAACCGTTTACCTTCGTAAGATTTGCCAATGATGCACGAACGAATCGAGCGATAAACGACGGATGAACGATTTAACCTCTTAACGAACTTTTTAGACGCTTTAAGTAGACGTAATCAGGCAAGTTGATTTCTTAATAAGAGCGCGCAATAATGAAGAACGCAAAACAACGATGATTATCTTTTTATTAATTATCGTTATAATCCATTGGCAAATATATCGCGATTGGTAGGATCGCGTGTACGTTATCGTCCAAGTCGGATGCTATATTTTACGATTACCATACGCGTTCGATCGATATGGATAATTTATATAGGAGATGCTTCCTTTACTACATCCTCGTAATCGGTTGGCTTATTGGATAGAGAAAGGGACTTGCAACACTAATTTAATCCGCCTCTAATTGACTTTAATGATACGATATTTTTTAATCGCTGGATAGTAACATCCGTTTTTTACTTTCATTCTTATCAATGGTCATTGTTTCCTAATTCTTTTCTGATGCTGAACAAGAGACATTATTTATTTTGATTGTCCGAGATATTTCTACTTTTACTTCTTTAAAAAAATATTAGCTTTCTTAATTGAAATTTTAAATAACGTGATTTAAAATATTAAATCTTCATAAACAGATAAGTGAATAATGTATTTATTAATAGTTGATTTTTTAAAATTTATTTTACAATTAATAAATATGTAACTTAATTTTATATTAAATGAAGGTGAAACAAGATAAGATAAGATTCATTTCTAACAATATTCAAATTTCATCCTAATATACACTTGCATAATTTTGAATAATAAGAAAACTACCCCAGGTGCTTAAAGCACACGGAAATTTTTTATTTTTATTTATAACTGAATCCATTTCTATGATTTCTAAATTATTTATAAGTGTACAATAATAATAGTACAATAACAAAAAAAATCATTGCAATATTAAATTTAGATAATTGTACGTTCCAATCTATAAATTTTTTCGTTTTTCATTGGAATTACATTTTATTTAATAAAATATGATTTTATATTTTAATAAATAAATAAATACTTTATAAATATTTATAAAGATTTTATTTTATAAATTTAATTTTATTAAGTTATCCGTTTATTAAAATAATCGAGAATAATATAATATTTTACTTTCGAAATATAATCTTGTTTTTTTAAATTGAAATAAATTAAGCATATTTCAGGTTTTACTGGTTTTTTCTTATTTATAGTAAAAAGATATAGTTTAATAAAAGATAACAAGAAATGATGATGACGTATTTCATCCTAAATGACAATGCAGAATATGAGAACCAAGGAAAATGACGCACCTAAGTGATAATTAGAAAAGAAGGAAAAATTAATATTAAAAGTGTAGTATATAAATAATAAAACTATGATAAATCTGTGAATCAATTTACAATAAACGTATAATCATATTTAGAATAAATTTCTAAATACTTTAAAAACTTGTTGCGATCATAAATATATTAAATGAAGCCAATGACAAATTACTTATAACTGAACTAAATGAACTCTGTGTTAATTATGAAGTATATCTATTTTTAATTGTTATTTATACATATCAATTAAGTATTTAAAATATTTTATTAGAAATGACCCTTTGATATAAAAAAATATATATTTATTTCTTTATTCCTCGTCTTTTTTTTACACAAAAACCTTTAACCTTTTCTTTTCTTTTTATATTTGAAGCGCTCAAACATTTATTTAATAGCAAATACAATGCAAGATATCCGCGAGATTTCCTTCCACAAAAGTAAAATATAATTTATTATTACATTCGAAGCATATATTCGTTAAGCATCGCATAAACACAGCTACAACATTTGCTTTGTAACCGATACGAATTTTAAAAATAAAACGACTGATGTTTTCATCGAACGAGCAGCACGTAAATATCAATCCCTCGTAAATGAAATAAATTTCATAATCGAAAGCCTTCCCAATCCACTCTACTCGTCATTCTTCTCAAACTCCAATCCCCCTTTGAAATCTCCAGTCGGATAAATCTGCATGAGTGTAGATCGGAACCACGGCGCATAACCGATCGCCGCGAAATAAAGAATCAGCGAAAGCGCCTAATCGGGCCACTAAATCAGAATCGCCGCTTCGAGAGAAATACAAGGCGCGCTTTCGCCGGGGAAAGGCCGTTTCGTAACGTCTCCGGCTTCGAACCCTAAAGCCGTCATCGCTCATTCCCGCGTGGCTGCGTCGAGCCACGGCTCCGAAAAGGCCGACGATCCGCGTCCCTCGCGGCTAATTGTGAGCTCGCGCGCGAAGAAAGAGTTCGGGACGGAATACCAAATGTACGCGCACCGCGTTCCAGACGTCTTCTCCTTCGGATTTCGGATCTTGCTTGGATTCTCTTATTTCGGATTTCCGGGCGGAGGTTCTTTTTTTTTCTCCTTTTTTTCTCTTTTTTTTCGCTCCTGCCTCCCGGACACGACGATTATCGAGGTTTCGTTCATCTGCCGTAAACAATACATCGGACGCGTTCGTTTCGCGCGCGAGGATACTTTCTTCGTTAATTAATTAAATCTGTTAAAGTTAGCGTAATATGTTAATAGTTAATAGCGAACAAGTGGGACGATTCGAGATAGACCGACTTTCAGCGTTAATTAACGTTTTTATTATTTTTTTATATCATTTATTTTCAAAAATCAATTAAACCGAGACGTTGGAAGGGAATTTTCACGCGCAATTATGCTTTGAATCTGTCGCTAGAGGAATGCAGAAAACAACGACGAAAATGAGAGAAAACAAAGAGCGTGTGAATCAAATAATGTCAGACTAAGTATGAGTATGCGTTACGTTGACTATAAATATATTTACATGCGTTCTAAGCATTTTTAGAGTAACTTCGAATAGCTAGAATTCTCCTTCGAGAATGATTGGATTTTCGCTTTATTTCAAGCAAATATACCAGTGAGGCGTTAAGCTAATAAACTACAATATAGTAAAATATGCATATTAGTAATTACCTATATTACAACGCTAAGGTACAAATTTAATTAAAAATATTTATTTCGTTTTGCTTCAACGATACTTGTTGTAAACATTCGCTTATAAGAAAATTAAAGCTGCATATATCTGAATTTTATACTAATAAAATTATATATTTTTTATATCGAATCCTCTTCAAATAAATTCTTATTTATATATCTTTATAAAAGTTTATGCTTACAAAATTTGTGTATCGTATTTCTTATACATCAGCTCTAATAATTTCTAATTGTTGAATGTACTGTTCAGCTCTAAGAGCATTGGAAATAGAATCGTCTGATTTTTACTTGATATTCAATTAAGAAGATTCATACGAAGATTATGTCTTAAGATTTCGATTTTATTCGAAATGAAATAATAATACACGGTAAATATTAAAAGTTAGTTGTATAAACAATCGCAATTTACCAGTATAGTGGAAATTCTGCTTTAAAATATTTGACGTGTTTGTCGCATGCCGGTCGACCCAAGCTGGCGATAAACAGAAATGGAGTGTTCTGGATCAAGTACAAGAATTTGCGAAAACATTTTATTATATTTGTCGCTACTATATTCTTCGCAATAACGATATATTATTCTAGATTCTCTTAACTCGGTATTTTTACATTTACTACGATTATTTATAAGAAGCAAATAGGAAAACTTATATGAATTATTTGGTACCAATTTGACGAAAAACAAGTAATGTATAAATATATATAAATGCATCTAAATTGCTTGGTTAAGGAGATATATATAGAGTTAGAGTTACACCATGTGAGAGACGGTGAGAATATTTGTACTGTTGCTGCTGCGTAGCGCAAAATCGTTGCATCCGCTTGACTCGGTATCTCTTTTTCCTTCCTACTCTCTTTCTCTTGCGTCTTCCTCTTTGCGTCTTTCTACTTACTTTCAGAATCGTTAATTTTGCCTAATGGCAATGCGTTTACTTCAGAGTCTGGTTAAAGCTGTTGATTTTCTTATTCTTCTTACTTATAATCCACACCTCTTCGTTCATTGCACTTTATGATCACTTTGTAGGTAGTAACCGTTGCAGACACATTTTGATTTATTTCATTAGAAAATTTAATGAAACAGTCACATATGAAGTGTAAATGTGCTTTAATGAATTATAAAGTCAAAAGATAATATTATTTACGTAAATCATATACACCGATTCGTTAATAAATAATGAGCGAATAAATATGTCCCAAGAATATTATAGTATATTTTAAATATAGTTTTAAGGTGCTCAAGTTAATATATTTTTTTTATAAATAATTAATGTTAGCATTTATTCTGAATTTAATGAAAATTAAATATTAATGAATTTAGGCGAAACTACTGTACATAGATTACAATTACAATACAATAAAATTACAATTTTTAGCTTCAAATAGATAAAAGTAATGATATTTTTGCTGATTCATGAATTAAGTGATATTAATTATATTTATATTCATTTTGAATATATATCAGCCTACACAAACTCATTTCTTAAGCAATTGTATATTATATTGTAAATAATAACTAGCACTAAATATATTTCCTGTTAATAATAAATTAAATATTAGTGAGCTTCTTTAAAGGAAAACATCAGATTCTTTAGCGTAAGCTAATCTTTAGGTACCTATTTTTGTGTAGTCTCTAGAGATCCTAAGAGATTCTTAGTAGAGCCCGAAACGACAGTTAAGTGACGAATCATCAAAAGCTTCGAAAGGCAAAAGTATTCGAGTGGAAAAGAAACGCGTATCTTTTTCATTGTCTCGCAAAGCGAGAGTTCATCTCTTTGGATTTATGTAATTGATAGATTCAGATAAAGCTATTTCAAGATTTATGATTGTTAGATCACACAACGATACGTCAATAGATGAATATATTGTTTTCTTCCGTTCCATTTGAAAAGGGTTTCAAAGGTATCTTATGGATTATTCTTACATTCGCATGAATTACCGTTAGTACATTTTTATGTTACTTCTTTTGAATCAATTGGAAAGTTTTGATTACAAATCTTGGATTAGGAATAAATCTATTCATAAATAAAGTTCACCAATAATAATAATGGTATCTACTTTCTGAATTATTGATTTTGATAAAAATATGCATAGATTTTGAATAGTTAAACATACAAAGTTAAATATTGTAGTTTATTACCAAAATGCCTTTATTTTTTTTAATTTATGTATATTCTTTATTATTTATGTGTATATTTAATCTACTCTATTTATTAAATATTCCTTTCTGTACGCTTTAATGACTTCATAATAGCGGTTCTTTTGATTTTCAGTGCAACCAAATAATTTATATTACTCTGTAACTTAGCGTATTTATTTATAAAAAATGAATGAGGTATATTGCCTTATACATCTATTACTGATTGATATAAGAGTTTTGAAAATTATTACAAATCTATGTCACATATTAATTAAATTTATTAATATTAAAGATATATTTTAAAAATATTTTTTATATGTAATTAAATACTATAGTGGTACACTGTTTTTTTATATAAATGTAAAATAATTTAAGAAAACTCTAGATTTATATATATATTTTTTTTCGGAAATAATTAATTAATTTTTATTATTAAATATTTGTTTTAATATAAATGATATTTAAATGAAAAATCTTATTAAATTTCACGAAATTAATACTATTAATAATTGAATTGAATGATAAATGCTTTTTAGAAAAGATTTTCAATATTCATTAATTTCAAACTATATTAATTAAATTTAGATATCATTTTTATGAAAATAAAATTATAGTTCAATTTACTTGAAAAAAATTACTCTAGATTTTTTAATATTTTCTAGTACTTTCAGTTGAATAGGATTTACCTAATTTTGATTAATTAGTTATATTTTTTATTTTATAAATTTAATAAATAATTTAAATATAAATTACTAAAAGATTTTATACTCAAGCATATTTTATATTAAATAATATTTGTTAATAATTTAAAATTTTTTTTACATAATATTAAAAAACAGATATTAACAATCGAATTTGCTTGAATATTATACAAATTTTTTTTTGATGATTTAGTATATTTTATTAAATTTTAAGTATACGAAAGTCCGTTATAATAAGGATATAAAAAATGTTTCAAATATATACCAATACAGTTGTTAAATTTTATTACATTGATTTGGATACTTTAATATACATATTCTAAAGTACCGCGAAACTTAATCTAACATTTGGTATAAGGATTTTGTTCAATTTTTTTGGTTTTATCTAGTTATATATTGAATGATTTTAAAAACATACATTTTTAATATTAATAGATAATAGTTTATAAATTATAAATGATTTTTATTTTCAAGGTACATAATACAAAAAAATATTATCCGTATACAAATTATTCATTATTTAAATCAGTGATAAATTTATTATTATTTAAATTTATTATTATTTAAATCATTCGATAAGGTCACTTGTTTCTTATCATTATCTTCATGGATATTACTAAGTCCTTCGTATATTTACTCATGTTTTTCACTCGGATAAATATGCTACATAAGTTTTCTTGTAGCATATTTTAATGAGAACAATAATAAAAGAATATTGCTAGTAAAAATTTGCTATAATATAATAAGATAATCATGATCATAGAAATAATTTCATAGATAAATAAATGTATAAAAATAATAGAGAAATATTCATCTATAAGTTTTCACAAATTATGAATAAAAATAATATTTTCTTTCTTACAGTTATCAATATTCTATAGATTTTTTTCGTTAATCTCATATATGACTTCAACTGTCTTTAAAATTCGAATCTATTATGAATATATTTATTCTATATGGAGCTTTCGTAAAATGATAAGTACTTGACAAAAAACTCTACAATTTATGAATAAATGTTTCCCATCATTTTGATTTCACTAAACATCAAATTATAAGTAGCAAATCTGATTCTCCATCTTCAGTACGAACTGATAAAGTAAATGGATTCTTAGGCATATGGCCGAATAACTCTAAAGTTAAAATACTTACAGCTTTCTAACTCCAACGTATTTACAAGTCCCAATCAATGTCCGTTTGATTAATGATGCGCCGCAATGATTACGTACATGAATCGCATAATCGTAAGCGCAGCAGCTGAACTCCAATGATCAATGATATACATATGCGTATGTACTATTTACATATACTACTCGAAAGCATAGGAATAGTCGATTTATAGAAATATAATGCTCTAAGAAGCACTGTTTTAAGATAAAAGAAAAGGCAAATTTCTACTTATGCGCATCGAATATTTTAAAATGATATTAAAGTTAATGGCTAAACTTTCAACATAAGTTGTACTAACTTACGAGTCTTTTATCTTTCGAATAAACAATTTAGGAATTATATATATATACATATATATTATAATAAAGATAAAATATTATTTATTTTTTAAAATACCATTAAGTAGCCAAGTTATTTAATTCAAATTTTCTCTTTAGTATCAAACCATTTCAAAATTTTTTTAAAATTTTTTTTACCGTTTTATTGATTATTATTGATTAATATTAATACTCATTTTTTAAAAAGAAATTAAGTAAAAATTAATATAATTTTCAAATTTAATAAATATAGATTTTGTAACCAGTCACTATTTATATATTTCTATTACTTATATAAAAGTATAAACGTTTAATAAAATTCATTGTTTAAAGCGTGTACTTTAAATTTTTTAAAAAATTATATCTAAAAACTATTATTATATTATAAAATTGTCAAGACTAATTTTACTATAAAAATTTACAAAAGTATAAATACCTTGTATTAATTTTTTTTTCAAATAAATTTAAAAGTGAAAGATTTATTCTCTCAAAAATTCTTAAAACGACTATTTTTCCTATTAAGTTAATAATTGGAAATGTGTACGTCACAAAGAGTGATTTATATATATTTACTCGAAAGAGCGAAGATCGAGAAGTTTTTTTAAAACATAGTTGGAAAGCATAAGCACACTCCGTAAGTAAAATTGTACGTGTAATTTACAGTACAATGTGCATATATGTAATCATACATTGGCTGAAGTCATTTATATCTTCGTCTAAGAAAAGTAACGACTGAATAACTATCCCATAAGGCTAAAGATATCCTCTCTCTTTTTCGTTCATACTATATTTTATGCAGTTTGCACATGCTAAATTCTCTGTCTTGATCTCTGCAAGAACTTATTTAATGATATTAAATATAGCTAATAATACATCCACGCACGTACGAGTTATGAAAGGATATGCATTGCTTCTGCTTTTTCTCACACGAGTATAATACTTTTAACGTATCGATAATTATGATTTATAAAATAATTATAAAGTATCGTGTTGTTATCTCGCGAAAATATCTAAAAAAATTCAAATATTTATTTTTAAAGATAACCCAATAGAATTAAACTTACATTGTATAATTTCATCGAATTCAAACTCATTATGCCATATTTCATACTGCAGAGTTTAATTTAAGGCATAACGAATATAGAAATAAACTATTTTTGTGTGTATATGTGTATGTGTCTGTATTTAGATATTTTAGATTTCATAATTTATAATTAAAAGGAATTTATGAAAAAAATTATAAAATCAACTTATTGATAAATTCATAATTTTACTCTTATGTTTTAAAATATATTTTAAACAATTTGTTTATAATACGGTATTATACTAAATTTTCTTATATTTAAATATTGTATATTTTTTATCGTACTTCATTATTATGATTCAAAACTGCTTAAGTCAATCATATAACTTAATATTTTGATAGTTTAATTTTGAATTGATCTTAAATTTTTATGCGATAATATAATATCATCATAAATGGGTTTCACTAGTCTGTAATTATAATTGATACAAAAGCTTAAATACAATTAAAATTTATTTTACACAACTAAAAAGCACAATTGTAACTTTAAATAGAAGCAATCATTTTAAACGTATATAAATGATAAAACATCTGAAACAATTTAAATATGATATTTAGCGTTTATTTTTTATAACAATGTAATCGATAATTTAAAACGGAATGCAGGAAAATGAATAACGAACAATCTTTTTCTCCCAAACTGAACAATACAACTTTCACAAAATAACTCCATTTATATAAACAAGAACAGATAAATGGTACATCTGTTAAGTGATTGCAAAATATATAGTGAAACGAAATACAGACTCATCAATCGCACCTCCGCAACCGCGAGTCGAAGCATCGGAGGATCTTCAACTTCCAACGCGAAGCGCAAGAATCTCGCGTTCGCGTGTATGGTTTAAAAGAGCGCGAAAGCGTAGGCGTCCCTGACTCCTCGAGAGATCATCGATCCTCCGTATATATGAATATGTGCACACAAGTATGACTGGGCGCAGCATTTAGATGTTCCCGTAGGTCAAACTCGACTCGTATTGCTTTCAATTTATAAATCTACAAATACTTGCACACCCACAATATCCATAACCAGTTCGTTTCGTGGGCAACCACAATCCCTTCTCACGAGAAACAATCTATGTAATTAATCGAAATTTATATACGGTTCGTTCATTCGTACTTTATTTCTGGAAATATAATGCATATTATTGCCATAATGAACAGCACTTATTTAAATGATCGCTTATCTTTGAAGAAAATTCATTAACATTATGACAAGAATATTTCATAGTATTAGTTAATTATGCAATTACTGTATACGTACATGACCAAGCAGATTTTATATCTTTGCAAAGTAAATAAGCTATGATTCATGTATTTAAAAATTGCCTAATTATTGGAAGATTGATTAACTTGTTCATGCTGAAGTGAAATTATAGAAATCTACAACTTTTGATTTATATGCGATAAATTTGAAGTTTTTATTGGAATTTTCGTTGCATATATAATCAAATAATTATCCAATTTATATTAATTATAATTATTTTTTGAAGTTATATGTATGAAAACTTATTAAAAGTTGTAAACAAAATAAACGAATTAATTTCAGAATGTAATTAAAAATTTGATTTCTTACATGGTTAATAAAATAATTTAATATTGCAATCCCGTATTTGCTAGATAAGAAATAAGTAATAACAACAGCTATTACATATTTCTGATTCATTTCTATATTCATTTATATTCTTTGTAGATATTTATCTAGATTTACAAACATTGAATTCAAATTTTTTTAAAACTCCAATAACAGTTTTAAAATTTCAAACAATTCCCATTGTATAATATTAAAATTTCTGAAATTCCTTTTTTTAAAAAATTCAAGCAATTTTAATTCATAAACTTCAACAATTTATTAGAAAGTATCATGATTATTAGAAGCTTTATATTAAATTCTTAAGGTGTTCTATCTGATTAAATATAAAATATTAACAGAGTATTGCTGTAGATCTTGATTTTTAAAGTATAAAATAGGTGCTAAATTATATCAATTTTCCATATTGAGAAACGAAAAACAAATTATACGTATTATAAATATTTCATTCAATTTATAATTAAATATTTTTAGATTTATACACTCATAAAATATTTAAATTAAATTCATCTATACTCGTTAGGTTTAAAATTCTTTAAAGATATTCTTTTCTCGATTAATTTCATAAAAATACTTTGTATATTTTAATTTTTATTGCACCGTCTTTTAATAAAAATACAATTGAATAGTTACTTTTATTTAAAATCAAGACTAATAATTTGATAAAATGTTTGTATTACTTTATTTATGATCGTCGATATTTGTCAATTTATTACTTACAATTACAGAAGAAGTTAAAACATGATTATCAGGATAAGGTTGTATTTTTGTAAAAGCTCATTAAAAAATCTTACAAGTGACAAAATAATAAATAAATATGTATAACTAAATATTGATGCAAGATAAGAGCAGATCAAAAGACTGTAATTTAACTTAATAAAACATAAGTATAAGTACGTTGTAAAAAGAAAAGTTATTAGAAAATTTATAATTATATTTTAATTATTAATGAATGATTTTCGAAGAAGTTACATAATAATATTTTAACATAATTTAAATTCTTGTTATATATATTTTATATTTAATAGTGTTGTTTTACAAATGTTTATAATCTTCTGAATAAAATTACATTTTAATTGAAATAAATTAAAATTTATTACCAATTATGCAATTATAATTAATACCAATAATTATTAATTAATGATATTCATTTTTACATTTTTACATATTTTATTTATAAATCTTTTAAATTTTATATTTAAATGTTTTTTAGATTTGTATTGTATTACAGTAAAATAACGAAGAAATATGTTTCAAATTAAATTTCTCAAACAGATTCGACAAGTATATTTCATAATGAATGATATAATAAATAAATAACTGTTTGCTAAAAATATTATAGAGAATAGGTCATGCAAACTTTACCGCAGCAAAATGTAATAGATTCCGTGTGAATTCCAATTTATCCCAAAAGAGTAGTTCTAACTACATTGTAATAAAGTTTTACAAGGTCCTTAACTTTTCTCGAAGTATCAAATTATTTAATCCGATGTTTGTGGCGCTACAAGTGATGCTATTATCCTTTAAAACATGACCAAAACATTGTTCCAAAGCCACATGCCACGCCTTTAATGCTCGTTTTAGGTTACAAACAGTCACGAAAACCTTCACTGTTGTTCTCAATTAAAAAATTTGCGATAACGAAAAAATATAAAAAGAGAGGGGCAACTTTAAGGCGTATTCGTGTTCTTATCTAAGATAAAAAAGTAACAACTAAAAAACTATTTCGTAGCCTTCATGTATCAAGGAGATTACTATAGAAATATATAGTAAAGATTTCTCGAGTCAGAATATTTATCGCAGCTCTATAACAATTTTAACATGGTCTACTCTATGTATGAAATTTCTATATTGAAGAAGCTATGACCTTCAATATCCAGTAATTGTTTTATGTAGATTAATTTATAGCTGAAACTTTTTATCGATGTTTTTAATAACAAAAATATCGCAGATGTAGTATGTATAAAAATAAAATATTATTATTTGTTAATAAATATTAAATCTAAAATTAATTATAAATGATAAAATTTTGTATTAATAAATTTTTTCTGCAATTTTTATTGTTTTATCTCATTTTTTTATAAGATCATCTTTGATTACTGATATTAATTCTTTACTTTCAAAATAAATAAGAGGTTACAGATCTATTTATGATAATTGCCAAATGTATTTAATATTTGAAATTTCAAAGCATAATCAATAAATCAAAATAAATTATATTTCTGTTAACGAATTGACTACATTTGTAATTATACAATGATATATATGTTTGTAAATAATGTTATAGTTTTGATTTTATAAAAAAATCATATTTTAAATCTAGCGAATTCTTTTTATTTTAATTACACCATTATCAAAAACAAAATTTAGTTAATTTTTTAGTAAAATTATTTTACTAAGTTTGACACTTATTTTACTATACTTATATTATATATATACATATATAATTTTTTATATTTATTGTACAAGTTTTTATATATATTTTAGTACATTTGGCGTTGTTAAAATTTGAATATTACTATTTACTATTCGCTAATAAATTATATATTTAACTTTATTAAGTATAAAATATTTCTTGAATTTATAAATTATTTATTGAATAAAGAAAAAATATTTCAGTTTTTAAGTATATATCATTTTAAATATTTTGATAATAATGCATTAATGTATTTAAAAATAAAATATTCTAAAAGAAGATTTGAAAAAAACAACGTGAAAATTTTTCTACAAAATTACTTTATAATATTTAAAATCTTTGAAATATTATAGAGCATTCAAGATTGAAAATATAATGCTCGAAATTAACTTGTAATTTATTGTTCAACTTAACTACTTTAATTATGGTAGCTTTCGAAAAAGATAGAAGCTCATTGAAACAGTTCGTCTATTTTAGTTTTTACAAAGTCATCTCTGATTTCTTTTTATTCGTTGTTAATGATTCAATCATTGAACCAAAGAAAAAGTTTTGCGAACTCATGCTAAAGGGATATATGCGCTAGCAAGCATAAAATAAGAATTAGAAAAATGTAACAGTAGTTTTATATGTATATATATATAGGAGATTTCTTTTAATGTGAACGCATTATTTCTATTTTTTAGATAATTAAAATTATTTATGATAATAGATGTATTATGCGTTGATGATTATTTATGATTATTACATAAATTATTGATGGATAATCCAAATTTTTTTTCTTGATACATCATATTAATTTAACGATATTAAACGCTCAATTTTTATTGTTTTAAATATTTTTTTCTTTTTATAAACACATGAATTTTTTTGTTATTTTTATTTCATCAAATTTACTGCAATTAATGACATGGATTAAAGTAATACTAAACATTTTTTTAATGAAAAAAATTATTATTTCTTGACACTGAAGACATTTTTGTACAAAATAAAAACAAATATAAGCGAATTTTTGTAACACTGTTTAATAAACTAAAATATTAAGCGTTGTTGATTTTTATCTATTTTCACGCGAAACAATCTCAAATACTTGCTATTCTTATTTAAGCTTACTTTCTAACAAAATATTCGAAACGTGATCCTAATATAAATCGGCACCTGTTTACGTGTACTTGAATCTTTGGATCATAGATATTTATATCCATTAATAAATATGATTCGAATAACCGATTTAGTCGTCTATTTTGCCACTTTCTCAATATCGAAACATCTATTTCGCGTATTAAATACTTGTTTTTATAGATTAATGAATTAAGTTGATTAAAATTTTTTATTTGTATATGATTCTTTGTACAGCTAAATAATTAAAATCATAAAAAAGATCTGATATTAATATTCTGGTAGCGTGAAAACGGCAACCTGGTTATTAAAAATCAGCTGAATTAAGGTCAACATTGAAGTCGAACTACTATATTATGTTTAACAGTAGAATGAAAGTTTTACAAAAGAGATAATAAGCGTGATGTGTTTAGAAACATGTAAATATGATATTATCGCTAATTATAAAATTTTAACGAATTTCTGTCTAAATATTAAATGTTGTAATTACTATAATTTTTTCTTAACGAATTAATAAAATTTTAAATAAATGCAGGAATTAAATAAAAAGTATTTTGATTATTTATCTTAATTCTTTGTATCTAAGTTAGAAATAATTCTTAATTTTTAAGACAAATTAGTTTATGATATTTTATCAACAATATTTTAGAAACAGTTTATAAATATCTAAAAAATATTGTTTTTCTTAATGTAATTTTATCGTGGTTATTAAAATAAAATCTTCTAGCATCTATATATATTTTTATATTTTTCTTGAATAGTAAGATTTTAATTAAAATAAAAGTGTTTTTTAATCAATGTTCGTTTTAAAATATAATTTAATGATTTTAATTTTATCATAGATTACGTATTAATTATCTTTTATATTTTTTTACAAATAAATTTATTTACAGATTATTTTAAATATCTATATATTTCAATATAATTTAAAAATACTGCAATGGCGTTACTTTAAATTCAATAAAACTGATTTGGTTTTCAATAGCTAAGCTAATTTAAACGAAAAATGCTCTATTAAATTATAGTATCAGATTATAATAATTATGCATTATTTAAATACAAGTATGTGATCGATTAAAAATCTTATGTACTTTAAATTAACAATTTAAATTAAAAAGATTTCGAAAAATGAAAGTTAATGAAATTATATAAAAAAGTATAGATGATATTTTTTTACATATTTTTTGTGCATTGTATAAATATAAAACCGGTTTATTTAGTTCTCACGGACTTAAGTTGTTCCTTTTCCGTTTTAATTCTTAGCATTAAAGTGTCGTTTCCTGAAATTGTCGATGCGCAACGAAGATGACCGCGAAAACAAGTCATTTACTATTGTACATACACGTGAAAATTGTCGTTTTCAAACAGGAATTCATAAGTAAAAGGTTATTGAAATAATAATAAAAATACAATTATTTTAGTATAAGCAAGTAATGTTATTTTTGTATAATTTTTCACACAAATAAAGTTTATTGTAGTTGATTTATTGTAGTTTTCACGTATCGAGTTTAAAAGTAACTAAGCAAAAATAAAAAAATTTCATTTTGTAGTACAGTTTAATATTAAATTTGAAATTTTACGTAATCATGTAATTTATAAATTTATTATTTGAATATTTACCAATAAATAGTAGACTTTATTTTAGGTATCATTTCTAATATTTTCGCTTTTTATATCTAAATTATTTGAGTAAGTTTTAAAATAATTCGATTTCTATTATTCACCCATTTATATTACGTTTGATTTAAAATTTCCCTTTTAATAGACTCTTTAATTTTAAAATAAATAATAATTGAAGTTTTATATTTTCAATGTTTTAATTTATAATTATTAAATAATAAAAAGTTATAAAATAATAAAATATAAAATATTTAATGTACAGAGCAATTTATAATTAAAATACCCTTGTATAAAAAGCTTAATTATAAAATATAAAAACAAGAATATAAATACAATTAGATTAGATGTAAATATTTAATACTAAATTTATATTAATATGACTAAAAAATAACATATTATCTGTTGTAACGTGAGCCTCTTTCTAGTTCGTACACACACAATTGGGCGCGTCAGTGTGTACTAATGAATATATTTTTGTGTGTCAGCTATTGTAGTTGGAAATATAAATTCAATATGAAAAGTAAACGATGAATAAAAGATTTATAAAGATATACTTTACGCGTTTCTTCATCTCACCTGTATCTGAGAAAATTTCGTCCATATAACCAAACGACTTCATAGTTCAATCGCTTACACGAGGCTTTACGAGAATGCTTTGTACATTCATTAGCTTTTAATTTATTTCGTATTCTATAGATAATTATTATGTGTGTAGGTTGGCAAGATAGCTGCAGTCTGTTCGATGTGATTATCGTATTAGTAAATTGTATGTAGTAAGATGCGGTACGAAAACATGTAATTTATAACGAACTTCGTTTCTCCTTACACTTAGAATTTATGTGAATATAAAATGTAATAAGATAGTTTCAAACAAAGTGTACATCTTTTGAAAATTCAGATCTCTTTTTCCTTTTAGTTTCGTGTTATTATGCAAATAAATAAGTCTTAAGAAAATATTGCATTTATACATCTTACTAATAATAATATAAAAGTAAGGTATTTTGAAAATATTTATCTTTAATAATTATTTTTTATATTTTATATTTTAGTTTGTGATACATTTTTAGAAAATTAAAAAGAAAAAAATTATTTTCATTTTTATGGGTTTAGGTTTACAGTATATTTTTTAATAATATGATCCTTTTGGAAGTTATTCTCATTGTTTACTTTATGACTTGGACATAAATATTTTTGAAGTTAAAATGTATTATAATTTCATATTTTATTATTAAATATATTTAAAATTTATATTACTCAAGTTATACATAATTTGTAAATTTATGATTATTTAAACCAATTTACGATAGTATATTTTGTTATCTATATTTACAAAACATATTTTCAAATACACTCAATTTTTGATTTACAATGTAGAAAAAAATAACAGCTAATAAAAATAAATATTATGAAATTTTAAAATACTATGAACATATTATTGTCAAATATTCAACGTTGATGTATACTGTTTTATATGTATACAATAAGAATGGAAATATTCTATACCGAATGAATTTCATTACTCTATTGTGAGCTTTTAAAATACACTTTCTTTTATTTTAGAAAAGAAATATAGATGTAATTTACGTCGATTACTAGTAGTAAAAATCGTGTGCTATTTTATTCCGAACGTCCGGAGACCGATAACATAGTACCATTTCTCTTGAACTCATTGAACGTGTGAAAATCTTTACCCGTTTTCAGCACATCCTAATAAGAAAATAAAACGCGGCAACTACTTTTCGTAGAGTCGGCTATCCAAGAATCGTCTGGTATAAGAGTTTTAGTAGGTTTCTGGTCGTGGCGATCTTAGTATCAGTGAAAGTGCCCGCCAGAGCATCATTAATTTTAAAGCGATTGTTTCAAAGCTGAGAGACGGTAGAAGCCTTTGAGTTCGAGGAACGATTTCAATTTTTCTTTAGACAGTAATTTTTTTTGTATTCGACAATCAATCAAAATGATATTTTTGCTTATGAGTACTGTAACTTTACTAATCATTGTCTTAATCAATGGAGCCAATGTTATTAAATGAATACAAATTAAGTATAAAATATTATATTCTGATAAAATAGTGTAAGAAATGTAGATTGGATTTTTTATAAATTTTTCGAAATAAGGTAATCCTAAGTAATATAGAAGATATGTAGAATAAACGTAAAATTTATTTACATCGATTACAATATAAACTCAACCATCTCGTCTCGAAGTTCAGTTTAACCGATAAAACATCGATTCGCTGAAGTTGGTACATCGCTGACACCTCCACACTACTCGAATGCAAATTCAGCGGTATTTCTCTCTATTATTTAGTTGGTTATTCGACCATTTAATCGATAACGACACGTTGCCTATTGCGCTTTATGTCATTCTCGCATAGAGTCATAACTAAGACGACGACAAAAAGGTTAACTCAGCAGGCAAATATTATAAGCTTACTTGCCGAATACACGTATATATTCAATAAAATTAATATAAACAATCAAATAGGATATTACGTAAAATACATAACGACATTATATAAAATTATGCAATAGTATAAAATCCATTCAGTTAGATTTAATTTTATAAAAATACCTTAATACTTTTTATAAATATATAAATAAGATTAATTATAAATAATATTTAGTTAAATCGATATTAAATAATTTAATTTAAAAATTTTATAAACTATGTAATAATTCGTATAAATATAAAAAAAATTACTTAACCGAAGGAATTTTAACACCGATTAATATATTTCTTAAAAATATTTCTGAGTTATACTTTACTTGATAAAAATAACACTTAAGTTAATTTAAAAAAATATAAAATGATTAGGAATAATTCTTTCACACCTTGCATTAATATGAAACACATTAATTATGAAAAAATTTAAATAGATATGATTTTTTATTTAATTAATAAACGAAAATGAAGAAAAATGCAAATAGCTTTCAAAGGTATTTAATTAAAGTTGGCACATATTCTTCGTATAATATATAGATCAAATAATAACATTTTTAAACTAAATTTTTTTAATATTTTCATATATGTTATTTATGTATCAATCTCGCCAAAGCTAGTTAAATCTTTTCAAAAGTTCCAAATACTCATTCGAGTGAAAAATACATTATGAAAAGTGTTATCTCGTCCTCAATTTCATACAGTTTCCTCTATCTCTAATCGTTCGTAACTACTTCACAACTACGCACACATACGTTACATTAATTGAGCTTGATTGAAGTCTCCATAAAAGTCAGTTTTTTCCTGACACAGTGGGTTCATGAACATTTGTACTTATTACGATTAAATAAGGCATTACCACTGTCACTTCCGACAATTGTTTCATTTATTTTTTACATTCTCTTTTTCCGAGAAAGACTTTTGCATTTTTTTCTCTGTATATTGGTAAAACTATAGTATTACGAATTTTAAGTTTGGTATTTAGAATTTAGAAACAAACAAAATAGATCGATAACAGTTTTCGATTGTTCAAAGAATTCAGTTTGAAAATGGATCAATCGGTAAAATCATTAGAAAAAAAATGAGTGTATACCGAAGGAAATAAAGTTTTTACGGTTCCATCGAGATCAAGGAAATAGTTAAAAAATTCTAAAAACTCGATGAGCTGCATTTAGCACTTTTTGTATTAATATTTGTATTAATATTTTCATGAAGGTATCAACATTTTCATCGATGAATATTACATTCATAAAAATACTCTTTGCAAATGAAAATAATTTTAATAAAAAGACGTGCCGAAAATTAGTTTCACTCAAAACTTGAACATTGAATCTTAGAGGTTGACGTTTTATCAATAAAAATCAAAGCAATATTTGATGATCAATCAAACACATTAATAATGATAATAATTAATAATTAACATTAATAATTTTGACGAGAGAAAGTGAAAAAATGATTGTGGTAAACTTGGATTATCATCTTGAGAAGATCGGATTGGAAAATCAAGTATAATTTTCTGCGGAAAATTATTGGACTGTGTCACTTTTGGAATGACTAATTACAAATTTTTAAATTAAGCGCGGATTATATGTTTTAAAACAATTGGAAATGTTTTAATACGTTAAAAAAAAAAATAAAAATAATCGGAGATGTCGATTAAAATGAAAAATCGTTTTAGTTTCAAATAGATAGACCGCATATTTACAAAATATTCAAAAGCTAATCGATAATACGGATCCTGCTTTTAATGTGGATCTATAAATCACAAATTATCAGACTGTCTAAAGCAAGATAATGAGAAGAAAGAATTTAACGCATTAGCATACTTTATTCGATACTTTAACCAATAGTTTTTGGCTCTATCTATTCTTTATCAATACGATAATAGATAAAAATAAAAAATTTTTAAGTATTCTTTAAACGTAGTAGTATATTTGAAATCGCGGATTTGCTTAAAAAGTATATTCCGATATAAGTATAACTGTCTTCTACACGAAATAAATCACTACTTTATAATAAAAATGGATCGAAGATAAATGCTGATGTATTTAATTTTAAGATCGAAGGTATTTCGATCAATTACACTTTTTATATTGTCTCAAATGATATTATTGAATATTCAGCGATTCTCAACCAGGATTTTTCTAAATTTGTCGTAGATGGTAAGAAGTTTATAAATAATGAAAATGCAAAAATTGAAAATTCAAGAAATTGTGATTTAGATTGCACGACATTTCAAAAAGTGAATAATAATCATTTTATAGAGAGAGACATGTAAAAAGTAATCTATAAATTTAAATAAATTCTACCTTGGAAAAAACAAAAAATAAATAATTAAGTAAAAACAAATGATAAATCATTTACGAGATATTTGAAACTTGTCGTAGTACAATAAAAACTCGTCTCTTTTTGTTAGTTCTTTCAGTCAATTATTTCAATTGATAGCCATGTGAGAGGCGTTAAGAGAAAGCGTAGACCATCATTACTTTAAAAAGTCATAAAATATGAACGTGATTTGCGTCGATACGCTCTAACCACTAAAACGCAATAGGAAAAAAAGAAGAAGGGGTGGAGGAAAGGGAAGGAGAAACAACGTGTCACAATTTGCGTGAAAATATAAAGAACAAGTCGTTGACCAACTCGCCTTTGCTTTATACGAAAAATGAAGACTGTATTCGTTAAATTTTTATTCGAAATTGTTACCTCGTTAATGTATATCACGATAATTAAATCTTGCGCAAATTTTGTATTAAAACCACTATTCGGCATTTTGGCTTATCCAATAACAATGGAGAAATATGAGATTATATGCATACATAGATACGCCTTGCATCTTTTTTCTTTTTGACCTGTACAGTTGGGTTGATTAACCGCAAGATATAGATTTTCTTTGCATGCGTAAAGTGTTGAGTATGTTTTCTAACAATACGATGTTTGACAGCAATACGGCGGATACTTTAAATTTCCGCTCGATTAGTTAATAATTTGATTTATAATTCTTAAACCGTGGCTATTTCTTCCAGTCGCTGAGTTGAAGTCTTTTTTAAGATACGAAAATAAAATGAACTTGTTTATTGTTCGATATAATTCTTAAGTTTTATTTCACGTATCGCCAAATCTCATGTCCTACATCCTTTATCCTTAGAATTCGCGAGCGATCATTCTCGATGAAATCCTTTCCAATCGAAGGAGTAAGCATTTTTAAAATTATAAAAAATCCACACGAGTTTTAAAGAGTTTTAAGTATTTAAACGAGAGAATCTTTAATTTTAGAGAATAATTTAAAATTAAAATTGTTATAAAGAACAACCGGAGCGGTAGATTTAAAATAAGACTATTATTGCATACCAATATAGAAAATTACAAAATATTTCAGGTAAGTTGCTCGAAGGAACGGTAATCCGTTTAAACGAGTTACCGCACGCGAGTACCATTGCGTCGATTACGGAAAAATGGCAAAATACAACCGCGTGTTAATTATCAAGAATTACGAAAAAATCACGATAAAAGATAATGTCTCCAGTCAATTAACCGATAACATTAATCAATTAACCGAGGTAATAAAGTACAAAAGATTTTATGTATCTTCAATTTGAAAATCAATAATTTGATAATAAAGTCTAAACGCGTTTCCCCAATTTGTTTTTTTTACGTATTTTATAATCTCTCAAGAACGATTCGAATTTTTAGATTGTTTTTTTCAGTTATATAATTTTCGAATTTGCTAATTTAAAAATGTAAGGAAAATTTTTTATCGTTTCTTAGTAATGATTATATAATTTAGGAAAATATCTCGATATTTTTAATCAATATTGAAAACTATCGGGCTAATATCACTTTCTATTTAAATTGATGAAATGTTTTTCTTAAGTAAAATAAGCTCGATTTACCATAATGTATCGGCATTCATGAAATGAGATTGAGCGAGGGATATTTATTTTTACGGTATCAAATTCAAAATAATCACAACCTATGATAGTTTTTTATTCGTAATAAAAAATATCAACTTTCCAATACCTTGTTAAGTGATATTTATTCAAGTTAAAATAATAAAGTTTAAGATTTCTTAGCTTAAAGAATGAGTTTGGTAGATGCATTTGGTAGGTATGAAAATTTACATTAGATACGAGTACTTTCAAATAAATGTCTTGAATATATAAACAAATGATGTCAAGTTTTTAAACATTAGGTCAAGGCAAGATAAAGATTTTCAAATTATGAGCACTAATATACCGCAAGCATATAATAAATAAGTTATATTTTTATTTATCGAATGATAAATATATTTATATCATAATAATTTGTGACAAGTTGAACTAGATAAATGATGTATTAAAAGTTTTTTTATCCTCATAATTGGGTAAAAAATTCATTAATTGAAATCATTAATTATTTATGATACATAAAATTGAATACATGGAAGAATAAGTAAGAAGAGCATTTGTATAATTTGGATATAGAAAAATTATACTTTCGCATTATACATATTGATCATCCGAGCTGATTTAAATAAACGAAAAAATATATAAATATTTTTTTGGCGCTATCGATGAATAAAGAAAATTTTTTAATTTTTTATTCATAAAAATCAATAAAAGTTGAAGAAGCAATCAAATATTTAACTTTATACTTTTACGTCAAAAATATTTAGAAATTTTATATTTAACAGAAATATAGAGTGTATTTTAATTATTCAGAAACAAATACAATAAACAAAAAATCAAAACACTTGCTCAAGGGATAAAACAAACTCTACTTCGATGGTTACATAAGATCGAACAAGTAGAAAAATTTATTGGTAAAATTAAAATGCTATTTCATAATCATAATTAGTATAAAAAATATTTATTAGTTTTTTATGACAAAGCTTCAAAATTTTTGAAGTTAATCGAGGAATCGATGAACAATATACTAAATAAAAGAAAGCGTAAGAATATAAATTATCAAACTACGTTATTTTTTAAAATATTGATGCGAGGGATGTTAAAATAATAATAACTAAATGTGAAGGTATGTATGAAATTTAATAATTAATATTTAGACTTTAATTATTGTAAATTATATTTATATATCTTTAACTACTTGTTTACTAGAAATAGAATTCATAAATTTTTTCATATCTAGTTTATTATGCTACTAGATAATTGAATAAAACCGCATATCATTTATCATTTATATCAATTTTATTCGTAATTTTACTAATTAAATTATTTATTTATACAAATGAATGAAATAAATGGAATTTAATTTTGAGAGTACGTATTTCTCTTTAAATATTATACAAAATTTTCTTGTCAAAATAAATTCCTATTTTTAAACAATTGAAGCCATTTCAAATTTAACAGCGGTTATGCACAAAAATAAATCATAGCAAAAACGAAACATTTAAGCACTAACTTTTATGAGACATTTTAATACCTTGAAAGCGATTAGATTAAAAGGTAACTTTGCACGGTACAAAAAAAATGCAAACAAGAACAAAATGCTGTACACTAAGTGCATGTTCCGCTTTGGGGTTATTACACTTACACATTTTGCAGCCTTGAGTCTACCGCATATATATACGTAAGAAATCAAGTCACATAAATGATTATTCCGACATAAAGAAATCATTGAGCAAACAATGTATTTTACTGCTTATGTATATTTAATGTATTCAAAGTTGTGAGCTTTTATAGTTTATGGTTTCGTCTTACAGAAGTAAAAAATATTAATTTTAAATAACGTGTTGAGATTAGGTTGAATGATTTGTTTATTGAAAGTTTAAAGAAATAAAATAAGAGGTTTTACCTTTTTAATATTAATATATAATTAAAAGTTTTGTGAATTGCAATAAATATGAAAAAAGTCTCTTAATTTATTGTATTAGATTAATAAGTATTCGCAAACATGAAATATCGATACCAGGTAAATTATCATATTGAAATATGATTCTTCGTTCATATTTTTTAATAAATTTTATAAATATAAAAATTTAGTTTTTCTTGTGTTATTTTTGTAATAGTAACCGATACACTTACTTAAAATAATTTTCTGTACATAATCTTCATTGCAACATTTAAATCACATTAACATAATTTCAACGAATTTCAATTAAACATTAACGGTTCACTTCGGTTTTCAAATTCACTGCTCCAGACAAATCTAATTATTTACCTATCTTCTAATGTATACAATTTATATTATTTAATAATTACAATTCAAAATTCAATTCATTATTATGTTATTATTTTTTATGTACACAAATTTTATATATATGGAAAGTATCGCAAAGTTTTTATTACAAATATGAAATACAGGGCAGTAGATACTTTTAATATATGTTAAAGCAATATAAATTAAAATTAGATTAGTATATAGAAGCTATAAGAAAAATTATACAGTAGAAACTTACATAACTTTATTAAATATTCCTGTTTTGTCTTTATACGTAGAACAAGTATACATTTATATAAATAACAATGATTTATTATTAAAAGTACGAATTATTATTAAAAGAAGTCAAATTTTTTGTACATGTAGTTATTAGTAAAATATTTTCTACAAACCTTATAAATGTTTATGTAACAGTATTCATTAATTTATTTTATATCTTACTATAACGATACTTTTTGTAAGTTTTTTATCCAAGAGGGCTTACCTTACTCTGAAAAACTTACTATATTTTATTATTAATAGCAAAAAAGTACGATGGCTTATTAAAAAAAACTTTTTTTTTAGAAAGTTGAGAATTTAATTTATATGAAAAATTAGATTTCAAATAAATTAGATTTAAAATAAAATTAACAAAATAAAAATAAAAAAATAAAAACAAAATTCTATAATATTTCATTTAAGAAAGTAAAACAAGTTTTTTTTAACAAAAAACTAATATTTATATTTGTTGGAAAATAATTTAATAAGAATATTTCCGTTTTATAAAAAGTATTAAATTGTAATATGTAATATATAAATTAATTTATTGGACAATTGTAAATTATACAATCAAATTTTTAATTACGTTATATATTTAACATAAAAAATTAATTTTATTTATTTCAGAAAAAATTATTTTTTATTTATAAAATTTGTACATATAAATAAATTTCAATTGTGAGAATTTATAACAAATTTTTGCATTCTTAGTTACAATATAAATGCAGAATGAACTATTTTGAATAAAATCATTTATTTTTATATTATTTATGGCTTGAAAAATTTATAATTTTGTAGAATATTTAAAAATTTTCTATTTATTTGCAATATAAATGTATTTATTTTTTATATAGATCGAATTCTTCCATAGATGAATACTTATTTTAGAAATGCCTATAATAAAAATTTTGAAATTACATTAAAATTTCAGAAATAGATACATTACAAATGATAAATACAGCATAGGAATTATTTTAAACGTAAATAACGAATAGAATCAAACTTTTTAAATATTCAAATTATTGTTTCATAAGTGATTTAATCCACTTTTTTTCTTTAATTTACCATAATTATTTTTTAAAACTAGCAATATAATAATTATTTAAATTGGTATCGTATAAAAAACTGTATTCAAATTTTGCAATGGATATACAAAATGTTTATAATGCAGATAAAAATAAAAAAATATTTTATCGATAAAATGGTGTTTTTAATAATTAAACTTTTAAATAACCGACAGTCGATAAGATAAAAACATTAAAGTGTTTTTCGAATGAACCGTTTGGAGTGTGAAATGCTTTGATATCAGCGCCAAAGAATATTTGTGTTCAATTACCGAACTTTCTACAACACTATCGTTTTTTAAACTAAATATAAACACGTGTTAAACTGTACAGGTAATCAATTTACAAGTGCTTATACATTTTTCTATAAAATTAAGATGAACAATTATAGTTTTACATTGACTTAATGTTATTACGTCAATTATAACTTTATTTTAATTTATTACTATTTCCATTTTTATACAGCATTTTATATACAGAATAATATATAGGTTATGTTTTGAAATAGTCTTCTTTCGTGAATGAAACTAAATTTGTATGTTTAATAGTATTATCAAATTAAAATTCTTTACTTTGTTCACAGAAACAGTTTAACATGGCAAAGTCATTAAGAAGTAAGTGGCGGAGAAAATGTAGAGCTGTCAAAAGAATAAGATACGGAGAAAAAGAGTTAATCAGGTTAAAAAAAACACTTGGAATTGATGACAAAACTCCAGTAAATGCAGAAATGAAAGATATTGAAGAGATTGCCACAGGTATATATTTTAAAAGTTTATGTTTGTTTTATTATATTTATTTTTTATGCATTTAAATCAATAATAAGTAATTATTTGAATCGATAAATATAAAATTATCAACTTAAAAGTTTATAATAACAAATTATTTTGTAAGTCGATACTTATGCTTCAAATTAATTAATTGACTTTAATTTTGTATTTGATATTTCTTGGTTGGTATTTTTGGTATTAGTTATATTTTTTGTCGAATATACATTATTATTTAAATTTATTTCATTGTTATAGCTTCTTAATCTTCTTTTAATAAAAATCAAATTTAATACGGATCATAAAAATTAAATTGTTAAGTATAGATAAAATAATTTATTGTTATCTATTATTGTTTTTAGTCGTTGATGCTGAAACTATTAAAAAAAACGATAAAAATAAAGAAAACGAAGTACAAGCTAATGGAGATGAGAAGATGGACGATGGTACCGCTAGAGTATATAACAAAAAAACTATGTTAGATCAATTTGGAAATTATCCTGTTTGGATGAATCACAGAAAAATTTTAAAACATAAAAAGGGTCGTGCTAAAAATAAAAAAGCAACTATGAAGAAAGATAAACGATTAACACGAAAGGACAAGAAGAAACGAGCAGTAAAAACGTAATGGTGTTAAGTGATGATGATACTTTTAAGTTTCAAATGCGGAAGTGTAAATGTTATACTTTATTAAATTATAAAAGGATTGATTTGATTGAATATTTTATTACAAAGTTTAATTATACAATAAAATATTGGAAGTATAAAAATACTACGATTTGTAGTAAAATATGAAAGAATAAATGCTTCTTGGCAGTGACAATTGCATTATTCCATTCTTTTCTTTGATTGAAAGAAGTTACAATCGTTTTTGATAATATGTAAGTAATTTATATTTACTTCTATGGAAGATAAATATTATTATGATCACTTTTATATAAATGCAGCTAGTAGGTAGTACTTCCACTATTTAAATATACATTTGACCGACATTGCAACCTTAATCGAATTTCAAGATCAATCACTCTACTAGTTAACTGTTGAATTTTCCTCGTTTCAAACTCATATAACTTGACTTTATTTCGTAATTCATAAATTTCTTGCTGCATCAGTTGCTGTAAAAAAATTAACATTTTTTTAATGATTTGTAAGGAATAATTAATTTTTATTATTTTAATAACTTATATAAATATTTGTTTTTACCATATTTTGAATACTACGCCTTATCTCATTAATGCTATCAATAGCCGAAGCAATTCTTGTAGTGATCTCATTAGTATCAGCTTCTCGTTTTTTTCCTTTTGCAAGCTGCTACAAAAAATAAATTATATTATAAAGCTATTATCACTATATAAATCTATTATTACTTTATAGATATGTATAAATATCTAATAATAATGGATTCAGAAAATATTGAACTATCGATGTTTCTTACGTATATCATTTTAATTAAAATTGTTTACGAAATACCTTAAAGTTAAAATTACGATATTAGTTCTGTAACAAGTTAGATTTAAAAAATTTGGTAGTTAATCTAATTTATAAGAATAAAGCATTTTACACATAATTTTATTTTTGTAATTATTTTTTAAATTACTGTTTCTATTAAATACAATATGATTTTTTATTTAAAATCATATTTAGATATATACAATTCTTGTTGAAAAACATTAATAAGATAGTATACGTAAAATAAAATGGTTGATTTTATAATTAACATTTAAAAAAAAATTGTATTATCAGTTTATAACAAGAATGTAAAAGAAATTTACGTTCATAAATAAACAAGTACCCTTGATTAAAGCGGAAATACCTTTTCCAGTTTGATAAGTCGTCGAAGTAATTCTTCGTAAGTGTTATTGCCTTCGTCATCGCCAACCTCATTCTCGGTGTCTAAAGCATTCAAAAAGCATTTATTTTATTTATATTCTTTTCATTATATTTGTGCAAAATGAGGTAAACGAATAAAGGTAATTTGATCGATTTATATAAGAGTATAAAAGACAGATACAAATGGGCAAAAAAGAAATTTGATTCCAAACACTTGAAAATAATACTTTTAAACATCTATTTAAACATCGGTTCTATATTTTCAATACAAACCACGTAATATTGATCTCTTTGTGGTCGATGTTATAGACTCCTCGAAGTCTTCTTCCAAATCTCGAGCCTCAAAAGCCGTACCGTCACTATCTAAAAAGTGCAAGTAATTCAAAGGTCTCAGTTTCGTTAATATAAATTTATAATTTTGTTAATTTTTTATGTGTTCTACGGATAGCATATATATATATATACACATATATATTTGTTTCTTAAATTTTTAAAAATATGTCTAACTTGCTTTTATACTATTTCAAATAATATATAGTTTCAATGATTCATATTTATTAAACACTTTTAAGCTCTGTGTAATAAAATTATACAACAATTTTAAGATGATAAAAATTTATTCGTGAATATTTAAATAATTAAAATATTAATTTATTATGATATAAAAGTAAATGAATACAGAAACCATTTTTTCGACATGATTGTCTGTCAGGTTGTAGTTGATATCCACTTCTGCAATAACACTCATAGGTCCCAACTACATTTCTGCATATCTGATCGCATGGTTTTTCAGTTACACATTCGTCCACATCTACATAACAAAAATATTGATTTATTTTAATTGAATTGATTTTAATTGAATTTTTAGAAATAATTGGGTAAACCATTGAAACTTATTATAAGCTTTAGATATTTTTGAAGGTATTATTCGAAATTAAATTATGAAATTTACCTAATTTAAAATTTTCTAATTTTACTTTATGAGTTAATTCATGATTTCTTCAAAAATTATACAATTTTATTTTTTTTGTTCCATTAATAATATAGATATAATCGATATTTGAATTTAAATAGTATTTATCTATTACCTTTATTTTAATTAATAATATTTACATTTTGTTTAAATTTGTAAAGGTAATAATGTCTTTTAGGTATTACGTATGAAATATAAATAAATTATATTGAAAATATTGAAAATATAAATAAATAAATAATTGGAAAAAATAAATATGTTTTTACAACGAAATATTTTGAAAAAATTTTTGTAATATTTATAAATTTGAATACAATAATTTTTATGCCTAATACTTATTTAATATTTTAATCCTCGTAAAGTTGTAAAAAGTTTGAAAGATATAATTCTTTTTTTATTTTATTACGTTTTATTATAAACTTAATTTATTGATTTTATTATTATCAATATTCGAAGAAAATTTCATTCAAATATTAAAATTAATCTTTTTTATATAATCTTTTTCTTACATATCATTTTTATACGCGAGTAGTCATTTTAATATTTTTTATTCAAGTTCTAATAAAATAGGCTCAAATACGATATTACCTTTAAAACAGTTTTATTTAAGAGTGAAATATAATTTTATCGACTGTTTAAATACGTAGTTTAAACATTGTATTTTTACATAAAGTTACTTTATTCATAATTATTGATTAATGTTATATAAAGTTTATAGGTTATAGTGATATTTAGAAATTTAAATGAATACCAAGTTAAATCGTGTGAAAGAATATAAATTAAGCAGCAATTAAAATATTTTTCAATAATATGTACAAACGTAAAAAATGGATCTATTAAGTTTTCGTATTGCATTTCAATCTTAATCCAATAGTTCAATCTATATTTCATACACAGTCACAGTAGAGTCGTGTTCACATATAGAAAGCAAAAACTCGTGCTTCAGCAAAATAGCAATTTTTACGTATAACAGGGAGGAAGCGTATCGAATGTATCATCTGTTAAAAAATCGATTACACGGGGTTGAATGATTGCCGAGGTTCGTTCGGTCCGGTGCATATTCACGAAATGATGTATTTTACCGGAATTTACTTCGATTCACGTCCATCAAATTAAACGATGTTGGATCTAAAGGCACGTGAACCCACACTGTTAGCCGATCTCGAACCGGTAATTAGAATGTCCGTCGAGTGGTAGGCTCGGGAACCGAATCGATGTACCAGCGGATCTCCCGATCGGATAAAGGCAAAGAATTTATTTATATAAACATATACGTGAGGTTGTGTTCCTTGATGTACGGAAGAATTCGAAGCATCGGAGGAAGTCGGATGGGAAATTTTAGATACAGCTAAATAATAATTCAAAAATATTTTATACTTTGTCCTGAAAAGGAATTGTTTCGTTACCGTTACTCAAAGAAAATTTCAATTTATTAAAGTCTGAAAAATACTTGTATAAAAGTTCGTATTTTGCAGAAAATCAATAATTTTATTTTTAAAAAATGAGAAACTACAAAATGAAAACTAACAAATTTAAGTAATAATAATTTTTTTTAATTATTCGAGTTTTTTTATATTCAATCGATAAGTAATATGATAAATCAAAACTTGGTAATCTTTTTTTTAATTTAATTTCAATAATATATGGAAATTTAAAAGATTTTTTGCCATATTACAAATTTAATATTATCGATCGAATATTTAATTATAAAATGAAACATAAATTATTATATTAAAAAAATATTTTAATACTTTTATATTTTAAATATAAAAACATAATTAAATCGAACAAGTGTATATTGTCATTTAGCCTTCCACATTTATACTCGTAGAATTTCAAATTCAACATACTGGAAATTAACTATATTTTTAATCTAAATTGACAGAAACGGATTATTCATATGTTTACATTATATTTTATAATGTTATGCTCTTAAGTATTATTTGATTTTACTATAATATTATTGTACTTTCTTTATAAAAAATATATAACTTTTATCTTTATCGTTTAAAACTTAAAAATAATTCATTGCATGTAATTAAAATATGCATATGATTGTATAATTTGCATTTCATATATGTAAATAAATGCTAATTCCAACATCAATATTTTTAATTTAATGCGATTTAAAACGTCTATAGAAATCTTTTAAATATTATTCATAAAAAAAAAACAGTTGAAATAACGAGAAATTGTACAGATGAGAAACACTGTAATTTCATCGACTTATAAATCTTAAATTTTGCTTTGCTTAACACGAACTTGTTTAATTTCAGTAGATATTTAATATTTACTTAGAAATAATCTAATACAATATTTATATTCAAAAAATAATTTCACCAGAATTTTATACTAACTATAATTAATTTATTGCGAAGGAAAAAAGCTTTGTAAGATGTAATTAGAAAGTTAAACGTTAACTTTGAATATACTATAGACTTACCTATTCTTAAAAAAGCTATCTAAGTAATAAATATAAAATAGCATAGGAATAATACGAAAATAACTTATCCAATTAAAGAATAAATTGCAAATGACAAGATGTTATCAAAGATATTACAAATCATCGTCAGTCGGCGCTTTTGTACTTAACCCCTTACAGCGATTATATCCAGTAGTTCACTTAATTGCACTAAACCATGTAAATAATTAAACGGTATATAAGCAAGTCTATCGTATGTAATATGCATTTTTTGGTTTCGCAAGATTTCAACAGTGGGCCAAAATACATTAACAAAAGCCTCTGACGATATATTGTATAAGGCAGTGCAAAACAAAATACTTTATCATTTATCATGTATACTTATAAATTTTTTTTTATATATTTAGTTGAAATGTATTCAAATTAGCAGTATAATTTTTATTTATGGCTGGAGTTAAAAAGAAAAAAATTTTGAATGGCCTAATACGAACATTTACCGATAATAATGTATATCCATATATAAATATTTATGACAAAATGCATGAATTTATTGGTAAAGTAAAAAAGTCGATTTTAAAATCTTAGTAAGAATATTGACATATTATTTGAGTACAAAATTAATAAAAACGGGAATAGAAAATTTCAGGTTGAAGTATCAATATGAATCCATCCAATAATAATGTAGTTAATAATTAACGAATTTTGTAAGAAAATCTTATATTTAATCTTAACTGTTGCATTTTAGTAGTTAGTTGATTCTTTACAATTTTTTATATTGCTTGTTTTTCTAAATTGTTTATATTATTGAATGCACCAAGTATTTATGACAATAAAAATTTAAATATTGTGCAAGATACTATGCATATCTTGCCGAGCACCTTCACATGCATATACATAGTTACGTTTCTGTATTAGACGTGACGAGCTATCAATCTTATCACCAAATCGATCATAAATATTCGTCTAGTATTAATCGATTATTGAACGCTCTCTTGTGTTCCATTCTCTTTCACTCTCGTTTTTGACGAAGCAGGCAAGTGACGGCATATTAAATTAGAGACGCCGGAAGACCTAGGCAATGGAGATTTTAATGTTTACGATGAAGAGGAATAGGTGCATGCAAAGTCCGTAGAGACAAGCACAGGTAATTAAGTTAAGACTCGAGGGCGTTAGTTATATGGTATCGTCTAGTGGATTATAAATTCATTATCAAAATATGAATAAATTGTAGAAAATACTATGCATAATCAATATTAAGCCTTTACAAGATAACCATAATGTATACAAATTTTAAATTATTCGTTATTATTTATATTAAATAATGATACATGCTAAAACTATAATAAATCTTATTCGATAAAACTTATTTCCATTAATGATTCAGACAAATCTATTCGTTCTAATTTTATGCCCCTTTAATATCAATATATTTTATATATAGTTAAAATTAGATTTAGATTTAATTATTTATTTATGTATCAAGAAGCAATAATTGTAAAGGCTGAATTTTTAGGTAAGCTTTAACTCGAAGATTTAAAATTACGTATTATGTGGATTCTAGTACATATTTTGAGTTAATATTAAAAATTTTTTTTTTTATTTTTAGATTTTTTCTTCTTTGCAGATAAAACTATTATTAAATATATGTCGATATCATAAAAAAAATAATCTATTAAACCTTATTCTTTAATAAATATAGTGCTTTATAGAATATTTATAAAATACTAAATTTGTGAATCATTTACGATATATTATTTAAAAATAATATATAATATGAAAATGTGAAAATATAAATTGACTTTACATTTTAGATCAATTAATTATAATAAACTTAAGAATTTTCTGTTTTTTATACATTATCTTTATGTATGGATATAATTAAATATCTATAGCGTATAATATTTATTTTAAATTTAGCGAATATTCGGTAATTAAAAATTTTAAATTAATTCTCTTATATATCCGTGTGACCGTTTAGTAAAGATTTTGCAATGTATTATAGTATAGTATTCATTTCATTATATATATAGTACTAAATATAAATGTTGTATCATAGGATAAAATAATACATTGAAGAAAAATCCGTATTAAAATGATAAATATCGAAGATTGCGAATAGGTAATAATAAAAATCCGCAAGCACTACTTTTTCAATTCAAGAGTCTAAATTCTTAACGAGTTTCACAAATCATAAAGATAAGCAGAGCATTAGAAAGCTGAATCATGTAAACAAATTTTAAGAAGATTAAAAAGCACATAATCATCGGAGATCTTAAAAGAATATCTTTGAAACTTGGAGCATTATAAAGCTAAAGGATTAATCATTAAAGTTTTTGAAAGAAGTGTGAGCAGCTCAAAAGGAATAAGTTTAAGTTCTAAGAGAGAATAGAACTAACTTAGATGTACGTCCTCTTTATTCAACTCCGTTACTTCCAGAGATATCTATATAATCGTATCACCCAAGTTTCCAATCGTCCCCCCTCCAAACATTTAACTTTCAAGCGCTACGTCTTAGAAGCCTCGTACCCTCTAAACCAAGTTAGTAATTCCGTACATAAGCGAGAACACCCGAGCAGATTTCGCGGGCTCATTATACGGTTAATCGCCAGTTGAAAATTAATCATTGAAAATTAATCCGCTGCTATCCTCCTCCTATCCTCCACCTCCTCTCCTCCGCCCCTCCTGATCGAACTCTTCCGCAGTCTCACGTAAGTACACTCGCCGCGCTCCAGAAAGCGAGGCTCGCTCGCTTTGTCAAGCTTAATGGGAAATTCTCGGCGAGCGGAGCTCTTAATGCGATTAAGCGGACTTAAGTTCTCCAGCTCACCTATCTGGCAGTAGTTGCCGGCGAATCCTTTGGGGCAGGTGCATCTGCCGGGCGACGAGCAGACTCCTCCGTTTTGGCAGGGCAGCAGGCACACGGCTGAAAACAGGATAATAGGAGATCGATTACGTCGTTCGCGTTTCTTGGGAGAAGATGTCTTTGGGGAGTCGAGGTCTTACGAGCCACGTTCACTGTCAATTATTGCTTTTAATTAATCAAGGATCTCATCTACCTGGACGAACGCTCGGCTGTTGGAGTCGTTCGATGGATCAACTTTTATTGTATCTTGTAGCTTGTGCAAAAGTACTTTTTTTACTTTTAACGCATTCCACGTCGAATAAATTTTATACGAAATGCAATATTGTACCATCGTTTGAATATTGACCAATAAATTTTGTGGCAGAGTTAAAAATAGATTTTTTCATTCCGAGTAAATTACATTTATAAATGTCGATATTATTGAGTTATTGACAATTTCTTTTAAAGTTTTAACACTATGATGTAATTATTTTATACGAAAGTATAGATGAAATATTTTATATTGAAAATGATGTAATCTTTAAAATGATAAAAGATAACTCTTTTCAATTATTCAATATTAATTTATCGATAAAATTTAAAAAATTTAATTAAAAATATATTTTTTATATCTGCGTTAAATAAATGCAAAAATTATATTAATTTGTATTATTTTATATTTCGTGATAATCTATATTGAAGAAAGTCAGAGACAATAAAAAGTTTTTTGTTTTTATGGTATTAATGCACAGAAATAATGTATAATTAATTTTGATACATTGCTTTGAACGCTTATTTTAATAATAATAATAATATAAGCTCTTCATTGAAAAATATAATTCAAAAAATGTGAAGATGACTTTCTCTTCATAGAATCATAAACACGTATAATTATCTATTATTATAATTGATCTTGGATATTAAATGCGTTATTTAATGAGAAAATATAGAAGTTCGATAAAAATTTTTAACCGAAAATAATATACTACGGTTCGTAAGTTGCTTAAATCAGTTGATTAATATCTGCATTCTATAAATTACAGCTACATTACATTAAAATCTGTTTAATACACGATCAAAATTATATACTATCGAGAAAACTTATGAATAATTATTTCAAAATACGTTTAAAACTAACTATTAATATTTGCACTATGATAAATTGAAAGTTATCAAATTTATAATTTATGTGAAAAATATTTTGTTTTTACGTTGTATTTTAAAATATGACATTAATGATAAAAACATAAATTTAGATAATTTTATCTTAATAAATCTTTCAATTCAAAATATTACATGATTTTATGTATATATTAGAAATATTTATGTGTGTATTATTATCTTGGACTTTCAATTCGAGATGTTTTTTATTACACATTTCTACATATAAATACTCTACATTTCATAAAATATTGTTTTTCTTGTTATAAATCGTTTAATAAATATATATTTAATAATAAGTTACCATAGCCAATGTAATTTACGCTTAATAAATGAATTTATGTCTAAAACTCTTACGTGTGACTTTTCAATAAAGTATTTGCACCTTTATAATATAAGATCTACACAATAAAATGTAAAATAAAATTTGTAAAACTTTTTGTGTAAAAATATTGCATAAATTATAATAATTTTTTATAAGTTTCATCCGTTATGAGTACATATACTTTCACTTTACTGATTTTTAATATAATACTCACTATTTTTAACATAAAAGTGTAGAGAAATTTTATAAGCGAATGCTGTAAGTACATATAACATCTATCATCTAAAAATGAAACTGCAAAAATTTGTAGCCGAGATACGTTTTCATATTTAACATATTATTTATTTTTGTACAAGATAAACTTTTATTTCGTTTGCGATATGCAATCTTTTGGTTTGCAATTATAAGGATTGTTACAATCACGTGATTTTAAAGTACTATTTCAGTATGTAAATATTTGGAAATATTTAGAATTCGTTAATTTTGAAATTTGATAAGAAAGAATTCCAAACAATATTATGTTAATTTTCTTGTTAAAAAATTACTGAGAAACCATTAAATTTTTAATCGAACGTTCCTCATTTCAGTTTAAGGAAAAATAATGTATATATACGTTAATCAATTTAATCGTTACGTTATTCAATCTTATCTATCGCTAATAATATTTTAGCAACTATCTAAAGAATTAAAAATAGGATACTTGCAATATTTTCAAGAAACGAAGTGTTGTAGCCTTCATACTCACTTTTACATGTACCTCCGAAGAATCGTACCCATTCACTCGTTTACGTATTTTACGTTTTTGTACTCTACGTAATTAGAAGAACGTCTTACTTACGTTTATTACACCCGAAGCTGAGTCGCGTGACCTGCGTCCAGCCAGGACAACAGAGGAATTCGGACACTAGATCCGTGTAGGCCAGTCTGTGAATCAGAGTTTGCTATCGTTAGGCTTTCAGTGTATTGAAATATAATGGCAAGGCTGAGAGGAAAGAAGGGAAGAAAGCGGAATGCCGATGATCGATCGGACAACCATTGCCTCGCAATCTCATCCATCCATAGTGTTATTTCAGGGACTGTTGAACAAGATACTCGAAGATGCATTCGCGTAAGCCTTTGAGTAATCGCCACGATCTCTCGATCTCTTTAACGTTTATTTTTTTATCACGAGGACGTAGTCTAGCTCCATAATGACTACGAATAAACAATCGATTGGGGTTTTCTATAATTTATATTCTTTTTTATATCACGTCTGCAATCGTTCGGAATTAAATCTCATTATTTCATAAGCTTCTGCGACCGTATTTGCATTTATCAACATCAATGTCTCGATATTATGATTTTAAAATAGTTTTTAAACGTACCGTTTTGGTATTTCTATAGAAATGTTTATATCGAAATAAACATATAAAATATTCTCTATTTACATATTATATGATTTTATCGGAAATCATTGAAATATAGATCGAGTACTTTCAATATATTAAAAAAAGATCGTAATTAGATTATTTATTCATTTAAATTGCAAAGTTTTTGCATAATACAGTTGACCTATAACTGAATTTCTTTGAAGTAATTTAATTTTTTCTTAGATTCTACTTTGATCTTTACTCATTAATATAAATTATTTCTTATACAGTCATTAATCGTGCGTAACGTATTTACTGTAATTTAGAAACACACTGAAATTAATTAAAGTAATTACGCGTGAATATTTCACAAAACTTATAGAAGTTGGTATATTTTTTAAAATTAATCTTGAACAATTTTTTAATTTAATACCTTTGAAATGAATCTTAAAAATAATAACTGTCATCGTTATTGCGTCAAATGATATTAATTTGTGATTTCTATTTTATATAATAATATTTAAAATAGTTCTTATCTCGTTTGAAAGCAAAAAAACACGAAACTTAATTTTTTTGATAAACAAATATTATTATCATGAGAAAGTTAAAATATATATTCCATAATAATATATTTTTTTACTTTGAAAATTATCCTTATTTATATCGAAAATGTTTGAAATGTATTTTGAAATATACTACTTAATAAGTGATATTTTAATAAAAATAAAATATAATAAACAATCTTTATTAATATATTTTAATAAAATATATAAGGAAAATATCAAAATCGCAATTTTACTTTATAACTGAAAGAAAAATTTTGTATTCAATATTTTAAACTATGTTTTAAATAGAAATACTATCAATTAACGATTATACGTAAGTTAAAACTAATGGTTTAATTATTTAGCAAATATTAAGTTGAATTGAATTATTCAATCTATACGTTAGTAGTTTGGAATTTCTCACCTGGGTTCCCGACTCCTGTAATGATGTGCTAATGAAGTGGCCTCTGAAGTCCTGGAACATACTCTTCTCCTAAAATAAACATTTAATAATTATTTAAATGAATATAATAAAATGTAACATAAAAATAAAAATAATAATTCATATATTTTTTAATATTATTATCCTTTATATTTGTACTAAAATATATAAGGTATTAGTTTCTTAAAATTTTAATTTTTATCAATCATTTGTAACTTATTTCCTATATTCATATTTTGTTATCTTTATAATATAATTCATTAAGAATTTTATTAAAATAAAATATTTCATAATAAATATGGATTAATTTTTTTATACATGTATAAACAAATGTATATAAGGTTATATTAAATATTGTAATTATGATCATATATTAAAGAAGTACTAAATAATAAAAAATTGATATCACAATTAATCGTTAATACTAAATAAATATATGTATATTATTTTTAACAATCATTTGTAACTTTTTATAATTCTCATGATATAACAGTGTAGTATGGATATTATTAGTTCAATAGGTTCATTTTTATTTTTTTTATAATAAATAACTAGATTAATTATCTTATTAAATACATAGAATATATTAAAAATAAATAAAAAATTTATAAGAATCTTTACTTTTTAACAATACTGTATCAGATTTAACGATTGATCCGAGACTATAAAATAAAAAAGGAAAAATAATTCTTTTTCAAAAATATGAAACATAATATGTAAAAGCTTTATATCTTTAAAATTATAACCCTTAATTGGTTCCTATATTCAGTGCACAATGAAACGTATCCACATTAATAATCTTAGAGAAAATTTGATTATGATTCAAATTAATAAAATATACTCGCAAAACAAATTAAGTAAATAAATTAAAAATTGTTTATCGATAATAGAAACTGAAAATTTTTTCACTAATTTAAAAAACACGGATTCTGTCAAAATATTAAAAAAAAGTTATAAATATCCAGAAATATCCTTGCAGCTAATTATAAAATTATCGTAATTATATCTAGAATTAAAATAATTAATTTTAGCAGTTTCCGTCTTTCCGAGTGTCAAAAGGCTTCAAAGCTATGGTTTCGAAAAAACGTACAATAACACGATCAACTTAAAGCTTGCGCATTCGCCTTTGACATAACCGTTTCATCATCCTGCATGAACGAAATAAAATTTGCATGTCGCCTTGTCGTTGTCATGTTTCCACAACGCGCAACTTAATGTTGACTATCGCTACAAGCGCGTGCCATCGTTGAACACGAAAAGAGATTCAAAACAACGATTCATATTTGTGTCTCTGCGAGTAGACTAGGAATGCCGTTTCTGTGGTCATTGGTGATTCGTTTAATCTCTTCCATAATAATACGTATCGAAGATGTAGAACTTTTTGTTTATTCATGAGATTTTTTTATTCATTTTATCGTATGAAATTCCAAGCGGTAAACCATTCTTTATCGAATATTTCTATCAGTGATAATATTATTTTTTCCGTTATTGTTATTTAAATGAGATTTAAGGCAAACAGCTTATTTATTAAAATATTGAAATTTTTCAAAATTTATAATAATTTAAATAATTAATTTAAGTACATAAGTTTCTCTAATTTTTCTATTAAAGTTTTAGTAATACAATTTATTTTAAACTATATTTTCATATAAATAATCGATAAATTTACCGTAATAGTATTTATTAACTGAATGTTCTAAATTTAAAATAAATTTTTTCTAGGCATTTAATAATATTCTCTCTTATTAAGAGCAATTTTACAATTTTGTATATACGACGTTTATAAATTATTTACAAGGTAATAAATTTAATTGAACAACATTGTTTATTAGATATGAAATTAATGATATTTTATGTGTATTATAATTGGTAAGTTTTATTAATGGTTGGCTCGTAAATGTTTTGTTTTTATCGTGAAATCCTCAGTGAGTAAAATATAAGATTTTTGTATTGTTTCGAAAGTATCTGTAAATATATATTAGATGGATAATAATAAAATATTAGATAATAATATATTGTTAATTATATATTATATATATGAATTATTTGAAATTTCTGCTTTAAATTAATTGCACTATCAATTCAAATAAACAATTTTCTACCATTACACTGATCATAAATTGCATTGAAATACTGTTTAAAATGAAATACAGTGGTTCATATTAGTATGAATGTAAGCATAAAAAATTGCTACGATTATTTCATTTTAAAAGTAATAGCGAATTATTTTATGCTTATTTGATTTCAGTATTAAAAATTTTAATACAGATAAAAACTAGTTTTTAAATTTAATCGTTAAAAATCTGGATATTCTTAACCGTGAAGAGTTACAATGATAGAAATTTAATATAATTAACTGAAATATGAAATACAAGTTTAGTTAAAATTACATTAAATATAAAATCTTCTTACCTAACTTTATGTAAATTTATTAGCTATTTTTAAGAATTAAAATGAACTAGATATAATACAGAAGGTGAGATATTTATTTTTCATTAATTTCTTAAAAAATAATAAAATCGTTTTTTAAAATAATGTTCCTTCCGTTAATAAGGAAACTTTCAATATAAAAATGTGAATTTTAATGAAATATATTATAAGAAAACACCATAATTTTAATAAAATAAAAATATTATCAGAATTTGTTGAATTAGTTTTTATAATTCGTTACAAATTATTTCTGAATAAATATGTAAAATCTCTGAATACGTATTTCATGTGATTTAATACGCGTAATTTAGTACAGGCTATTCAAGTTGTACGAATCTGTTATTACCAAACGTCGTTGATTTCATCTGATACGTTTGCGTGATTTAATTTAACACAGTGGTGTTAGATAGAAGTTGAAATACGTGACCATGGATGATAAAAAGGATTGTGAAAATTATATTTTCTTTCTATCGGTAAATATTTTCACATCAGTCTAATTTTGTTGACCTTTTCCATTCGAGATACGATATTTTCTGTACATTCTACAATTTTTTGATCAATTCCATTTTTAATCTTCAATCTCAAAGAAAGTATCGATAACTCAAATTCAGCAATACCTATATTTTTTATCAATGTAGAATTCATCGCCAAAATGTAAAAAATTATTTTTACATTGATAACAAAATCTTTTCGAAGGATATGTTTTAATATTGTCATTCTGATTTAAGAAATATTTCTTAACGAACGCTTTAAGTGTTACAAACTAATAAAATGTATATTTATATACTCAAAATAATTTCATATTATGATCAATTAGAAAATATAGTTCTTTTATATTAAAGAAAATATTTTCTTTTTTTTAATTAAGAAATTTTCATTAAAACTTATATCGAATCAAATTAATTGCAATTATTTTTAAGAATAATATGAAATATAATTTATTTTCTATTGCTATTTATAGATAGATGTATTTATCATTAATATTTGAAAATAAATTGAGAAATAAATAATATTTTTAAAAATAAAATAAAAAGATGTAATTAAGTATCATCAAATTTTATTATTTTTCAACTCATAGATACGCAGTGCTATAGAGTAAATATTTTAACGGTAATAGTTACTTTAAGATACAGATTTATTACAGACTAAGATAATCTATATGTTAACTAACTTTTATTAAATATACGTTTTGTTGAAACGAATTAGCTATGTCATAATAAACGAGAATTCAATTTCAGATCCTTTTTTTTATATGTAGCATTTACACAAATATAAATATAAGTATTGCATAAGTTATTGAGGTAAAAAGTAATTACTATGCATATAAAGCAAAATTTTTAAGAGCACTTTATTGCTACATCTAATTTTAGAAGTTATTTGAGGACAGCCTCGCACACGCACGCACGCACACGCACACGCGCACGTATAAAAGATATGAAAGTGGCGTACAGTAAGCATTAGTTAAAAGTGCGTTAGGCTGAATCAGGCATGTGGTGACGCATCCGGGAGGAGCCAATTTTCGTACAAACTCTGAGTTAACCCGCCTTAGGCCAGTTTTTCCTTCTACGCATATCCATTCTCGGGAAGATAGTCATCGTGATTTTGCGCGGGTAATTTCTTAGATAGCGAAGTATAAAGTGCATGGCAGGTGCAAATTAAAGTAGTAAAGTCATTCGTATGGATGCCTGAAGGATTATACGATCCGTCCATGCGCTGATGCGTGATAAATGAAGGAGAAAGAAAGAAAAGAACGAAGAGTGAACACGAATGCAATTTACTATTTCATTTACGAGGAGTGTGTAGAATAGTCTACTGCACTTGACAGTTGTATATTTTGGCTGACTTTCTTTGCTTTCGGTAAAATCTTGACGTGTAATAAAACGTTCCGTTAGTTTCTGTTTTCGTTTCAGTTTCAGTTTCAGTTTCTGTTTCTCTTATATAATCAATTTACTGAGATTTTTATGTGCAAGGTTGATACGCAAGTGTTGAAGAATTGGTTTGTCAGAAACACAAATATTTTATAAAAGCAATAGTTAGCGGCGGTTTTAGCCAAACAAACAATTCTTGTATTTTTAGAGAAATATTATTATTCGATGTTTAAGTAATTATCCTTTTTTCTTTTGCATAAGAAAATATTTTGATTAGTATAAAATATCCGATATTTTTATACATTTGATAAAAAATTAAATACAACATAAAATCGATAATATTTTATAAATGAATATGAAAATAAGTTTAAGTCATATTAAATTGATTATCTTTATTTTCGATATTAATTTTATATTCCATGTGAAAAAAAAAATTTATCGAATAACGATAAATGAAATTTTCAAATCAAATAATTTTAGTTGTAAATAATAGAGCGAACATTTAAAATAATTTTATTAATATTTACACGATAAATTTTAATGTTCTATTAAATTCAGGTATTTTTGTACTACTACAAAGGTAATTTATTTTATGTATTTTTGCTTTAAAAGAGCTAAATATTATCGACTGTTTTAGTTAAATTTTATGACATTGACCAAGTAATTTCGGTTTAAAAATGAACGACTAAATTATAACATGTATATAATCTGCGATACATTTTAATAACAACATGTAAAGTTTTGTGTATTACAAATCAATACCAAAACTCGTACGAACCAATTTATCGAATATATTTATATAATTATTTATCAATGAAACAGACTAGTAGCCTTTTAACATTATTCAATTACAGAAGCCGAGTATCGTGCGTAAAATATCCGACTGTTCATTATTCCGCAGCTCGCCTGGTGATATATTTGAACATTGTCACAGAGTTGTCAGGGGCTAACAATCTCTTGACTACGCGAGTCGTGTAATTACCGAAGATTACCCAAGGGAGATATCGTTCGAACAGTAGTAACGGTCTGACCCTCACTTTTCGGTATGATCGTCTTTCGCTATTATCGACCAATTTTAACTGCACTGTTGCACTCAACTAACAGCTAAAGCGAATTCATTGTTATAAGTTTATAATTCTAGTGAAATTTTATGTTTTGTCGTGGTATAGATTTTTAAGAAAATGCTGCGTTCGAAACTTTTTAAATACTTTTTAGATAACAGGTATTTCACATTAATACTTTCCGTATACAAATAATTTTAATGTTTAATCGATATTCGCGTTTTATGAATATCCTATATTTATGAGTATGGAGCTTCCTTTAAATAAATTTCAATTTACTTTATTAACACTCTCAAAATTTGTGAATATTTTAATGCATTTTCTTAAACTCGTCGCAGTATGAAGAGTTATTATTTTTTTATATTGCAAAATGATTAAATATCAGAATTATTTGCAAATAAAATACAAAAATTACACACTGCTTTTAAGACGAATGAATTCAGTTCATTGAAGATTCGTACGGGTTCCATCCACTATTTTTATAAATGCATAAAATACATAACCATTTTCGCGAATCATTAAAAATAAATAAACGAGGCGCATTCATCAAAATAATGAACGAAAATTTTATTAATCGAGATACGCCACAACCCGTTAGCAATGCATAAAGATAATGGTCTTATATCCCGGCAGTAACCACAAATGACAAAACCTCAACAGTCGTTGCATTTTACACTCATCGCGTATGATTTATAATGCCGCTGTATTCGAATGACGCTCGCGGCATCTCTACGTAATATCATCGACGAACCTCTAGCCTATCTCTAATTTTAATCACAGAAGATCAGATAGCGAGATGGCAGCGACGAATCACTCATATTGAGAAATGTATAGCGGGCTTCTCTGTCTTGAGAATGCGTGGGAATACTGGAATGTCTTGCAAAGTATTTTCACATACCTGTGCACGTGTGACTATTCACACGTACTGGATATTGCAGAGGAAGGGAGAGCAACAAGAAAAAGAGACTATCTGGAGGAATTTGAGGACGATTTTGCTAGAGATCTTCAAAATGTTTGATGAAATTCATTTTTACGTGAAATTATTTGTGCAGATAAATTGTTCGAATGATGCACATTTCGTACAAATATTTCTGCAAAATCTTGTATACATGAAATTATTTCTATATTATTGTTGCATCGCCAAGAAAATTTTTTTTTAGAAATGTTATAATAAATGATACTATTTATCGTTAAAAAATATTATATAGCAATTGTAAACTTAGGTTTTTAAATTATCATTAAATTTTTTTTGTAATAATACACAATTTTTTTTATTATGTTAACTATTATATTATTTTATATAAAAACTGTTTTCCTTAAAATAGGGACATGTTATATAATTAAAAATATTTACCCTACATTTTGATTTTATCTACTTCATGCTTAAAAATTTATTTCAATAATTGAAAAATTATAATATAAAATTCACAAAATCTGTACATACAGTTAAATATATAAATATCAATGAGCGTCTTCATCTATGTACGTGATTTATCAAACTATACGTTTGATGAAATTTGTGAATATAATTTCTTAATTTTTACTCGTGAATAACGTCAAATATTAGAAAAATAATAAAATAATAATAAATGATAACTTTTAAAGATCATAAGGAAAATCCTATTTTAAACTACATTTTAGATAAGAAAAAACAGAACATCTTTAATACATAGTTAGAGATAAAGAATTCATGATATTTCCTCCATTTTTACATAGCTCTTTTATATTTCATATGATACATTTTGATTTTCCAATATACTACTTTCAATGATTCAAAACTGTTACATTTACTATAGTATTCCTTCATACACTATTTATTATTTGCAGTATTCGATATTCAAATATTTATCTAAAAATTCTTAAAAATTAATATATATATATATATATAACTTTTATGTACAATGAAAATATATTTTAGCAAATATTTCAGATGATATAATATAAAGTGCTATGTATTTGTGAAATATTCACGTTTATTATAAATTTATCGAGACTTATAAAAGACAATGGAACAAGAGATAAAGTAGAAAAGTTGTAAGAGGACGAAGAAGACTACAAGATGGATATTTTCTTGATTGGCTTTTTCAAGAAAGCTTTTTTATCATCGTCAGTCATGTATTTTGGATCGCGAAGAAATTGACAATTATTTTAATCGATGGTTTTAAATCGTGAATCGTTAAATTTTACTTGTAATTTAACCCCTTTACTTCGAAATTCTACATAAAAAAGTAACGTACTGCAAGCTGTACATAAAATATTTAACATTTTTTTGTTATTATTATCAATGATTAAGAATTTTCTTTTTATACATTAATAGGAAGAATATTTTGCACTGTATACTTTGAAACTTGCATTATTCAATAAATTATAAATTAAGAATTTATATTTTTTGTCTGTATTTAATTTTTGAAAAATATTTCTTTATATAATGTAATCCGCTAACAAAAAAATTTTAATAGAATGATATATGTAACCATGTAAAGGAAAAGAAAAAAATTTCTTAAATATATCTCATCAAATTTTTCGAGTTTCAAAAGCTATTCGAATTACAGAAAATTGTACACGACTAAAAACGAAGAGAATCAAGAAAAGCAATAAAAGTAAATATATATTTATTCCTCTAATCAAATTAAATTAGTTATTTAAAAAGTACACATGCTTGAAAGTAATTAATTTACGATTTTCAATATATTGTGATAAGATACTAATCCTTCAAATCAGGAATATTGTATAGTGTAATAATCCTATTAATTTAATATTTAAAGTTAAAGAAACTATTTTTAGATTTCTACGTAGAAAATTACCATTAAGCATGAAAAGTAATGTACATGCAAAAGCACTAATTTATGCGAATACATTGAAAGCCCAACAATGTATCATAATATATATGGCATAAATACAAGATATCTAACATTCAATACAAAAAAGGTCATTATCAGGAGTTACCTTGAAGATGCCGTGGAAACTATAAAAGTATACAAAGGATCGAGATAATAGAAGACAGCATTCGAACACTAAATATATCTTATCACGGGTACACGTAGTGCCAATAATAATAATATCTATCGTCGTAAGATAATTGTAGTTAATTCATTCCTAACCGATCTAGTTTCAAAAATTGATATTATATAACACCTTACTAATTTTTTACGTAAGTTTAGATAATTTTATGGTATTTAAAAATATGATAAATGTTATCATTTACTTAAATAATTGAATAGTTTAAATATTATTAAATTTAGCGAAGAAAATTATTCAAAAAGGTGCAAAAAATTATTATATGAATCGATTGCAATATAATTTAACAGAAGAAGTTTTGTCGGATTTTATTGTACAGTACGGTAATGCTGATATTATGGGGAATATCTAAGCGTAATTATGAATTATTTCTCTAGCGTGTAACGAACCGTAAATCGATTACAGTTGGTATGTATAAAAATTAGATAGTCATTAAATTATAATATATAGTTTTACTCCTAATAATGAACGAGAATATTGAAAATTTATATATGAAATGCAAATCATTGGAATAATTTATATTCCGTGTAAAAGCACTATCGTGATAACAAATTAGTGTTCAGAATTTAAATATCTTAAAGACAAATATGAAAATATCAATACAAATTGAATAGGAATAGGCAGCATAATAAAGATCAGAATTGAAACTTTATGCAAATTCCTTTTTGACAGACATTCAACAAAATATCAAATATTAATTAAATTGATAGATAAAAAAATCTAAACGATAAAAGTATGCATATTACTCTAAAAGTCAAAAAGGAAATTTGAGAATTTTATATTTTTTAAAGCGATTTAAGTGTAAAAAAAAGTGCAAAATTTATAGATATGAAAAGCAGATTTTCATATATGATACGTGTAATGATCGAAATTTCGATAATAATAAATAACGGAACAATGAATATAACAAGAATCGTTATATAAAATATTAATATTTCTAGCAGATACACTATTTTAGTAAAAATAATAAATATTATAAAAATAAAAATTATAATAAAAATTGTTATAACCTCGAATAACGTAATAACAATTATGAACGTTATAAAGATATAGATATACATAAAATTAGAAATAATCTGGTATCTTATGGAGAACAACGAAACGAGAAAAAGTATGGAATGAAGCAATTAAACTCGCAAGATGTTTCCCATTACCCTGAGGCATTGTAAGTAACATTCACTGACTAGTTAACCCTACAAAAACTGCAAAAGTATATTTGATAAAAAAAGAAACTAATCTTTCGATGGTATTTGAAAAGCAATAATTTAAAATTAAAGGAGGTAGAATTTTACGCTGATATTAGGATGATATCTTAATTGCTAATGTAAAGAAGTTGGAAAAATCTTAAAAATAAAGAAAAGTAATAATATAACGATAAGAATATTATTGCAGGTAAATATTATACGTTATATTCAATTTTGATACTGTCAGGGATCATATAATGCCATAATATATATGCATAAATTTTTAATTTATAATTTAAAAGAAAAATAAATTAAAACGGATAAAATAAGAACTTCTCGAAGTCAATATTACTCTTTAACGTATATTATTTCAAAATGTAATAATCCGAACGTAGACTTGAGACAAAAATAATATTAGACGGTTCTCAACAATTTCCGTACAATAGTGATATTTCAAAAAAAAATTGCATCTTATATATCAGTTACATATCTACAAGTGATAGAAGAATAGAGGTTACAATTTAAAGTTTTATTGATTAACATACATCCAGATTTAGTACCTTTTATAGTATTTTCTCTTCTGATATTGAAAAAAGCTTCTACAATATTCATGAGCATTGTGCAACTAACGGTGGTACTACTATCGTAAAATGAAATTGAAATTTATCTTTATGATACAATAATATTCTTAGAAATATATACAGAACACAGTATTCGATTAGAAAGAATACTATAATGGTTTTTGTACATTTAAGAAGATGTCACTTTTTAACTAAGAAGCTCGTGTATTAAAATATACAGTACGGAGTTTGATAATGAAAAATAATATTAGAAAAGTAGAAGTAGTTAACAATGAATCGATACCAAAATATATGACTATTTTATCTACTAGAATTTGATTAGTTCATGTTCATGGAAATAAAGAACATAGGAAAGGAAAAGAAAAGATACAATATCCGAAACCCGAGAAGCAGTAAGTTACCATGAGATGAGATTATTTTGAAAGACGTCGATAAATATTGGAAACCAAGAACAACAAGTAATCCTCGAAAATATAATAAAGAATATAAAAAGAAAAAAATTAATAAAATTAAATATAAAATATAATATCAATTATGATTTAATAATTAATTTAGCAGAACAAGAGCCAATTTTAAATTAAGCGATAACGGATAAAAGCTTAGCTTTGTACATAAGAAGATAAAATGAAAGAAAGAATATCAGTTAAAAATATACTATTTATGATATATAATTAAAAATAAAATATATTTTTATACTAACACTTATTACATAGAAAAATTTCTCGAATCAGATTATGTAATATCTTTTAGACAGAAATTCTAACAAACAAAAATAAATGTGTTTTGAAAAACGAGAAATCCTAAAATTTCTAAATATTATTTCAATAATAATTAATAAAAAGTACTGGAAATCTAGATATAGATTTTTTAAAAAAACGACAAAATATCGAAAATAATATTATAATTTATATATATAATCTAAAATATTTTAACAAGAGTACCATAATAATAGCAATATACATAGTTTTCGATAAGAATATACTAAATATTCGTATAATTGATAAAATAGATTTATTTCTGGAAAGAAACCTAGGAAGAAAATTAAATAAATTGCTTCCAATAGAAATATTTTCATCCATGTTGTCTATTCTATCTAACAATAATAATGATCAAGAATTTTATTACAATTAATATGAAGAATATTATAAGAACCAAAATCACATATATCAAAAGTATATGGTATAATAATCTTACAGCTATTATATACATATATGAGATAAAATTCACATTCACGAATCAAAATATGGATACGATTGTAAGGATGCAAACGTTACAACTTTGGATGCGTCACCTATAATTTGGAGATGTTTTTATTCATTCACAAATACACTTTATTAAGAGTATAAGGAACAATAAAAAGGGGATAAAAAGACGTATTGCAAAAAGATGAATTAACTAAAAGAGGATCATTTCCTTGATTGGTTTTTTCCATTATAATCTTTTTTATTATTGTTCATCGTGTACTATGAATCACTAATAACTCCACAATTATTTTAATCGACGATTTTAAACGATGAATCATTAAATTTTATTTGTCATAAATTCTTTTACCTTGAGTTTCTAGACGAAGAAGCGACGAACTTTAACTTATATGTAAAAATAGTATTTTTTTCATATTTCAAACAAGAATTAAATACAATATTTTGATATTCATCATTTGATGATTCATCATTATTGATGTTACTTAGTAATTGATAATTTTTAGCTAATTTTAAATACATATTTCAATATAACTAAAGCTTATTGGAAACTTATTCTTCAAAATATAATCGTGTAAAAACAATTTAGATATTATGTAATATATTCTTCGCAATATATAATTATGTAAATAAATTTTAATTGGCAAATATATTATCGAGTATATAATTTACTAATAAATATATATAAAATCTAGTAAATGGTTTAAATTCAATTTCAGTTTTTTTTAATTAAGTTATTTTAAATAGCTATATTTAATGTTTTAAAGGTAAAACATAGTAATAGATGGTATGGATAATACAAACTATGCAAAAAAAATAAAAGTTGTATTTTTTAAAAGCAGCATCCAAGATATTACTTCTTTTTCATTTAACTTTAAAAATACTGCTGCTAAAGCTAAAAAATATTTTTTTAACCCTTGGGGTAAAAAAGTCTTGTTATTCAGATATAAAAAATACTTATTGAGGTCTGAAGCTGAAAATTTTCTTGAAAAACTTTTTCACAATAAAGAATAACATAAATAACCAAAAAAATGTAAGACAACTTGTAGTATAATTATTTTAAAAAATAAGTATTCCATAATTTCTGAACAGAGTAAAATAACATAATAAATACAAAATATTTCAAATTTGAATTTTTCAATCATTTAACGTTACTTAAAATTTTGTATATAAAATAAGTCGAATTTTGAAATAATTATATTTTATTTTGATAGATTTTACAACAAGTAAATTAATAACAAATTTTTAATTTATGAAACACGTAAAAAAAAACTATATTAAAATGAAAGGTAAGCTATAATTAATTAATGTGCTTTTTATATCTGAATTACGAATATATTTTTTAATCAATTATTAGAAGGAAATTATAATTTACATGTTATAAGTTATTGTAATATCGGTTTAATTTATTAGATTGTGTTAAAAAATGTAGTAAATATGTAATAAACAATAATTTTTGTATAATTGCCGTGTTAAAAATATGAAAAATTTTTAAATTATAAGTTAAAAAAAAATTATAATCTATTTACTTTCTCTTTTTAATGTATACCGTATAGTATATTATTAACACTAGAACTTTCACTATCGTTTTCTCTCATTCTCTCTAATTATTTAAGAATTATCCTTTAAAATAAATTGATATATATTCTTGAATTTGTTTTCGTTATTGAACGAATAGTTATGGATTAGAATCAATTATTTAATTGAGTCACAGTAAATTTTTTATTACAGTGTATAACTGACTCTTAAAACCAAGTGTTTGAAGTTTCTGATTTTAAAATCACTTTCATAAATTACAGAAATATATCTAATATTGCTAATTTTCTTTACTTTCTTCATAAATGTATTCATACAATTAAATATCTTAAGAATCTAGTAATAATCCTTGAATTCAGATTCTATCTTATTGCCACTTATATTATCTTTTATGATTTATGTATGTATATCCTTAAGAGTTACAAACAATAGTCGTGATTTTACTATTCGAACCAATTGTTTTCCGATATGCACGATTTGTTTTGATGCATTCATGAATAAATACGTAGTGAATATTTTACTCGACTATAATCGTAAACTTGAAGATGTCAATCATTCATTATTGTAACACGTTATCTATATTTCAGCTTTATTCTTAAATTAATGTATATTTAAAATAGCTTTGTAAATATTATGCTTGCATAATTTTGTAAAATTTAATTATTAAAAATTTAACATTCATAAATTCAATTTACGTATTTTAGATTATCATATGCCCGGGTTTGTATTTTTAAATATATATTTAGGTATATATTTTAAAGCAAAAAGTAAGATATAATAAGAGTTACGGATAATTATACTACATCTTTACTTTAAAGTTAAAAAAATATGTACGTAAAAAAGATTAAAAGAGTTTCATAATAAGTTTAGAAATTGTGTAGACTGACCGAACTTATATTTTCTACACTTAATAACAATTGATCATTAATTACAAACAAATAATGCATCAGAAAAATCTAACCCATTTCTGTTACACGTTACCTTGATACTTATCGATGTCAATCATCTTGCGTAAGTTACGATAAATTTTCCTCTACGCTAACACAACATTTTACTATTACATCACCTGTGCGTGTATATAAAAATTGTGTTCCTATAAAATACAATTCACTGATTAACCTTAAAATAATTCCATTTAAAATATTCTAGGTTGTAAATTTTATTTAAATTCGAATAAGATTAAACTTTCCGTAAATATTCTTATTTTACAAATTTTTTAGGGTTTTAGAAAAATAGATATACATTCATATTTTTCTTGTGTATATATAAAGAGAAATATTATATCAAATTACGATAGTTCTGTTTTCTTTGCCACTTAAAATTATCAAATTATCTTTCAAAATATAACCTTTAAAAATACACATTTAAAAATATTAACTTTAACATTACATATAATCTGTCGCCAAATTTTTAATAACGCGTATGTTTAAAAATATTTCAAATTTTTTTATGACCACAAGAAAAAGTATAATAACACTAATTAAAGCAAATTTTTGGTATTACATAAATTACATTCAAGAATTTTCATTTAGAAATTATTCTGGAATAAGCTAATTTATACTTTGCGTTTGGAACCAACGAGAAAACGCTATTTTATTAATTAAAAATGTAATATGATTAATATACGACTGAACGTTAAATTGTATTTTTATGTATTTGAAACAATAAGATAATTATAAGTACAACGATTCATAAAATAATTTTGTTGCTCGGTATATTTACTATAAAAAATGATAAATTCATCTCGAAACAATAAAATACTTTATACATAAATTTTACGTTAAAACAATGAATCTAATATTCTTTATCGAAGGTGAAACCGTTTTGGAATTAAGCAGGCTCATATTCGAACAATTCGCCGAATAATGAATATAGTAGTCTTATTGTTCGCGTATAAATATTCGAGCTGTCAATCGCAAAAGTCAAGCGCGTACTCATAAATCAATCGTCTGATGATACATCCACGGTCATAGTGTTGAAACGCCCCTGTGAATTACCGGAGCCGTCGACGAGACGAGCTCAGTCTTAAATCTCTAAGGCCTCCGGCGCTTTTGTACATTTCCTCCTTTTTCATCCTAGCGGTAAAATGAAGAGGTATCTTATGCTTTTTCGCTTCTTTTCCTTCTTTCGTGTGAACCGCTTAAATTTTTCCTTTTTTCTCACATTTTACTTTTGTGCTTGAATCTTTTCATTTTTTACTATTTCGCGTTTCCATCGGTTTTTCTTGCTACATACTAAATTAATTGTTTCATACAATTTTTATTTTTGTGAAATAGCAGTAATAATACCGTGGATACTTTGCAGTTTAAATAAAAATATATTTAATTTAATAGAAACTTTGTTTCAGTCCTCGTTTAAGGACAATGTAATAATTAATAAATTTACCGTAGCGTTTAAATAATTTATTAATTTTTAAAAGAATAATTCATTATATTAGTAATATATACTTTTGTATTATAAGACTACTTATATTTTTAATTTCTATGACATTTATACGGATTATTAATAGCTTATACATAAACATTATATATATATTACATTTTGATGTAATTATTAATTTGATAAAAATTTATTTTTAGCTGAAAAAGTAATAATCAATAGTATATTATTAGATTTTATAATATAAAATGTATCTTTAAAAATGAATATATATATTTTTTGATAACTATTAATATAATTTTTACGACTAATAAATTTAAAAAAATGGATGAAATATTTTATTCGGGACTTTTAAATTTTATTTAAATATCCTTTACGTATTTCTTAGGAATTATTAATAATTATCCTTAAATAATTTTAATATTTTAAAACTGAAAAATTATATCACTGTCTAAATAACGAAATAGGAATAGTATTTGAAAATAGTTTTAAAAATTAAAAAAGTGAGTTTAAATAATTTTTCATAATTAAACTGAGTAATGTAAAAGTTTTCTTTACATATTTAAATAATTTAGTGGAATTTTTTTATTGAATATTTATATCTTTGGATTTTATTTATATTATATAAGAATTAAAAAGAATTACATATATCTTTTATATTTTTTTAAAAATATTATTTTAATAGTACGTATGAATAATACCTTCAGAAATGAAAATAATAGATGATATGCGTAAATAGAAATTTTTATAACTCTAAAAAATTGTATGTATAAATTATAAAATATTCGGCTTAATTTCTGTGTATAATTAATTATTTAAATTTCTTTTTTATATTATTAAAACAATTTTGTTTAAATATTATCGCTAAGATTACAATTTAAATTTAATTTATATTCTGCATTAATTAAATCGACTATGGCCACTAACTTCTTTCGGAATGCTTTTGTTAACTGAACCATTGATCAGCATGGAAATTTTGCGACAAAGGGAATGCACATATCTTCCAAGCATCTGCAACTTCGCTTCTAGCTACTATAATACTCCAGGAAAGGATCTGGACTTCTCTCGTATGAAAAAAAATGCTGAGGTTATCTCGACAAATTTTTATCGGTGATATATTTTCTAGCGAGTGTAAAAGTGTCCCCTTGGACAGCACTAAATCCACAAGGTGATATTTTCTGTACAAACTTGTAAGAAGCTTCAGGAATCCCGTCGCTTTCCTCGTGCGATAACGCGATGATTTTACGGAGTCATCATTTTATGTTCCGGGTATTATAAAGATACGAAACTAGTATGTGTGCTTATAATCATGGCATACTAGTTTTCTTTAGTTTTCAAAAATTACGAAGGAAAAATTTATGGTACAAATTTATTGTCAAAGGAAAGTATGTCAGTTAATTTTATACCTGCTAATAAGCAAATATTTATGTAGACATCATTAAATATTAAATATTATAAACTACCTTACATATTTGATATTAATATAAATATACCATAATTATTTTTATAAAATTTTGTGGATAAATATATTTAAAATATGATTTCTACGTGATATTAATTTATTATTTCTTAAAATAAAGGGTTTTGTTTGTAAGAAGAATTTAAAGAATATAATAAACTAATTATTCTCAATCAGTATAAAATTCAAAGAAAACTTTTATGTGACACATAAAATATTATATGCTAATTATTTTCCAATTACATTTTTTGATTTATAAATAGCTGTATTGTATAAATAAATACTGTCAATCAAATAATCGAGTTAAGTACCGAATGTAATAAACTTATGGAATAAAAAAATAAAGTGATTCTTTCATGATTCAATAGTTTTATTAATGCAGATATAATATTTATTTTATTTTATGTATATATGTATATATATATTTAAATGAAGAGTTTTCAATTGCATGGTAAGGTTTTTAGTAATTTTGCGTTATCAACTTTAAATTTAAATAGCACGTTTATAAAATAAGGACGTTTTCCAACCAAACATCATTATTGTTCATTTTATATTCATAAATTTAAAATATGAAGGATAAGCTTCTTACTGTAGGCTAATCAAAGTGAAAAATAACAAAAATTCATATCTTATTCATGGCGATATTCATATTTAGAGGAATCGTTGACTTAAAGGCGTTAATTTTAACTTTTTATATTCGTTGAATAAAAATAATTGCTGAACAATATATTATTTACTGCAGATACTTTCCAATTAGTACTATAAATTTAATAAAATATATAGATCGTATAAAAATTGTCCTCAATATTATTATGTAAAAGATTTAAAGTTTTCAGTTTTAATAAATTATTAATTAATTTATGCAAAATGTCAAAGTTCAAAATAATATTAGAATAAATTAAAAATTTTTAGTCTAAGTATTTATAAACTTTAATAATAATAAAAAGAATTTTCAAACGGATTATTCGACAAAGTATCTTTAGATTAAAAACCGAATATTTTTTAAATAAAACGTATTCAAGTCAAAATTAAATTAATGTTAAGTATCTATTTTAATTATCAAAACATTTAATAATAATTAAATAAAATAATTTTGTTGGTATTATTGCTCATTTTATAAATATTAGTATAAAATTGAATTCTATTAATAAATAAGATCTTTAAACAACATAAGTTAGAAGTATTCTCTTTCGTTTGACAGTCTTGGACGAAAAATTTTCTTTTTTCTTATATCAACTCTTAAGACAGTTTCAATGTAACGCTTGAAACAGTTCGCAGGGCATCCAAGTTTCTCGCCGCAGGGTCTCGACGTAAAGCGTAGAACCAAGTCTCGAAGTGTTGAACTTATAAAATTGCCGATGACAGGTTCGCAGACATATTCTTGAATTTGAGGATAAGGCTACACTTACCCACAATGTACGAGCCATTCTTTGTTAGCTAAAATTTTATTTTTAATTTTAGGGCTCCATTCTGTGTTTTTTTTCGTAAAAGTACGATACTCGTTCTTATTTATACAAACAAAAAAGTTTGAAAAGAGAGTTTTTTGTACGTTTTAATATTTATCATTTAATTATACCTCAGTTTTTATTATCAGTTGCGTGAATGTTTTCTAATATTTTATAATATATTTCCAAATGGTGGATAAAATGTTTTAAAATCTGTAGAAATTGAATTTAAAAATGAATGCCCTAAAAATATATATTTTTTAAATAATATTTATATAATTTTAATATTAAATTTATATATTATTCGAAATTAAATTCATACAAGGTTTCTCTTTAACATAATATTTTTCGAATGGAATAACCATCTATTATAACTTTTCAGAAGGGTACAATTTCCTGCAAATTACAAATAAATAGTAATAATTATATGAAAATATATATGCAGAAAATTCTTAGTACTCTTAAAGCTAGATAGATATAAAATCGATTAGAACCTATTTTCAAACAAGCTTAAACACGATGAGAAACGAAAATGTCTAAAAGAGAATGTGTACGGGGAAATAAATAATAACCGTATTTAAAGCAGAGATGGAGCATATTTCAGTCAATAAAAAGAGATAAAAGACATAATAGCATTTATAAAGATATTGCACCGCTTTTTACACGATAAAAATTTTATTTAAAATTTAATTTGGATTTCACTCACAATGCAATTATTATCATTGAAAATTATAAATGAACATTTCTGTAGATAAAACGACAAGAGATTAAATATGAACAGCCACACATTTGATAAAAAAATGGTGATTTAAGAATCAACAGACGACGTTATTTATAATTTATTATCTTTCAAAATGTACAATATTTTATTATTAGGAATATAGTAAAGATTTTAATAAGAATTTTAAAAAGTTTTTGAATTTATAAAAATACATCGTAATAACAATTTTAACTGAAAAGTATTATAAAATAATATAATAAAAAAGTGTAGATAGGCGGTAAATCAAAAACAGATGACACGCGATTATCTTTTTTATCCAATTTGAATTTAGAATGAACTATCAGATTTACATAAATGATGAAAGAAGGTAGTTTTAAATTATATAAATTAAATATTAGCATCTGAAAATAACTAGATAAATTGGAAGATATTAATGGAAATGCAATTGAAAAGACCGAATTCTTATTAAAATGCGAATGGAATAGATAGACGTTAAAAAAGCAGAATACAATATACGAATAAAACTAGGTTTGGATTCAATTAAAATACCGAGATAAAAATTTATAAAAAAATTTAAAAATAAATATTTATAATAAAATTTTTATATTGCCTCCTTCTACTTCATTAACACAATATTTATTCGTAATAATGTTCAGATGTAATTTAAAAATTAGGATAAAATTGCACCCACATATACATATATATATATAATTAAAAATTTTACAAAAAAAAAAATAAGTTTAAAGTAGTAGAATATAAAGTGCTTTTAAAGTTTTTGAAAATAAAAAACGATTATAGCATTATAGGAAATTATATAATAAAGTTATATTATGTAATGTAAATTTAATTGAAAGGATTTCAATCGGAAAATTTTAAATTATAAAAATTAGAGTGAAACTAAGATTAAAATTATGATAGAGTGAAACATAGAATGAAACAGGATATAAGGAGCATATATGCAAAAAAACAAAAATAAAGTTGAAAAATTATCGCTTTCAAATATATAAAATAATTTATGTTTTACAAACAAATTACTAATAATAAGATTAATATGCTCAAATGAATCATATATTTTATAAAAGCATATAAAAATGTAAATATTATTTTTTACTACAATATCAGCTAATAAAATAACCTAAGAATAGTTCTAATTTATAACGCTTTGTGTATCTAAAGATTGGTATACTATTACAAGAGTTACAGAATGCTAAAAATAGCTATCAATTCATTCCAGCAATTCACTCTCATAGATTTTAATTTGAGTTACCTTACATTCTTAATATTTTTATATTTTCGTTTTAGTAGGTCATACAACACTTTCTTAGTATTAAACTAGATAAAATTAAGCATTATTAGTATTAATTTAAAAAAATGTATAAATGTAAATAATTTTTTAAAAATAGAAGAAAGTCTGTCTTATTATTTAATGCTTGTGAAAAAATTGAATAGTTTATGTAATAAATTTCTTCTTGGGTTATAGCATATTGTACGGTTAACACGTGTATCAATCACAAACCAACGGGATACAGAAAAAGTTTTATTTATTTTTGTGTAACTATTTTAAATATATATTCTAGTTTACAAAAATTGAAAATAATTTATACAATAGAGTAAAGTTAATAAATTAGAAACACAAATATACTTTGCTATAGGATACATATTCGACTTATTAGATAAGTATTGCAATCCCTACCTTTCCAATAATTCCAAGGAGAATTTATAGGATACAAATGCATTGTATTGTGATGAAACAGTACAGGAGCATTAAGTAAAAGATAGACGAATAGAGTCGACTTTTTCAAAAGAAATGAAATATAAGATACGAAAACAGAGAAGACGAAAGACAGAGTGAGAAGAAATTGGCGAGTTCTTATGTACGTTCATACGCAAGAATCGCGTTGACCCTCGGCAGTTGACCTCTCTTCCTTTCTTTCACACCACCACCATTTCCATCCAGCAATAAGCCTGCGTTGATCAATTCGCCACTCCAGACTCGTAGATCTAAATATGTTGAGCTTTTTAATGTAATAATTATTGGTCGAGTACGTAAATTTCGCTCTTTTTGAAAAATTTTTGTTTATAATTGTTTTTAGGTAATGAAATTAAAAACCGATTCACATTTCTCATCTTTATTTGCGAAAATTTTTAAGTATAATTCAGAGTATATTCGCAATAATTATATCGCATTCGTAATTTCATTAGACAAATTTAGTCTTGGAATATTGTGTCGATCTTCCGTAATATTCAGGTAAAGAATTATATTATTTATCAAATATTTGTTTTAAATAAAATATGTTTTTAGTAAAATTTAGTTTATAACAACCATTATAATTTTTTTATCAATTTTAACTGTATACGTATATATATGATCATAAGAAAGCATAAATCTTTTGTATTGTGGATTGGCGAAAATGTCTGTTTTTTATATTGTACAATTCTGAATCAATTTAAAAATAATATAAATATCAAAATCTCAAATACTCTCTCTCTATATATATAAATATAATTAATATTTTAAGGATTTTTAAAATGAAATATAAACAAAAGATTGTGTATCGTATAAAACTAATTAAGCAATATAATATATAGAGAATATAAATTAAGTAAAAGGAATTTATTAATTCTATACAATGCATAAAGATAAATATTCGTTATCTAGAAAAAGGCGTTTTTATTTTAAAATATTTTATATTTCACTTTTGTTCAAAATTTTATAAAAATTACAGCATTTAAAATTATTTTACTCGTTATACTGATTTTATTAAATATAGATATGCATATTTCTCAATATTTATATAGAAGTAAATTATAATAAAACAAATATTTGCTAAGAATTCCTTTGACTATGATTAAAGTTGTTTCTAAATGAATTTTGAATATTTTGTTACTGTAAACTAAAAGTAGCTTAAAAGTGAATAAATAAATAAATACGTGTACATTTTAATCGTCCTATTAATTTGATTTTTATGTTACAAGTTTTTTACGACATTTGATAATTTTTATATCTTTAAGATTTTTAAAAAGTCAATATGTAGCTGAAAATACATATAATTAAATGAAAATTATTGTCTGGTAACTTAATCTGATCAAATCATATCATTACTTACATTCTATACTTTTTTTCAAACGTGATCTTCCGCGAAATGAGTTTCAACGCGGATGCTTTGCTTATTTTCTTGCTCTAAAAACGGACACCAAGCGAAATCGATACTCCATCATCCACAAATACACGTACGCACATAAAACGTACAAAAAATGCGGCGTTGTTTAAAGGTTTCTTACCCAACTGCGCGCTTCATTTTATCGAAGGTGAACGGGCTTTGTAGCATCAACTATTTTCAATACGTTCGAGTTTCGCGACTCTTTCTCGCGCTTTAAAGGATTTTTGTCGAAGCATCATACGCATGCGTTTTATTTTAATGCGGACACGATGCATCGGCATGCCAAAGTGTGCAAAAGAGCTAATGAAGAATTCGTATAGAGAATACGAAGCGAAACGATCGGACGAAGGTCATTGATTCTCGATGGATAAATAATTCCTATAATATGTGCGTCTTATCAATTTTTTCAAATTTATATATGCAAAAAAGAAAATTAATTTTTCTTTTAATAAGCAAATTATTAAATTATCTTGAGTATTTTGTTTTACAAAAGACTCGACGTGATTATTAGATAAGGGAAAAAACTTGACGAATATAAGAGTCTTAATACTTTTAATCGAAACATTAAATGTTTATGTCAGATGAATAAATTTTATTCTTTATCTAATGCGTGTAATAATATAAAAAGAAAGTTATCTCGTAATCATTGAAACCGCTTTCGTACAGTTTCTTAAAAATTCGTTTCAAATTGCATTTTTAACAGCAATTATTTATAAATTATAAGAGAAAAATATTTTTAAATATGCACTGATTCAATTATATAGTATAAAATATATTCGAGCTTATTTACATAAATTTAAAATATTTGAAACGAAAGATTTCAAAGCTAACGAAAACATCGTGTAGTAGTATATAAGGTTGAAATGTGATACGATTACACGTGTAATATACCTTTTATATTGTTCACATCTCAGATATTATTTTAAATACTATCGTTATGTATCATTAGCGTGCTTTTAACGACGAGAAACATCCAAACAGTGACATATTCTATTTCGGCGATTAGACCAGACGTAACTACTTTCTGTAACCATATATCCTTGGGACGATAGAGCGGATGTCGAAAAATGTAGCACATTTATCTTACGTAGACAAAAATATTCTACGCTTTCTAGACACGTGAGATTCAGATAATAAAATATCTTCCATTTTCCTCCTAAGTAAACGATAAGCACATCTTCTGCAATTTTTCCTAAGTTTTAATTTCAGATTTGTCTCAATCTTTAAACCATGTACTTGTACAACCTTAGTAGATAATATACCTAGTATTTAAATAAAGTTCAATTTATCCGTAGAAGATAAAAAAATTTATTTTTCCTCGAGTATATTACATCTATATGTATATACGTATATATTAATCACGGATTTTTCAATTTGTGTTAGTTTTTGTTTAGAGATTAGATTTAAATAATTTAAGCAATTCTATAGAATTTGCATATTATGCGTTTTAAAGATAAAGAGATTGAAATGGTTCCGTGATCAGTTAATTGCTTACAATGACAGTATTTCCCAACAGTGGATAAACGAATAATATCTCGAACTGTATTTTATCAAAAGTCATCGAATACATTATTTTTAATAAACTGAACAAGCCACTATCAATTTCCGAAGTGTTTTTCCTTAAGCAAACTAACGCACACCTAAAGGCTGCAGTTGCAAAGTGCACAAAGCAATTAAGCGGCATTCTAAACGACAATACGGCTAAATTTTCATCTTGCGCAATCAAATAATCGAATAAAACGTCCCAACGAATCACGTGAAAAGTCTCTCTCGCAACGGACATACGGCTTTGGATAAATGAAAGGATCTCAACTACGAAAACACGGCACGCGATGAACTACGTAAATACGGTCTAAGTTGGTGTGCACTGTTTGCTCATTAACATGACTTTTTGCAACGACTTTCCGATTCTCTGAACATAACTAGTTGTACACTCGTGTTCAATGGAGTCCTGGATTAGCGCGCGCCTTTTACGCGATGCATATTCTGTTCGAATAATGTAAACTGCATGCAGAAACAGAACGCAATAGATATCCCTCCTATTTCGACTCTTTAGCTTACACAGCAAATATGCGTACTGGTATTACAACGGTTTTGCGATCTTGACATTTACGTTTACTCGTTTATTTTCATGTTTCTTTTACAAATGCTGGATCAGGGTTTCTTTCTTAGAATTAGAAATCATCCAGCTTCTTTCTATTTTTAACGGACTTAAATATTTAAACGTAAACTATCTTTTTCTAGTTTTCTAGTTTTTACATTTTACTATCTTTTAGTTAATTCGTTTTAAATAGATATTTATAATTATAAACATTTTTCTATAAAAATTAGCATACGTAATTTTTTCATTTTTTTCATATTATTGATTTTAACCATGTTTATTATTAGATGGATATATTATATAAGCACAATTTATTTAAAAACGGGTATATTTCTTCAAATTGAATTAAAATATTAAATAAAATTTAAAAGCAATTAAATTGAATTTATTTCTATTATGTTTATCGATTTTCCTTTATTTTATCATACTTCTTATAGAAACATCGATTAATTTCAACTTATTATTGATAATCAATGAAAAGTGATTATACTTTTAATTATATAAAATTTATTTATATTTTTACATAACCAATTACATAGATACAAAGTTTTTTGATTTTCTAGTAACCGTTATAAATAATATTTTATCACGAGAAAGAATATACTTCTAAATTTTATATCTTTTTTTTAATGATTTACTAATTTTAATAGTTAAATTCTGCACATTTTAACTACTTAATTTACCGTTTTACTACAATTTTACCGACTATTGTGTGTGATATCTAAATTATATCAATAAAAAAAAATATAAAAATTCTAAACTAATTTTCAAATTTTAATTTAATGAATATTATTCTCTGTATTATAATAGATAATAAAATTAATAGCAGTAAATATATATAATTATTAATATTAAATAATTTAAAAAATAATTAAAAAAAATTAAATTATGCTTTTTAGATTAATGAATAGTTTTTTAATTTTCGTTAAATTTAACAAATTATCTTAATAACCCTTTATAAGGATTTGTTTACAATAATGAAGTATAAAAATACACTTTTCTACAGACTAATTTTACATTTTTATCTCTAGTGCTTTTCTTACATTTCAATACAATATAGATACTTTCTTGGACCCAAGCGAAATTTATGATTTTTATTTTTCGAATTTAATTATTTTTAATTTAAATTTTCTTTAAATTCTCTCTTTCACATTCGTCTTATGTATTTCTTCTTTCTTACATATGAAAATATAATCATTTTAATGATTAGATGCGACTGAATTATTATTTATTTCCATATCCTTTTTATACTTTTTTATTTTTTATTTGTTTTATTTCTTCTTGGTACGTTTATCATAATGTAAAGTTTATAATAATGTTTATAATAATATATAGTTGGCTTACTTCTCCTAGATATACCGATTATGTGTAAAATATACCAAACATTTTCTTATATATTAACAAAATTTAACATTCCATATCACATATTAGCATAATATATACATGAATTATTAAATAAGTAAATAAATAAATAGAATTGGTTTGGTATGTATATACTAACAAAGTGATAACTTATTATATATAATGTATTTCAACCTTTTCAATATTGTAAAGATAATTACAGTATTTGTTATATAAACTGAAAACATATGACAAACATATTGATATTTCGTAAAGGTATTTTTTAAAATAAAAAAAACAAATCTTAAAACAATACAGATAGCCAGAATTGGATTCAAAATAGAAAAAGAGATAGTTGAAGGAAAAGTAAGAGGGAGATAGAGAACGAGAGACCGAGAGATAGAAAGTAAAAGAGCAGCTGTACTAAGTTTCATTTTTATTGATAATATACGTATTTTGAGTTATAATTTTAATTTGAATATTGAAAAAAAAATCCTATTAACACTTGTCACATCATGTATTGTTTTTATATTATGTATTGATTTTATTTTATTTTTGGTAATACTAATTTGATGAGATAAATATGAACTTTCAGAAGATCTATACATATAATATATATATATAATCTTCATTTCATAATAATATGTTGTACATGCATTTATAATCCAGCAATAAAAGTTTTAAAATATTTATTTAAAATAAAAGCAGCATTAAATAATGGATTTGCAAAATCTATAAAAATTGAATTTTTAATGTATTATGAAATATTTTCTTATTTCGTTCCTTTTTCAATAAGAAGAATTGGAGTAAAAATCATTTTATTATACTGCAATTTGTATTTATGGGAATATTATACTTTAAATTTATATGAATATATTCATTAATTATTTTATGCATACATAATGTCAAATTTTCAAAATATTATTCATCATTTAAAATTTTATTTTTATTTCTCTTTATCATCGAATAAATATAAAATATATTTAAATTTTTTATTTATAGAAAATAATATTGTAAAATAAGAATAAGTTTTGTAATCATTAATTTTCTTTTTATTTCTTCAAAATAAAGCATTTTTTTATTTATTCACAAACTATTTGGTATTTTACAAAAAAACAATAAATAAAGTACAATATTTTTGTATTTTACATTAAATGTTATACAGTATTGAATAAAGATGAATAAAGATAGTTATAATTTGTAATTGTTAGAAAAATAAAAAAATATTTGTTATTTCTCACTAAAATTAACCCAACATTTATCCTTATAAATGACTATTTCTATTATTCATTAGGGATTCAGAAACGTCCTTGTGGAATTAAAATTTTATAACTTATTTTATTTACGAAAAAAGCAGAAAACTTTTCTGGAAGTATAATATATTAAGTAATGATACCATAAATTAAAAACGGTAAATAAAGTTAATACACATTATTTTTCAAACAAATATATTCTAAAAGTAATAATTAAAAACTTTATAAATTCTATTTTATTGAATCACTACATTAATACAAGCAGATTTACTAGAAATCTCGAAAAACTTTACTTTGCTCAGATAATAAATTTTATGATAATTGAACATTTTGGACGTGAAAATAAAGTAGATACGTTGTTCGTATGATGTTACTAACTATAAACTTGTTTCAAAAAATATTTTAAAATATAGTTAAAAACTTTGTTTGAAATGAATTTCTGACATTTGGCGACATTTATAATAATTATACATATCTAATGACACACATTTTATAAAAAAGATGCTGAATAAAATTGGAAAAGAATTTACATTCACATGTAAAATTTATGTAATTTATATTATTACATGTCAGAAAATTTTTGAATTCAAGAATATAATCTTATATTTAATGTTTAGCAAATAATGTATTATAATTAAACTTTGCTATTCATTCCTTTCATATCAAAATAATATAAAAGTGAAAATTCAATAAGCAATTGAATTATAATTTAAAGATAAATTTATTCTAAATTGTTGTTGAATAATGATTAAAAGAATAAATGTACGGTTTTACATGTATATTATCAAATTTTTAGAATATTTAAAATATTTTTTGCTGTTAAAATATTTTTGAATAATAAAATGCATTTGTAAAAATTTTTAAGAAAAGAATGAAATAAATTCTGTTTTTAATAATTCTGAAATTTTTTTTGATACGAGTATTTATTTTTTTAATATAAACAATACGTCATTCAATTTTCAAAGTAAATAATTTTGTCGAGATAAATCATGTTTCTCGAAATAGTTTAATATCAAACGTTTAATAATTTCATAATCGATTTTATACAAAATTTTTTCTCTTATATAAGTATATAAGTTTATATGTACTAATAGATACGTTGTACTATCGAGTACAATATTAGTTTAAAAAAGACGAAATACAAATGTTTTGGTATATTACTTTTTTTTAATTATTTTGAATATTTTAATTGTTTTGAATATATCTAGCAATAATTAAATGATATAAATATGTTGTAATTTTCGCACAGTGTTAATTACTAACACGATAAGAGAACGGATAACCGTTGCACCGATAACATGACTAACTCAAGGGTTCGCGATCAGTTTCCGTAATGATCCTAACATTTATCTCATTCTTACCGAGTTTATTATTATTTAAATTATAAAAAACATTAAGAAATGAACTGTTTAACTATTTTTGCAAATTATAAGCTATTTTTGTAAAAACGTATATATTTAGTTGAATAATATTAAACGAAAGTTGTGATTTTAAAAACATGTATTTTGATTTTAAAAAATATTTAACGACATTTAAGCAAATATTTTCCACAACGAAAACAGAAGAAGCTATTATTCGGTAAGACCGTAAGCGTAAACCTAACAGAACCAATTTCAAGTCTCGGAAGCCATAAGCGTCCTGACATATATCTCGCGTTCTAACAGCCGACGCATGTAAATAACACATTTACAAGGTAGAAGAAAAATATCTATGGAAAATATGCGTGCACATACTACTGAAATTATGAAATGCAGCTTCTAGAATTTTAGCGTCTTACTCCTCCTCTCAGATCGCAGTTACAGAAGCAAACCCGTGTGCACATTTTCCTCGCGTGCAACGAACAGTAAAATCCTTTCATCGAACTGCTTCAGTCGTCATATGAAAAATATTCGCTCTTTTTCTTTTCCTCCCTTTTTTAAATTACGAGAAGCGTAAACACTCTTTAATTTTTTATCTCGTTTTAAATCTTTCAGTTACTTCATATCAATTGTACGATACGAAACGTTATCAACTCTCTTTTCATCTCATTGTTCCTAAAGTTTATTCTGTTCGTCTGATAAATTTTAATATTTTAATATTGCTTCTCTTCTGCAATCTTCAGTGACGGATGCAGTTCTAGTCTTTGTTAATGGAATGATAGACAGAAGGATAGGAGAAAGAGAGGCAAAGCAGAGAAGGAGAGGGAAGAAAGACAGACGCAGAAAAAGCCAGGTAGACAGATAGACAGATCGACGGAATTTATGGGAGATGGAAAGTATTATATAGATGTTTAAAGGCACACTTAAAGTCTCTCTCTACTTTAACTTTTGTACAATGAGACATTTTACCATTCTACATAGCTAATATCCTTTGTCTCTATCGGCACAGATCATATTTAACAAGCACCTCATCGTGGGCATGTGAATTAGTATATATCTATACATATATATGTATATATATATATATATATATATGTATGTATTGCGTATGAATGCTAGCTCTAACCCTTTAACAAATGTACATTTGTCTTTTAGTATGTTTCGCTTTTCCAATATGTCATGAGTTTTCAAGACTCGAATACGGAAAAAAGAGAAGCTCTTTAAGATCGTAAAGTGGCGTAGACGTGTTTTTAGGTATATAAATATGTAGCGAGAATACAATATCCATTCTAGCAACGAAGTATATTTTAGTTCTAGTTGTTCCAAGTATGTAGTAACATTATTAAGACAGGTTGAAAATAGGTTTAAAATTATTAGTGTAGGATTTATAGCTTTCGAAAAATATGAAAATGTTTTTAACGATATTAGTCTATTTGGGTTGGTATTTCTCTAGTAAGTGTAAATAGGTAATACAGTTAACGCAATCGCGAGGATATTCAATAGAAATTTATACGATTCTATTCAAATAGAACGACTGAAATCTATACATAAAAGTATTCTAAGATATATGACTTTTATTGTGATATATATAAAATGTAAAAAAACATCATAAGGAAATTTTATATCTAACTATAATTATGTATATTTTTTTTTACCAAATTTAAAAGAATTTTTTAAATATTTTTTAAAATTATGGACTTAATTTTGATATAACGTACCAATTAAAATTCGAATTTATTAATCTTCTCAAAAATGATAAACGAAGTTTTATGTAATAGAACACTTTTTACTTCGTTAAATAGTGACATATATATTACTTACTAAAGCAACTTTTTCATTCCATATTTGAAAGAGTTCGCTGGAAAATATCCCAATTCAATTCGATCGCGATAAATATTAAACCATTCAGTTTTCGAAGAGCTCACACGTATATCCGTTATTATTAGATTCCGGAGGTGAAGCTTACACTTCCGAGTGAAGATACGTAATGGCAAAACACCATACCATTTTATATTTAGAGTTACGGTGCGCCTGGTGGTCTAAAAAGACAGCACAGACGCGTACACCTTCCAAATTGCCTCGAAAAGGTTGAATGTCCCTGCGCGAACTTCTGCACGTATATCTTCGTATATATGTATATTGCTAACCTGACAATGGTTAGCGTAAACCCAGAAATCTACTCTACTTACATTTCTAGCTTATTACTTTGCCTTATTGCAAGGGAACGAATGTGGGTGTTTGCGATAATGACCCAATTAAAATAGATCACTTTCTAGATCTTTTAAAATAAAAAGATATAGGGTTATGTTTGTTTTAAAATAAAGTAGTTTTAATTCCATTAAAATAACTTTGTAATAGACTTCAATTGGAATTTGAAATGTAAATGGAAATTTATTCTGAACTTGGTCAAAAGTGATCTCTGTATAGTAGCAATGAGATGAGTGCATTTTATTTAAAGTTAGAGACAATTTCATTTTCAACGTCCTTTTAAATAATGAAAGTTAATATTTTTCTTATAAAGTAAACATAACTAAATTATTATTTTTAATTTCTACTACAGCTCTGAGTAATTTAAAAGAAAAGTAGCTTATATTACAAATAAAATTATTTGAATTTATAAAATTGAACTATTTTGATATAATAGGTAAATAATATACATTAGTATTTGAAGGAATTTCTAGGCTATTTAAAATACAATAGTAAACAGTATAAGTACGAAATATACGAGTTTCAAACCTTTAATTCAAGTAATACTGTAAATGGACTATTATTCTTAGAAATGCTTTTATACAAAATTAAATTACAAGTTTTACAAAATAATGACATTTTACCTTTATTTATGTTAATATAAAATGCATTTTCATAATTTGAGTTTAATTAAATTATATTCATTAATTTCTGCATTATTTTTGAATCATAAATTTTTTAAAATTTGTATTATTTTTAACTATTTTACATTAATTATCTTTACTAATCCAACTCGAGTGTACGTATACGTTTTTAATATTGATGAAGCTAAAGGTTAATTTCTAGCTGCTTTGGTACAAGTCTACTCAATGCAAATAATAGTTTAGGAAGCTCGAATTTCTCGTCGGCTACAAAATTATTCGAATTGCATCAAATGTTTGCAATATCGAAAATTATTACATCAAGAAACTTTGAAGAAGTATATTTTTATCGTATATCATAAATATATTTATTAATTAGTTAACATATTATTCTCATACTAATATAATAATTAAATTAACAATTTTAAAAATTATATGAAAAATAAGAGATTTAATTAAGTAAACTATTTAATTAAAATTTCTAATTACCACATACATAAAGTTAAAAAAAGATTACGGCGTGTTTCCATATAGTTGTGGCTCAATTATCTGTACAGATATAGAAGATATCTTCGTTATTTTTCAATAGATAATTAGACTATTTTTTAATTAAAATTCCACCTTATACTGACCTAATTCAAAATTATAAAAAATGTTCTACGTAATATATATTTATTATGCAAATTCTTTCAAAGATGCGATTTAAATTTAAATATTTTTAACGGCAATATAAATTTTTATAAATTTTTTTCATTTTAATGCGAACAATTTTAAATTATTTTATGTAAAATTTTCATACGGAATATTTTTGGCCGAATACTAAAATCGAAAATCAATATAAAGTATTTTTTATTGTAATAGAATTTTGCAAAGAAATAATAAAGAATTTTGGAATTCTTTTTCCAAATATTTACCGCAGCTATGGCTGAGTTTGAAAGCTGAACAACTCTTATATTTTATATTCTCTTAATTTCAACTAATATTAAATTTAAAAAGAATTTATTGGGAATATGTAATATTATAAAAATTATAGAAACATATTCAATTTCGTTAAGATGTTTCTTATTTGAATTATTTTTGAAAATTACACATTACATAAATGATTATTAAACTTAGTATATTATTAACTATTTTAGTTTGTTAAATTAACTTGAAGATCAATTTTTAATTCATTAATAATAAATAGATTATTAGAAAGCTACTTTTAAATGATTAATACCATAAATGCATTCAATGTAATTACTATTTAGTTAATACTATTGTATTATGTCTTGCATTATACGAATTAAATTATCCAGCGTAAAATTTTCATTTTTCCAACACTTACATGTCATTGTTATTCTGTACTTGTAATTATATACCTATCTTATATATATACATGTACACATCTAAATATAATAACATTACACATTCTACACGTCATATCATTTATCATTTAATAAAAGGGGAATCTAAACAACAATCTTGGTATTACTAGAAACTCGTAATAGTAAACACATATCGATAACAACTAGGCGATTCTTGATCGTAAAGTTGCAGAGCCTCGGAGCTATGGGATTAAAATTATGCTACTGCTTGATAATTAAAAAAATGGAATAATACGCATGTATGAAAGTGTATTCATATCTTTCCTTTTTTATCGTTTAACTCTGCATGATCTGATTTCACGCAACGTTCGTTAATAATAAAAAAATTATGAGAAAATATTATAGATGTACAGTGTCTTATCAAAACATTTAGAGTTGAGCTACATATTCAAAATATAATAATAATATTCAGTGATAGATTTCTTATTTTACGTTTTAAATCAGGATCTACATTTACGAAAAAAATTAAAAATACAAACATTTAATAATATATCTAGAAAAGTAAATAAATATTAGATTTTAATTTAATATAAAATTTAAATAAATATAAATTTAATTGAATATTACTTTCAATTTATTACTAAAAATAAAATATATACGATAATTGATAGAATACGATTAAAATAAATCTGTACGAGAATAATTTAATACTTCATTTTACGTTAAAATAAAATTAAAATAAGATATAATAAATAAAACATATACTACATTTACAGACGTTATAGACGTTATTGATACGGTATTCTATTGCTATTTAAACTAGTATAAGTAAGTTTTAATTTGCATATATTCATGTATACTATTTACATTCGTAATTTTTATACGAAATAAGTTATTACTGAATTTGATTTAAAAAGTCATTCTAATATCAATATCAATTGCAACTATTTAAAAATCATTTATTCAGATTTTCGTCTAATGATATTCATAGCCTTCTTTCGTTTCACGAAAAATAATATACGGATTTAAAAATCTATAATTTATTCATTTGAGATTATTTTTGTTTTTATTTTGAATGTAGGACGTTAATATAAAAATTTTTATAACTTACCTATGCAAGTAATAAAGGGTTATAAAACTAAAAATAAATTAAAATTAACTTAATATTAATGCTTAAAACGAAGCAAATCAATTGTCATAAAAGTAGTATCAACAATCCTAAAATCGCAAGAGTAGTCCGTACAAAGAAATCAGATATAAGTATAGGCAGAGGTAAAGGCATACATGCTAATACTTATGATAAAAGCATTACAAACAAGCCAAGCGCTTCGGCAAGTCGTCCTGCATTCATCAACGTAGACAGGTTTATGAATTTTTTATCGTATAACCGGCGCTCGAGCTCCGATCGCAGTTCTAGAAAATATCGCGAGCGAGTAAAATCGGGCATTCCGACAAAATAGTGACTCGGAGCATTTCGATTTTTCGTAATCCCTCGTATAGACATATGCAGTCATAAGAAGCGACAACCTCTTGATTGACGGGTTAATTAATTATCACCGAGAAGCTGTTGGGTCGTTTTAATTAACTGCGAAATCTTGTTGGTTTGGTGTGAATAGTTTTTAGATTGACATATTCGAATGACTTGATTTATTTATCGATGTAAACTTATACCGTTATTATAAATTATTTTCAATTATGAAATACCATTTTTAATTATTTTTAAATTATATGTTAGTTTACATCGTATTGCAAACTTAGATCATCATTATTAATAATATAATATTATTTATAATTTTTGTTCATAAATTGAAAATTCCATTCAAACTAATTATTTGAAAATGGATCGATTTAACTTACCAAATATTTTGTTTTTCAAAACATATTTTTTTTATTAAATTTTTTCATTTTGCCTAATTAATCTTTATTTATAAATCAAATATATTTTTATCGTTATATTACATATATAATTAAAATTAATTTAATGATTTAACTTTTTTTATCGAAGAAAATTTATTTAAAAAATTATTTCTAAAAAATTATAAAACTTTTAAAAATGTTATGAAATTACAAATTCGGTTAAAATATCAATGATACGCAATAATTCTAATCATATTTTATAAATATTAATTCAAATTACCAAAAAATGAAGAAGTTATGTCTATTAAATAATTTTAACGAATACAACAACGGCAGTCTATATCTGGATAAATTTCTTGTTCATATTTCTTAAAGATAAATGTCAACCTGCGCACTATTATAGACTTTGGATTCCTTGAAAGACAGCAGCATCGTGAAAGAAAAATGGTTTAAGTTTGCTGTGGCGGTGTTCGAGAAGACCGGTTTTCCTTAAATGTACTACGATGGATATTTTCAATCGTAACATTGATTAAGAAATGATCTGCACTTTCAACATAAATTAAGTCAAAGCGATCGTTAATGCTGAAACATATCGTCCGTACACTTTTACTTATTTATACGGGTAACTTCAATGTTTGATCAACGATAAATTTCACTTTATTTTGTACCTGATATACAATTATTATATGCTACTTAAATTTTTCTACCTATTTATGATATACGGAAGTACGCTATTTCAAACTTACTCAATAAATATTAGCTATAATTTCGGGAGAATTATTACTTATAAATGCTGGAAAGGTAAAAAGAAAAATGACTAAACGATTTGAAAAATGTTTAAGCATTGAAATTAATAATCTTTCTTTTGAGATTAATATTGTAAGTCACATCGAATTTCAAATTTTGATAAGCCATATTTAGTTAATTATTAGTAATTAATCACTTGCAAAATGTATGAAAAATGGATTTTAATGATTTCGAAATATCATCATCGATCGTATTTCATAGTTTGATTGAAAATTGCGAGCTTACTTTACTATATTATTAAAGTTTATAATATACTTAAATGGCAGATCATCTTTTTATATTTATAATGTTAATAAATGTCTGTAATAATTTATAAATTTATGAAGCCAATAAAAATGTAGTAAAACCTTTTGAATATTTGAATAAGATCGCACTGTAAATAATTAATAATTTAGAATATCACTTTGTTAACATTTTTTTTATAAAAGTATGTCACAAATTTAAATTCTAAAATATATATTAATATCTTTAATATATTATATTATACGTATCGTTTTTCTTAAAACTAATAAAATTCTCAGAGATCAAAAGACTAATTACTTTTCAAATGAATACTAGTTTAAAGATTGTAAAAACTTATTTTAATGAAACTATTCAGAAAATAAACTTCGTTTCTTAAATTTTATGTATTTAACTATATTTATTTTGAAAAATATGTAGCAGTGTTTATCGGAAAAAATAATATGTTAGAAAGTAGGTTATCCTTCTGTAAATATAAAATAATAGCAATCTTATAAAATAGAAAAATAAAAAAAATGCGCACAATTTTTAAATAGAAATAAAATAAATGAATTTTACTTAAAGTAGAAAAAATCTATTTTTAGTATAATAGAGTATATACTATAAAATATATATACGATCAAATTTTAAAACATAAAATTTTCGCTATTGATATTTAAAGTATTTGTAATAAAATTGTATTCACTTTCAGATAATTATTGTTCCAAAAAGAATATGTTCTGGCCAAAGTATCAACTTTACTTTTTACAATCTATAAAATTGTACGAATTTTACGATTCATCAATTGATAAAGATGCAGAAATATATAAAACAAAGTTTCAACTATTACAGAAGTTTATGTTACTTATATATTAATTTTCACTGATATTTAAGTATTTTAAGTAAAACATATGGATATTATTTTTTATAATTTTTTTATTTTATTTTTAAAAGATAATATAAATTTATTAATGAAATGATAACTTTTATATAAATGAGAGAAAAATCAACCGATCAACTAATTAGCTCTTCAGTCGTTTCATAATTGTTTTATATCTTATAATTCTTTCCATCCATATTTTGTACTTTTAATTTCTTCGATCTCTTGTTATTAAGTTCATAAATTAGAAAATGTAAGTACAGTTAAAATTAATTTTCTAATGTTCAAAAGAGAATTTTTATAACTTTGAATAATATTAGTCAGTTACGATTAAAACTTAACAATCGATTTATTTTTGCTTTTTCATCACTCACACTTATATTTGAAATGTAACTTTTAAAAGTACCTATAAATTTTAAACTATACATGTAAATCCCAATATATTAAAAATCTTGAAAAAAAAAAATTTTGCAAATACGTCCATTCCAATACAAAATATAAACAAAATACATAAGCTAAATGCGAACTTTACTCACCCGGGTTGAAGCTTATTGTAGTTATTGAAACTCGAATGAACGGATTGTTGACGTTGCTGATGGCCTGAAACGTAGGGCAAGGTTTTACTCGTACTCGACGTTGCCTCCGTCGTCGTCGTCGTAGCAAGTGCGTTTCGATAACCAAGTAGACGCGATTCACGTCGCAGCAACGACTCGTGGCTGTGTCTACTATGGAAGTACTGAGCTGCGTGATCATTGGATCGCGGTGACCAGTTCACCGGATCCGAGTTCTGTGGGTACGTGCATTGACTACTTTTAATGTGTGGAGATTAAAGCCAATGTTAACATTTTTAATTTGCTGTAGCCGAAGGCTTTTTTACTTACTTAATTGAAATTATTCTACTTCTTTTATTATGAAAGGAATTTTATTAATAAATGTTAAAAGTTCAACCTGCGTTTATGAGTATATTATAAAGAGTATTCGCATCGCTTTTTAGTACCTAACTTGTATCATTAATTTATGATTTTGATAAATCTTTATCGAAACATCGATTTTTATGGGCGATAAAAATCAGCTAATTAACGCTTTGGAGTGAATAAGCTTTACGGGTAATGAGGTAAAGTATTGATGAGTTTATAATCTCAAACGACTTTTAATATAAGCGTGTTATTAGTTAAATATATGAGTATTAGGATAGGTTATGATTACATGTATAAATACATTTTATATTTATAACAGTTATTGAATATTAATTTTAATATTAAAATTATAAACTTAAGCATTGACATATGTTTTTAAAAGAGACTATTTTTAACTTTGAAATTTTGAAACTATTAATTTTTATCAATTATTTTTAATTTTATGAAAAATTATTTTTTTTATAAAATTTTTTCTAAAATGAATGTAAATCTAAGTTAATATGCATATTAAAAATTTTAATAAACTTCTTTAACTTAAGTGAAATAAATATCAGTATTTTAGCTCTAATTAGAGTGACAAATGATGTCAATAAACTGGTTTATATACTTGAAAATTTGCACTAAAGTACGGTGATTTAAAAAACGTAGAGACATGATAAATTCTATAATTTTAGCATATAGAAAATTCAAGTTGCTTAGTTAAAAAATAAATAAACAAAAATTTCAATATTTATTATTTATATATATACGTAAAGTAGATTTGAATACATTTGAATATATACATAAGAACCTTTTCTTATGAGTTTGCATAAACTTAATTATCGTATTTATATCCAATATACATTTATAAATAGAGAAAAAAAATTATAAATACAGAAAATTATTTAATTAGGAAATCTACGTTTATTCAAAATTTATTATACGTCGTTATAAAAAATATATAATAATATGATATATATTATATACAATGTTGTAAATAATGTGTTCTTTAATATACCACATTAATATATATCGATCAATGTATAATTTTATATAAGAGAAATATGAATTTTAGATTTTTTATTTTATAATAAAAGTTTTTTTATTTTGTACTGGATATTTATATAATTATCTTCATACTAGTTTAATTTAAAAAATTTTAAGTAATATAATAATATAAGATAATCTCTGACTTCCATAACCTGCATCTTGATATTATGTTACAGTAATAAGTACATCAATGTAGGTACAACTGAATCGGATCATTTGATCAAATTCCTTTCAAAAATAAATTATTAAATTTTCTTAAATTTAACCTTTACATATATAATTTATGTAATATAACGAAGACTATTGTTAAACAAATAATAATAATTTTATACAAAAAATATAACAATAAAATATGACATATTTAAATAAATTCTTTAAATGAAAATAATAACACTATTAGAATAATTCAATCGGTAATTTAATTATATTTGGTTAATTTATATTATAAAATATAATTTCAACAATACCGAGTTAAAAAGTTATGTCAAAGTATTCGTTTAAGCTTTCAATTAACAATCACCGTGATTAATTATAAATAATAATTTGCATGTAGATCATATGTAAATATCATTTATAACTACGTATAAATCATCTTATACAATAATTAGAACGGGCATATTTTGCGTTACAATAATAAAATTATCGAAAACAAGTACAACTTAATTTTAATTTAATAAAATTATTTATTTATTTATAACGTTTAACGATTTTTTTTCATAAGAAAACTTTAAAATAATTCTTAAAGCTGCATTTTTCAAATTTAATTGTAACGTATTTTTTATTCAAAATCTCTTCGGAAGTGACGTTTAATTAGCCGTTATTCTCCGATAACAGAGAATGGAAAGGCGTTAATTTCATTTTATGTAATAAACACGTTCGTGGAACATATTATAATGAATAATTGCAGCTAATTACAACTTTGATCATTATTAAAATATGTAACAAATATTATAAAATAATAAAGAATATTTGTAAGCAAAATAAGCATCAACGTTTAAGATTGAAAAAAAACTTTGGATGTTCTCACTCTGTGATGATGCGTAAATCCGTGATGCTGGTGGATCTGATGATTTTGATGGGTCGCTGGAAGCGCATCGCCGAGGATACTGTTTATACACAACAGTGTGGAGAGGGACAAAAGAAACACGCAACGAAACGGAGCCATTCCTCCGTTTTTGCGAATTTGCCCTTATGTACCTTCCGATGCGTCACATTTTTTATTTTTTGTAAAGGCGTTTTACGCTGCGTCCTTTTTTGTTGTATTCTTCCGCGTACTCGAAGTCGTTGACCTGTCTTGTTTACTTTTAAAATTCAATGATCTTTTTACTGTTTACTCGATAGGACAATTCGGATACTCGTTTATAAATTGTAAGCATAGATTTGAGAAATATCGAGTGGCGAATGCTCTTTTGAATAAATTTATGTAGTTTATTATTAACCAACAATTAATAATTGACAAATACTTTATTAATTTTAAACTACAAGAATTTATTCTAATTTAATTTTGAACGTATTGTATTTTATTTGAGAATAGAGCACAATCTTAAAAGTATTGCGAATCGTCGAAAAGTATTATTTGGCAATAGATTCGTCTCTATAAAAAATATTTTCAGTATGGAGAACAATATTTTTCTATTAACGTCAATTTCAAAACGTTTGCATAGTTTACGGTTATATTTTATAGTTATATTTTAATATCGTACGTAATTTAACGGAGTAAAAAGTAAAAAACGTTCGAAAATATGTAATTAAAGGAATAAATCATCTCCATTGTGCGATAACGAAAGTATATTTTTACAGAGATCATTGATCTATCCCGGTGCATCGTCCATTCCATGCAAAATTATATTAGGAAATTACGATATTACGGACTTCCTCCTGCTCACTTTTACTAGACGGAAAATGAAACGCGTCCTTTCGCAATCGCAAAGGACATCGCGTGTCTCAGCGCTCGCTCAGATCATCGTGGCATCGACGCGAGAAAAAACCTCCGGGTTCCGCTGACTCCACCGATGTACCTAGAAGCAACCACACCACTGGGAACTCGTTGCCCCTCGCGAATCCACGGAGCCGGCTTTGCGTGTGCGAATTCGACCGCGAATCCTCGGATCGCGAGAACGCGTGTGCGCTGCTGCTGACCAGCGCGCAAACACTGCCGCCGCCGTCCCGACATTCTGAGTGAACGAGCGATCGAGAAAAAGAGAGAGAGATATGGCGAAGGAGAAACGAAGACCAGCGCTCCGCAACTCCACGTGTTTCAGTTGTTCCGAGATCTCTCTTGTTCTCTCTCTCTCTCTCTCTCTCTCTCTCTCTCTCTTGCTCTCTCTTTCCCCACCCTTTTCCTCTCGCTCCTTCGTTCGCCCTTTCTCGTTCTATCGCTCGCTTCCTTCGTTCCGTCTTTCTTTTTAGTTCTGCTTTGTGTTACTCCTTGAGCTATCGTTGCCGTGGGAAACGATCTTTTATAAGCAGCTTGTCAAATTTTCACCACGCATTTACGCGACCACTAGACGATCGCGTTGGCAGAATTTCGAGAAGGATTTTACATTTTGGTGACAAATCGCTACTCGTCTCGTTTTTCTTTGTAGACGTTTACTATGTTTTTTGGGATGTGGGATTTTTAGCGGAAGTGATTCATGATGTGGAATCGCTGCATGCATTCTAAAGAACGAGACAAAATTCGTTTATTATCGCGTTTTCGATGTACAGTCATCGAAATTACGTAGTCCGTTGTACGCGATATTTCACTTTTTACGCTTTTAACAAAGTTTGCACGTTGCGATTATTATTTTGCAGGATCAATCTAAATGTCATTTCGTACAACTGATCCTTTTTTCGAATTTTAGTTACGAACTAATCCATCGTCCTATTTCAATAGTTTCTTGTACTATTGTCTTGTACGGTATCTCTATATATTGTTTCTCTCTCTTCCTTTGTCTCTTTTTACGTATCCTTCCGTCTCTTCCTACTCGACTCTTGCATCGCGGGATTCCACTCTCCGCTGTCTCTTATTCTCTCTTCGGTGTTCCTCTTCCTCTTTCTCTCCGGCTTCTTCAACCTTTTACTTCGTGGGCTTCTTCGTTTGTTCTTGATTCTTTTGCCAAGCCAGTTTCGCGTTCTTTTACTGTTCTTCTTTTTCCAAGGACAAACTAGATTTAAGATCCGATGAAACTCCGGTACAATGCTCACATCCAATATCTTCGTACTGCACGTGTAGATTGTGATTCAATAAAAGAGTAATGTATTAAAAAAACATCTGTTTTTACAGAATAAATTTCTTTCTTACACTTTCTTTTCTTTCTTTTATTTCTATATACGTTTTCATTCATTTTACGCTATGCATAATACAACTTTTAATTATGCACTCGAATGGAAAAGTCTCGACTGTTATTATTACTTTGATTATCTCGGTAGTTTACGTATCGAATTGTTCGCAAATTTTTTTCATATTTCATTGTATAAAATAATTGTATTGTTATTTTTTCTATTACTAGATATATACATATATATAATATTAATTAAATAGAATCATTACGGCTATTTTATTCTATTAAATTCATTTAGTTTTACCTATTAATAAAATAGTTTAAATTTTGTACACATCTAAATAAAAATAGCACCTTCGAATATAGTTAATGATATTTTAACAAAAAATTTTTTGAATTTACGTTTTGTTTTAAATTATATATGTTATAAGATGAAAATAAATAAGGTATCTGTATATATAATATGATATACAACAACTTTTATACCGTTAATTTAATCTGCTTTTTCCCCCTTTATGTTTATTACATAATACAAAAATTATAAATCTAGGTGTTACAAATCTTTAAGTCTTTCAGATTTAAACAAGAGATTTATCAAGGTAAATCATAGAATTAAAGTGTATTAAAAGCTTCCCCAATATTAATAACAAAAGTTACGAGACGATCGAGTATCTTTGCAGTACCTTCTCTTTTACTGCATTATATTAATCCTTCGTCAAAATTATTACAATAGTTTATCCACATCCACGCAAGGTACATAATATGTATCTTCCCAAATAAATTTATATGCTCTCTCTTCTTTCTCCTGGATTATTTTTGTCGGCAATCCGAAGCGCTAATCCCTGCGTGTTTACAGCCCAAAACATAGCTAACCAAACGGAGCTGCTTTATCAGAGCTATTGGACAGGACAATGAGCCTTCATCCAAGTTTGCGCGACAATAACCGTCTCTATGCGTATCTCAGCAATGATAGAGACATACACGGATAAAGTTGGTTCTGGATCTGTAGATACTAAGCGTGTTTATGTCTACAAGTCAGATACGATACGAACCGCAGTTCTAGTTGATTGTTCCAGTTTCCATTTTTTTTTTATTCAGCGAATACACGCTTTGAGCATAAAGTTGACTCTATGGCGGGGTCAATGGTCAAAGATCACCGACACCGATAGTCCGTTTGGTTCAATCTTCGAGATAGTATTTATTTAAACGGGAATTTAATAATATTTGCTTTGAAATCAATGAGACAACTATCCCGTAGTAGATCAAACCCGTGCGTATATATTTTGCGTAAATTTATCATAGCTTGTTTGAATTTTGGAATTTGTTAAATATATACCGTTCTTAAATTATAAAAAATTTAACGCGTTAAAAGAACGAACGAAATCAAGATTCGATTAATTATATATATTAATTTCTATAAATAACAAATGTTTCTTTGCCGCGAATAAACAAAGCACAGAAAGTATCGCTGTGAAATTGAATCTATTTATAAAGAGCAGTAACTATAAAGACTTCGTTATATTATTTATTATATATTATACATTTCTTAGAAATTAAAACAATTCACAAAATTCCATGATAAAAAAAGATTTTAGCGATGATTAGTTATTATCTTAAAATATTCTTAAAATTAAAGTGATTACAAGAATTTTGAATGAATCGTAGTTTTGTCAATGTAATTATTAATATTCAAATTTCGTGAATTCATTAAAAGAACCATGTTTACATTTAAATTCAATGGTATGAATCGCTGACACATTAGCATAAGATTATAGTAGAAGTGATTTATAACAGAAACACAAATTCTTTGCATTGAATTTCTTTTATACAATGCTTATTAAAAAACTCGTTTGCATCACTTGTGATGATACCTTTGATGCGTTGGAAGTAAAACTAAAAAGTAGTACAGGTACTCGAAAATAAAATTTTTCGTTCGTCACAGCTTCGGTGTAAAGAAACCTCCGAGTAATATTTTGTCAGGAATTCTTCATCTCGGATGCGTCGTATTCTCTTCTTCATTATTCGGTAGCAGGATGCTGCTATAATCTCTAAATGTCATCTTCACCTGCTATCTATGCATATATTCCGTTCGCATACCACCGATCTGTATGTCAAAGAAACGCTTTTAAAGGCCCGATTCCTGAGAAACTTAGTAGCGGATTTCGGGTCATTCACTTAAAAGGATTCTAATCTCTCGTGATATTTGCATCTTGACGGGTACGTATTATAAAGCTAGTAAAAGTCGTTTAGGTCTTTCCAAGGATTAATCGGATTTTTGCATATCGACTTTTTGTCACAGTCAAAGCTTCTTTTATTGGGAGTACATCTTTCGAATTATCGATGATCCGTTACAGTCTTTTTATAAGTGAAAAATATGCATTTAGTACAAATATTATAAAACAAAATATTATTAAATAAATACAATGAGTTATTCACGAAATTATAATTCGAATGAAAGGTATAATAATTTTAGATAAATATGAGCTTTGTCTTCTTATATAACATAATTGATAGTATCTATTTGGGAAATTGAAATGTGAACTTTCCGTAATGAGTGTGTGATTATAGAAAAATAAAAATCAGAAGTCAAGAAGACCATCATTATACCTGAGAGCATTCTTTTACAGAATTTATTAAATATTTGAAATATCGTCAATTACAACGCTTATCTTCTTATCGAATTATACGAGTTATATCCACGGAAAATTGTAACAATTTAAATTTCATTAGGATAAGCTTACTTTATCCCCGTGTTTCCAATTAGAAATTAAATTTTCAAAAATAAAGTTTATATTATTACACAATGAAAAATATATTTTATGTTAATATAAAAGAATAATAAGAAAATATCGAATAAAGCGAATCAAAATAAAATGCTAGAAAATAGTTTTCCAAAAAGAAAAGTTTTCCTAAAGCGTATAATGAACTTTCTAAATAATCTGAATTTTAGTTTTAATTAAATGAGATATTTTCTTTTAATATTAATTTAATCCTAAAATTGAAATCATTTGAATTGTAATATTAATAATTTTGATCTGAGATAATCTTAAATTTAAATAAATTTTAGAAAAATATTTCGTTATATTTTGACATTCAATTTTTTTCTAAATTTTTATAAATATTCTAAATAGTTTGATCAAATCAGAAAATTATTTTCCGTAAAATTAGAATTAGGTACTATTATATTCTGCTAATAATGGATTACTAGCTCAATTTTCTCGATCGCTAGACTCGAGTAGGTATATCTATTACACTTTAACCCTCAATTGAGCAAATAGCATCTGCGAGATATTAGATTAATTTTAAGCCAAGAAATTTAATTTAAAAGAAATTTATAGTATGCAGGTTTATACGGTATCATTTGTTATTACTGTAATAACAAAAAATTTCAATGCTTTAATGCAAATATAAAAAAATTTATTTAAATATGAAAATTGATTATTAAATTTAAAACCATTTACAAAGTTTGATGTAAAGTTTTTATCGATTATAAGTATATTTGCACGTTGTATTTAAGTGAATATTTAAAAAAATGATAGGTAATTTTTATTTAAATTATTGTATTATATATACATAGTAAATATAATTATTACGACTGCAATTAGAAAAATTAGAATTTTATCTTTTTAAAATTTATCGACCAATATATATAACAAAAGTGTGTTGTATTAAATTAATCATTTTTACAGTATATATTTTATGAATCATTTTCAATATTTTTAGTGGTCTCAGAGTTTTATCTTACTATTTCCATTGATTATAACCTTTGATTCGTTGTCATATATAACGGTGATATTTTTATTATTATTGAATCGAGTTATTACTGTCTTCAGACAAAAGATTCGGATAAAGTAATGTAAATAATTGTAATGTAATAGCGTGTGAAAGATAAGAGCATTGAAGTTAATAACATATTCTTAAATATTGCAAAATCATAAAAGCATTAGAAAATTGCAAGTCACTTTCACATAATATATGTAGTGATTTACTATTTAAAAAAGATGAGGTACACATTATTCATCGTGAAGTAAAAAGTACATTTAAAAATAAAAGTGATTCATATAATTTTTTTATTTTCAGTTCAATGAAAACCTGATTTCATTTATATTTGTAAGCAACGATAATTGTATCATATTATTCGGTGTTTACTTTACATACATAAATTTTTATATAAATTTAACATAATGATTCTAATTTTCGAGCTAATTTTATTCGAGAGTTGGAAAAAATTTAGGAACTGTTAAATTCGAATTAATTTTTCTTAAAAACAGTTCTGCTCGAGTTTCTTTTTATCCTTGACAAATCATTCATAGTAAACTTTTTAATTTCCACACATCATTATTCGCTTCTTTCTTCCTCGATTCTATTTTGAAATCATGTATAAGATTAACAGTCCACCGCAATCAAAGCGGCTTCTCTTATATGAGCGTTTGCTCGGTCGCGGTTCACCTGTCGTCGCCCACACGAGCAGATAATCGCTCTTAAAAACAGAAATCCGCTTTTGCATCGCTGATTATCTTTTTTCTTATTTGATTTTTCTTCTCTATGGTAATTGTGTCTCTCTTTCACCATTTCGCGTTACCGTACGACACACCCACATCTATAAATTCGAACGTATATGTGCCAATAACTTACGTGCACACAAATACGTGTTTACACACGTAAATACAGATTCTAATTTCATCAGTTCTCGCGCAATTATGTATTATTTTACAGTTCCCTTTTTTATATATACATAATATTCAATTTATTTGCAAGAAAAATTTTTATATCCCGTTTTAGTATGATGCATTATGTTTATATTTAACTATAAAATTTTATTAGTATTCTTTAACGAACGTTTGTTTAAGAACAAAAAACGTATAGTATTTTTAACATTTTATTTATGTGATACTATATTGCGTACTAAAATATCGGTAAATTCTGAGAAATTCAATGTAAGATTTCCAACTAAAAGACTCTTTGTATTCCGAATATAAAATTCATCTTCGATTATATTGTTATGGATAATTAATCGATTAAATTTCTCTAATTTTAAAATTTAATATATAATCATAGATATGTGGTCAAATTTTACAAGTTAATTAATTTAGTTTTTAAAAATTATTTTATTGAAAATTATCAATGTTAGTTTAATAATATCAATATTTTATAAGATGGCAATTATCTTGGAAATGATTATAATATAAGTTTTTTATTTTAATATATTCCAAGCTACTTTGAATACATTATATTTATGTTAAATATATTTTTCTAATTATGTTGCTTATACGATATTTTATGGTTTTCGAGTTTCCATAAAAATTAACTTTTAATTTGTGTTTTTTAAATACTTTAATGCAGTATTTGAACATTTTCGTAAATTACTAACTCTAATTTTTTTTTTTACGAAATTTTCATTTTTGAGGTAATTTGCATGAAAATATACACATTATAATAGGATTCTGAAAGTTATTTTTACATAAATAAACCAAGCGTTTTTTAGTCAGAAATGTACCATTCGTTTATTTTCCCTTTCTCGAGTTTAACTCAACTCTCCTTTAAAGAGCCGTTCATTTGACATCTCTAAGATTCTTTGTCTTACTTTAATTCCGTTTACGTCTCTTCATCCCACTCAGTTTTTTCACCATGCATTTTGATCGTACATTGACTTTTTCAGGTAATCGACAGTTAAGCAGATGCTTTATTGTCTTCCAGCGAATGATGAAAAATCACAAGTATTTTCTTTTTGCTTTTATATATACATCGAGAATCTCGCGATTTGATTTACACGCTTCTCTAATTAAGCTTGGATATTTTATTTCTTTTTTTTCTAGTATATTATTATATTTTAAAAATGCAATAAAATAGTAGAATATAAAAAATTTTAATGTTGGTGTGTTAAACTCTACAATGATTTTATAGAATTTTTTGTAATCATTATTCAATCATTTAACTATCAATTTATTAATGTGAAAAAGTTCAAAATCTTTGAAAATATTTATAAAGATTTAGTATGTATTCATAATAGGTTAAATAGATCTTATTAAATCTTTTTTAAATTTTTCGACGTATAAAAAGAAGTAATTATAATGCCTGTAATGGAAAGTAAATAAAACTGGCTTAAAAAGTGATAGTTATTTTATGTTTAAAAATTATAATATTTCTAATTTTTTAATTTAAATTTTACTTCAAAATGTAATAATTTTTTCAATGTATACTAAACGTATTGTAATATGCTATTAATAGTTAAATTTTATTTTCAATTAATACTAATCTCATTATTTTTTTCATTTTAAATTAGAAATTCGGAATATAATATAAATTTTTAATGAATCAATTTTCTCTGAGAAGTGGAAAACTCTAATACTTTTAAAAATATATTGATATAATCATATTGCAAGATGTGAGAATTATGTTTCAAATATTACTTTCTTATCATTTAAAATCTTTAAAATTATAAATCCTTTCCTAAGTTTCATGAAAAACACAGAATCTATGATGTAAAGATTATTATGGATGAAAATATAATTTAAGATGTACTTATAAGTATATTTCAAAGCTAAATATTGCCATACATAAACTCAGAATATAAAATTAATATATTAATTATTTTAATAACTAAGTGATAAAAATAATATTTATAAAGTTATTGAGAGAGGCAAATCTAGAAATTTTGCAAATATTTAGTTGTATGAGGTGGAATGGAAAATGTATATTTTATTCGCTTAAGTTTATTAAAATTAAAATAAAATTTTTTATAATTTATTTTCTTTTTTTAACATCTTTGAAAGCAAAATAAATATATAGAAGTTAATATAAAAGTATAGAATATCATTGATTTCTCAAATAAATTAAGTTTTGCATTACTTTATTAAAATGTGAAAACCAGGAAATTAAATATATAAAATGAATTTTTTGTATATTTATATATAAAATGTTATTTAATTATAACTTAGATAAATAAAAAATAAAATAGAATAAAAAAGTAAGAACAACTATGAAAAAGTTATCTTATTATGTTTTTGAGTGTTTATAAGTTTTAATGAAAATAGACATAAAGTTTTCAAAATGACTTAAAATTAATTTATCGGTATATATCTTTTATTTAATTTTTAAATATACTCAACAACATAAATTTATGAAAAATCTAAACTAGGATTATCATTGTTGTTAAGATAAAGTTGAAAAATAAAAGATTACGCGATAAATTTTTTGGATATTAGAAATAAATAAAAATATAAGATAAAATAGAAAGAGAAAAAAATTTCATTTGCAGTATTGTAAAATGAAGGAAAGAAAAATCTATCGGTTATTAATTTACAACACCATATCGCAAAATTTATCGTTCAATTTCGGCTAGAGATATAAAAACGTGCGGAATTTCATTATTTCGTCAAGACGGCAAAATAGGTATGCAAGAAAGATAGAAAACAAGTCGAAGTTGGTTTGCTCAAGGGCATGCGAGCCGTGACTTTATATTCCGCGTTCGTTATCGATCAAACATCCCGACTCGCGCTTCCTCGCTTCCTCTAGGTCATGGGCTCCACGGCGCCCTTCAGCCGAATTATCGCACCGTTATCTACGCTGGAGGTAAAATCACGATCTCGATGGGTATGTTAATGATATCCGAGATCAATTTATTTTTATTATTTTAACCCGAGAATTCGCTGGAGTGCACTTCTCCACAAAATTTATTCGCAAAAGCTTAGCGTACGATAATCATAACATCTTCCTTCTTAAGAGGATAATATTTTCTTTACCGAGATTTCAATCTTATTTAAATTTTTCATATAAATATTTACCATTATAGACGGAACCAATGGATGCTAAAAAACTATGACTTGAGTGTAAAATGTCGAAAATAAAAATAATACACAATTTATTTGATTTGTTTTGTTTTTATTTGTATATTCAAATAATTTTAGCAAAATTCAACACTTGATAAATTCTGTGAAGAGTTCTATTATAAGATTCATAATTCTTGAAAATATATATTAACCGATTATTCAGATACAAGGTTTTAGTTATGAACAATAATTATTCTATATACATATTATATAGTGCGATCAAAAGTTAAATTTTATACAAAATATTATGAAGATTAAGCTTATAAATATAAAAGTATGCATAGAAAAACTTTTGTGGAAGAATCGTGTATAAAACTCCAAAAACTAATGAAAGTAAATGTGTATTAAACAAAATTTAATATATTATGACATTATTAAAATTTTAATGAGTATTTTACTCAAAATGAATAAATTTATATCAAAACATTTTCTATCTTTGAATATAATTTATGTACGATAATTATCTGAACGTTAAACTAAATAAAAATAATTCAGTTTTATAAATTTATTACATGACCTTCAAAGATACTTTTAAAGCGATGATTTATATTAAAATATTTTCAATACAATATTATCTTCCGATTAAAATAAGTAATAGAGTTGATAGAAATAACAAAAAGCTATTATTTATATCATACTTTTCATTGTTTTTGAATAAAAATAATTTTTTTGTATTACAGTATAAGAACTTACGTAATGTAGAACTTATTAATTAGAATTTTCTTAAGGGAACATCGAAAACATTGCAATGTTTTATTAACAAATTATGCATTCAGTTTTAGAATAATATATATTTAGAGTGAAACTATGTTCTTAATATTAACATTTTAATAAAATAATATATTTCATTCCTTTTCTTGTAAATGATAATATACTTATTATATTAAAAAGATATTATAACAGAGACAGTGAATTTAAAAATACTGTTCGTACCATATTTATCAAAGGATTCTACAATGTTGACGTTAAAATTTCAAAGTACAATTAATTTATCTTTGAATTATAATAATTTAAAGTATAAAAATATTCAAAGGTAATTAATTTTTATAATAATTTTATTAATATCCTTTTCGATATCATTTAATTACAACATTTTTTCAGTTTTTATTTATTTATTTAAAATCTTATACTTTGCTAAATATCATTGCTACATTAAACTAAAGTACAAATATATATGTCAAATAGCCATGTCAATTAATTGAATTTACAATTCTTATAAAAATATGGAAAAGAATGTAAGCTATCTGATATCTTATAATATATATTATACGTATTTCGTAAACTATTTTGAAAGTTGTTATTGTAGCAAATGTAAATGAAAATAGGTAACAGTGCATAAAAGATGACCTGATCTGTGATTTATAGTTATAACTTTAATGGTTGTAAAATACATGTTTGTTAAATGCTCTCAGATCTATTTCTCTCGCTCTCTTTCTGTCTTTGTCTCTCGATATTCAAGAAATCTTACAAAACTTGAATTAATTCTAAACAACGTTGGAAACTTCGTATACACTTTATACATTCAAAAATTTATAATGTAAATTTTGAATTATTTTATTTTAATAAACTTATATTATTATCAAAAATCTTGTTTCTTTTATTTTGATCGAACTACTCATTAAAAATAAAAAATATTTTTAAAACACGCGAAAGATAACATTGGAAATTGCTGCATTGTTTCATATATCACTATTATGAAACACACCTTCGTTGCAGGAGCAGATTTCACATATACAATCTCCTAATTGTCCAACTCGTTAGATAGTTAGAAAATTCGACTAACAATCGATCGATAGGTTTCTGTGTCGTGTACATGCTCTGTATTATATACCTTATTACTTTGTTATTTTAATCACGTATATTCATATATATCGAGTTGGTTACAAATTTCGTATTATAAAAGCAAAATTGACTCGGTGTTTCTATCGCATCGATTACTGCATTTGCTCGACATTTGTTCACCCGCTGTGTGATATATGTGTATACCTTGTTTCTCACGAAAGCAATATTTGTCATCGCTTCCGGAGACTATAAGTAAAATCATTAGTCATTGATATCCTTTCTGTCGTCATTGGTATTAATGAAAAATCTCACGCTATAACTGAACTACGACTTGTGTAGTGTGTCATGTTTGGTAGCTTAGTTGTATTATCCAATTTGTACTTTTTGATTACTTCCGTGATCTGGATTTTGCTTGATCTATATTCATCAAAGACTCAATGTTATCGGGAACGGTTTTAATTTTTTCTCATAGATAGGCTTAACTTAAAAATTAGCGACACACCTTAATCAATAAATTTTCGTCTACATTGATTTCTTAAAAATCATGATATAAATTTTAGGAAGTTTCATACTTGAAATTTTCTATTTAACTTGATTTTTATTAATTAATAACATTTTTATTATTATTAAATTGAGAAAAATACATATTATTACTAAATTATAGAGTATTACTTTAAAGCAAATAAATTTTAATAAACGCACTTTGATAAAATATATTTATATTCGTAACTCTTTTTTATTACTTTAAATATGAATATGTACATATCATCTTCTGTTTTAAGTATTAAAATATTGTAATAAATTAAAATAAATTACTTTTGATGCTTTTTTTAAATTTGAATGATTTAGTGTAAAAAAAGAAAGCGAAGAAATTGAATATATATTATGCAGAAAATTATGATCCTCAAAAAGAAAAAGAAAATAAATAAACTAATTAACCACTGACTATAAATTATTTTCTGATCAGAAATGAACAATTATTAATAATTATTTTTTATATTTCAAAGTACGTTCTTAAAAACAGAAACAGATTTTAAATAAAATTATATATAAGTTAATTAACGGTACTGATCGAAGATAAATCATATTCATTAAAAAAATGTTATATTACAAATTGCAACATAAATAAAGAAAAAAAATTAATCGAAAAAAATTTTTAAATCTTCATAAAATCAATTGGCATAATTAAACAATAATTTTTTCCAATTTTATAAATTCGTATAATCTATTTAGATATAATCTACACTTACATATATAATAAAATTGTAATAATAAATAAAGATCAAGAATCTTAAATAAGAATAAAGTTAAATTATAGCTCACCATCAATAGTTATGTAAGGTATCTCTCGTAACTTTCTCGCATATGAATTATGATAATAAGATTTTAGGATAATACTCTGAAATGTCACTATATAAGCTTTATAATAATTAAATACTTCTCGTACATACTTCAACTGACTTTCATCTAAAGTTTTTACATATACTTAGACTAAGATAAAATATCGTATTTATAATCTTAAAACTCTAAAATAACGAATTTATTCATTTTAAAACTATAACACAATTTACAAATTATAAATCGGTAATATTACTTTTCTTATTAATTAGCAAGACTACTTTATTATTAAAATACATTGATAAAACCATTTCTTAAATAGCCTAAATACAATTTTTATAATATTAAGTTAAATTAGTATTTTTTAAGTCTTTTAATCAGTCCATTTCTATACCATTTCTCTAAATTCAAATGTAATTATTTGTATAATATAGAAAAGTTTTAATTATATCATTTTACTTGAATATAGCTATAATTATATTAAAAAAAATTAATTACGCAGTATAATAAATCATACTAAATTTAAGCATCGATAATTTTATATATTTCTAAATTTTTTTTTATATAAAATCATAACTATTGGTAATAGTTTAAACAGTTACAAAACATTTTATAAAGATATTACGTAAATACCTAACAACATCGCTTTCTTAAGACCAATTTAATGACTGCGGATATGCATCTCGACAATTTAATTTACATTCACCCTTTTAAATTTCGCAAATACCCAGGATCGTCTTTTATGCTATCGAGAAATATATGAGGTCTCCGCAGATTTGTGGGCGAGCGATTGTGAAGCGACGAAAAGTGCACCAGCAGATATAAGTAGGAAATCGAGATCGCGTGGGATGTCTCCTGTATGTTCTGCCCACGCGTCGATAATCTTTCTTCTTCTCCTTTCGATACCACCCCTTTCTTAATTTCTTAGCTAAGGCTATTGTTTTATTTCACTTTTTTATGAGTTTAATAAAACTTGACAAAGAAAATGCTCGAAACAATTTGTATACCTACATGTAAATCTTTTGTTAATGTTGATTAATCTTTTGCTATGAAGTAATGCTGAAGTTATACAGGAAATATTTATGCGTATTTGTATTATTTCAAATATTAGAATCTACACCTTTATTTATTTAAACTCTATCTATTTTCTTAATATATGATTAACTATAATATAATTTGAATAAATGAAGAGCGAATTTTAATAAAAAATTATACTTGAATAATTAAAATAAGTATTTGATTATTACAATACTTTATGAATACCTTAATTACATTAAATTTATTATTTATATATAAATAAATAATTACAATATTAAATTTTCATTCTATTTATTATTCGATAATATAAAGAAAACAATATAAATTATTTGTGTAATTATAGTAAATCTTAAAATACTAATTTCGTACACGTCACATATCTCATATTTTCATGTTCAAAACAGTAATTGTCGTAGAAGTTTTGATTAATAATAATAACTTGTGGCTAAAACAAAAATATAATTGTAACTAGCACTTGATTTTTTAATTATAGTAAAAAGTGTTATACGACAGATTGACTAAACTAAAATTTAGATAAAATACCGGAATATTAGAGTTTGCGGTTACTATAATAAAATTATAAAATATTCAAATTATTCTATTAAAATAAATTTTTTTATAATCTAATTCTATAATAAATTCATCTGATTAAAATAATATTGTACGTACAAAAAAATATATATGTGTATACTGCTTGATGATTCATATGTAATATTTTTGGAAACATAAATTATCAAGAACATCCATAATATTAAGATTTGATTTAAAATTCGACAATGGAAACTTGAAAAATTTAAGTGGAAGTGTAATAAATGAATTGATATTTTTTTAAGATAAAATGATCAATTTTTTAAAGTAACTGTAGATATTTAAAAAAATTTTTTAAAAATAGAATTTTAATTTTAATTTTTTATAAAATATTAAATATGTATCTTGATGGAAATAAAAAGACAATATTGCTTGTTAATATGATTGATTTGATGAATTCAAATAAATACTAATCATGATTTTATATATGAATATTCATATGATATCATTATTAAATTTTTTATTATAATTTTAAGATTAAATATTATATTGAAGAAATATGCATAATTAATAGTATCAAATTTTCTTTTTCTTTTATTTTCATCTACAAAATTATAACTAAATATAGCTAAAAAGATAAGTCATCTACAGTCGAAGACAAAAGAATCGGTTATAAAAAGTTAAAAGTAATATTGAATATAAAAAAAATAACAATTTTATATAAAATTAAATATAAATTTTAAAGAAAAATGTTCAATATAATTAATATACTAAGTTTAAATTCATAAAAAATACTGTATTATATTTTGTGAAGATTACACCTGTAATTTTGTAAACTAACAATAATGAGTTGATTATTAGTTATTCCATCCATAAATTATATTTCTTGAAAAAATATAATACACAAAAGAATGTAGAAAATATTAAAGGAGTTGTGGTTTATCTACTTATTTCTCAGAGAGAAGGTAACGTGATAGACAAGTGAGTAATTCTAATCTCTAATAGAGAAAACCTTACTTAAGGATTTTCTAAAACTAAGCTATGAGATGCAAGTATAATATAAGGTGATTTTGTTATGAAAAAATTTGTGAATACATATTTTAAGTATTTAAATACCTGATTACAGCGTATGAAGAAAAAATGTAAGTTATTATTTATACTAATTACAGAGCTTGAAAATTCACATGCAAGAACGCGAATGAATCGTCGATGAATATATGAAAAAAATTAACTATTTCAAGTCTATTAGGATACTTCAAGGAATAAAATAACAAAAATTATTTTTCAGAACACAATAATAATTTAAACTTAAATATAGAAATTCTAAAATTATATTAGTTTATGCAGTGAATTTATACAGACATATATATGATTATAAAAGATTTTTAACGAATATAAAATTATTTTAAAATAATTTTATACCGGTTATATTATATATTAAATTTTTTTTAATATATACCAAAATTGTTGTTATTAGTGTCAGACTATTTATATCATTTGTCTCTTTAGATTAAATATTTATTATAAAGTAATCAGTATTATTCTCAGGAGATCGTTATATATTTTCTTTTCTTTGATCGAAAAAATTTTTAGTAACAAATACGTACAAATATATAACCTCCATCGGAATATAAATCTTGTGTTCTATATCATTTGCTTTAGATTTGTTTCATTATACAAGTTATATGTGATAAATGCGGAAATGACGAAGCGTCAGCTGTGGATGACAGATGCAGAAAAACTTCAAAGGTGTAACCAATCTTAGTATATACTTTGAACTGCAGCGAACGTGAGAAACTAAGTAAGAAGATAAATATACCGTAAACAAAACATGAAACTAAACCTTGTATTCCTTTCAAATAAATATGATACTACTTCCTATTTTGCACACTCGGTAAAACAAATACAGAGAATAACGGTATGAGTTTTCATACCATTTAGCAAGGATTCGCATTATATGGTATTATATTTGATTAAGATGAACTTAAGTTAGATTCAATAGTTACGTTATAAAAATAAAAACCGTTAACCGAGATATTTTTTTCGTCGATTGTAACTTACCTTTAAAATTATTTATTAGTATTCAATAATAATATTAACTTGAAGAAAATTTAATTACCAAGGTCATAACTCATATGAAATTTTCAGTAAGTGTAATAAAAATAAAAACAATAAAATAATAATAATATATGAAGCACGAAAATCGTAAAACATTCCCATAATATAGAAACAGTTTAAATTACATTCAATTCTTATTATTTTAAAGAATATTAGTATTTAATTTTAATTTTTCTTGATAAATATTAAATGTAAAATGAATAAAGAATATTATATTATTGTTTTTTTTAATTATGCATTTAAAAATTCTAGACCGTATTGACATATCATAATTCAGATTTATCAGTATAAAATTAAAAATAGTAAATTAATTTTTTATGTAGCATTAATTGGTAGCAATATTTGCATAAGAAATATATACGAATAATACAATCTTTATCAGATTCTTGACCAATATATGTAAAACCGGTAAGAAGCGTTTTTATTAAATGCGTTCGAATTTGTACCGAATGGTTAAATGTAAACATTCAATATTACTCGTAAAGTATTAAAAGATTTTATAATTATACAATGATTTAAAATAAATTATATATATAGTTTTACTAAATATTACAATTATATAAAATATTTAAAGAAAAAAAAACATTTTAAATAAGTTGCTTAATTAGAATTTAAGTAAATTAACTACAAAGTAATAAATCTTTACACGTTGTTCCATATTCTATAACCAAGGTTGATAATTCGTATTTCGAATCGATGCAATTCAGAAACAAAATTTTCAGGGATTTATAGCAACGTATAAAAACTTCATGCGTACTTTTATATCTTTAAAATCATTATACGACGTCTTAAATCTTTATTCAGTGAAATAACTATAAAAGTAACCGGTCGAAATATGGCGAACGTACTCGAATTTTTAGCGATTATTTATTTCGAAATCAATTCGACTTCCTCATTTTTAAAAAAACATTCGATCAGTTTAAATATGCGTATAAATTATTTATTCAGAGTTTTATTAAATATTCATACGCGAGACAAAGTAAATAAAACCTTTTTCCGAATTTGAAGTGGAGACGTTATCGCTTGTTACAAGATGAATCTTGCCTTCGAAAACATTTTAAACTAAATACAATAAAGTAAATGCCACCTACGTTCGAAAACGCTAAAGCAGGATATAAACAGGAGGAAAAACGAAAATAAAATTATACCGAAGAAATGCAGGAGTAGCAAACTAACCCTTTGTCTACGTTAAAGTTAGCGCGGGCGGTGCGCTTACCTATATGTCATCATTCGCAGCGATAAACAATCGAGCGCGTATGTCGACCTACCTCCAACATCCAAGCTAATAATTTATCTTGACAGTTTGGACGAAGGCCCGTTTACTCGTTCTTCCAAAGAGCGTAAAAAGGAATCGACGTTCTTACTAGAATTATCGAGAAGCCATTCAATTATGCGCTGCTCTTAGGAATTGTTACTTTTCGACAAGCCTTTACCTAATTCTCTTACAAATTTCTTTTGAAAACGGATGGGAAATTTGAAAACGGACGATTGATTCGATGAGTTTTTAAAACGGATCAAAATATTCTTAATCTAATATATAGTAAAGAATCGTAATTTTATTATTGTTTATGAGTAGGAACGATGCGATATATTTTGATGTTTTACGTATTGAACGTTAGAATTTAGTAGTATTGTAAAATAATTACTATTAAAATTTTTTTAATTTAAAATATTTATACACTTAGAAGTAATCATTCGATCGATTAATAAAATAATCTAATTATACGCAAGTTTAAAAGGTAGTTAAGTACATGCCCATTTGCGTATTTATAATCTAATATGAATCTGATTATCGATGCACTGCTATACTTTGAAATATAACCATACAAATTTATACGTTAACTTTTCTCCTGAGATTGGTAGCGGATATAATTAAAGGATTCACTCGGGTTAAAAAAGTTTTTTACAAACGAATCACTCGTTAAATGTGTTGAAATGAACGAACGACGGAAAAATAAATTCCATTCGTTAAACTCGAAATTGCTTTCATTTATACGAACCATGTTATAAACGCTGAACGGACAACAACGAAATGTCTCGGATGCAAATTAAAATCTAAACGCAAACTCGCTTCCAAAGTTTCTCAGTGTGCGTAAACTCAATGCGCGCCTCGCGGATGTATACAGGTACAGATGCGTTCTTATGGAGGGGAGGTTGAGTTGGCCGCTGAATATACGATCACAAGGCTGATTCTGGACCGCATTGCAGAGGTCTCCCGGTCCAAGGTCACTGGTGTTAGTACGCGCTCGTGTAACGTCAAACCAGAGACTTTCTTTCTCCCGGGACAACATGGACACATCCACACACAATCAAATGAATCCACATGAAAATTCTCCTTATTTTTATATATTCGTTTAATAGAGTATTTTTCTCATTCTCAATTTTGTTTCGTTTGTTCTTATATTTTTAACGGTAATTTGTAAGGATATTTATTTGCACGATAAAAAACTTTACTATACTATACTGCGACTGAATACCGTAGAAGAGAAAACAATTTGATATTTTTAAATATTTTTTTTTATCTAAAAAACTATATTATGGAAATAATGTAATTTACATTCGTATTGTGTATATTTTTATTATATATGTTATAAAATATAAATTACCATGTATATGCACAAAAAATATTTTGACTAAAAATCTAAATTAGTATCGGAATAACGATAATCATGTTATTACAATTTATTTAAAATATCCTTTATTTTGCAGGATATATGATAAAAAAAAATTTGATCGTTATGATCAATACAGTTTTATAGCTTGCAATTCTCGTTGTACTTACAAAAACTATGGTTTGATTTGTATTTTATGTATTTTAACTTTATCTTAGATCCAGTAAAATACTTTTATTGGTTTATTTACCATAATATTATAACTTTCTAACATTAGATTATCTGAGATATTACTTGAAATTTTCATTTTATTTGAGAAAACACTTTCAATGTTTTTATAAAATAACGGTGTGCTATTGATAAACAGCATTATTTAAATGCAAACGTATCATTTATTTTAGGTATTCATTTTTATACACAATTTATAACAAATTTGGCATAAAATAATCTTACATTATAGTATAATTTGAAATTGTACGTTTATTTCATAAAACTCGTATGTATATCAATGGATAATTCTTATTCTATAGTTTCGTTAAAATTTTCATTCATTTTTCCAAAAGTACATTGATTCAGACATAGCAGTCTAAAAATATAATTATTTTACGTTTTTTTAATGACTGCATTACTTAATCATTTAATAGACTTTATTTTAAATATTTAATATTTTATTAAATATATATGCATAACCTGATTATGTACAGTGTATACGTATATATCATATATTAACATAAGTCCAATAACTCTGGATAAAAATTATGTAATTGTAATCAGTATATTTTACTACGTCATTTAAATGAAAATTTATGATTTGCTCATTGATTACGTTGGAATAAAAATGTATTTACTTAATTACATCAAAAAGAAAAAGTTAAATTCAACACCTCATACATAAACATAATTAAAATTTTTCTTAATTACACTTGTATTACACGTTCTTATCTGGGATATGAATTAGATTAAATTGTATACATAAAAATAATAGATATTTATTTATTTATCTAATTGACATAAAAATTGTGCATGGAAATTTTTGATACGGAAAATTATTTTGAATAAATATTCAAAATTAATTTATTCAGTAGTGATATGTAGTTAATTATCTCTTAGAATTTAAATTTTGATTATCGTGACATGTAAAATATATATTTACTTTTCATGTTTGGATAATTGCGATTTTCTATATGAATAAAAATTTGAATAGGTAGAGAACATCAGCTCAAGTTGATATTTCTTATGCTTTTACACAACGTTCGTGATTGAAGACTGACGTGCGATTCTTCCTTGCATTCAAAAGTTAACGAATGGCTCACCAAAGTAGATTCGTTCTCGAGAAATGACAAATCAGATTCTGCGGAGGCTTTTTGAATTGCAACTACACCGGCACTTGTCTCGCGATTCTATCGCTTGATTATTGTGCAACTGCTACTGATTTGCAAAAGGGAAAAAATAATGTATTGCTTATATACTTCTCTACGTAGCTGTTATTAATGTAAATACAGATTTCGAAATGCAAAATATAGGAGACAGTCGGAGTATTTATTTCTATGACGTTTGCAACTACAGCATCATATTTATGTTACCAAGAATTTATGATAATCGGACTAATTATATAATCAAAATATAAGCTTATCGAGATCAGTTAGCCCAATTATAATGCCATTAAGATATTGAATAAATTTTAAGTTTATTTATAAATATAAATTTATCTTTTTAACGCATATTAAATAAAATTGATTTATTTTTTATTATAAAGCTTGAATAGAATTTCTTAAAAATGTTATCATAATCGTTAAAGTATAAAAAATTAGATATTAATTTTATGAATAGTTTCTAATTCAAAGAAAATAATTAAGAACAAAATCAATTTATATTTTCTCATTTTTTTATATATTTTATGAATATTGATTACAGAAAATAATTTTCAAATAATTAAACAAATTTTTATTATTTAATTTAAATAATAATCTAATATATTATAAAAAATACCACAATACCGATAATATTATTAGCAATATCAATTGATTACTCACTGATGAACCCGAAACATCGAAACGCTGTTAGCGCAACTAAATCTCTTTATGCCTACACAAGGAATAAGGAATATTAATTCTGCGAGAAATAAATGGAAAATAACATTAAAAATTAAAATAATACCTAATAATACCTAATATGATATAAATTAATAATAGATCGTTAAAAAAAACTAATAACAATAAATGATAATTTTATTCAACTAAACAAAAATGAAACATAAACCGCCATAGAAACATCAACTGAAACGTAATATAAAAGATTATTATAAAAGAAAAAACGTGTAAATTTACAGTTTTCACTCAAATATAAAAAATGAAAAAAGATAGCAATAAAATAGATGTAAAATTATTATTAGTAATATATAGCTAAAATTCATCTAATCATAATATTAGTGTATGTCTAAATGCGATAAAAAATCTTGTCATTTTAAATCAAACATACTATGGAAAATTTAGCTTTTTATTTGAAAATTGCACGCATTACATGTACGAATTTCTTCTTTCTTTCTCCAGTACTCCAAAATTGCGATTTCAATTCTACATATACTGATTCAGAACACGTTCGAAGCAAGCGAATTCCAAGGTATATAAAGTATATCTCGTTACGAGTATTCCGAAGACATACTACAAACGTGACATTCAAGTAACTTTAACATTTAAGTAAGTAACTAATATTTGCTAAAAAATATAACTAAAAATCATATACTCTATCTAGTCGATGATTGTAGTTGTATACTTTATATGTGTATTTTGTATTCCAAGTAAATTTATGAAATCCAACATTTTTATTTTATAACTTTTATGATCTATATTACAGATATTCGAAATAATGTAAATAGTAAAATACTACTTAAATAAGAAATTCGATAAAAGAAACATGTACTTTATATTTGTAGAGAAACTAAGATCGATTAATTGGAATAATAAATTTTTGATGAATAAAATTAATTAAATAGTATTTAATATTATTCACTTTATAAAATTTAATGCCAAACATTTTGGTACTTAAATTTTGTTTATGAAAGTGGAAATCTTTGTTTGTAATTTATTGTTTTAGATAAACAGGTATAGATTTTTATAAGTATCAAAGATAAGCTGATATCATTTTTCAAAAATATTTAATTTTTATAGCTACGGTACATTTAGAAAATTTTATTAACTGCTCAAATTATATATTTATTACGATATTCTGAATTTTCTTAAATTTTGTATTTCAATTTATAAAATTTCATGCTTTGAATTTTAATTTAACTTTAATTATATTGTAACAATTGATTTTTAATTCAATTTTTTGTCAATTTTTTTACTATTTCTATCTTTTATATCAATTTTTTCTTGGAAGAATGTAAAATATTCAGAGAATTGAAATAATTGCTTGAAATCTGAAATAAATGAAAAAGGATTTATTACATTTTCTTTGCTTGGTGCAAAGGTTTTACTCAATATTACTTCTACGTACGCAATCTCAACACAATGTCACTGATCAGACAGCAGGATACCAATATCCGACCAGAGGGAATAAGTAATTAATTTAAGCTTCTACTTCGTGACAATTTGGTTTCGCAGGGTGCGATTGTTCTCTATTTTCTCAAGGTAGGCAACGAACAATTGGGGTTCAAATGTCATCATTCTCAATGATCACTCCTCTAGCCGAAGTTATTCCCTCTCTATTTCGTAATTCTGGCAACAGTTGCTTCTTCCTAGAGTCATTGATGGCTTAAAGGAAGCTTTAATTTATTTTCTCACCCTCCTGACTATCGCAGGTGATTCCTGTTATTTTTCTTGGACGCAATAAAGTTCCTCGTTAATTTTATACCCTGCTTTATATAGTTTCCGAATTAGTCTTTCGTAGTTTAATTTTCTTCTACTATTTTATTGTTACCTTTTCACATTGATTTTTGTATTCCGTTCATGTCATATATCGATTCACTTATATAATTGGTGATTCGATTGCACTAAAATATTTTATATGGATATTTCAACGGTTAATTTTTTGGACTTTAAAAGTTACAAATTTGTATATTACATTTTACTATTTAATAATTTATATCTATATTTTATTAATATTTTTCTATAATAATCAATTTTATAAAAATCAAATATTTTTAAAAATACCAATATAATTATTATTTTAGCAAAAATAAATTCAACGTGTTTCAACGAATAAATTTTTTACAACTCCCTATTCCAGACTTGTGTTATATAATATAACCGTTTAAATATATTATAATGCAAATAACCAGATAAAATGAAAGCACGATAAGTAAGCAAAGCAATCTTAATACGTAAACAGAAGTGATTTAGAAAGGGAACAAAGAGAAAGAAATCGGTTAAAAAGAGTTTTATTGTAACAGACGCGTATGATTAAAACAGACTTTAGTTTTACAGGTATTTTTTCTGAATTTTTATATGGAATTTCACACAAAATATTATTTTAAGCTACGAGCATACATAGTTTACAGAAAAGCATTCCCTAGAGTATAAGAAGAAAAAGCGAGATCTCGTTAAAAAATGAATTTAGACTAAAGCTGACGTATCTAACGAATTTGCACTTTCTATTCACATATAATTTCTGCGCTGTACATTTCATTTCATTTCATTTATTATCGTTACGCAATTTGTGTTTTCACGTATATGAGTAAGAAGAATAATATTTCCCATACGTTCTGTTTAATTTTTATGAAATGTAAATTTAATGATAAATTAAATATATAAATTTGATATGTTTATATTATATATCAAATATTTTACAAGTACATTTATCCATGTATTTATAGATTTTTTTATTTAAAGATAGGTAGAACTTTCTCACTTTAAAAATATTACTACTGCTTATAAATAAAAATATTACTTATTTTTGTTGAAGTTTATTTATATACATATGCATAAATATACATATATATTCGCTTGGCAAAAATACAAAATGTCACACAAGAATTTAAAATGAATTTCATATAGGAAATGTAAATAATTTTTTGACCTTTTTTTTACTGTTATATATAAGAAGGAGTCATGAGAATCATCAATGGGTAGTTCGAAAAAAGCCATAATAATGTAATATGAAGTGAAATTACTTTAATGCTAAGTACGATTAAATTAAATTTGTTTTTAATTAGTCAAATTCTAATTTATATTTATATATTCATATAATAGTAGATACGTATTTAAAACTTTAACAGATTAATCGCAATCTAAAATGATAGATAATAGCAGATTATTTTTGTTCTTATTGATTTTTTTTTTATTAATAAACAATACTGTTAGTAAAATAAAGGTTTCTAATTAAGTGATTAACTAATTAATAATTGAATACTTTCAATAAATGAAATAGATTTGTTCAGAATTAACTTTAACATTTTATTTTTTCCTTATTGAAATAAATATGTCAGAAAGTTCATAGTAATAAGAACATCTTTTAAGTTAGAATTTTAAGTTTATTTTCCATTCCAAACCCAAACATTTCATTTTATGACCATGAAAATATCACATAAAATTATCATAATGAAATCTGAAATTATCTTGAAACGACTTCTTCCTGTTTGCACTAACTCGATATAATATAAAAATACTATTCTCGCATAAATTAAGTTTTAGTTGTGATGTAATTTTCAGTTAATATAATACAATAATTAATCTTCAAAAATTTATAGTATTTTTTTCACATAATTTTAATTTTGATAATAATACATTTAATTTTTTTATGAGTGCTTCATAATAAAATAATTAAATAGCTAATCTATTGAATATATTTACTATACGTATATATATATATATACAAAATACAATAAAGAAAGGAAAAGATACTTAAAGAATGTTGGAATTATGGCATGAGTGAAACTAGAATAATTGAATTTAGGAATTTTCAATTAATTTATATCTGTAAAAATTTATAATCATTTTTTTATCTCAATTTTTATACAATTATTAAAGAGAAAAAAAACATGTATACTAATTAAGATTAGATTAGATCACTAACATACATTTCACGTTATAATGTTTTACTCATTTTCTTTTGATAACCGAACAATTCGCGTCTTTATTCCATTTTTATAGCTCGTTTGCATGCACTTATTTTCTTTTGAATCAACTAGAAAATAATCAAAGGTTAATTTTCTAAGAGTTATATGCGCTATAAAATAGTTCTTTAAAATTGAAATATTTTTTTAAGATTTATAGAAGAAATTTATGTCTCATTTTATGAATAGCTCATAGTTAATTATATATTAACAAATTATTCTTTTGTTACACAATAGATTTTTTTAATGAAACATATTGATAAGAATAATGTTTTAATAGTAATTAATAAAGTAGTGATATAGAAAAATCAAGTAAAAGTCACATTATTTTACTAGACCAGAAATCAAACAACGAATCTGTCATTTCTTTTCCTATAGTAGCTTAATTAATGATTTCTGTGCACGCCACGTTTTTAATATTCAATTAATCTTATGATATATAATTATATCTTCAAATGTCATATATCATATGGTCTATATAAAAGAAATGTAACGATATTTTTTCCGCGATTATTAATAATAATAATCATTATAAATAGTATATCAATACAGATAGAAATAATGTAAATAATTAATGCTAACATCTTTATATGATATTATCAATATAAATAATTTATCGATATATATAATTTAACAATATAAATTTATATTGTATCTATACTTCGATCTGTAACAAGAAATAAAATAGTTTACTAAAGTAAGCATTTACTGTAACATAAAATTTTAATTAAATGCTGATGATAGAAAAAATCCTTGTACCTAATTATAATAAATCAGATAAATTGACTTCCTCTTACCTGATTCTGTCAATCAATCTATTTATTAAGTCTTAGTTCTGTAGAAATCTTGTTAAAAATTTAATATATACTGTGCTTTTTAAATATATATCCAAATAATTCATTCAAATATTGAATATTCAAAACAATTTCTTCCTAGAAAATTTTGCTTTTACATATTTAATGAGTTTTATTTTTAAATAAATTATATTTTTATCATAAACTATCTATTATAAAAAAGTGAATTATATTGTAGAAATTTTTTTTATATTTAATAGATTTTTCAAGGTTATTTTCAAAGCTATTTCAAATTTAAAAGAAAAATACTGTCATTTTGAAACTAGGATAAATGCGTTCCCAATTTATGGACATATATAGTACTTTAATATTTTTTGGTATTTAATATCATTAAATCAATTTTTGAGTGGTGCATTATATTATAGAATGTAAATAAAGTAATAAAATGAAGAATATAATTAGAATATATAAATATTTTAATTTCGAATATAAGGATATTAAATAAGGATATTAAATTTGTTATATATTTTAATAAGATATATTAATATCTCAAATTATAAATCTTAAATTTTAGTTTAATTTAGTTTAAAAATACTAAAAGTATTAATCGTAGATAAATGGCAAAAGAGTGAAGGATATTCTTTTTATTAAGTGTTTAATTTTTACATTATAATTTCTCGCAAAGATTGATTGATTTTCTAAATTATGAAAGTCTACACGGCATTTATATTAAATCATAAATTTGATGTACCATAAAATGATCTTTAATATTTATATTTCACTTGTATAAAAATATTGTTTACAATATTATTAAAATCAAATCTTATTTATTTAATGTAAATTTTGAATTAATAAAAATAATAATTATAAAATGTAAAGTGTAATATTCATACAAACGTGAAATTATATAATTTTATCTAGTGACACTTTCTAAAAATTACGAAACCAAAATTTTTCAAACATCAAATTCGTATTTAATTCTGTCATAATATAAAATCTTAGGTCCTAGTAAAACATGCTATTAAAATTTACGACAAAAATAGATCGAAGAACTTTATAATATAACACTAATTTTTAGGAAGATAAGAAGTTCAACTGTGATAATAAAAATTGCAGCTAAAATGTTAGAGATTGGAAATTCCCTCTTTTTACTTATTATTTATAATTTAAATGAATCTATTTTTCTTAAATAAACGAGTAGAAAAATAATATATTTTTTTGGCTTAACATATTTGTTATGATGTTTGTCTCTATGATTTGTAAGTATAAAATTAATAATTTATGACGTCCATGACTTACTTCTTAGTTTAGAAGATGAAAATAGAACCATTTATGTATACAGTTCATTGTTATAAATTTCTGAGAAATTTTTGTACAGTCGTCGTTATTTTATATCTTTTACAGCGTGTTTCTAAAGTAATACAAGTAATATTTATATAATTGAAATTATAATAAATAAAACACTTTTCATATGATATTTAAATAAATATATATATTTTTTATTTTCATAAAATATTTACATGTCATATATATACGTTTGATAATAATTTGATAGAACAACTAAGGAAAATTTGTTAAATATCTTGGAATCATTATTCTAGAAATACATATATTTACACTCTAAATTAAATATAGTAATATAATGATTAACAATAAAATGATATCACTAAAAATATATCAAATTTTTTTAAATTTTACAAATTTCTCTACGCGTTTTGTTCTTAAGGAAAATTAAACGGATAGAAACAAAAAATAGTGTAGTCATATTTGAAAATCAGAAAGTTCTATACAGTTATCTTCGTGATTTAATTCCAACATAATTGTTCTTGTTAGTAGAGATAAAATAAAAACATAAGAGCTGTTAGCTGAAATACAATCAACTGTTTAATTTTCGTTATTTAAAAAATGTAGCATCTCTCAAAATTATTACAAAAAAAACTATGAATAATCGGGATATTAAAATTGCACCATAATCTTTAATTTCTGTAAAATTGATTAAAATTAACTTTTTAAAACTGATATTTATAATATATGCTTAAAATAGTTATTGATAATTTAAAATATAAGCTCACAAATTTATAAATTTGATTTAATTTTATTCAAACTGTAGTTTATTTAAAAAGACTTTTTTATTAAAAGTTAAATCTTTTAATTCAAAATTAAAAATTTTCTTTTATTACTAGTATCTATTTAGCTATGAATCAAATAGTTTATAACTAAATAAATTCTGAAAATTATTTATTTATGTTACATAATTCTTGAAAAAATATTTATATTCGCGGTATATTGAATTTAAATTTTATGCATTTTGTTATATTATATTATTTATACATACTACTTTTATTTGTAAATTATAATTTTTATTCAATTTTCAATAATATTTATTCTAGTCGTTTAAAATTATTCGTAGATTTTAAGAAACATCACAAAATAAAATAATTTTATTCTTACCAATAAGTTACGATAGATGAATTTATATCAAATTCTATATTCTGTTCGTTCTTAATATAAATATAAGTTTTTTCAAAGTTACGTTTAAAATTATAATTATTTTTCCTCTTATATTTTTATTTTTGTCTTCTAATCTATAAGAAAGAAAACAGTTAAATAATTAAACCTAAAATATAGATCTATAATATATACAAAAATTTTATGACGTATGTTAATATGTATTTCTTACAAGAAATCAAATTTGAATTTACTTGACTTAAGATATGATATTATGATGATATTATCTCGAGCATGAAAAGAAGTATTATGGAATACATTATACAGTTCTAAATAAATTCTAACGATGTTTATTTTACACTTTTTTCCTGAATAATCGGGTATGTACACTTACAATAATATTATACGTAAAATTTTTTCTTAATAACTCACGTACTTGCTGAATTTTTAAATTAGTTTAATTTTAAATATAAAAATTAAATTTATTAATAAGATATAATATAACAGAAAAAGTAAAATTGTTTTATAAGAATTATATACATATATATATATATATATATAGTTATAGATAATTAAAACTACAGATAATACAATGAATCTTTGTAACTTGAGTTTAACTCATTCTATATACATGGTTTAGAAGATTGTAATTTCGGTATAAATAGTGACGGTATTATAGTATCACGAATAATCCTTCTTTTTTATGAACCCATAAAGGATTAAGTTTTAATACAAGTTTCTCAAATGTGTGTGCTTTTCAACGTGTCGCTCATTTCAGAGTTAAGTAGATGGATCAAGTCGGTATATACAACTATTTCTATGTAATTTGACGTCTCTAGTAGATTTAGGGACACACTTGAATGTACCTAACTGCATTACCAGCGTATTTTGGTAATATATTTGAAAGCGCATTTGAATTTCTCATAAATTATGAAAAAGTGATTTAAATTTAAATTTATATAGCATAATTTAATTTATCGTTATTTTATTGTTATCCAAACTCTATGTTCAATACTTTTATAAATTTTCAAATATCATCAAAAACAAAATTATACCAAAGTTATTCAGTTTCTTCAATTCAATACATATTTTACTCATTTGTTAATAATACATATTTAACTACAGTATTTGACAAATAATTTAACTACGATAGTTTTTAAAACACTAACTTATTATCAATGATAAAAAACTATACATTAAATCATAAGAAAATTGTATTGAAATATAGTATTTATACAATTTTCTTATATTTTTTGTTTGGTTGATATATTTAAATTATGCTATAAAATGTTTCTAAATTATACATACTTTTTATATTTTTTAATATTTATTATTAAAAAATATGCGAATTGTTTAATTATTCTTAATAATGGATTTAATAAAATTCAAATGCGTATACACATCAGTGTGTATATCAGGTACATGTGTGGCGCATGGCACACTGAATGAAATAATACCGACGATTTTACCATTTTTAACTACTGGACCTCCACTATCTCCCTGTAAAAATAGATAAAGTCTATTTTAAAATCGCTTTCTCAATAAACTTGCACAAAGTATAAATGATTTGAAATGTATACAAATTCAGATAAATTTTTCCGATTCGTTAAAACTAGCCAAATAGTTATTAATATTAGTTAGAAATTAAAAATTTTTTATAAATCACTTTCCCTTTTTCATTGTTATTTTTATAATATTTAATATACAATAATTTCAATGAAATTTGTGAGAAAGGGATCAATGTTAACAATATATATAATATCAAAAAACTTACGATGCATCCACCTGCTCTTTGTTTATGAGTGCATATTTGATCTTGAAGAATAGGAAAAGTAAATAGCCTGGCACATTCTTGAAAATCGATAACTTTTACCGAAACGTGGTATAATGTGGTAGGATACACGTTGGATGGATAATACGTTAAACCCCAACCGCACAGTGTAACTTCGGTACCAGTGGAAATCGGACTATTTGGAAGTTCTATTATCTTTTGTAATGAGTTCAAGCAAATAAAGCCTTTAATCTACAAAAATTAATTATTTTTAATTTAAAATAATTATTGTGATAAACGTAAAATATTTTGCTCAAGTTTATCTTAATTTGTAAGATTATCGATGAATTTTAAAATACGAATGCAATATTATTTAGAATAACATTATCCGTAATATTAGAAAAAAATAGTATCGTTTATATTAATATTTATGAAAACAAATTATTTATATAAAATCAAATGGAAAATTATTAAAGTTATTTTTATAGTAACAGAAATTTTAGTTACAATTCCTAAATCACTAAGCTTGTAAATAATATGTTTTCATAAAAACTAATATTTTCAGTAAATCTTAAATATTTTTTAATTCTTTTTTCTCACTTTATTTAAAAAAAACTATAAATTATGCGATTATAGAATCAAATTTTATAAAATGAGTGTCGTGAATTATTATAATTTGTAACGAAAGCGAGGCTTTCCGATCGATGTCCGTATTTCTTACACCACCGTCAGTTATTCTCGTTGATTCTTGTTACACTTCGCGACAGAAATGGTCGACAGGTTGGCTATCAGTGTAATCAGCTGGCCATTGTTGTCATACGACATACACCGCGAGACAACGGAGACAAAGGAGAAGCTAATTTTTGGGAACTAGGTAAAAATGTAACAATCTGCACTCGTCGATCTTAAAAACGAGTTAACGAGTTGACATTTCAAGGTCATCTTAACGCGAGCTTGACTTTTGTTACAAATTATGTGTTTTGATTATAAATTATTTTAACGTTTTACAGAAATAATGTAAACTATATAATTTAATTAAACTTCGTTGCGATATTAATATGTATATATATATATAATAAAATTTTTATCATAAAAATGTAAGATTTCTGAATTAAGAGTTGCAGTAAAAGTCATATTGTGCACTTTTATACTAAAAGTTACAATGTATACTTTGTACTCTTCATAGTTTATGAGTAATAAATTACGAAAAAAATATTTTTTATTTTCTCAAGATTAAGTATAATATTCTATAACGAAAGGTACGTTATTGAAATTTTATTTTGATTAATATATTTTCAGTAAAAAAGTTTAACAAATTTTATGTTGCTAATATAAAATTCGATTTATGATGATTTTCGATACATCTAATTTTCGAAGATGATTCTCGTTATATATATGAAATTAATTTTTAAGATAACGAAACTTATTCGTATATAAATAAATATTGTATTTACTTTAACGACGACAATATCATTGTGGAATCCATCTTTTCCTAATTGATCTCCTACAAAATCTGGATGTATAAAAACTGAATCGATCGAATAAGCAGTTCCTGATAAATTCGACACATTTGTAAGTCCCGTGTAAGCTTTTATAAGATGTAAATATTCCGTTTTTCCATAAATACAATGTGCTGCTGAAAGTAAAAACTTGGCACTGATGATACTACCACCACACACGTGTTTATTTATTGTAATCAGTTTGAATGAGACGAGGTATGGGAATTGGCTACTGTCAGCACTTTGACCACCAACAATTCTTAAGTCCTTGCCGAAGACACCTGTATTTTAAATAGTTATTTAAATTTAGATAATAGTTATAGAATTAATAATGATGTATCAAACGTTTTGATGTTTACAAAAAAATTTAGCTGTTATTTTTAAAATATAAGTATTTATCATTGTTTTATTCGAAATTCATTTTAATAAAGTAAGTAATGTAACATCGATTTCTAATATAACTGGTAATGATTATTTCGAATTTTTATCAAAATATTGTTTGAATCAATTTTATAGCAAAAAATAAGGTTTAAAAAAAAAAATATTTTGAAATCATGGAAAAACTAATTTAAAAGGTTAACATACATTTATCTTTAATATTATTTATTAAATATAATAAAATAAATAGAAAATTAACTTACCCAAAACGAATGATAAACATAAACAAATTATAATATGGTTATCCATTTAGACGATTATAACAAAATAAAATGAGGATTAGTGTTACTTCTACTTTATATAAGAATACTCAATTCTTAAATAAAAAATTAATTCATTGATTAATATGTATTTTAATTCATTTTTTAAATTTACATTGCATAAATTTCTAAAGTATTCATAAATTATCAATAAATCAAAATCTTTTAAAAGAATAAATAATTTATAATTATAATTAATGTATCTATCAAATATTGAAATTATGTAATTTCTCCTTATTGTGTAAATTAATATGAAATTAACCATATCATACAAAGAAAATTATTTGGAAATATAGTTTATTATATTTATTATTTAATAGTATATATAATTTTTTCATTATTAATATAATTTTTCTGATAAACAGTTTTTAAGGGATACCTATAAAAAATTATAAATATAAAATTACTAAACAATTTTTATTTTTAGGCGTAAATTTTTCGGTGTTGAAATGTATAAGATATATAATATAAATTAACATAATAAAAAATTTGAAATTATGAAAAGAATAAATTACAATTAAATGTATAGATTAATTATCTGTAACTTTTTAAATTATTGTTTAAATATAAAAAAAAACGCTTCAAAAAGATTGAAACAAAGGCAGATTAAAGTTTTAAGTTATAAAATATAATTATTCTGTGTAATGTATCGTATAGAATTTAAAGTTCTATGTAATATATAATTGATGATTATAGAGATAAGTTCATTCGAGTCTAACGTCTTAAAATTATAATATTGGAATTTTTTTATAGTTCTTTTAAACAATACATATGATTAAATAAAATATACTTATATTAAAAATTATCAAAATCAAAAAACTGAGACTTTATATAATATTTGTTGATATCAAATATTACTTAAAAAAAAATATATATATATATATATTTAATATTGGATACCAAGAATAGTTAAATAATTAAGTCTAATTACGTAGATTACAAGAATTTCAGGTGAGTTGATTTAAAAGAACCTAATATTATCAAAGTTAAACAACTTGCACTCTATGCTCATGTAAAAAAATATTATATTATATACACTCGCCGATATAAATGGTAATTATGTACTGTAGTTTGATAAAGAAAAGACCTTTATCTTGAATAACTTTGATAGGGATAAATAAACGAAAATGATATTATCAGTTACGCTTTCCTAATTCCTTGTTTAATTCGAATTATTTTCCAAATGAGATTCAGATAAGATCCAAGAATTATCTTCATAGTTGTTACACTGACTTCATGATATTACACTTGAAAAACGCCCAGAAATCAACTACATTATTGTATTGTTTTGCTTTTTTCGATAAGATCAACGTTACGACGGATGAGTAAAAATTTATTATTGTCTATTCATCGATGCGTGCCATCAAATCGCCCATTTATCCATAGTTGCTTTTTCTCACCATCTATCTTATCTTTGCAAATCATCTGTCTCTAGCATATACATGTTATAATCACTGGTCTAAAAGTTTAAAGTACATTTAAAATCATTTGTAAAATATGTAATAAGATTTATTATATTATTATTTATATTTTTAAAATATAAATTACTAAATATCAATTAGGATTATCTGTAATTTGATAAAAGAAATTACTTGTAAATAATTAGCATTATTAAAGGAAATATATCCCTGGAAACTTTGTTATCAATATTATAACGGATTAAAATCGTTACCAAAGAAATTTACATGATAAATTTATGTTTAAAAATATGCGATTACCTTAACGTATTAGTGGAATTAAACTTTAATAGTTTTTTTGCAAGATAAATATTATATAAAATAATATTTTTAAATATTATTTTAATACTGAAAAAACATTAAAAATATTTTTAAATATATTTTTCCTTTCCATGTATGTAATTGCCATTTTTTCCTGAAATTCAGAATTTCTTTGATTATAAAATAACATTTTTATTATTTTATGGAATTCAAATCTGCGTAAGAACAGAAGACAATTCATACATTCGAAGTAACAAATGGGAAAATTACTTATCAAAATTTCTTATCTTTCAACAAGAAGTAGAGAAGAACACATTAATTTTATAAGCAATTTGAACGAATATGCATTATATGATTTAAATATTTCTATTTATATTAATTGCATTACATAAATTATTAAGAAAATTTTCTGATACTTATTAAATCATTTTTCACGATTAAAAATATATAACGATCCATTCGCCAATTCTCTTACTTTATATAGTACTTCAATAAATTAAAGAAGATCATTAAATCTTAATTTTTAGAAATAACTGTTTTCTCTTTTTCAATTATTCGAGAATTAAATCAATTAATTTTTAATTAAATGATGGATATAATAAATATATTTGATTAATGATATTAAAAATTAATTTGTATGAATAACGATTAAAAATAAAAAGTATCCTTACAATAAAAAGTAGCGACATGTGATATAATAAATTTTATATTATTTACAGATTTTACAGAAATATTTATATAAATTATTTTAAAATGTTTTATTTTAATAGCAAAGATAGATTTAAATATTGCTTTATTGTATTTTACATATATTCTTTGTTTAAATCAATAAAATTAGATATTTTTCCTATATTTAAATAGAGTCAATCATTCAATCATAATTTTATTTGAACAGTTTTCTTTTATTTTTAGGCAATAATAAGTATTTACAGATTATTTTAAACAAGTTAAAAAATTGTTTAGATGAAGATATTTAAAAATAATATGTTTTATATATTTTATTCATTAAAAATAAATTCCTTTAGAAAAAATTAATTTTAATATTATCTGTTTTTTATATTATATTTATATTGATTATTGAATTTTGTAATTTATATAAATATTTTAATACATTAATTTGAATTTTTGATAATAACTTGAAATTCAGTGTATACAGTAACTATGAAAGCCATTCAAACTTGCTTTCTACGATTAACATATTTTGAGTTTAAATTTGAATTCAAACCATATAAATTATGTTAGTTTCATCATAAAACAGATTAAAACTAAAAATATCTACTTCATCTGTATAAGAATATGTTGATTCATATATTTGTTGTCAGTTAAAATGAAGTAAAATGATTTTTAAATACAAATGATAAATGGAGAGTAAAAACTTGTATTATACAAATAAAATTATATAATTATGTACTGTATATATTTAAAATATATAAATATACAAGAAATAAATAAATGTTATAAATATAAGTTTAAACTATGTATTGGATCACTATTCTTAAAATTAATCGTTGTTCCATATATTTTGAAAATATATTTTGAAAATATATTTTGAAAATATATTGAACAAACGGGAAAGTATTTTTTTAAACATCATATAATTTACGTATAATTAATTAATAATCGATCGAATAAAATCCAAGTGTTTATAAACATTGCTTTGTATTTGGGGGGTACCCTGGATCCATGGAATACTGAACGATACAATACCGATGATTTTACCACTTCTGGTTACTGGTCCACCGCTATCACCCTGTAAGCATTTTCAAAATTATAATTCATTTATATAGTAATTAATTTACATAAAAAATTAACTTTTATGTGCAGATTTCAAAGAAATTTAATAGCAATAAAAATAAAGATATTAAAATATTTTTATACAAATATTATATGTATCTCCGATTATTTATAAGATAAAGTCTTTACAAAAAAGTTATTACCGATGGTTATTATCAATTATAATTATAATTATCGCTAAGAGTATTTATTTTAATATGTTCGTAATAAGTGAGTACTCACAGTTGATGGACTTTTTCCAACCGAAAGGGTGCATAATTGATCATCACGTAAAGGATATGGATACATCCTTTTACAATCAGCTTGTGTAAGAAGTTTTATTGTAACCTTCTGCAACTGATCGGAATATTGTCCAAGAGGATAACTTGTCTTACCCCACCCATACACGGTAACCTCATTATTGCCGGGACAATCTGCATTTGGAAGTTCTATTTTTTTTTGTCGACTATTAAACTGAATAATTCCTCTGATCTGAAAATATAATAATCTCGATTTTAATTTTTGAAAATATTTTACTCGTGATTTTATTTCAAAATTATTTTCAAAGAAGATAAATTTTTAAAGACTGCATAAATAGTCAAATAAATAAAAAATTGATAATATTTTATGGAGTGTTTTGTCTATTATATATTTATGTTCCATAGGATTCCAAGATTTATAAATGATTAAAATTCATAATATATTCAAACATTAAAATATTTTCGATACATTATTTTTAAATACAGTATGTAATAGATTCTGAAAAATTTTTTTTAATGCGAAGAAACGAAAATAATTTATTTATTTAACATTGTAAAAATACATTCCTTTTCTATTAAAATGTTAATTGAAATTTTAAAGCCGTAAATATTCGAAATTTTTTATAAGAAATTTTATTTTAATTATGTTTTTACAGCTATTATTTGATTTCACTTAGTTGACATTAAACTTTATTTACGTTGGTTAATTTTATGCGGATATAAACGTAATAAATAATGAACATGTGATATATTGTTTGTAAATTTTAATTATTTGTAGTACAAATTATTTTATAATTTGAAATTTATGTAGTAAAAATCATTGTGTTCGATTTGTATGTTTGTGTGATTGTTATGCTTTTGTGAAATTTTGTTATTATATTAAAAACAAAGGTTTATAAATAAATACTAGAAATTTAAGACTTATTGATATTATTTAAATATTATACTATAATAATTACTGATATAAATTGTACAAAATAGAATAATACATATACAAATAAGAATATTATAAGACATACTTATGAATAGAATTATAAATTAGAATTCTAAATGATTTTATATTTATCTACCGTAAGAACAGAAACATCACAATGATATTGTTTTGCTCCTATGACACGTCCTTCGAAGTCAGGATGCAGATGGAACGATTCAATGGAAAATACCGATGTGTGAGGTTCTGATAAATTTGTTTGACCTGTATAAACCCTTAATACATCGAAGTACTTGTCCTTTCCATAAAAACAATGCGCAGCCGAAAGAATATGTTTATTGGTGATGATCGTCCCAGCACATATGAGATTGTCTTTATCAGACTCTCGTATTGATACGATATAAGGAAAGGTTTCTATTTTAATGCTTTGACCACCGATGATTCTTTCCTTTAAGCTATAAACACCTTAAGTATTTTGAATAATTATTCATCAATCATAAAACAAGTTCTGTTTAACTAAAAATAAATAATACTTATATTATTCATTCTCAAATTAGTTTAATTTTCTTTAGGTATTCATATATTTTCATGAATAATTTTGTAAATAATTTTGTACATTCAAATATAGCAGAAACTATATATATGATAATTATAGAATAGTATATAAAGTATTTGAAACTTTCTTTAAATACTAAATATAAATTTTTTAATTAGGATCATTTATTTAACAATGCTATGAATTATTTCTAAATGAAATAATTTTTTGTAGCAAAAGTATAGATTACTTACCAACAATAAATATTAATGATAGGTAAATTATAATTTGGTTACCCATTTAGATGTCCTTAAACTAATGAACAAGATATTAAATATTATATACTTGCTTTATATAAGGAATCTAAATTTCGTACTACAATATATGTTAATTTTATTTCAATATTTATTTCGAATGGTTACAGCATATGACATCACGTCGGTGTACATGACAAAAATAAATAAAAGAAAAGATTTTTTCGATACACTTGGACTCATATTTACAATTAAATATAATTTAGTTACATTCACATTTATATAACTATAATCATAAAAAAAAATTATAATCATAAATAATCATAAAAAATTTTTACCGGTCCTATGTATTACTATAATTAAAAATTAAACTTCTCTCAAGCTTTGAAGATATATATAAAACCTTGTAATGGAATAATATATTATAATGATATCAATTATGTTTTATTGATTTGAATTTTAAATATTATCATATTCATAATATATTTAAATTTATTTTACATAAATAAATTTGAAAAAGATTTTAAACGTAGAAATTATTTAATATATCAATATTGATACAAATAATTTATATTTTTCTATATAAAAATATGTTAAAGTGATAATTCAATAAACAATGTCGTCAGTATTGGACAAATTTTATTACTATAATATGCCTTAAAATATAAATTTTTTTATGATTCATCGAGATTAAAATACATTTGTTTCTTGTATACTTATAATATTTCAAATTTTATTGACAAAATTAAGAGTATCTATTTGTGTAATAAATTATATTACTTTTATACCATATCTAAACCAAAACATTAATCTTTTTTCTGATTCTATTTATATAATTACGTTCATAATTTTATCTAAGTCTTTGATATTCAAAATTTGTTTAATAAATTTATTTTTCGACAAAGAATCAATATTTATTATTTCAAATATTGCAGGATAACCTTGTAAATTTTAATTTATTAGAAAATTATGAATAAATATCACAAGAAAGTAATCTAAACTTCTAAATATAGTTTAGTACAATCTTATGTAAATAACAATTATGGTAAGATTTAATCATTTTGACTTGATTTATCTCATACGTAAACCTAAAACGAAAATGATCGAAAGATAACTGTGAAATTTTCCATTACAAGCTCAACTTGATTTTACAAGATATAGGACAAGGTATAACATATATTCATATTATTACTATATAAAGAAACTGACAAGTAATTTTAGGCAATGGCAATTTACCGCCCTTAAATTAAGGAACTTAGAGTTTAAAAATAGAGGCATGTTCGTGGGCGATTGTGGCAGAGGTAATTCTCAAGTTGGCTCCTGATAATGACAACCTCGTGGCTTGTGGCTGTGAGGTTGACTTTGACGTGTCGCTCTAACAATATCCTCAGCAGGTGACCTCAAATGACACTTTCTTTTGAAGTTCAGTTTTTTATTTTTGGTAGAACTTTCTCTTACAGGTTTGATATATATTTTTTTATGAACTAGTATGTAAGGACGTATCGATTAGTTCTCGACGTTTCTGTGCCATAACTCTGAAATTTCTCTATTATAATGAAAGGAAAAATCTACTAATTGTCGTAGACTATTTGGAAAAACTGATAAATTTACACGAATGAGGTAAATATTATTTTTTTTAATAATTTTAATTCGTCACTAACGAGAACTGAATATATAATTTCATTAAAAATATAATATTTTCTACTCGTATTCGAAACAAGTATTCAATAACCAGAAAATAACTTTTTCATGAAAATAATCAATCAATCTTCTATGAAATATTTAACGACTATTTACACAAACTTATACCTTCAACTCTGTTTATTACGAGCATAACATATAAGTTCTCTCTCTATTTATACCTTTGTAGAGTGAATATAATTCAACGCAGGGTATATTACTAAATGTCAACGAGTAATCTTAGAATTGATCATTAGATGGTTGGTATTTATAGAATTCAGTAAATTTTATACTATTGGACAAGACGAATTAAATTTAAAGAGATATAAGCAAACTCATAAGAACTAAAATTGTTTCGAATTGTTATAATAAAATATAATGAAGTATTGCAAACTTATATTCTGAAAATAAATTTAAGAATTACTTATGAGTTTAGAACTTGCATTTAAATATAGTAATAATTTATGTTACTAAAAAATGAAAAAAAAATAATAGAACTTTAAAAATTATTAAAAAAATATGAGTTAATTAATCAAAATTAGTAGTATCATAAAAAATCATAGTGAAATATTTTATTTAAATCAAAGGTAAATAGAGAAACATATCTCAAGCAAACAAAAAATTTATTTATGATAGTTAAAGGAATATTTCAATAAAAATATTTAGCTTATTGTTTTCAACTATCTCTTTTGAAAAAACTAATAATATTTAAAAAAAAATAAGTAAGAACACCCCTAAAAATATATATATTATATGAAAGCCATAAATATTATCCTTAAATATTATTTAGGTAATAAAATGATGTATATATATATAATTTTAATACATTATAAAATAGTTTATGTACACAAAATCTACATAAATCATTTTATTTATAGATTATCATTTAATATATATAATTCTTCTATTATACTGTAAAGATTCGGTAAATTTAATGTTCTATTAAATTTAAAAACCTATGTAAATTTTGAATTTTATTACTTATGAAGTATTCCAAATTCATAACACAAATAATTATTAAATAGATAAAATTAAATGTAATTAATATTAATATGTACATAATTTATTACATCAATATCACATAATTAAAATAATACAAATAAATCAAATTTTTCTGTACAAACCAAATCTTAATGGCAATTTTAAATATAATCTAGGTGTTACACGTACTTTGAATTATCCGTAAATGGTAAATATTAAATTATATTCCCAAATGGGTAAGTGAAATATAAAATATATAAAAAAAGAATTTTTTGATAATTTCTTGTTGAAATATAGAAAATTGTTATCTTTTTGTAACTTTTTAACTTTATTCAACGGCTCTTATACTACAAAGAAAAGAAACGAATAGATTGAATATTTTTAGTTTAAAAAGAAGAAAAATTGTTTCAATTTATGGTCATTGATTTACATTAAAAAACTGTTTATTAACTAAAATCCATGAAATATTAAGATAAAAATAGTAACTCAGAGTTTCTTTTGGTAGCTTATTTCGAGTCAAATATGTACATTTTATACTGTGGTTAATACTAAAATGATTATTTAGCTATTGAATTAATTATATCTTCATTATTATTTGTATTTTATTGTCTCAATTAGTATCACATGCATGAAGACGAACATAAAGGAAGTATCGTATTAAGCAGATAAGTAGAACAACCAGGTATTAAAATCTATATAATATAATATCTGCCTGCAAATCACTTCTCTCGTCAAAATATAATCTCATTATAAATTTTATATCTTTTACATAAAATCTTCAATCCTATTGAATTATTTTATGCAAAGTCTATACTTTAAAAAAGAAGTTTATATTTTTTATCCTCTTTATTCTTTAATTAAATTTTAAATTCTCGCCTTTTTCTAAAGAGCACCAATTCAAATTATTTTTGAATACTTTGTAAACTTATTTCTATTTTATACGTAACTTCATTTTACATTCATTTTATATTTATATTATATATTTTCATAAATTTTTAGTCACCTTAAATTCATAATTTAAATAATTTTTATAATTATTGAAATGCTTGTGTAGAAACTTATAATAAATGATTTCATTATAAATTTTTTTTCGTTTTTTAAAGTAAAACACTCAATTTTGAAATGTACCCTTAGAAACTGATCTTATTATAATAAAAATTTGATATTTTTGAAATATAACAGGAATCTTCTATATTTGTTTATATATTTTTTGATAATTACTTTTATTGCTTTTAGGACAATATTCATTGTACAGCTGTTATATTTATTATGAATGAAAATTACTAATGAACTTTTTGATTGTATGAAAATAAACAATTTTTGTCGTAATTAAATATAATGTTATCATGCCTTTATTCTTAATTATTTATCTGTAAGAATTATTTAAATATATATATTTTTAATTTGTAAACAAATAATTATTTATATTTTATTCATTCAAATATCAGTGAAATTGATATAAGTAAGTTATATTTATTTGAGATTAATTTCGTTACATATGAAATAAATATTCTATTCTCTTGAAATGCAATTAATGCATGCTTATTAAAATTTAGTTTATTTTTGTCATTTACATGTTTAAAAAAAATGAATACTCAAAAACTATTCTGTATTAGCATTTTTATTATTTGAACATGAATTATTTAAGATAACCTTCAACAGTTTGATTTCTTCAATTATAATTTTTACTTGTTTAATCAATTGTCTACTTTAATCAATAATTTACTTACTATATAAAAATAAAATTAAAGTACATCTGCCAAGACATCATTAGTCGCAGATTTAATTGTTTAAATCAAAATTATTAGTTATGATTCATAATATATTAAAATTCCATAGAATGAAAACATGTAATAAATAATAAATAATACAAAGGTATTACAAATAAAATTCCATAAACATTTTGGGATGTAAATTTATGGATCTAATCTCAGACTAAGTTAGTATCTAGAGCAATTACCACTTAAACTATGTATATATTACAAGACAAATAAGAAATATTGTTGTAGTATTAAATTAAATAATCTTGAACTTCAATAAAATTAGTTTTCATATAAACATTTTTTTGAATTTATAAGATAATATTCATTAAATAATATACGAAGTTCATATCCTTATTTCATACACTCAGAATTTAATTTTAAAATTTTATGAATCATTTTAATTTTTAATTGCGTACATAAGATACATTAAAAGATTAAATATACTATATAAGAGAATATTCTTCAATAATAATAAATTAAGTTAAATTTTTATGTATAATTGAACAATATATTTATAAAATTTCTTTTATGAATAACAAATATAAAATAAACATAATCATTAAAATATTAATCGAACGATATATTATCTTTTAGTTAAAGATTTAAAGAAGGTGTATTATAAATTGAAAAAAAATTAATATGATTATTAATTAATCTATTTACATAATATAATAAAGAACTATATCGAAGTATAGGTAAAATAAATATCATAAATCCATAAATTAATTAGAATTTAGTTTGAAAATATTGCATTCATAACAATCGAATATTTAACAGGTATATTAGAATATTAATGAAGTATTATGAATTTATAATGAGCTGAATGAAATCCAAATTTTTAAATACGTTGCTTTGAATTTCAGGTGTATCTTCAATTAATGGTACATTATAAGAAACAACGCCAATTAATTTACCATTACTTGCTACTGGTCCACCGCTATCACCCTGAAAATTTTTTTGATATTATTATTGGTAAAAAATCATCAATTATAATTAAAGAATTTTGCTTTGTTGAGTAATTATTGCTTTTATTACTGTGAATTCGTATATACTTACAGTGCTTGAACCTTTGCCCTTTTTAAAGGTGCAAACTTGATCCCTAAGTACGGGATAAGGAAATATTTTTTTACAATCCGAACGTTTAATAACTTTAACTGTAACTTTTCGTAATTGATCCGAATATTCTCCATTCAAAAATCTTGTCACACCCCATCCACAAATTACAGCATCACTTCCATCGACAACATCTGCAGTTGGAAGATCTATTTTATTTTGTACATTATTAAATCTAATACTTCCTCTGACCTAAAATATACAAATTTTAATTAAAATTTATAAAAAGAAGATATAGTTTTCATGAAATTAATTATACATATTTTTCTAAAAATTTAAAAAATTTCGAATCTTTTTCTAAATTTCACTAAATTTAATTAAACGTAATGAAATTTAATATATAACGAACTCTATTAACCTTTTTTATTTATTGTGTTCAATAAATTATGATTTAAATTTGAACACTCGAATATAATATATTTAATTTTTTTATATATACATATTTTATATATAATATTTTTGTATAAAATTATAAACCAAAGGTTAATTCGTATATATACTAAAATATTTCTTTTATTATTTCTAATTTTGATATGCTTTATGTACTTTTTATTCATAAATATTTTTAATTTATATTGAAAAAATTTATAAATATATTCTTAAATAAATAAAGCTTTGATAATGTAAGATTTTAAATAAAAATTTAATCTGATTTTGAGAATTTAAATTATATGCGAAAAACATATTTGAGTTTATTTCTTAAAGAATTAGATTCGTTTGAATTTAAAAAATTGAAATTTATATAGATCAAGTTGAATTTTATCAAAAGAAGATTTTTAATTTAATGCTGTAACACGAAAATTTTGTGAAATGAGAAGAGAAAATATATACTAACAAATTCCTAATTAATACTTTTAAGTTATAGATATCTTACACTTAGAATTTACTATATAAATTATTGAATTATTATTCAATACTTTTATAAAAAAAATCATATAGAAACAAAATTTCTCAAAGTTAATATGCAGTCATTTTTTAATTGTTTACTTAACGATTAGATCACTTACTGTAATAACAGCAATATCGCGATGATATTTATTCGTTCCTACGACTTGTCCTTGGAATTCAGGATGTACATTAATTTTTTCCACAAAGAACGAAGTTCTTCGGATCCCTGATAATGTCGAACTTCCGGTGAAGACTCGCATATCTGAGAAATCATTCTTCATATCAAAAACGCAATGAGCTGCCGTAAGAATATGTTTATTGCTGATGATAGAACCCGCACAAACGAGTTCGTTTGTGGAATACAATCTTATCGATGCAATGTAGGGAAATTCATGTATGTCGGACAATTGACCACCAATGATTCTTGCATTTTTACAAAAAGTACCTGAAATATAAAAGGATATATATATTTTTGAAATAATACGTATAAAGAACAAATGTTTGATAATATTAATAAACAATATTTTAACTTAATAATTTTATCTTATTTTCATTTAATCTAGTAAATTAAATTATTAATTAAAAGATATAATTTATCACCTGATTTGAATAATTAAGCATAAATATTTTATAAGTGTAATTTTATCATTTAATTTAATAGTCTTATAAAAATTGTCATCAAATAAATTAATTTTATTATTTTAGATTATACTGTCTAATTTAATTTTTATTCTACTTCATACTATTTAAAATAAGAAATGCTTAATTGATATAATATGCTATTAAATTACCATAATTTGCAAATATTAAACACGGTTGTATTTAAAATTTTTTTATCTATAAAGTAAAAAAATATAAGATTTATATGAGATAGAATACGATAAAATTGAATAAAATAATAAATGTTTTCAATCTTGAAAGCATAAATTTTCTATTTTAGATATAATATATTGTATATAATATTTCAAATTTTTCTCGTTAAATGTATTATAGATATATTCAACCAACTAGAAACTAGATTGTACAATTTACGGTAACTTGAACAACACATTTATTATAGTTTATTTCCTATATCATTTTTATCTTATACTAAGTTGTTTTTATAATTATTGTTATATTAATTGAATAGTAAATATAAAAAGATACTTACCAGCTACAAATAATGCACAAAGAAATAATACAATTTGATTTCCCATTTTTATATTCGAACAATATTAAACTGAAAAATGTTATAACTAGCTTTATATATGAAATTAAAATTTTTATTAAAAAGTAATGGAATCTAATTTCAATATTTATATTTTAAAGTTTTATTACATTACATTCATAGTTCTATAATCGTACATATTACAAAATATGAAATAAGACTTTTTAAGTGATACGCAATTTATATTTACAATTGGATATAATTAATCTACCTGAATAATCAGATAATAAAATTTAGTTTTATACTGTCAATTACTTATATGTAAAATATTTTTACTAAAATTTAATTAATTTTTTTTAAATTTTTAGTTTTAAATTCGTAATTAATTATATAATATCAAATATATTTTATAAATATTATAAATTTAAGTTTCAAAATAATAAAATTTAAATAATTTATCACCGGTAATAAATTCAATAAATTAAAATTAAAAATTAAAAATTATTTAAGTGTTTAAATTTGAAGATTTACAAAGTAAGTAGTCAAAAACTAATTTATAAATTAGATAGACAGATAGAGAGTAAGAGAGAGAGAGAGAGATGGGAGATAAAGAGAGAGAGAAAGTAAAAGTGTGGGAGGGAATACAGTTATAAGCCTAAGGCTTACTAAGCCGACAGAGAGAAGTTCCCTCTTATAGTGAAAGTATTACTTCGAGTGTAAGATTAATAGTGCTTATACGTTTATATTAAAGCTAATTTGAAAAATAAAAGTTTATTATGAGATATAAATGGTTAGATATTTATTTATTAAGCATTTATTAAAATATTTAAAATTTATGTAACTATAATTTTATATCATATACTCTAGATTATATTATATATATCATTCTGTACATAATTATTCTTTTACCGTAATCAGTTGAGCCAAAGTATATATTACAGTACTTAAAATTCTCTCATTCAATTAAAAAATATTTAACACAATATAATATTTTTAACTCTTAATATTGTAGTAAAAAGATGTATAAAAATTTATTCCACCATCATGAGTAGCATAATACTTATTTTCAGTTCTAAAATTTGAATTACCTACATACGTTTCTAAGCTACAATAAGACAAACATATTTACTTTCTACTCGAATAAGTATATTTTGCAAGCTATTTAGACTTTAGTGACATATTTTACAGATTACTTTATTATATACATTTTTATTTTACATACTTATTTTTTTATGTTTATAGAAATTAAAATTTATTCGGTGGAATATCATCAACATTTCACGATACATTTTTGACTGTTTAGTTTATAATTTATATATTAATTTTTCGTGAATGATTATTCAGAAAAATTAAAGAACTACGGTTAAGTTTAGAATATCTAAATTAATTTAATAAATCTATTTTCTTTGTTGTAATTATTTATATTTCTAGCTTTTTTGAAGTACAATATAAAATACAATAATCAGTAATTCTTAGATTTTTATAATTCATTTATGTTTACGTATAACAAAATTTAAAAAATAAACGTTTGAATTTTATTAAAATAATATCATAAAAATCATAGTAATTATACGTAATAGAAAATATATTGAATTAGTCATTATTTTTTACTGTTAATTTTATATAATACAATCTATATAAATTTTAATAGTTTAACTTATAAAAAATGTTTATAATAGGCAATATAAACTTTATTACTTAATTGGAAACAGAAAGTAAAAATATATAACAGATTTGTATAAAATATAGAAATTTGAAGAATATATCATACTTTTTAACCTCAAAAATTAATTTGTAATCAATTGATAAAGTTCTAACCATTTTGTAACGTTTGCATTCATTTTTAAGGCATAGGAATCTAAAATAGTAGATATGTACGATAAAAATGATTTTAGAGAAATAAATTTTTTTTATGTAATTTTTTATAATGAAAATACACAGTATTAAAATATTATACAAATAGAAACATACAATATATTTAAAAATAATAAACAAATAATTTTCATTCTTAAAAAGTTACCATTGTTTGGTTGATATGTCATTTTTATTTATGCATACATAATATTATCACTGCAATTAATTATATTCACGTGATAATTATATAATACATTGTAACCCTAAATAAATTCTTAACTTAATATTAATATATATCCATATTTAGATAAAAAATACGTACTTCTTTGAGAACGTACAGTTACTTTCATAAATAAAATTAATAAACTATTTATTTTACAATAATATATGTGTAATGGAAAAAATCTCATGGTATGACTATTCAGAAAAATACTTTTTTACAATTATTTTTTTATAACCTCGAAAAATGTTTAAAGTTATATAATTCAAATGCAATATGTAGAATAATTTTAATAACATACAATTATTTATTTATACACGAGACTACAAATATCTTGATTAATTTCAAAAAGGTAATTCATGTCTTTGAAATGCATTTTCAATTTAAAATGAAAATTAAATACACGAAACTAATTTAAAAAATAGTAATGTCTGTGTTGGAAAGTAAATAATAAAAGATCTTTTTAAAAACACGGTTTTATAAGCTTAGCCGGAGGCAGGTTTTTCTTGAGTAATAAAATTGAAAAAGGTAAGTTGTAAAATGAGAATGAAATCAATTCAAGCTCTACTGAGTGCATAAAATATAGATAGAATTATTAATCATTTTTATTGAATTCGATACTATATTTAAATTTTTTCTAATTTTATCATTTATACTTATTAGTTTATTTCGATATCATTACTTTATATCCAGAACAAGACTTTTCAGTATTTTTCAATTTTGTAAAATATAAAAATAAAATTACAAAATTATATTTGCATTCTAGCAATTTTCTGTATGTATAGTATAAGTATTAAATTCTTTCTTTTACATACTGAGTTAAATAAATATCATTATTTTTACATTTAAATTTATTAAAATTTTCAGCAACATTAGAGTTTGTATGCTATAATTAAAGTATGTTTGTTCATATATTTGATAATATTAAATATTCGACAAACCTATCTTCATTTTTTATTTAAAAATTATTAAGACATAAAACTTTTATCTTTTTATAATTTTTGATTGACTATTTATATATTTACATTATAATTGAAGGAAACACTAAAAATAAAACATCGTATTGACCATAATTCATATTAATTTTCTTTGATAAAATTAAAATTTCAAAAAATAATGAAATTAATTAAACAGAAATATTTTGCAATGTAATTAATATTATTTTGTAGTAAAGAAAATAAACAAAAAAATATGCAAAAAGAAAATTACAAAAATTTAATTTAATTTAGAAAAAATTTTAATACTCACATAACAGAATTAGTACAAGTTTGCTTCTCTGAATTACATATTATTTAAGAATACATTTATTTCTTGAAGCATAAAAATTTAAATTAATACATTTTTTATGAAATATACCTTTTATAAAAGAAGATTTAGAAATTTTCCTTATGTCAAATTAAATTTATTTAATATATTATTCATTCGTATAAAATTCTAAAAAATGAATATTAAACTATCATAAAATTGAAATATCGCAGAATTGTATAAATATAAAATATATATATTAAGAAAATATTTATTTTATTGAATATGAAATACTAATTAAAGAGATATCGTGTGTATTTTTCAGGATACGTTTGTAATAGATTTACTTAGATATAATATTGAATTAATAGATATTTTTTGTTATTTGCATTTAGTATAATTAATTTTTCTTCTCAATTATAAGAAATTCGAAAATTTTAAATATTTTTTATGCAATATTTTTAGAAAGCATACAAAAATGCATATCACATACAATTAAAGCGTATATAATAATTATGATATAAGAGAAGAATTTAGATATTAATTACCTTTTGCGTTCATATATTTTTTGAATTGATTCATAAATAAAAATGCATTGAATAGTTGATTAATCTTTACAATTTTATTAAATAAAAATGTCTTTTTATACAACTCTCAAAGACATAATTGAGTTAAAAGATTTTATATTTAAGAGTAAAATTATTAAAATCATTGAAATAATTAGTCAGATAATAAAATTCACTTTTTTATTTGAATATTTAAATAGATATGTAATTTAAAAAATTCTAGTTAAGCTTCAAACTAAAATTTGATTCTAGAAAAAAGATATCAAAGTTAGCATTTAAAGTGATGAAATGTAAAAAATCATCTTTTACAATATTTAAAATCAATTTTCTTAAATAATTTAATAATAAATATAATAAATATTATAAATAAATATTATAGTTAAAACTCTTATATCTTCATTATGGATTTATTAAGAAGTATTATAACTATCCTAATATTCGAAAGAAAAATTTACATTATATATAAATAAAATTCCAAATTTTGTATTTTCCAAAAAAAAAACTAGTTTTCAAAATTGAAGAGTATAAAAATATCTACAATAATAATAATATATATTCTGAACAAATGTCTCTGACATAGTAATAACTACAACCAAAAATTTCAATGGTAAACAGTTTTTAAGTTTTATTTAAAATGATTTTTGTTGCGAAACTATTATAATTGAAAACTGAAATGATCTGAAAAACCTTTTTATGTTTTGGAGAAATATAATACAAAAAGTATGTAAGTTGAATAAATTATATTACGGAATTTAAATTTATCCATAATTTTGAATAAATAGATGCGTAACTTTATATCAATAGTTCACAATTTTGAAACTATGAAACTATTATATATATACTTCAATAAAAGAAATAATTTAAAAAAGAATGTATATATTGTTTGAGTAAACAAATGAACAAATTATTGGTATTATTATTTGGAATTTATCACGAAAATTTTTAATGCTACTTTTCGCTTAATGTATATCGTATTTTTAAATATAAATAATTTATTTTAATCTAAATGTAATAATATTATTTTTCTATATTAATAACTAATTACCGATCGAATGAAATCTAAATGCATATAAACATTAGTGTGTATATCAGGTACATCTGGAACATTTACAACACTGAACGAAATGATACCAATAATTTTGTTATTGCTAATAACTGGTCCTCCGCTATCACCCTGAAAAATATTTAAATTACTATTACTTAAAATGATAGTAGTATGATTATATATTGCAATCAATATAATTTATTTTCAAAAGAAATCAATTGTTTCAATATAAGATATTTACCATACGTGCAGTAACTCCTTTTTTGTATGTACAAATTTGATCTCGAAGAAGAGGAAACGAAACTTTTTTTAAACATTCTGCATAATCAACAATTTTTACCACAGCTCTTTGTACTATATTAGAGAAGAAATACGATTTACAACATAATATACCCCAACCGCTTATTACAGCATCATTACCACCGATGACATTTTCGGTTGTAAGATCTATTTTATTTTGAAATTCGTTAAATGGAATATTTCCTTGAATCTGTAAAAATATAATTGCATAATTTGAAACAAGTGTGTAAACTAAATAAAATATTACTTAAATTTAAAAAAGAATATAACAATATATGAATGTAGAGACAATAAAATTTAAATATAATAGTGCAATGTGTTTGTCAGGAAAAAATAATGTTAAAGCTTATATGTTTAAAATTTTTAATATCGTTGATTTCTTTGATATTTTTTTAACTATTAACCAAAAAAGAAAAGTTTTCAAAATATTTTTAGGTAATTTCTGATAGAATGGAAAATTAGTAGCTAATGACAATCGTCTGCCAAATAGATGTTAATCTATAATATAAGTGGATAAATCATCCTACGTTCATGAACACGATACGAAAAGAAAATATGACCAAACTAGTAAACTTTATATAGGAAACTACTTTTCACGAAAACTTTATTGATTTTGATAAATAAAGCTTTTGGTAAATTAAAAATCTATATTCAAAGAAAATGAATCAAAAACAATCTTTAAAAAGGGATTTTAATTTATAAATGTACTGTTCAAAACACTTAATTCGTTATTTATTATTATATATGTACAAATATCATTGGATATTTACTTTATTGAAAATGTTTTGTCATAAATATATTATTTTTTTTGTATTTAAAACGAAAAATTTTGAATAGTACATATTAATAGAAAAAGTACTGATCGAATCATATATAGGAATGACATAATTTTTCAAATATATTAGTTCTTACGATATTATATGTGAAATTTTTCTTACTTTGATAATACTAATGTCGTTATGAAAATAATTTTTTCCTGATATTTTTCCGACATATTCAGGATGTATATAAATTCTATCGATGAGAAATATCGATCCATTGGTACTAGATAAAGTTGAACTTCCTGTATGAATTCGTAGTAAAGAACAGTATATGTGTTTTTGAAAAATACAATGGGCTGCTGTAAGAACGTGTTTATCACTAATAATTGTACCAGCGCATATATGACTATTTGTATCAACGAGTTTCAATGATACTAGATATGGAAATTCATTTATGCTAGAATTTTCACCGCCTATGATTCTTACATCTTTACTGAAAACTCCTGAAAAATTATCGATCATTGAAAAAGTGCTCATAGAATCATTTCAAATACTTAAGAACTAAAAAATGTAAATTTAAATCCAAGTTTTTTTAATGACTAAGTTGATCAAATTTGAAAAAGTAATATTTTGTAATTTATTTATTTTAATTTATGATAACACGATATTTCTAACGTAGAAACTCGTTAAATATACATAATAATCGTGAAAATCTATGTATATTATATAACCATAAATTATCATTTATGTAATATTTTTATAAAATAGAGAGATAAAAGTTCTAAAGCTATCGTGCTATCATTTGGTACAATATTTAACTGTAAGATTGTTGGACGGTGATTATCTGCATTAAAGAAAAAATGTTTATGAAAAATAGAAAAGAATACGTGTATTTCTTATTCGGATACAATATTGTAAATAAAATACAATACTTCAAAACGTATTTTAGATAAGATCAACGAGAGAAAGAAAAGGTTTTCAAAAGATAGCTAAAGACATCAATAGTGGGATTATTTCTTGTTCATAGAAGTTAAATTACATAACGTGTTTAATAAAAATCATACAGAAAATGAGTTAAGTAGACATCGAATAATATAATGTTTGGCATATGTACAAATCGGTACATCTAAGATTAAAAACCTTGGAAAACTAGAATTAGATAAGAAAATATCCATCGTTGATGTTGCGATAATATCCATAAAGCAAATATAAATCATAAACAGAGGTATAAGTAAAATGAAATATTTCGTAAAAATAACTTAGTTTGTAACGATAACACATTTTATTAATTTTACGCGGACTTAAAATATATTTAACTAATTTAGAAATAGGATTCAGTCTATTACATGATATAAAAAAGCATATTATCTTAGATGCATTTTAAAAAATATATAAAAAGGTTATAAAATATTTTAAATAAGTAAACCAATAAGATTATATTGTTAATATCAATCAAGAATTATATTTGAAATTCTAATGTAATAATCAAATGCGAGTGAAATTTATATTTTTCATTTTAAATAATAACATAATTTAAAGAAGCAAAATATATTTCTTAAATATACATATATAATTTATTGACATAAATAAGCTACTATCAATTTACTATTAATTTACTATCAATTTATAATATATAATAATATAAATATCGATTTTTTGAAAAGTATAAAAATTTTTAACCAGATTTTTATATTTTTATTAAATATATAAATTTGTGTAATTTTGATGTTTATATATATATATATATATGTGTGTGAAATTAAATATAACATATAAGAATCTAATTTTTAATATAATATTTATTTTATAATTTAAATATTGGATTGCTAAAAATTGTTGTATAATTGAAAAAATAAAAAAATCATTATTAAAATTTTATAGTTCATTACAGATTGCAAATGAATTTTTGAAATTAATGAAAAATCATCGTATGATTATACATTTTATGGTTTTTTTGTGAAATATATAAAGTATATAAATGAAAAAGTAAAATGATTTTTCATAAAACTTATTTATTCTTTTTTATTTTAATGATTTTTTAAAATCTAAAAAATTATAAATTTGAGAAATATTATTTAATATATGTATATATATTTATGTGATGCATTAATTTATCACTTGTGTTAAAATTAATTATGACCAAGAATTATACAATTATAATTTTTTTTATTTGTTTATAACAAAAGAAGTTTTTACTTTAATAGGTTTAACATCTTGAATTTACGATTACTTTAAAAAATTAAATAAAAATTATATAAAAATGAATTCCACTGATCTAACACGTTATAATGAATATAAAGCAAATCATAAGTATGCTAAATATATTTTCATTTTTGAAGGAAATATATACCACTAGATTTTTCTTTATGTGATGTTATATGTATTAATATTCTATATTAAAGCGTATTTGTGTTAGTATTTTATTATCGCAAGAAGATTAATACAATTATTTTTTAACTTATTTCTAAAGATTTTCTATTATGCCTATTTTTCACAATAACATATTATCTTCAATATAACACACTTAACTGTATTTTTTGTAAGCTATAACTCAAGTAATATCCTTATACAATACTTCATGAATCAAGTTGTGTGTATTCTTTTTTTAGAAGGAAAGATAATGCATTATATATGATTCGATTTTTTATACATGCATAATACAACGATATAAGTTTTATTTTTAAATATAATACTTATTCTTTTAAAAAAAATTTTAAACCTACTTCTTAGTTAGGCTGCGAGTTTAATATCGATTTGTGAAGTATTCATAGAAGTTAATTAAGAAGAACTGATACAACTATTCTTTAGGGAAGCATTCCTAATTAAAAAAATAAACAGCGATGAACAAACTTGAAACAGTTCAATTCTAACTAGAAAAATAAATAGTGATGAACGAACTTTAAACAGTCCAAAGAAATATCATCTAACAATATTATTTTTAACCAAATATTTAGATGAATACATTGTTTTTATTTGAATGTACGTATTTTAAATTTAAAAATAAAATATATGATATTGTTCTAGTAATAATATAATACTTACAGGTTTATTTACTGAAGTTTTCATGTAAAATTTAGGGAAAAAATAGACAGGAATATTAAAAATTTATTCCAAATTTTATCAGTTGAAAATATTTTAACACATTTTTATTTACTCAAAAAAATAATTTCTTTACGATTTATAATTTAAAAATAAAAAAATTTAAAACGATATTTTTAAACCCAATTAATGTTATCAATAATATTATACAGATTGGTTAATTAAAAACGAAAACTGTTTTATTAAATTTTGTCAAAAAATACTAAAACTATTAATAATTATAAGAAAATAAAAATTTGGAAACCAAATTAGAACCCGATCAAGAATATTTTTATTAATCTTATTATATGAACATAAGAAAATACTTATATTCTAAATTTTTAATTTTACTAGTTCGAACCTTTTATTTATAAGTATATTACAAATATTAAAAATTTATTCATGAAAACAAAATTAATTAAAAATCTAGTATACTATAATATATAATTTGTTAATTAAAATATGTTCGTTTTACTTAACAGTACTTTCATGTTTAATGGTATTTTATATACACGAACTCAACTTATTAATTATATATACGTAAATTTCTCTTACCAACACTTAATAACAAGCATGAAAGCGTCACAATTTTGATAACCATTTAGACATCTACAAAAAAATTTATAAAAAACAAAATTTAATTTCTTTATATAAGTACGGTTCATTTTGTATTAAAAAACAGATGGTTCTTAATTCAATATACTTTTTTAATAATTCAAAAATTTCCTTACTTAAGTATATAAAGTATTAAACAATCATGAATAAATTATATAGGTTTAAATAAACTTTAGTTCATGTTTACAATGAAGTATTGCACATAATGTTCATAGAGATAAAATTTATATATTTGACTATTTGTACAAAGTAATTAATACAAATTCAACTATTTTAAAAATAATTTCGTGTTTTAAATTTCATGGTTCAAAAAAGTAAATAAACTGAATATAGTAAATAATAGTAATATTTAATTGACGAGAATTAGATTATTAAAACAAATAAAAATAAATTACGCAAAAAATAAAGTAAAATCAATAAAAATAAGAGAAGGCATTTTCGAAATAACACAGTTTTCGTTAAAATTAAACTGCTTACGTAGACCAGATATATATTTATACTTGAAACATGGTTTCTTTTTCATATCGAGCAATTGGTTTTTTTTACCGACATTTTTGTTTAGAAAGTTTTTAGTCATTGTTCTTTAATCAGATATCAACTGTTTAAAAAAAAGATAAACTCCGTATCACTTAATAAAATATTTATTTTATTAATTTAATTTATTTAGTCATTTTTATACATTCAAGGAAATACATAAATTCTCAAAATAATGACTAGGTTCATAATATTTAAAGTTTTTTTAAAAACTTTTAAGAAATATTATAAAAGTAAATAATATCTGAAAGTTAAATCAATATTATGATTTTTATTCTAATTATGAGTTTCAAATTTTAATAAAAATCTAAGCAATATTATTGTATTACGAATATAATAAAATTTTATGAAAATTTAAGTTATTAATTTTTTTTAATACGTAAAAACACGCGCATTCGAAATGTTAAAATACTGGAAATCTATACGCAATTAAGCTCATTCATTCATTTATATAAGTAGTTCTAAAGCATAGAATAAAGGATAGAAAATTATCTTTCATTTTTAAATTCATTACAGAATATGTAATCAAAGAGGATGAATGTTCTTTCATTGGTTAAAGCAGAAGTCCTGGGATTAAAATCTTTCAAATTCGTTCTTTCAAACTTCTTGAGATAGATATTTTAGACGAAAAAATACAGCTGCCGAAAAGATTATATACAGTATTTCCGTGGAAAAACAAATCAGCAATAGCAATTTCATTCGTAAAGAATGTTCACTTCGAATATAAATAAATACTTTTTTTTTCTTTCGTAAAAGATATTAGAACAAAACTACTCTGAGCTGTACATGACACTACTTCACCCTGAAAAATTTAGATTAAATACCTATGAAATTGAAGCTGTTTTTTAAACGATCCAATAGTAAATCCAAGATCAATGGCAGATGAGAAACGTATCGAATAACGAAGTAGTGGGATTCGCTCAACCATCAAAGCAGATAAAAAACTTCCGAACAAAAAATCGGATTATATTGAAAGAACGAACTCGCTATTGAAATCAATCTATGCTCGGATTTCTTGTCATTAAAATAATGAAGCAGTGAAATTAATATCCACACTTTAACCGACTGGAATGATTATATATAATTAGCCAATAATTGCTTTGAAACCCTTATATGTTACGAATATACATGAAATAAATAATAAATAGTTGTCGTTATTTGCTTAAGTAATTACTTGCTCGCGAGAAAAATTTTCATTATAATAAAAAAATTAATCAATGAATGTCATGAATATTTAATTTTAATATATATATATATATATATACATATTCTATTATTTATAAAAGCATAGAAAACATAGATCGAAAAAAAGGTAAAGAAGAGCAAAGATAGGCACAGAGAAATAGAAGCAATTAAATCGACATAACCTGCAGAAGATATCGTATTAAAGTTACAATTATTTATTTATTTATTATATAAATTTCTTATAAATATTTATCAAAGATACCAAATGCGTACGAAGAAAAAATACATACGTAAATACAGAATATCTCTATACGCTTTTAGAGAAATCATCAAATATGTAAATTCTAAACCACACAAACGTTGTTATTCAATTACGTGAGTTTTGTGGCTCAAACGTATGCGTGATCACGTTTGTAGTAAAGCACCCATTTGTAGTAACTGTAGTACATCTGTGAACACGGTATTAGTGTTGTAAATAAGATAGAGCAAAATCAACGAGGTATTCAAGTTTTTATTTTTACTTCGTATCAATCTATTAGTATCGAAAGGACCGGATAGAAGAATCTAACGTCGAAAAGAAGATAAATGAAATAAAAGGCTGACATTGATTTTATTCGACTTTACGAGGCAGGATTAAAACGAGGTTCATAATCAAAGAAATATAAAGTAAAAAGGTCTTTTGGTCGAGGGCTATTTTAATTTACTCGATAACGTTAGATATATACGAATCTACCCTTATTAGAGCAAATAATTTAGTGAAACGTTATCTAGGTTTATGGCAATCGATCTATTTAAGAGGAATCGGTGATTTACTTCTACTGCAAACATCCACTCGTCGGCAATGTCGGTCACTGCACCTAAAAGAAGCAAACAATAGTGGTGAATTTACCTTTACTTTTCTTAAAGGATATTACAACGTTTTATTCTGCTGTGAATTCCATGTGACGTCAAAATCAGAATTTGCGGTATAGATTTCATAAATTTTATTTTTGAAATATATTTTTTTAACGTAAGCTCTGATATTTTATTTTATTAAAAAAATTTGTATATGTATCTAATATTCAATTTTTATTTTAAGAAATCCTTGATGTAGAAAATTAAAAATATTTTTGTTAAAGAATCTTATTCGTGAAAAACTTTATGAATTGTTTTTCTTATAAATATTTTAATAAATCATTCATAATTTTTTATTAGCAAGATTGAAAAATTAAATATTTTTATATTCATGTATTAAAAATTATTATGTATTTCGTACTTTTTCTTTGAAATTACTATGCTTCAAAATAACAGGAATGAACTTTTATATTGTTTTAAACTTAGTTATTAAAAAATAATTCAAGATTACGATACTAATGATTTACAATCATATATTACATATTTGAATCTTTAAGGAAATTTAAATCAAATGTCTTTAGTTGGAATTTTAAAACAAAATCTTGAATTTAAAATTAATTTATTATCTTTTTCTTTTATTTATTCCAGTAGACTTAATTTAATTATTATAGAATCTTAACAGGTTAGAAAAAATAATTGAGTAAATTGCAAAAATTACATCTATTTATGTTTGCTATATTTACTTTATAGTTATCACGAGGATACTTTTATTCCTTGATTCTCCAATATCTTTCAAAATACAAGCTTTTAATATCACTAGATATCTGAGATCGAAATATGACAATCGAACTTGCTAAAAATATTCTATTATTGAAATTGAAATTCTTAACAGCACAAACATATTTGATTTTTCATAATATCAATTGAATAACAATGGTTCATCTAAAACTAATTACTTTTCATCTTTTTTTGAAAATGATAATTTGTGCGGTCTCAATGTATCCTTTTAAAATATTATGATATTTAATTAATTTTAATTACATAGCAATAAATTATTTAATAGCAATTACACTAAACTGTGTGTAAGCTTTTTTCACTTCTACTTTTAGTTCTTAATATTATACCATTTATATTTTAGAATCATCATTACAGCTGAGTATAAATTTTATACGTTAAGAAAAATTTCGTACTCTTAAATTAAATTGCATTTAAAGGTTTAAGATCATCAAACTATTATATAGAAAACAATCTAAATCTTCAGTTTATAATTATGGTATGATTTATAAGTAAAAATTATCTAGAAAAAAAATTACTTTTTTTTCATAATTATAATACTTGTTTTTATTAACATAAACTAAATTTTGTATGCAATAAACTGAATAAGATTTTTAATATATTTTGGTTTTTATTGTTAACCTGTTTAAATATTTTTTCACTTTATCCTCTAGTTGTTCGTGATTTAATGTTTCTTGCACACATACTTACATATATGCACATATATGTACTGTAAGTGGCATTTGCATTTTTATTGAAGTTTTCACATTCTTTATTCTAGTTAGGCGGTTAAAGAAAAATTACGTAACCACCTATTCAACGTCAGGGACTGCATCGTTGCAATTAAGGAGAGCTGATGACTATACGTTAACCTTAGAAAAGTGGATGATGGACGTAAATGTAGATTTTTTGAGATGTGCTGAAAAAAACTCAATTAAACTAGCAGTTTTAAAAATAGCAAGAAAACGAGGAAGAATAAAAATGTCAAGTATGACATTTAATTGATGTGAAGCCTAGACTGTACCTAGAAAATGAAAACAAAGAATTTTTAATTGAGTCGTTTGGCAGCAATTTTTGGCTACAGATTGTAATGGCATCAACCTAAATAATAATATACGTTAGTGGCAATAAAATGTCCAACAACTGTGGTAGTGGTATCCTGATCGGTAATTTATATGTTCTTTTAGTGTTGATAAAACTCCTATTATGAAGTGTGATAGGACTTTCTAGTAAGTAGTAAGATTATTTATATAACAATATTCAAAATCTGTTTAACTTATTCTCCCTTTATTTCTCTTTCTGTCTTCTTCATACTATCTCTGCAGAACATATATTTTTGTTCCTGTAGAACACCTAAAAATTATATAAATAAGATAAATAAAAGAAAATAAAATGTAGAAGGATTACATTTATTTATATTGTATCAGTGATAATGACTTATAGTTTTATATATACATTGAATTTGAAGTTGTAATAATTTCATATTTTTTATATTTAAAATAAAAATAACATTTTCAATTCATAATTCGAATTCATTCAGTTTTATAATTTATCACTTTACAATTTAATAATGCAATAGATTATAAATTATATCTTATAAATATATTGTTTACTGTTTGAATTACTCTTATTACTATATTTGATTTTTTTATCATGAATACAGTTTTAAAATTAATACAATCTCTAATAAAAAGTTGGAATAAGAATCCATACATTTATACATTTTTAATAGCTATATAATATAATTCATATGCCATTAATATATTATTAATATCCTTATAAATTTGATACATAATTAATGTAAAATGAATAATGTATATTAATATATAACACATATTTGATCTTTATCTTAGAAATAACAAACTTTTTTTTAAATTATTACAATATATTAAGTAGAATCAAATTAATTTTTCAAATATTAATTATTATATTAATTAAATTAATACTGTCTAAACTTTATACATTGAACAATTTATACATCAATAAATATTGTAATTATAATGTAATCAAGTAATATATGAATTTAATAACATGTATGAGAACATTTATAAAGATATTGCATCAAATATTATCTATTTTATCTCAATTGAATATTTATATTTTTTAAATAAATGAAACATGTACATGCCAAGACCTAATTTATTCTAATTTTACTTAAATTTTCCAATTTCTTTAATATTTACCATTTTAACAAAGATGAATATGTTTTTAATCAAAACTGATCTTACGTTTCAGTATTTTATAAGCCATTTTATAACTAGACATCAATATAAACTAGTGTCGCATATCTGTCTGACAAATTTTGTTTATCTAGTATGTTAAAAATGCTGTTATCAGTAACTTGAACTATATGTATAAAAGTAAATAAAGTACTGTGAATTACAATCTTTTACTAAGATATATAAATATATTTTATCTAAATCTAATAAAAATATATTTTAATTTTATAAACTTTTCTAATTTAACAACTTCAATATTATACAGTTTTCAAATATTTCCCAATTTAAAAATTTTTTTTAATATATTTGATTAATATTTGATGAATAAAATATATTAAGATGTCAAATAATTTAGTAAAACTAATATATTTTCGATTACATAAAATTTCTTAATAATCTTTTATTGATTTTATAAATAGTGTTCATAGTGATCTAAAATAAACAAATATTCTTTCGATTATGAATATAATTACATATAATTACATTTTTTATCGTGCAACAACTAAATTTAAACTTAATTGAGTATCTAATAATTATTGTTTATAATATTATATTTCATCGTTACATCATTATTAAATAAATTTTAATATCATATATAAATATCGAACATTAATTCATGAATTATACGTTTAAGATATATTTACTTGCTATATAACTATATATTATTAAATAGTAGAATTATAAAGTTTTATCTATAATTGATCTAATATAAATAAGATGTGTAAAAACGTTGATTTGTACATCAGGTTTCTCTGGTGAAGATAGAAGACTAAATGAAACAATACCGATAATTTTACCATTTCTAACTAATGGACCACCGCTGTCACCCTGCAAAATATTTTAAAGTTTAATAATTATCATATATTTAATAACACATAATAATCATAAAATAGATAAGGTATTTGAAATCGATAGGTATGAAATATTTGTATAAATAGATATCGATGTTATTAGTATTAAGTAATTAATTTTTATTGAACTCGGATTTTTCCTTTTTTTTATCAAATTCTTGAAAATGTATTTTTCCATAAAAAGCAATATTAATTGAATATTAAACTTAATTTTATCTTTTGATGATTAAATAATTTAAATACTATAAATAATATAAATAAACTTACATCACATGTTCCAATCCCTTCACGATACGTGCATATCTGATCATCCAGAATAGAAAATTTAAATTTTTTGATGCAATCGCTATGTTTAATAACTTTCACAGTTGCTTTCAATACATTGTCAGAGAATTCTGTCAATTTTTCGTGCTTTGTACCCCAACCATATAATACGAGTAAACTATCCTGGAGAATGTCGTGAGTTGGAAGTTCTATTTTATGTTGAAATGCATTGAAGTGGATAAATTCTTTAACCTGAAAAGACAGATTTTATATATTAGTTAATTAAAAATTGTAAGATATAAGTAATAGATTAGTATAGCACAATTCATGTAACGTATTTAAATAAAAATTGAAGTTAATTTTTCATATAATTCCATTTGAAATTAGACTTTAAAGTGCATTTTTAAATGTATACAAACTAAGTTTTTTTTTATCGATATCGAATATTTTTTCTGATATAATTCAAGATATAAATAGAATTATTGTACAAAAATAATTTGTAAAGTTAGAAGTCGGAGTTCCAAATTGTAATAGTTATTCTTTTATTTACTTTAATAATAGCCATGTCGTTATGGAATTCGCCCGTTGCTTGAATTTTTCCATTAAATCCTGGATGGACATGGAAACTTTCAATAGAAAAAATTGATTTAGATTCACCGGATAAAGTGGAACTTCCCGCATAAACTTTTAATCGACTATAGTATCGTTCCTTTTTATAAAAACAATGTCCTGCCGTGAGAATATCCTTATGGGAAATTATTGAACCAGCGCAAATATGTTTATTTGAATCGGCAATCCTTATTGATACTAAATAAGGACATTCCAGTATATTTGAAAGTTCACCGCCCATTATCCGAACATTTTTGCTCCATGCACCTGAAAATATTGCAACAAGGATTCGTTAAAAAATGTAAACTATGAATCATACAACGATTATTAATTACCGTGAATACAGAAACGCTTACTCTAAAATTCTTAATATTTCATTTAATCAAATAAAAATATAATGTGACATATCCCTTTAAAACGCGGATCAATCATAAAAGTGAAATTGAATAAAAGTAAATATTTCAATAACATTTTTACTCGATAAGTCTATATTATATTTTTATATAACTATTTATGTGAATAGAGAGATTATTGTACTGATATGCAAGTACAAAACTCATACAATAATAGTTTCGAAATAAATTGATAATTAAATCAAACTAAACATTAATAAAATAGTTTTTTCTATTATATAACAATGAAAAATTATTTGATAGTATAAGAAATAAATAATAATATTGAAAAAGAACTTTTATGCTATATTTTTTAAGTAGCTTTAAAAATAAATTTCTATGATTTGATTTGATAAAACTTTTACATTTGTAGCTTATTGGCTTAAATAATAAATAAATGTGAAAAATAAGATTTAAATATGAAGGTAAATTTTGTTTGTTATTTAAAATAAGAGAAATAATATTATAATACAATAACAAAAATCTTAGATTTTAAATATATAAACTTAATAAATAATGGAAAAGAATAAATTTATAAACTTTATAACTAGATAGATATATTTATTGTTATTATATATATATGTACTTAACACAATATAATACGAAATAATAGCTTTAATATTTTTTATTTATACTTAAATTACTAATAAAGATATTATATTTTATTTCATTATGAAATTAAATAAATATAGTCAAAAAAATTAATAAAAATTGATGTAACGATAAAAAGTCTTATTTGTTTGATGCAATCATAAACAATTTTTTCATTGTAATTCAATACGTTTTTAATGAAAACGCTTCAATTATATTTTTTATATTTAGTTGAAATCTACATAAAAATAATGTGTTTAATGATCAATAGATGTAGGTATGATATGTAGCTTACCAGCAATTAAGACTAGATATAAATATGTCACAATTTTGAAATCCATTTAGCTTTCCTTTGAAACTAAATAAAAACTAAAATTTTGTATAATCTTTATATAGAAATTATAAATTTATAAATTCATTAACATATTATACTTGTTTAAATATTTATTTTCAATATTTTTAGGAAGCGTCATTGTAAGTGATTTTAAACATTTGCCCTGAATAAAAAAAAAATTAAATAATACACATTAAAAACTCACGAAGGTTCGTATTTACAGATACATATAACAAACTTATCTCTTCAATTTGATAAGAAAAAATTCGATTATATTATTATTTGCGTTTACGTATATATATTTAATTGATATAGTATATGGTCAATAAAATCGGTGTCTACTTTACTTTGCGTAAATCCATAAATAGTTACATACATTGTGTAAACAAATTTTACATGAAATATTACAGTGGAAATAACAATAAGTTTTTTAGAAATGAAAAAAGGTCAATGTACTTTAAAATTTTGTTATTTCAGACATAGCAACTATTATATTTGGAATTTCTAAGAAAATAAATTAAATTAGTCGGTAGAAAAAGAAGGGACCAGAATTTTGGAGACTGAGAAGATGAAGAAAAAATTAGATGTAAGAGATTAATTACTCATTAAAAGGCAAAAAGTTAAAGTATATGTTTAATAAAAAAAATTTTAAAAAGTATGTAATGGAACACTGAATATAAATATTCACCTTTAAGAATACGATCAGTGTGTTAGTAGTTTATTTAGTATGTAAATATTGGATGGTTCACAAGAATGATATTATGAATAAGAAGTTATTTATTAATCTTTTATATATAAAGAACTAAATGAGCTACCTGAGACCTACAATGGATTCAGATGTAGATTAAAAGTGAAAAACAGGATATACTCACTCTTATACATTATACAGGCTTTAGACACGAGAAATAATCTGTTGAAGAAAGAAATGTTTTGTTGTAATTCAAGAGAAATAAAATGATTTTTATAAGTTTATAATCTCAAGAATAAAATTTGACAGCAATCCAACACAACAATTATAGTAAAAATTTTTAATTGGATGATATTTATTTAGTGTAAAAGTTAAGATATTTAGGCCACGAGTAAGTTAGGATAGGAAACTTGGAATTCAAAGTAAGACATGACGGTTAAGATAAATATCTCCGAGTTAACATAATAAGAATACTTTGATGTCTGTGCCATTCATCAAAACTCTAACAAGATTCGGTCTGATTCAGTCTGGAAAATAGAATTGATTGTCTGGATTATGCAGTCACTGGCAGCCACGGAAAATAAAACTAGGAAATGGCTATTTGTAAAAGAACATTTACGAAAGATCGCGACAAGAATTTTCGAGTATGTATATAACTGTAAAGAAAATGATTAGGTTAAATATCTCATTAATACCTTAACAAGAATGATTTCATAGAAGAATACGAAACTGTTGAAAATCAACAAATTTGGTTGACGTAAAAATAATTATTTTTATGTATCTAAAAATATAAAAAAAGATGATAGAACAACGAAATTAATTCGATAAGTCAATGCTAAGTTTTATCGAATACTTAGAGTCACTAAAATTCACTTATTAAAGAGCCAATATTGATGTCTATTCGAGCCAAAAACTTGTCGAAAAGTTAAAAGTAGAATTAAGGTAGAAAGGTAGCAAAATAAGATTCTAAATTCTATTAAATCTTATATAATTTGGACTATATATTGATAAAATTAAATAAAAAATTATAAAAGTATTAGGAACATTCATACAAAAAACAAAAGTACAATCAGCATCGTATAAAAATATTATTTTAAATGTAGAAATCGTAAATAAGGAAAGGCAAAAAATAGTACTAGTAACGATAAAAATATTAAATTTACTATACTATAATAGAACTATAAGGAAAAGTTTGTAATACACGTAGAATGAAAAATTCAAGTAAAATGTAATTTAATAAGGATTAAATTCATGACACAGTGTAAATAGTGAAAACATTGAAAAAAAAATTATAAAAGAAAAGAAATAAGTAACTAAAAAATATTTTTAATAAAAGATCAATTAGTATAGAATGAATGATTCATTTTAAAGTTATTACTATTAGAAATTTTAGTATAAAAATGAGTTCAGATATAAGCCAGAAGAAATCAATAAGAATACAAGTTTGTGTGTGCAGTGATAAATAAAATAATAGTAACAGCATGAATTATGATTGAATAAATGGAACATAATTATTGATTACTAAAATGATTATGAAATATATGTAAAAAGAATAAAATTACAATTTAATACATAAATAATTAAATTCAATAAATTGGAATAAAGTATAAAAAGAAAAATTGTTACAAAAGGGAATAATGGTTAGCGCAGTTGAAGTAGAAGATAAAAGAAGAAAATCGTAAAGAAAAAAATTATAAAAAAATTATCAAATACATTGAATATATTATAATGATCGAGTAAGTTAAGAAATACATAGAAGGATGATTACTAAGAAATAATTAAAAAATGGAATTATTCGTTGATAAAATGTATTAATATATAAATTTGAAGAAAAAAGAAAAGAAATTATTTGGACAACAACAAATATCCGGAATTACTAAGTTGTGGGATGAAGATAAAAAAATAAGTAATAAAGAATGAAATAATAAATGTTGGGAAGGGGGAGAAAGAGAAAGAAAAAGGATAAAATACGGTTGCAAAGATAAAGTAGAAAAATCTTGTGAAACGAAGGTATGAAGAAGTTGTAAAAGAGCTGATGAATGATGGAGTGTCAAAAAGTAATCAGTCTTCATACAACAATTTAAGAAAGCGAATATGAGTAATATATTGTGTCAAATATAAGTACTTTTCAATATATCTCACATATTGATAACATTACATTAATGTTCGCAGTACATTTGTTTTATTTAGTTATTCCATATATTTTATTTTTATAAAACCAGTTATTTGTTCAAAATATTTTGCATTTATGTTATACGGCTTTTTCGTGAAACATAATATTTCGTTAGAAAATTTAACAAACATTGTTTCAAATACTTAATATGTATCTCTACATTTTTATAAATAGATATTATGATGTAATAATTATTATGATAAATCTAAAGTTTAATCCTAATAAGTGTTCAATAATTTATGAAATAATCTTTTTGAATTAGAACTTAAATCTAATCATTAAAAGAATTATATTCTTTAATTTAGTTTTTTTATGGCTTTAACAATTAACCGAAGAATAAACTTAATTAAATGATAGCTTCTTACACTATTATAAAATTTCTGATATACATGCAACAGCTGCTTATCAATAAATATTGAAACTCTTCTTCATTTCGAATAATGTGCTTTACATATGAAGTTGACTTATCTGATAAACTAATGGAAATAGGTCTTTTATTAATAATTTATCATAAAAAATAGTTTAAAAATCTATAAATTATTATTCTATCTTTTACTTTTTTGCATATAATTATCGTTCTTTATTTTTTAGATATAATTTAAATATTTTTTAGCTAATTAAACGCGTGTTAATCACTCTCGAATATTATTTCTATTCTTATTATTATATTTTAATATAATATTTAATTTACTTACTTCTGTATATACTTAATTTTTTTTTTGTAAATACGAAAACATTTCTTCAAAGCGTGTACCATTATTTAACTATAAGTATAAAACTGTTAAGTTTAGTCAATAATATTAAACTTTTACGTCATTTTTATAATATTGAAAATTTTTCACTTAAATATATATTTTAGCTTAATTTTTTTATTTTTTATTCAATATTATTCTAGACTTACATTTTCCTTAATAATACTTTGAACTACTCGAACATGTAACTTCTAGCACATACATTTTTTATTATTAATTTGTTCATTAACTTTTAAAACTTAACAAAAAAAATGTATTCATTTACATTATCACTTATTTCAATATTTAATATTTATTATCTTAAAGTATAGTTTAATTTTACTAGTATATAAAAACAATATTTTAAATAGGAATCAACCGAAAATAAACCTTATAAATATTTTTATAAGATTATCTCACAAATGATTAAAATAGATTATTTGTATGAGTTATCAAATGAACGTAATTAATTTAAAAATTATTATATTATGAGTATATATTTATCAAGATAAGATCATTTATTATATTTTGTTATTATTAACGTTGTATGATATTTCTTATCTTTATGCGTGAGCATTGTATATAAAAAATATTATATTCACTTAAATAATAGTATCTATTTCTAAGCATACTAATTGAGTAAAAATAATTAAATTTTTATATTATTAAATGAATATCTTTATTTTTATTTAAATATGATATTTGCGAATTAGATACAACCTTTTGGAAATTTTATGAAAAAAATGTTGTATTTTTAAAACGTTTTATCTGATCAAAATAATATTTACTTATGTACTAAATATTCAAATAATTTAGGTTCCATGACAGAATTTATCCTACTTACCTTAATTTCCATTTTCATTTTTATTCTTTTATATACGATACATTTGTAGACCGTATCTTTTATATATTAAATTTATAAATAGATATCATAAATTAGTAATTATAAATTATATTAATTTTAAAAATTGAGAAAATACTAGTGTATAACAATTAATAAATTAATTAATAGATTTGTATAATTGCTTTTTATACTATAATTAAACTCTATAATTGAGCTTCAGTGATTAATTAGGTCGAATTAAAGTACCAACAAATTTCTCAGTATAGTTCAGCGTCCAATCTAAGTTAATTCTTGTTCCATTAACACATTACTGTTGTTAGTTGTCTAACAATGTAACTTTTGCTCTAAGATGTTCGTATATTAATCAACGCCCATGACATAAAATAACTTCATCACCTCCAGTACAGGAAAATTTAGTTTCATAAAAATATAACATTGTTACATTTTTAACCCGTAAACATATAATATTTAGCTAATCTTGTTACGACTAGCAACTTTTACACATGTTTAGCTCTTTATATATACTTATCAACCATTGTTTCAAAGCTCAAGGACCTAAACCCGTCCACCGATGTTAACTCACTTTGTACCTCTCTCACTTTGTGTCACATACATTCCTTTGCCTCCTGACTTATATTCTACTCAAAACAAATAACAAGGAAGCTTTTGTTCTCTCTTGTATATGTTTTTCTATTTTCGTTTATTATTTTGAATTATATAAGTATACCAGTTAATGCATATATGTTTTAAATATTATATAAAGTTCCACAATGAAAATTAGTTCTGGATAGAATATTGATATTTATTGGAGTGATTGTAAATTAGCAATACAGTGAAAAAAGTTATAAATTATTTTGTTAGTTAAATTTATTAAAAACCTTTTATATTTCAATTAACTAAAATTTTTTTATTTTTAAGATAATTAAATTTAAATTTAAGAAATGTAAAACTGAATTCATCGAAGTCAGGATTCTATTTATAACAATTATATTCCATAAATAAATATTTGCTAAATATATTTTTGATAATAATATGATATATAAAAAATTCTGAATAATTCATATGTTTTGAATTATAATTAATATAATAATAATAATAAAAATATATGATAAAATATTAAAATATATTAATATTTTATTCAATTTACATTACAACAATTATTATGAAAATTAAATTTATTTATAAAAATAAGAATTGATTATAATAATTTAAGTTTTTTTAGAAATTATAACTTATTATGACTAATTATATTCTCGGTTGTTTATAATTTCGAAAATATTTTTTAATAACAAATATCTAACCAACTAAATTATTAACCATTTTTCTTGGATGAATTTACTCAGGAAATTAGTCAATACGTTTATTTAAATTTATTAAAAAAGTTACGTTTGTATTGTAGTTAATTTATTCATTTAGATTTATTGTATAATAAAGATTTTTCAAAATACAAACAATAATAAATAAAATTCATTGTAACTAAAAGTATTAACTATAATTCAAACGTAATTTTTTTAAAAAAGACTGATTTTTTATAAAACTTGTTGATGATATAAATAATTTTCTTAATATTTCCTTGAATCTATTTTTTATTTATAATTTTTCTAAAGTCACTTAAATCCTAAGGATTTGAAAGAATTTGAAACAATGTTAATTGGATAACTTAGATTCTTTTTTAGATGCTATAAATATTATTTATAGTGTAATGATTAATAATTATTTCTGGTATGAAATTATTGTTAAATAATTTTTCACCATTTTAAATTATTTTATAATCAAGTATGTATTACATTTTAAATAAAATTTTTTAAAGAATTTTATTTGAAGATATTACCAAAGTTATTATGCTTCAAACTACATCTCAATCCATTATATATGATAATATAAATTATGCAAAATTAGCTTTCTGATCGTTTAAAAGCCTTTAAAGCTAATAAATGATTTAACGATTTTTATTTTAGTATTAGCTACAAATCTTTCATTGTTGTCTTATAGCTTTGTAAAGCATTAAATTAATTTTAAATATATTATTGTAAAACCTTTATTTATTAGACTTTATATAATTTTTATAATTTTATGGTACAAGATATTTGAAACAGCACAATTTCTGACATTTCATTCTTAACTGAAAAATGTATTTTTGTACTAATAAAATAATTAATTTTACTTTTTATTTCTATGCGTATATAGATCTATTGTTTTTTATCATTGAAAATTACATTATTTGGTGATGTTTTTTTACATGTCCTATCATTATAAAATATACTTCATACTGAAAAATATTATTTTGATAGGAAATTGTATGAGTTACGTGTATAAAATAAAATTATTTTTGTATGTTAAAATTTAGATCTACTATAATCATATACTCTCATTGAAAATACGCAGATAATTTCATAAGCACTTTGCAAAATAAAATTAATTCAATTAAATGATAAAATTATAAGCAAAATTTAAAGCATCTGATTAAATAATAAAATATAGTATATTCATAAGTATTCTTTTTATGGTAGTAAGTTGTATTTTTATGCCTGCCTGTATACATATATATATATATATATATATTTATGTATTAAATATCATTAATAGTGCATAAAATTTTAATAATTTCATATTTATTAGATATATTTATTAGATGGGATTCAATTGACTTCATTTTAAATAATGTCTTAATCGATTTTTAAATTATGAAAGGTCAATAACTACTTAAATTTTAATACTTTCTTCAATAATCAATTTATGAGCAGTGCCTTTAAATTTAGATTTTCTTATCATTCAAGAAATTTAATATATTTATTGTGATAAATTGTTTATTTATGATTTTATTTTAATTAAATTGTAAGGAGAATAATTTTTTAAATAATTGGTATATGTACATATATATATATATATATATATATATATATATCAGTTGAAAGTAAATGGCTAACTAAACGAATTTCTAATCTTTATATAAAAAATTTTTATTTACTACGTAAAACTTTTCATTTTAATATTTAATTATTTATATTCAATAGAATTAAAAAGTGACATTATACGAGTGTCTAAACATTCACACGAATATATTAGATCAAATAAATGATCGTGATCATATTGGTTTATTTTTATAGATAATTATCTAAACATTATAATCTACTAAAAAAATTAATTTTTTTAGCTATCAAAAACATCTAGTTCTTTTATTATAAGATAATAAATTAATAGATAAACTTTATTTTCATTTAACTGGATAAGTAGTTAAAAAATTCCATAGTTATATAAAATAAAAAATTATATTAAAAAAAATTTTGGATTAAAAAATAGATTTATTAACGTAATAGTTGTAAAAAAATTGTAATTATAAACTAATGCGATTTATTTTTACGTGAGTAATTAATATAATTAGGAACTTTATAAATAATATTAAATTAATCTAATAATATAAATATAGAATAAAATAAAATAAAATGAAATAAATATTTGAAATGATAATTTTTTTGATAAATCTGAGTTTTTATTAGCTGTATATTTTTCTCGAAGTGCGACTATGAAAGCATAAAAGAATAAAAACAAAGATATAAAGTGAAGAAGAGAAATAGACAATGAGAGAGAGGAAGAGTGAGATTTTCAAGATTTTTATGTGATATATCTTATATGTCATTTAACCATATTTTATAACAATTTAATATTTACTATAAAGTATTAGATCAATATTTTAGCTTTTAAATAAATTGATATTTTATTAAGTAAATCGTTATTTTTATATACTTTTAGAATATAAACAAAGTAGTAATTATATATTAAAGTTAACGTTCCATATAATACAAGAATCAATTATTTGCTTCTGAAACTTCTATTTATAATTTATTAAAAAATACATATCATGAATATTAATATTACTTTTAAATAAAATATAAGTTGTATAAAAAATTGATTCGACTTGCTGTGATAGAATATTTAAATTATTAGATATTATTTATAATAATGTTATATATAACTTTCATACAAAGAAATTCAATTTTGAGAAGTTCACAAAAAATAGAGACATGTAAAAAGTACGAAAGAAATATTCTGTGTTCACAGGTGTCGAAAATATAGAAAAATATAAAAATATTCAGAATATACATAATACATGTAGTAAACATCAATGAACTACAAAATATATAAGAGATGGAATTATTTATCTTCGTCAGTCTAGTGAATCTACTGTATATTGCATCTTCGGACTTTCATAACTTTAAGAGTAAACAATCATGCAGTATATGTTAGAACTGGTAGGAATACTCTAGTTTTCTCCAATATAGTTCTACATACAAAATAAAAAGGTCGTTTTATAAAACTATTTTTTTCCTTACTCAGTCAATAAGTCATTACAAAACTTGAAGCATCTTCATTCTAAAAGTTATATTGTAAAAGTTTTATGCATTTTTTAAATATAAATATCCTGCGTGTTTAATTTTTCAGTTATAACTCGAATTTAAAACTTTTAAATAATTTTTTCACTCAAAAAAATTGCAGTTTTCAACATTTAATAATTATATAATTAATATTCAAATTATACAATATAAATTTGAATATAAAGCGATAATAAAGTTGTCTTAAATCTATACCAGTTTTGCATTTAATTGAATATTTTAGGCTTTATCAGTAAATAAGTTTAACTAGAAAATAACTTTATTATATATCATATATTCTTAAATTGTTCTCAATTTTATTTATGAAATTCTTTTGAATTTTATTAGCTTAAATAAAAATAAAATAATTGTACTATATATTTTTATATACTATAGATTTTTTGTCTTTAATATTTATGAAATATTTATTTAAAAAATTTGTATAATAATTTGCAAATATCTAAGTTTAATGACTAAAGTTTATAATAGACGTAGAAATGTTACAATAGCGTTATTTGTATTATTCACATATATGTAACCAATGAATTCAGAGGAAAAATATTACTTTTTAATTTAATAGAACTAATTTTTTATTTGGAATAGTGTCTTTATTGAAAATAATTTAATATATACATTATACATTGATAAATTATACTGTAGATATTTTAACATGATATAAAAACATTTATGCGTATATACGTAGTTTGAGAAGGCAAAAAAAATTAGATATTTTATGTATATATCATAAACTAAAATAATTTCATAGTGCAATAATGATTTGATGCCGCTAAGCGTTTATAAAATATTTAAATTTTAAGATTTCTTTTTTTATATATTGTACATATATAGATATAGAGAATTATTATTTTGAGTAAAATTTGATAAGTATCCTTTTATTAAATAAATTTAAATTTTATAATTTTAATCATCAGTCTCAAAAATAAATTTCAAATTTTAATCCTTACATATTTTCAACTTAATATTAGACCTTACCATAAATTCCATACACGTTTTTATTAGAAAATGGTTTTTTCATTCGTCAAGTTTTTAATTTACATATTTTTAATATGTACATGTAAAATTACATACAAGTATAAGAAGTAATTCGGAGGCTAAATGTTATTATATATAGGTATCGATCCTGTTCCGCATACTGAAGTCGAATGTAAGGTTGTGTAGACTGACCTTCTTTATTTGTGCAGAGAGAAATACGGAGAATCCGTTCATACGCTAATTATACGCGATTTCCGTTCCTTCCATACAAGCGCAAATGCATAATAATCTCGTGAAAAGTCCTCATTCGTCCTCTTCGAATACGTAGAATAATATGTTTCATCCAATCATTTAAGTATGTAATAATACATTTATGTAAATGTGTATTTATTATTTGTATAATTTTAATGCACGCCTATATTCAATTTAACAATTAATCAAATGTATTCCTATTTTAGGATATTTTATACAAATTTATAAAGGAAAATAACAGTTTTAAATAAAGTTATGTATTTAAGTTATGTATTAGATAACTTCTCATTCAAGAATAGTACATCATGTTAAAATAGTTTATATATTTTAATGAGTATAAAACAGTTTAAATTTTTTTTATGTTTCGACCTAACATAGGAAAGTTAAAAGTTTCCTTTGTTCTATTTTCAGCGATCTAACTCCATCCAATATTTTTCATTATTATTTTTGTATGCGAATAAACAATATACCTCATGAGTAGGCTTCAAAAATTTTGTTCATACTTCATTGTATCGATACTTTTAAAATTGAAGACTCTTATTTTATTTATGCCTATATAATTTTACTATCACAAAATTTTATTCTATATTTGAATCAAAAACTTTCTAACGCACAAATAAAATGAATAAAATGGAAATCATTCAAGAATGAAATATATTTATTAAAGGATAATATATTTTTTTTCTTGAATATGCTAAGTAAATAAAAATGGTAATCTAAATATATTTGAATATATTTTACGAATAAATAATTTGAAGCTATTTTTTATAAGTTATAAGCTATATTTCATATATATTTATTACATATTTAAATACATAAAAGTACATATGTTGAGTATTTAAAAAAATTAATTTATTATTGTTTTGGAATATAATTTATTCGGTATAAATATAATTAATTAATAATGCAATAAAAATAATTAATACAAGAAAATTTACCAAAAATTATCGATAATAATAGCTTATCAATGATATTCATAAAAATAACATATTTTTATGTGTATAAATTTTTTAAAACATAAATCTGACTATAAATTAACAATATACCTTAACATTTTTTTCATTGATGGAATACATAATACTTTTGTACATATATGTATAGTTATACTCTTGTCTTACTAGTTGTATACGATCACGATAAGAGCAGTTGTTTGGTGCGGTTTGTCTTTCATTGTTTTCAAGACAATGGCGATTTAGAATACCTGGTTTCAAGCAAAACGTACAGTTGCGCAATTATTTCGAGCAGAAATCAAATTTTGAGAAGATGTAGAAAATTTACTTGTTGATTACAATAAAATCGTAAATGTGATATATATATATTGATAACCTTTTTAGAGCATGATATTCAAATTTTATTATGCAAAAACTTTCAGTTTCAATAATAAAGAAATCAAATTCTAAATTTAGCTATTAGAGTTGTAATATTAACTGTTATAGTAGATATAGGTAATCAAAATAGTACTATTTGAATCTTTTAGGCGAGTAAATTGCATAAATAAATAGATACTAATATTCATGAAAATATCAAGAATAATAGATTATTAAAGCTGATTTAATTCGATGTAGTATTGAAATTTAAAGAAGTATATTTCATTCATATACATATATTACACATACTGAAATCTATTCAGTTTCTTTTAATTCTTTGAATTAATCATTTGATACTTCTGAAGTATTTTCTATTGTTTTTTTATAATGAAGATGAATTGCCCTTTCCTTGAGATATTCAAAGTTGCCTTACCATGTGATAACCCTGAGTGTCGGATCTATCAGATTTAATATAATAGCAACTTTCATTTATTATCTGAAACTGAAATCTCAAGAATTATTTTTTGAATTAAGACTATTTTATAGAATAAAACCTTCAGTTATACTAAAGTGATTATTGGATTTAAAAAATTTTGAATTAACTATTTAAAAACTTATATTTTTTAATAACTATTTAATAATTATTTAAAAAATAATCTAACATTTCAAACATAGTTATAAAGAAGTTTGATTTTATATTTTATATTTGAAGCAAAAATATAAATTTTTACAAAAAATTTAATTTTCTAATATTATAAGATGTCCGAATTGTTATATATATATACAAAATACATTATTATATATATATATAACATACACATGCACTTGATTATTACTAACTGTACACAGTGATGAAAATAGATTTTAATGTCATGATGAATTTCATTTACATGTGAACTAGTATATAATTGCATTCAATGCTGTTTTCGATCAATATTTTCAAAACTTAAAAATACTATTCTATAGATCTGCCTTAAAACTATAAATATAAATTAAAATTTATTTACAAGGCATATCACAGTATATTTTTAAATTAATTGAAATAACTTGAATCAAAGTAATATCTATATTTACGTATTAAGAATCTGTTACAAAGTATTAAACTATGTAATCATAAAGGTAATATATTCGTTATCGTTGCACTACAGCAATCAACTATCTATATATATTTACATATTCAATAATTAAACTTCAAAATCTAATTTTAAAATCTAAATTATTTTTCATACGAATTGTAAATGATGATGAAATAAAGTGAAACAAAGAAAAATTGAACCTTAGAATTCTAAATTATGTGCATATATTTAAATGTAATATTTTTAAAGATTTTTAGAACATTTTAAAAATATAACAGTAAAAAATTTCTTGAATTTCAGCAATTTTTTAAAGAAAAAACTTTACTGATATATTAGAAAAATTCTCAAAGAAACAAAGGTATTCAAGAAGCAGTAGAGAAGAATAAAGGAAAAGGAGAGTAAAGGAGATAAAAATGGAGCAAAGAATAAACGAAAAACAACAAGAGGAAGCCAAAAATAGAATAAGAAAAATTAAGTTAGATAATAAGAATATTAATATTATAATATTATATACAAATTTTTATGTGTCTTTAAGTAGAAAGCGATAAAAATATATTTTTTTAACATAACTGCATAACAAATTTTATTTAAGCGATAAAATATCAGTCTTCTTTTGTAATATATTTTTTTATTTTTGCATTTAATATTTGTATTAGAAACCTTATAATAAAACCATAAAAATAAAAAGTTTGACATAGTTAGCTAAGAATATTTATTTACATAAAATTACTCGTGTACATTCATCTAAACTTTTTTTTATTTCACATAGAAATTATTGGACAAAAATGTTTAAATATTTTTCAAACTTTTTCTTATCGAATTCTTAGTATATATCGAATTTCTCACTAAATAGATAATCTTTTTTAGATTTAATAATTAAAATCTTTAAATATTAGTATTTCTATTTAATAAATAATAGAATATTATTATTAAAAATTAGAGTCCTGTAAGTTTACAATTAAGTAATTATTTATCGTGCAAAATTATAATAAAACATATAAATTTGTTTCTTTTAAAATAAACCTTAATAGAATTATGTAGAAATATGTATATTTATATATTTTTACTAAATTAATGAGTTTAACTTGTTTTTTGTTTTTTTTTCAATTCTATTCGTTTCTTTCTTTGTTATTTTTTATTTATTTTAAAATATCTATACTTTTAAATTCGATGATGTAGTTTTTATAATATATCATTAATACATATTTATTTAAGTCAAACTATTTATTAATTTTAATTATTAACTTTTTGCTAGAATAAGACTAGAAACCTTAAATGTCAGCTACTGCTATTTATGAATACCTAAGTTCTATATCAATAAAATATTACAAATTATTCTAATTGTTTCATATAAATAGTATATAAATCATAAAAAAATTATTTGTAGATATTCAAGATATGATAAATTTTTCAAATGATACTATAAAACTTCTATAAAATTCTTATATACTTCAAAGAATAAATAATATTATTATTAATAATTCTTCAAATTTATAGAGTTATTTTTGGCACTTTGAATATATCGTTAAAGCAATTTATTTAAAAATAAACACATATAATAGATTACTTTTATGACCTTTTGAACAATCAATAATATTAAATATAACTATTAAATACTCTATAGACTTTAACTTTCATTACTTATTATTCGCTGCAACGAGTCAATACATTTATTTAAGTTTGTTATTTTTAAAAAAATATAATCAAATTTTTGTTTACGGTGAGTTTGGGAATACAATCCATAGTAAATATTACTACTATTAATCAAGTATTGCTATTTAACTTCATTCGATGAAATCATTCATTCATTTATTTATTCAATTTTTATATTTATTTGATGGTTTCTATTATTCAAATGAAACATTATAATTCAAATTAAATATTTTCTAAATATAAATATTCTTAAGCATTATATTAATATCAAGACTATTGATATTTTGTTTCTTTTTATTTAAATTTGTATTCAATGAATATTTTAAAGTATATTAATTTTTGAAATATATACACAGTTAGAAATTAAAATGTATTTTTATAGACAATATTGATTTGTATTAAATATCACCATTCCTATTAAAAAACTTGATTTTTTGAATTGAATAAATATATTTAAATTAATCTTTTTAAACACGTATTATAAAAACAAACATCTTTGAGTTTGTTTTAAATAATATACTTTATACGTAACGGTTATATTTCATTATTATAAAAAACTTTCTACATATGTAACTATTATTCAATGTGATATTTAATTTCTCATTATATTTACTGTATGTCGATTCTTAAAATTATCGATTATACCAGTTAACTTTGATCTAAGTTATATGTGTAAGTGGGTACGTGTGCATGTGTTTCTGCATCTAGAATTCAACTTAAATATAGTAATTTTGATAGTTATAAAAATTCTAATATGCAATATAAATTAAATTCATATATTTTTAGAATATATATATATATATAATATTAGGTAACAATTATAATTGAACTAAATAAATACTTTATACATCAGTGACCGATGATAGATCTAATGAAGCTCAAGTGCTTATAAACATTCGTGTGCATATCAGGTATGCCTTTAGCACATGGTTTAGCGAAAGAAACAATTCCGACGATTTTGCCATTTCTAGTTACTGGACCTCCACTATCACCCTATAAAATATTAAAAATTATTTTTGTTTACATTAGAACTCTGATTGATTTACTCTATAAATTTATTTTAAGTATAAATTTTTAATTATGGTTCTTATATTTTAAGCTGTAATTATTCTAATTTCATTATCTACATTGATAAATTCAACAATAATAATTATTTAACATTTAATATTTAAGTAAAATAAATAATGAAATAATTTAAAACAATTATTACACTTATAATTTATTATTGAGTTCTGTTATGTGTTATTAAATACTCTGTCTATAAATAGTCATAAAAGTAAAATTGAATAATATAACGGGTTAATTCAATTATTTTCACTAATTTTAATGATGTAAATGATAAAGATAAACTTACGATACATATGCCAACACCTTCTTTTAAAGTACATAACTCATCATCAAGAACAGGAAAATTGAATTTGTCTTGACATTCGGAACGATTCAGTATTGTCACTGTAGCTTTATGAATTACATTGGGCGGATTATCTGACGGATAAGTTGTTAGGCCCCAACCACTCAGTAAAACCTTTTTGTTACTGGTAATATCTTCAGTGGGAAGATCTATTTTCTTTTGATATTGATCAAATTCAATATTTCCACGGATCTATTATAGAAAAAATTTTTACAATTTGAAGTAATGTAATAAAAGTAACATAGAAAGATTTTCAAAAATATTTCTACGTAAAAATTAAAAAATTTCAATTTAATTTTTAAAAATATTGAAGGTAACTAAGAAAATGTTTAAATAACATGAAAAATTATTATTTCGAAATTAACACATTTCATTTATTTAAAGATGATTCGTGAACCTGTATTCGTTATTTAAGACATTCAATTTGAATTTTTTAAATTTACCATGAAAATTTAAATAAATAAATATATAATGAAACATAAATTTACGATAAAAAGTTCATGGCGTTGATAATAACAAACAGTAGACCATTTAAAAGAACTAAAATATATCATTTTTATTTTTTTTGGTATTATTCAGATTTTAGTACTTTAATTATCTATTTCATTTTAATAAAATTTACTTTTTATAATAGTATAACAAATTTATTATATTTAGATTAAATTTTTCAATAAAATTTTTCATATATTTTTTAACAATTTATATAGAATATTAAATTAAATTTTATATTAAATTTGAAATTTTTCTATTTTTACAATTTATATTAAATCGAAAAGTGTATAGACAATAAATTTTATAACACAAAAAATGTAAAAATGTATACATAGTAATCAATACTTGAGCCAATAAAGGTTTACTTGCCGTATAAATAGCAATATCATTATGAAATCCATTTTGTCCAGTTTTCTCTCCAGTAAATCCTGGATGTACGTGGACACTCTCAACAAAATATACCGATCCAGATGTATCAAGTATATTTGAAACTCCTACATGAACCCGTATTAATGGGCAATAATGCTCCATGCGGTAAATACAATGTGCTACTGATAAAATATGTTTATCAGAGATAATTGTACCCGCACATATATGCTTATTTTGCCCAACAATTCTTAATGAAGCCATGAATGGAAAATTTTTTATATTCGATGGCTCGCCACCGACGATTCGTAGATCCTTGCCAAAGGCAACTTAAAAATTATAAAATATATTAAGTACAAGTTAATATGGAATGAAACTTATTTCACATTGCATCGATAGTAAGAAAGCCGTTAAAATGTATTGTAAGAAAATCGAAATCATTTCTCAAATATGTACATTATTAACTGATAAGTTTAAAAATTAGGTAAAATAAAAAAAATATTTATAATAATAGAAATATAAAATAAAGCTACTCTTTAATTTCAATATTATAATAAATTTGACTATTTTGGTAAATAAATATTAAGATTTATTTTAAAATAATTTAACATTTTCAATAATAATTATTAGTCAATAATAAAAAATACTTTAAGTGTATTTTATAATGTACTTCAATCAAAATTATTTTAAGTATAAATATAAATTTCTAAAATATTAATACTAATACATACATTTAAAAATCAAACAGTGAGTAATAAGATTAATTTTATTCTTTTTCTTACTCATTGTATTTTAATGCAGACTCAAAAATGCATGAATTTAAATTAGTTTATTTATCTAGATTTATCTATTATATCATAAATAACTTAATTTTGAAATTAAAATAATTCTTGTAATTATAAAATGATTTCAAACTAGTAAAAATTGGCAAAAAATTAATTTTATCGTGAAAAATTTATAGTTTTTACATTCAATTATAATTTTGCAAAAACATTAATCTTATATAAGTAATAAAATTAAAAAATTGTAAAAATAACGTATGTGATTTAATAAATTAATTTTATAAGTAATTTTGATTTTATACTTATTATTTAATATATCTACTGATATCGTAAATTGTTAGAATATTATTGTTAAAATTGATTGGAATATGTATATCTTTAATTTTTAAATTTATGCACATAATATTGTCTAAATAGTAAAATTTTATTATATTGTTTTAAATTAGATCATATATAAAACGCTTGAGAGTTTAGCAAAATATTTTGCATATATTGTTATGTGATAATTGTTTGTAATAAAAATGACTATGTATATATAAAGTTAGAAATTTGATTCCGATCTAATTAAAATAAATTGTAAACACTATTTAAAGTATTCATAATTAACTGTTTTAAAAATTTATATTATAAATTACTTTTCAATTTTAATCGTTATTAAAAATTAATTTTTCACATTTAATAAAATAATTTATATAGTTCAAATACTTAATAAATATATTTACATACCAGCGCTTAATGATAGACATAAGTATACTATAATTTGAAAAACCATTAGATAGCTGAGAATGAACTTAATTTAATGTAAAAGTGGTGATTTACTTTAAACAGAATATTTCAAATTTCCACTCAAAAGTAAGTGATTCTAGATTAAATACTTTTTTAACGATTCTTTTATTAATTATATATATGCTTTCAAAAAATTCATAAATCATGTAAAAACAAGTGATCGTTTATCTGGTACATAACTTAATATTTACAATTATAATGATTATATAATCAAGATCTAAAAAATTTGATATAAAAATTTACTTTGTGGAGAAAATACATAATATAAGAGAAAAATTATATTTTAAATAAATCACTTAAAAATGAATTTTAATAGGTGAAACAGACTGATTTTTTACATATAGATTTAAAGGATGAAAATTGACTTTAGTATATATTTCTTGTTATCCATCAAAATAGTATATTTAATCTATTATATGTAATAAGTATTCTACATGCATCAATATTTATTTTATAGCCTGTTGCATTCAATGCACTATATATCTAACATTTGTATGTTTATAACCTTATCCAAATAAACCTTTATTAATCGATGTTTAAAAAAAATAACTATATTATTTCAAAATATTAAAGATTTAGTTATAAATAAATTTCAAATGCAAGTTTTCAAAAACTATTTTTTCTTTAAAAAAATCAGCTTAAACAAAATTATTTAAATGAAAGCTTATTATATACGTGGTTTAATTTCAGTTACCCTAAAATTTTAAACTTTTACAATCTATCTTTCTTAAATTATATATAATTTTTAAATATGATCAAAATTCATGAATATAGATATTCTTATTTGAAAATTTGAAACATTTACTTAAACCATCACTAATTTGTTTCACATTGGAGAATTTTTGTAGAAATATATTATTTGAAATATACATACGAAAATAAATAATAATAATTACGTGATGCTATTTCAAATGTTTCTCAGATTTCATTATATCATTATTATATAATAATCTTATTTGTAATACTTCATGAAAAAAGAATTATAATAATTTATAATTTTAATTTATCTTACTGACGTAAGAACATGTACTAAATTACAGTTTTCTAAATTCACTATGTTTCTATCAGATTCTATTAAATTTTATTTATTTATTTATATTTTATTAGAATAACATTATTACGAATATTGTTAATAGGAATGATTAAGTTGAATCTATAAATTTTACACTGAATAGTAGTGTAAGATTAGATATGGAATAAAGCTACTATATTATTCAAAACCTATTCTTGGTCAAAATGAGATCCAATTAGGATTTTTACTTCGAATCAAACTGGTCTGATATGCCAATTATATCGACTTGTTTTGCAAATTTTAAAGAGTATTTAAAACTTTGAATCGGTAGTTTCTGGTGAAATCATATGAAAGATTGTGATGATATTCACTTAAAAAAACAAGTGGAATATATCCGAAGGTTATTTATCTAAATTATTTTTTTGGATCATTATACGTAATTTGGTTTTTTTATACTTGGAAAATTAAAACTGATAAAAATATCGGTTAAAAGAAAATATAGAATATTATTATTATGTTACCGAAAGAATTGATAACTTTTATCAGAAATCCTTCTATCGATGTTGAGAATAATATGAATCACACGTTGCAGAAATTATGTAGAAATATCCGCGAGATTAGTATTCTTCTTTTGAAGGCCTGTTCAGATTTTATCGATACTGGTATTTGTAATAATACAAAAAAAGAAATACCTGGGAATATTAAAAATACAAGAAGCCGAGAATAAAGGAACTTCTCTAAACTTCGAATAAGGGCAAACATAATATAGCAACTACTATTGAAAAACTAAAAAAGTTACATCGTTCATTAATTATTTATAACAATAGACGGTATGTTAAATATATTTATTAAAATGATTTAAGTCTCGTATTTCTATTATGAAAATGAAAATTGCAAAGTATCAGAACGATGTAAGTTATATCGACGGTACAAAATGAAAGTTTAAGTAGTTAACGAAAGCTACTTCGAAGAGAACAGGGTCAAATTTAGTTATGAAAACTTTATCGCTGCGGAACAATGTTGAAAATGTTCTCTCAGACTTTTCAAAAGAACATTCTTACTTTAATTTTTTAAGATAACCTTTATTGCAATGGAATTTTTTTATGAGCAAATAATTCAAGTCATCCGCGGAAAAATTATGCTTTATTAAACATTGTTTGGAATTAAGTCGAAATATAATATTCATATTTTTGTCAGGAAAATATGTGAATTTAATTTACAGGAATTTTAATACGGTTCGGCATGAATAGATAGGTGTTATAATCTGGTACACTAACCAAAATTATTCGATCGGTAATAAAATTATAATTTTTAAGAAATACATAGTCGATGGAAACTTTATTCAAAAATATATATTTGTAATTTCGTGGTTAATATGTGTACATATCATTATACAATCAATTAATTAGCAGTATCGAATTTAATAACTTATAGTTTTATGAAATAAAATACCGAATATATAGTACTTCCAACAGCTAATTAATTGAACGTGCATATTATTGAGAAAATTATTGAAAAAGTTATAAAAATGATATAAAACCTAAACTTGGTAATTTTTAATAATAAGTTGTATAATTTGTAAATTAATACCACTTTGGCTTCGCTTGGATTGAAAAAAGTAAAAATTAATATAACTGATAAAGCAAAGTATATTTCCAATACTTTCTCGTATATTAATTTTCAGTATAAAATCATTGTAATTATCTAATCATATTGAAACTTTTACTTCGATAACTACTTTGTTATAATATGTACATGCACCAACTGCTTATTACAGAATTTAAATTTATTTTTTGTTACATCACACTATTGAACAGTGATCAATTTTTTTTACAATTTCAAATATATGAATAAAAACACATCTTGAAAATTTTTCTATAATATTTTAAAAGAATATATAGTTTATACTTGATACTTTTCAAACATTTAACGATAAATTTATATTTTACGGTAAAATCTCAAACGATTTGATTGTCATAAGAGAAGCTCCATAAAAATTCTCATTAAAGCCTTTATTGTCTTTCAGCAGATAGCAGTTGTCATTAAGACTGAGCGCTATCTTTTCTCTTTTATGAAAACTACGTGAAATCTCTAGTACATGATACGCAATTTATATATCGTTATTCTTCAACTAAACAAACATTTTCAATTATTATTTAATTTTATAACCAATATAATTGGAAACTAAATTTTTTTATTATCTCTTAAAACTTTACTATCATACTATTTTCTGTGGTTTTTATATTTCCATTTATTTATTGCTTATCACATTCTAATATTTTTTATTTTATTACTTGCAATTACTATCAGCACGTATAAAAATATAATATAAAATCATAGTTGATAACAAATAATACGTAATTTCAAGCAAAAAATGTTATAATTATATAATTTTATTGATTGTTATTCTATAAAATATATTGCAATCAACTTTTTGTAAGACCAATTTGCAAATGAAGTATCGTCACGTCAAATTACGAATATTTCAGAAATATATTTTTTAAATATTAAATTTGAGAGTAGCGATAAAATTACGAATTACGTATTACGTACAGAATATTTTTCCTTGTAAAATAAAAAATGTTGAAGTAAGTATTATTTCTAGACCAAAAAATATAATATTTTTAAGCTTCATAATAAAGATAATTTATTAAATCAGAGAATAATTTTAATAAAAGAGAAAATCGAAAAATCTATAATATAATATAACAGCGTGTGAAAATTTAAAAATACTGTAAATGTAAATGTAAAATAATGAAGTTTAATACGAGTGTATTTATTCAGCTGTAAACAGGATTATCAAGTGTTTCGAATTTTTACATTTTAAATGTATTTTAATTATAAATATTATTTTTAGAATATCAAAAACGTACAATTCACAGATATGACTCGAACAACAGAATATAAAGGTAATTTTTTCCATGTCTTATAATCTAAGCTGAATAAATTTAAATAATATATATAATATATTAATTGTATATAGAACTATTTTTATAATATCTTTCATCAATCTATTTTTATCTGTATAAATAAATTATTTTTGAAAACTTATTTATTCTATTAATTATTAAATTGAATTAAACATAAATTGATTTATTATATTCTAATGCAATATATCAATGGATTTCATTTCTTTGTACTGATAATCAAAATTCTTATGTCATTTCTGAATTTTTTTGTATCTACTTTGATGGATACGTTTGTAATTCGAATAAAATCATGAGATTACTTCATACATATATGAATAAAATAAGGAAAAGTAACAAATTTTTATAAATTCTTAGTTAATAAGTAAAATTATAAAATATAAGAAATGTTTTCTTTATGAATACAAAATTCATAATTTTTACATAATTTTTACATAAATTAATTTACATAACTTATTCATCAAATATGTTTTTATTTGAATTTAGTAAAAATTACTTAAACCATCCCATAAACTATTTCATTCAAAGTTATACCATATTTTAAAATATTGTATAATATTGTAAATCGGGTAGATTAAAATCAAAGAAAATTAATTTATACGATCTATATACAAATGACAGATTAAAAAAGATAATTCATTATGTTACAATTACAATAATACAAAATTTTCATTTCATTAAATATAATCAAGTTAAATTCATTTATTAATAAATTCAAACATTTAAACATTACAAAAATTCGATGAATTAGATATATTGAAATTAATAATTATATTTTTTCTGAAATCTTATAATTACGATAAATTAATTGTATTGAAAGAAACATCTTTAAATTTTTAAAAAGCTAAATTTTTTAATTTTTAAATAAGTCTGTAATACTTAATTCGATAGAATAATATTTTTTTCTTTAATAGAATTTTTTGTAAATCAACAAAATTTTTTATTATTTTTTTATATTTCGTTCATTGTTATTTTAAGCAAATATGTATACTTTTTTAACATAATTTTGTAAATGTATATGTTTTATTATGATATAAGCAGTTATGAAGACATTTTATCTTCTTATATAAATTTTGATATTTTTTGATATTTATAAATATTTGATAAGATAATAAAATTCATATTTCTTTAAAAGGTTGAGTCTGATTACTGGTATTAAATATTTGAAATACGTAGAGGTTATTTGCGTATATAATTACATACATAGTTATTATAAATTAGCGATCCATATTATAAAATAGTATTAAATTCAATAAGAATAATTGCACATATGAAATTCGGTTATGCAAGTTAAATTTAATTTAACAAAATTGGTAAATATTGAATTAATTGTTTTTTAAATAATTTCGTTCTCAAACATCCATTATAAATATGTACAGTTAAAAAAATATAAAAGAAATTACAACATGATTTGAATAATTCATGTAAAAGACAAAAATTTGCGATGATTTATTGTTTAACGTGAAATGCTCTCAAAATATTAATAGGTTTTGTATTATGGTGAAGTTCATAAAATAATTTTGCATATATTTTGTTCAGTTTTAACAGTTGACATAATTTAGAATTTATATTGTCTTTTTACAAAAATTTAACAAAATTTGGATGTTTTTTAAAAATCTTCAAACTTGATACATTAGTTTGATACTGCTCAAAATATAAAATAAATAAATAAAATTATTCTGTTAAAGAACAATTTGAGTACAGAACAGATACTACTCAAACTTTCACTGACTCTTTAAATAGTAAACTTCTACATAGACCAAAGTCTATATAATGTACATCATATTTTAACATAAAGTTGCACATTATTATGGTCAAATATAATATAGTCATATTTTCTGTATACCATATTGTTAATTTTGATTTCAATTATTTTTAAATGTATATTTGCATTTATACTTTTTTCTAGAAATTAAGTAATTTATAATTACTAAAATTAATAATTTTACAATAAATTGAATATTATTTTGAAACTTGATGTAACAAATTTCTATACTGAGATTCACTGTTTTAATTATTTTCTGATTTAAATTTATAATTTGTACCTAGGTTAAACTAACTTCCATAAACCGATGTTAAATATTCTACTCGATAACTCGAAATATTTCATCATTTGACTCATAAAGATTAACTTAATTCTAGTATTAATTAATTGTAGGTAAATGTGTTATCTAATATGTAAATATTTAAAATTAAACATCTTAAACTTTGTTAGACCTATAAAATTTAATACCTAATGTAACAATAATATCAAATGTATCAAAAATATATATTAAATCTAAACAAAAATTAATTTTATGTGTTTGAAATTTTTAATAATAAATATTATTTTTCGAATATTTTTAACATTATTTTACTTTTGCTACATGTATCACACAGAAAATCTGTATTATTGATTAACAGTTAAAATCGTAATAAATATATATCTTGTATTTTAAATATCATTTGTGAATATATCACGTCATATAATGTATTAAAATTTAATATTAATATTTTTAATATAATTAATTATTACAGTGATTATCTTATTTATTTATAACTATTTTAAAATAGAAATAATAATAAAAATAATTTTACATATTTTATTTATATTTATCGTAAAAATTATGGTCTTAGCATATCTTATAATTAATTTGTTTCTAATATTTAAATACATATATGAAATAAATATTAAAAAGATATATATTGATTTTCAAATATTATCTATTATATATACCTTTTAGATATTATCGTATTATATACATAATAATTTCTAATCCTGCAACAACAAAATATATAAACTTGTAGCATAATACGAAAATTATTTACCCTATAAATTCGTAAAATATAGTTATTTGAATAGTGTTTATTTTATTAAACAGAAACTAATAACTTTAAATTTTTTTAATTATCAAAATATTTGATACTTTCTAAAAAATTCATTTGATTAATTTTTCTCTAAAGAAAAATATTTTCAACATGTATAGTTTTTCTTTTAATATTATATTAAAATTATATATTTTAATTTAATGTCTTTTCATCTTTACACATCACCATATTAGTTTAATTTAAAAAAGTGGATAGTATTATTAAATAAATATGATGGATATTGATATATATAATATTAGCTTTTTTATATAAAAAAGATATGAATTTAAATAATATAAATATATAATTATGATAATGCTGTTATTTTTAAAAATGAATTGTAGAAACGTTAAATAAAATAACAAAAAAAAAATTAAAATATTACAAATTATGAAACAAATTTTTTTATAATAATTTTTTAATGAATTTATTTAAATTTATCATTAAATTTTTGAATATTTCTTAGTTTATCTTCTATAATAATTGAAAATAAAAATTTCAACTTAAAAATTTCAGAATAACTTTATTCAAAATAACATACTTTTATTATATGAATACGTTAAATATTATTAAATTTTTGAAGTTTAATATTTTAATAATTCTATAATAAATATTTAATAATATTTTATATATATCATATATTAAATTTGTAGAATTTTTTCAAATTTGAAAAAATCAACTAAAACTGTAAAACCTTTGTATCAATGCATTTATATGAATTATGATACAATTATTTTAATCGCTATAAATTAAATAACACAAAAGAATAATTTAAAAAATTTTGTATATCAATATCATTAAAATATCTATAACTTATAATAGGTCCAGAAAGGATTAAACCAGTATCGGTATCATTCTTCTGAAAATCATAAATAATATCAAGTTATATAAAACGAGTATTGCAAATATTTGCGACACGTGTGCCAATATAAAAGAATGCCGCTAAGGCATCGACATTGCAATTAACCTATTTTGGAATCGATCAATGTTTCCTTTCTAAATCGTGATAACACTAAAAGGTTTTATTATCTCTTTATCTGTCAATAAGTAGAATATATGCCTAAATACTTATAAAATATTTTAGTTGAAAAATATTTTTTGAAAATAGTAAGCCATTCGATCGATATCTACAATGGATTGAACAATAATATATGTGAATCTATTCAAGCGTAGCGAGTCGATAGCAACTGACTTTCAGCGATACTAATGCTTCCATGATTAATAAAAATTACAAAATGTAGAAGACTGTGTCGAATACGCTGATTCGACTTAGCCTAAAAATACTCTGCAGCCGGTTTATGGAAAAATGTTTTAGAAATCTAAACAAATATATTCAATAAATTCATATGGGTAATATCGTGTATCTAGCTTCAACGATATTTCTTAAAATGAGGGGTCTTGATAAACTTGCGGATATAAGTAATTGACAAATTTACAATATACATATTATCAATTTGGCTTTGTTAATACAGAACATTACAATATTATATGGATATTATTCATATACATAATAAATATAGCTATAAATATCTATAAAAGTATGACAAATATCATTACATTATCACTACTTTTATATATATTTCAATGAATATAAACTAAATACGTCGTAATTAGTATTATATAATAATATATAATATAATAGCACAGTATTATATAATAATATTTGTGCTGTCATATAAGAATTGAAACTATAAAATATCTTCTCTCAATTTTTGACATCCTACTAAAGTAATGTTTATTACATATAAATAGTACAAAATAATTAAAATAAATTTTTGATTTTCTGAGAAAAGTTATGAAATTTTTCAATTTTCTTTAACATTCTTGTAAGACCATATACTGTATTAAATAGAGCAGAAAAAATATATGAAAAAATTTACTGTAAACTATTAAGTATATTAATCGTGCCAGAATATATAAAATCTCATATTTGTAAAAATATGTTACATTAAATAACTAATTATTTTATTTTTAAAACTGTAGTATATTTATAAATTATTACATTTGTAATATATATTTTTTCTTCAAATATTTGTATTAATTTTGAATAAGGAAGATGAATTTTTATGTGGAATATCATTAACAAAACCATCGTATTCAATTTATTACCACTTATATTAAAATTATAAAATCACAATTAATAAGAAAATATTAAAAACAAAATATATTTATTTTCACATTCTTTTATTACATTCATGTATTGCTTCATTTATATTAATTATATATTATTTGTAAAATAATGCAGCATTCATTATTAAAAAATCGACATTTATCGTTTTATTATCGAAAAAAAAATACTACTTTGTCAGCAAATCTGCATTGAAATATACCGATTTTTAAAAAAATAATGAATTAATTGTTATATTATTTTCAAAATTTTTGAAAATTGTTATGACAGAAGAATAACTAAAGACATATAAATAAAAGAATAAAAGAAATTAAAGATCGTAGAGATAAACTTTAAAATTCTCATTTTATTCGAAATACCTGACCATCAAAATGTTTCTACTCGCCTTAAAATATATTTTTTTTTATATATAATATTACGGACTGATTCTTTTCTTTTATTAAAAACTTAATTTTCTTTTTTAATATTATTTTATTTTTTCAATATTTTTATTTAATTAAAAATTTATATAATAAACTATTAATTTAAAAAATTATATATTTATAAAAAAATCTGGAAAGTAGTAAAAAAGTGTAATCTGTAAAAATCTGATAATTTCTTAAAAATACAAAAATATTATTCACGATGCAGTTTTAATTTAAAAATATTTTTATCACATACAAATGTTTCATTTTTTTAAATAGTATTTCTATAATTTTATATAAAATTTATTTTTGTTAGATCTGAATAAATGTATAAATTTTCTAAACTATATTTTTCTGTATTTATAATGTTTAATATCATAAGTATAGAAATCAATGTAAGTACTACAGAATCTTGAATAACGTTTTATGTTTTTAGAAATAAATTAGAAAACTACGATTTATTATATTTTAAATATAATTCGACATCATTCGCTATACTTTAATTTAAAATATTTATCATCCATGCACGTATTGTAAATAAGAAAAATTAGTTCAGATCGTTTAGAATAGTTGATTAAATTGAATATGTATCCTTGTATTTTGAAAAATCACGAATCAAGTTTTATTAAATTATAAAATTGAATAAAAGATTTAAATTTTCTAAAAATATTTTTGTATTCTAAAGCAGTAATTCGATATAAATATAATGGAAAATATTTTTTAGATATAATATTTAATAAATATAAATTTTCTATTCAAATATGTTAATACAATGTATTGTTAGAAATTTGTATGTACAAAGATTCTGAAACAGATAGGATTCAAAATTAAGTTTTATATAAAATAAAAAAATATTATCTAATTAAAATAATTTAATTTCCTTGTACAACTTATAAAAAATATAAATTCTAAATAATGATTAATAGTAAGGAAAAGTTTAATAATATACCACCATTATTAAGAAATCGACGTGTAATTCACAAAAACCAATACAATTGATTTATTGTTTAAGTTATTAAATTTAAATATTTTAGAATGTAAATAAATTTTCTTTTTAATATTTATGAAATATTTTATTATAAAGTAACATACGTTTAAAGAGTCTTACTATCGTTAGCAAACAAGAAACTTGAGGGTTAAAAATTTAAAAAAAAGAATTTATATAAAACGTGTTGTTCGGATAGGAAAAAATATATATTAAATGTGGTTTTGATAATTCAAATTTATAAATATTAAATATTTTTTTAATAATTATCTATTTACGATATTATATATTATTTACGATTATTTGCAGAATATTAATATTTAAGTATAAAAATTAATACATAATATTCTGAAACTATAATATGAATAATAATATTTATAATGAAAAATAATTAAAACTGTCAATTTAATTATATAATTATTAGGTATAAAAAAATTGTTTTGGTTAACTTTACATAAAACTTGAATATGCATAAATCGTGGATTCAAATTTTTAAAATAAGAAATAGTGCAATTAGAATATTCATGGATTAATGAAATGTCAAGCACTTGATAACTATACGTAAAAAGTAAGTATTCGTAAAATAATTATTTTTAAATTCAGTTTTTTATTCGAATTTTCATGTTATAATTTTCTTTTTTGTCGAGACATATCTACTATTTACAAAAATAATAATAATGTAACTATATATTCATTCTCAATATATTTCAATAAACTACATAAAATATTTAGACTAAAGAAATAATGAATAAAAAACAAATGACTGTAAATTTTAGGTTAATATCAGTTAATGTGTATAATAGTTACTGTAGTTACAAAATATCTTTAAAAATAAGAAATTTTATATACATTTTTCAAAAATTTTATCCTACTTAAATTTTCAATATAAATAAATTATGCAGAATATCTAAAATTATTCTATAAAAACTGTAATCATATAATATATACTATCAGGAATATGATGTAGCATAAATTTTCGAACTTAGCGCTACGTTTCTGATATGAAAGGTAACGAGTGATTACTTATCACTGCTCTCCCTCAATATAATACGATTATGCGCGATCGTTGAGTACTGAAAATATTATATTATTAGTGATAATTGCTATAGTATGAAGTAGGTAAGGGAATATTCGATCAATCTATTTACAATACATGTGTTAGTCGGAGAATAAAGAAATGAAAATTAAGTTTTAAAAAATCCGCTTAATATTAGTTTGATGTTGATTCTTAATCATTAATGCACGTAAAAATCTACCAGCAGATTTCCGTCTCTAAAAATAGCTAAAATTTAATCTTTAATTTTAGATATACAATCATAGAAAAAACTAAGATAGTTCTAAAATCGAACTTGAAATAAGAAGTGTTTCATAAGCGAGAATCAGTTGAGTTCTCCATCTCTCTCTCTCTCTCTCTCTCTCTCTCTCTTCTTACAGTTGCATTATGATTTTTTATTGACCGATAGAATCAATAATTTAATTCGCTTTATTTTATGTAAATTAATCAAAATTTCATCCTTTATAATTTCGACGTATTTAATTAGATATTAGTATTTATTAGTATCGTATAAAAAAAATAGAAATAATTTGAATGTATAACAGGAAAAAATATTATTAAATTATACTTTTATAAAAAATTATTTAAACAAAGTAAATTGATAATAGTTCCGAATATAAATATCCTAGTTTATTATTTTCGAACGAAAAAAACTTTGTTAGAAGTTAATCTCTAAATTACTTTTATTTTTTAAATATATATATATATATATATATATATTACTTTAACATAAAACTTTATGTCAAGTACAGTTTAAATTAAAACTTTAGCGAATATTTCAGAATTTATAACATTTACACAATTTCAATTTTACATATTTTTCGTTTTGTTTTCATATTGTTCATAATTTGCATTTTTAAAGGATCGTTCGTATTTATTTCTAATTTAAATATTATAATTAATATTTTATAATTATATTTAATATCTTCTACAATATCACTTTATTAAAATTATATATACTTTATTAGAGAGTTATATAAAACTTATAAAATTTTTAAAAGAAAAAAATCAGCTCATTATATGATATCTTTATATAACTTTATGCTGTCATACAAGTTTTTACCAACCTAATTTCATTTTACCGTACAGAAATCTATCTATATAATAAAACTATAACATAAAAAAATCCTTTTTGCAATATATCTATATTCTTTATCAATTTAATAAAGTATAAGTTATTTAAATATAAAAATTGAATTATTTAAAAATATGTTTAATTACTTCATTTTTAATTTTTAAAATATCATATTTTTTTAAAAAGTTAATTTATAATAAAATTATTGAAATTTAATAATAATAATTCATAAAAAATTTCAATATATCACTCATCGAATAAGTCATATTAAGAAAAGGAACCTTCCGTAACAAATGAGATGTATTCATTATTGAGAATTATATTCATCAGTTATTAAAGTATTTATTGTCAGATATAGAATATTATCGACAGTTAACAAATAAAAAAAGTTATTCCAGACTATGGAAATATTAATTGAATTAACCGTGTCGAAATCCATGACAAATATAAGATTTCATATCAGTAATGAGCTTCTATTGAATTTTTTTATAATATTTATGAGATAATAAAATTAATTCAAGAAATTAAGAATATTTCTACGCTTGAATTATTTCTCTCTATCATTTTTTCTCTATTATTGTCAATCACCTAAATATCCGAAAAAAACATAAAAGCTTCGGTTTATAGTTCCGTCATGATTGTTGAATCGAGTGTAAGAATGACGTCACAATAAAGCCAACTATCAGCATTTTTTCATGTAACTCGTATATTAAAAAAAAATTTCTACTGTAAACACGTATATTTTCTGAAGAGTTTATAACCGAAAAAAAATCCAAGAGTAATTAAATTATACTATAAGTGCTTAAACGTCCTATAAAGGATTCGAAAATTCTACTTCGATAATAATTATATCACTTAAAAATAAGTGTGTAAGAAATATTAAAATCAAATTCTACTTTTTATTTTACTCTCTCTCTCTCTGTCTTTGTTCCTCGTAGAACCGTCAATCCGTCTACCTCTCTCAATCTCTCGCTTCAAAAAACTCTCGAACGTCTTTCTTTTTTCATTTCTCCTTTATCACACGTATAATAAGGGTTTCGGTATCTCAGACGAACTTTTACACGCGCGAACTTGCAATCGTTCTCCTCTAGCCCGTAACGCTGCGAAAGCAGCGAAGCACAAGACACATTTATCCAGGCTCTGACCTACTGACACGATCCTGTGACGTCACGGGAAACCCAGTGGCGTAGGTAGACAGTTGGGTGGGCGGACCATGCGGACGCTTTAGCTTTCGCCCATCCCCTCCAACCATCGCGGGGGTTGATATATATCAACATATCCGTGCCACCGTAGCTCCTCGTTTTCACTTCAATCGCACGTATATTCGCCTGCAAACTGTTTTCTTTTTTTTTTTTTTTCGTTAAATTTATCGAGGAATTCAGTGAAATTACCGTATGCTCGATAAACCTGTATGTTACCGACATTGTTTTTTTTTTATCGATGACCAGGAATAAAATTTAATCTATCGAGGCATAAAATATGTTGCATTCGTTGGAAATATCCAATTTTAATTTTTGGAGAACGCTGATAAAAAATTACGTTATTTTCGTACGTAAGCTTTAAGAATAATAACTTTTTCTATAATTTTCATTTAAAATGCGAGCTTTTCACGAATTTGCAGTTTCTTAAAATTACTATCTTAAACGATGAAACTTAGTCTTATGCGCATTTTTATCGTAATTACGTAAAAACTTGAGAACTCTACATTTTAAAATATATATTTTATACTGAAAATAAGTATAACTTAAAATCTAATAGGAATTTTTCATTAGAGATAAGTAATTTATAGTGAGTAGTGCATGAAAATCTACTTCGTTTGCCGTACTTACGTGATTTTAAGTAACTAATTTTCGTAATCAATGGTAGATTACACCGAAAAATATTTTTTTTTGTAAAATGTGTTTTTATTACTTATAAAAGATATTAATTAAAAATCTTTGTACTCAACCTTAAAACATAATATATTAAACTTTTCCTCGAAATATTATATTAACCGAAAGTGTATATCATTCTTTAAGCTTACGTTACTGATATTAAATATAAGTTTTGTATTAACTCGAGATATTTATCTTATAGAAATATTTACTTCATTTATACGTGAAACATGATTTTGCATTTTTTTAATTATAAAACAAAATGTAGTATAAATATTTGTTAAATATAATGATAATAATTATATAACAAATATTAATAAATGTACATATTTCAAGAAATTCTTAATTTATATATTATATAATATACTATTATAACATTATATTCTAAATGATAAATTTTAATGTATTATTTATATATGTATTATATATGATTTTATTACCTATTTCATAAATATTCAATTTCAAAATATACTTTTTTTAGATAAATTTCTGATTATTATTATATACAATGCTATACTATATGATATATTTAAAAAAATATTTTTTTATACAATAAATTTAGAATATCTTTATAAAATAAACAAAAATCTATTTATAATTGTTATTTAACATTCACATAAAACTATGTTTTATATTATATTTTTATCTAATACTCATACAACTCTTAAACACATATGCGAACATTCTCTACGAAAAATTATTAAGGAATATAATATTTATGTACATACTGAACTAGTTAAGACTCTTTTGGTATTATGCTTTTTTTCGTAAGATCAATAATGTATGGATGAGCTATTAATAAAACTTGTTACTGATTCCATTAATGATAAAAGAATTACTATTTGTTTATAATTGCTACCTATAGAAATAATATATTTTGAAATATATCTCAACATTTTCAAGTCTTTAAATAATTGTTATTTCATATTTTATAGACGGCATTTTTGAAAAATTAAATTATTAAGGTATTATAATATATTTTATTATAAATTATCTATCATTGAAAAAAACTTTAGCACTTTTGTTATTTATGAATTATTGTAATTCAACATCAGAATATATCATTTAATATTATTGTTCTTTTAATTATTAAATATGTATTATATTTCAACTTATAGCTTGAAAAGCATATGTAAAAAAATTTAATTTATCAAAAATACTTAGATGTACGTAATACAAATTAAAAAATTTTTATTTATAAATAATCTACCATTTTCATTCATTCTTAACCGGATTTTACCAATGTAATATAATTAAACTTGACTCCAAATGAAAAATAACAACATAAATAAAATATTAATCGAAGTATAATATTTTATTTCAATTTTAGATAATATATATTCGTTACTATATATAATACTGTCTAGATTAAAAATCTATTCTACATTTTTCTTGAACTATTTCTTTATTCATTGAATTAAATGAATTTTATTATAATAAATATCGATTTTCTCATGATAAATAAGAATTATAATGTTAATTAACAATTTAGTATATTATTTATATTGCATTTAATATTCGAATTATTCATGAATAAAAGAATTGTAATACCACAGAAAAAAATATATTTGTATGTATATTATATATATATATTCTTATTAAATAACAAAGAAATATATACGGACGCACAAAAATAAAAACAATATATTTGCTAAAATAATAGCCAAATAATTATTATTGTTACGTTAGGATTTAGTTACATATGAATAAATACTCATAAGCATGCATATATATGTATATGTTTGTATGTATGTATTTGTATATTTATATGTATATATATGCGTGTTCAGCAATGATTAAAATTCTTTACAAAGTATAAATTAATTTATTTACAGGTTATCCTGAAATGAACATTATTCTTTTGAATAAAATCAACTGTTTAAAACGAATTAATTAATTTTAAATATAAAACGCATTTCCAGAAAAAAAATCGATTCGCTTGGTCAATCTACATCACAATTCGCACGGGTCTCATGACTCATCGACAACGTCAAATCTTTTTCATAATCGTCTTGAGTTAATAAATTTATCAAAATCCATCCGATTCATATGTTTATTTACTACTCGCATTAAAGTTCCGGATCGCTTATAAATACAGGTAAACACACTTCAGTACATCCAACCTCTTTCATTTCTAAAAGAAATCTTAACCAGAATATTTTGCATAACTTTTCTATTAGATTTTTCCGATAAATAAAATCGTTTGGAATGTGAAGCATGCAGAAGTTCAAGAATGCCTTGGTGATCGCCGTTGGTTAGTAAGGACGAACGAAGTAAAGGAGGAAAAAACAATCCTGGTTAAATTATCGAACGGAGGTAAATTCTGTCTTGCTTTTTCTACTCCGCTGAAAAAGGAGAAGAAAATTGGTACATCGAATTAAAGGACGTGTCGCGGTCAAAATTGAAAAATCCATTAAGCTTCTACGGGGCGTCAACTGACTAAACAAAACCTATAAGTAAGAACATAATAGTTTAGTGGTTTAGATTTGTACAAAATTCCAAAAAAATGTTTATAACGTAAAAAGTGAGGTTAACTACATTCATTTAGGATAAAAACATTATGAATTCTTTTTTTAAATATACTTATATTAAGAATTATTTCATAATTGTAATAAATACATCGTATATTTTAATATTACATTTTATTTCTACTTCAACAATTTTTAATAAAATATTTATAAATTTATGAAAAATAAACATTTATCAATTTCTAATTTTTCATTAGATAACAAATTTTCGATGTTAATATTGTTGCAAATTGATTGTATCTAATGTACCATGAAATCTATTTCAATTAAAATTTCGAATTTTCGTATTTGATGAAATTAAAAATATAAAGTACCGGTTCCATTTTATACAGAATAAATTAACAGTGCAAAAATTACATCGATAACGAATGAATATATCTACATTGATCTTAAATAATGCTACTTTACAAAAGAGCTAAATGAAATAATTTATTATATAAGTTAATTACTTTGATTAAAAATGGTCAATTTAACCTCAAATTCAAAATACCTATAACAATATTAAAAAAGGCAAAATAAATATTGAAAATTGAAATTATAAAATTTTTTAATTAAAAGCTATATACAAAGTAAATTTTTCAATCCATAGTTTCTTATTAAAGGCAAATATAGCCATAGGCGTTCTATTTCATACACTTTCTACGGGTCTCAATGCATCTGTAAGTCCGTACGTAGCGATGAAACCCATGATCCCTTTCAATAGTAGTGTCGCATTCGTGCACTTTTCAGTCTGGCAGAATCGATCGTAAATTCGTTTCCTGATTATCGGAAAAGTGAGACGCACATTTGTAGATAGGACGTCAGCGAAGAAAGCAGGAATCGAAGACGAAGCGAATTCTATATTTCGAATCCAGAGTAGCAGATTACGCGTCACCGATTGAATTCCTAAGGTCTGACGCCATTTCTCTTTTATTTATTTTGATCTTTTATAGTTGCAACTTTCCTTAATAGAAGGTACCGATTCGAAAAAGATTCAGCTTAATAAAAAAGAGCCAATGGAATAATGAGCCTTGGTTTATTTGCCTTGAAATCATTTTGACGTAAGGAACTTTTATGATGAATAAAGGAAACTAGAATTGAAAAATTTTGGGATATAGTCGGTTAAATCTTTATGTGTATTTATACACTAGTTTTGAGTTATAAAATTTTTGTAGCTATAATCTTCGCAACCGAGTAAAATCAAATAAAATTAATTTTGATTATGAATTTTAATTGTTTCGATTTCGTTGCAGTTTTAAACTTTTCGATAGAATTGTTACCAATCTTTTCATTTGATTAAATAATAACAAACGTGACTGTAAAGAATGAACTCAAATCTAGTAGGATTTATAAGAATCAATTTAATTTATTAAAATAACGATAAAAAACTAAAAAACTAACTAAAAAAAGTCAAGTTATATTTGTGAAAAAGTAAGAGTTTGATATTTAAATATTGTAAATGGTATAATTTTATTCGTATTCAAAATAAATATAATGTATAATTAAATGTTTATTATATTAAAAACAACTTTATTAAAATAACTTTATTAAAATAATTCAGAAAATAATATATAATATATTTGAAAAAATATCTTATGTAACAGAAAAATCTTTTTATTTAACTTCATTCAAAGAAGTTTAACCGCGATAAATATGTTTTATTAACCAAATAGTAAAACCAGTGATTCATGACTAATATTTGTGTTAGTTATGATTTTTTCTTAACATTGTATACATCTTACTTTATTTTATAGTAGCCTATTTATTTTTAAACGCAGATAAATTTTTAATTTTTGCTATTCTAATCGTTTATTTTATCATATATTATATAAATAAATATCTAAAAAATAACAAATAATCAATCAATAATATTTTTAAATGAACATTATCTTTTTAATTTCTAATTTCTCCAATATTAGACCAATAACATTTATCGGCATGTTATTCTTTTGTACTTATTAACGATCGAATTTTCTAATAATTTGTTATACAATATAATACATAAGTACCGTAGTATCGTTATAATTATTTATTTATAACTTTTATCGTTATTTAGATTTTATAATATAAACATAAATTGAATACTTTTTAGATGATATTTATATATAATAACTTAAACTATTTCATGTATTCCAATTAGTAGAACAGTTTCATGACATAATTTATAATAATAAACCTCCAAATTTATATTTTTTTAAATATTTTAGAAACAAAAAGATAAATGAGTAATAAAATCTGTAATAATATTTTCATATTTGTAATATTTGTAATGAAGTATAAATATAGAAACTTTTAGAATAATACAGTAAAATTAAAAATAAATTTTAATAAATTTTGTTTAATATTTTCAAGTAATTTCTGATTAATCTATTTACGTAATATTTTTAACTAAACATTTCTTTGTTTATCCTTGAAAGATTTCAATCATATTAACGGTATATTGATCAATTATATTTTTTTTCATAAAATTGAAAATTAATCTTATTATTAAATCTAACATTTAATATTTACATTTATAAATTGTTAATTTCTTGAATTTTATTAGTATATTTAATTTATTATAAATAATAAATTTTAAACGTATCTATCGATGTAACTTTAAATATATTTATGCTACATATATTTTTATCGTCCATTCGTATAAATTTACATAATACTTTAAAAGAAAATATTTCTTTAAACTATATTTCGTGAAAATATAAGCAATTTAAAATATTTAAACTAAATTCTTCTAAATGATTATAAACATATCGATAATAATATTTTCTTTATTTAAAAATAAAAAACCTCGTTGAAAATATAAATATAAACATATTAATTTAAAATATAATATAAATTGTTTAAGAATACAAATAAATGGTATTTATTTCTACGATAATAATAATACTATAAATGAAAATATTTAAATTCAAAGTTTAAAGTCACTTTCACGCGCGAATATGTATAAAATTTATGGAATTTTGCAGATATTTTACGCTACAGTTACGTTTCTCAAATTTTAATACATAAAATTACCAAATTTTAAAGTAAGCTCAAAATAAATTTAAAGATGAGCTGAAAATAAATTTTATAAAAATTTATTTACAAGTAATGATTTTAATTTACAGCTTCTATATTATTCTTTAAAACCGACCAAATGAATATATCTATTTATTAAACTTTATTATTTATAGCTTTCCGCAAATGTTCCAAATCGTTAACTAATATTAGCTTACTTGACTTTGATTCATACTTACCTACTCAAACAGTCTTTCCGACAAGTTCATGAATAATGTAGAATTAATAAAATAATCACGCAATTAAAAGATTTTCATTTATCGAATCAACTTAACTAAATTTTAAAATTATAGACGTATAGTATTTCGTAACCGCTGAGATATCGTTGGACTTGGAAATGAAAAATTATTTCACGAAACATTTGTTGTCATCTCGATTACTTGGATCATCATACTTGAAAATCTTTCCATTTCGCTTCTTCTCACATACGTTCTGAAAAATCTGTTTCATGTTTCCGTACCGGTTGCGTCAAATGGGTCATCAATAACACTTATTTTCTCTCTGTCTGTCTGTCTCTGTCTCTCTCTCTCTCTCACTCTCTCTCTAGCTCCCTTTTACTCGCAAAGTCTATGCGAAGGCTTCGACCCTGGACATTTCTACACACGTGCCCTGCGGCGTTGAGACACGAGCACAGTTGGTCGGTTGAACTTGCATAAAAGTACATTGACAAAAGCCGCGCGCGAGTAGTAGACCTTCTAACCGAATTACGCGAGCTTGGGTCAATTCGCGCATCGCCGTCTTCGAATTATACTCGACATTAACCTTGGAGAAGCGCGTCCCCGATCTCAAGCGGATCGCCGTCGGATTCATTCTTACTTCTCTTTGTCTTCCGCGGGCAACGGTAGACGGCGACCCTTTGTTTCGCTGGCAAAGCGTCGAGCCTTTGACGCAAAGAAGGTTGCATGCGAAGCGGATTTGTATTTTGCGAGAACGCGGAGAGGGGCTTTCTGCTTTTGTAATTTTTATGGCTTTGTCTTCGGTTCGAATAGCTCGCATGGGATCACCCGATGTTTCTCTTTCCGTTTTCTTTCTTCCTTTCCTTTATTTTTTACTCCTAGATTTAAAATCCCGTCACATTCGTTCGACCAGTAACTACGTGGTATTGCTATCGATGCGAACGAAACGTATATAAATAATTTTACATCTATCGTTATTCGACAAATTCTTACGTGTTTCCGAGTCGTAGAGAACAGACGATGCTAACGACAACGCAATTATCAGTCTTCGAATCCATTTTCTTTCCGTTTTAACAAAAATGTTCGCTCTACAATATTTATTTTTAGCGAGCAATTTTTTATATCGATCATAAATGTTTAGTGTGAAATATTCTAGTTCCATATAAATATTCTTGCCTACGATCTAAAAAGTACATATATTAGTATTTTATTCGATATCTTTTTATTACATACGTTAACACTTTAAAAATAAATTTATATTTTGTATACATATACGAATTAGAAAGCTTTTAAAACTATTAAAAAATGCATCTGTAATCGATGAACTAATACGTTACGATTATATTATATATATTCTAGAAATACGATTAAACTTATAATTTTTAACGTCTAAATTTTTTATATTTTAAAACTTTATAAATTATATCGTAAATAAAAGGTTAAATAAAAGATAGATAAACCAAAAAGTAAAAGTTGCGATACTTTTATTTTATTTACTATTGCAAATATTTATATATCGAAAGCAACGACTATAAATTTGATGTTGAACGTTAGGAAGGATCGATATCGAATTTAATAAATCTTAATCGCATCGGTAACGAAAGCCTGCGAGATTCGCAAGGTCGCTTATTACCTTAAGGCATAGACGGCAAACCGCAAACGCAGCCTCGACCTTAACCAACGATTTCGCTCGCCGACAGCGTACGGACACAGAAAAAACGATTCCCGTCGATGCTATTCTTATGGTCGAGAGAGCCGACGACGGCTTCGTTTGCGGCGACTCCACGTGCCGGGCCTTGGTTTGCCTGGTTTGCCACGGCGGTGCTTCTCTGGCGCTGCCGGCGACGCATCGCCAAAACCGTCTTCGGAGCGGCGTCGTCGATGCGTCTCCTGAAGCGACGTCGCACTAACACAGGTACACTCCCCGCTTCCAAGAGTCTCTACCACCGACAGCGGCAACATCATAGCAGGTTCCGGCCACCCTCGACTCCTCGGATCTCCATCAGAGAGCATCGCCGTATCTGTCAGCACGAAGTAAGAGCCTCGCTTTCGAAGAGACGAATGGATTATTTTACATTTACTTGCGTTCATAGATTATTCAAAGATTATTGTTGTTTCTTGTATTAAGTTAGACCTAATAATATAGTTATATAGTTTTTAAAACGATAAGCCTGATTATAATAAAGTAAATACTTGAGTCGGTGTAAATCTCGTACGTCCATTTTGCATCGTTCAAAGTATCGACTTTATCTTTTGATTCTTATTCGGTATCGTGACATACTGATATATTATTTTTCAAACCCTCGGTTCTCGATGAAAACCGATACTTCATTTTACCGTAATTATTGATTAATTTCAAAAGTAATTTCAGAGAGAATTCCGATTCTAAACTTTCTAAAGGGCAATTAATTTCATTCAAAAAACTTTCCCTAGGAGAGTTTTTAAAAATTAGAAAAAATATTACGGTACTGCTTACTAATGAGAAAATTGAGCTTACAATGCAGAACGGAAAAGTTGTGCACTAAAGCTTTACGATTTAATTTTAAAAGACCCTTTAACTATAACCCCTTTGGGTTTTTAAAAAAATCTTATTAAATGTATTCTATTGTATATAATAGTAAAACTTTTTCTTTCGTAGAGTTTTACCTACCGCCGAATAACAAGCGAATTTAAATTATGACTTCGAGCTATTCGTATATATATCGTGTTTTTTATAAATTTCTTTTACAAGTATATATAGATATTATAAACTTTTATGATCCGTAAAAACATTATTTATTTATCTTGCTTGTTTGTAACATAAAATATCTTATCAAGGTTTGTATTTGACTTCGCATAAGATATACGCTAATTGCTTAAATAATTATAATATATACATCAAGTACTATATATCAAAAGCACTTTCAGGTTTCTTACGTTTATTTATATTGGTAATTCAAACATCGAACTAGTAAATTCACTAGTAAAATTATAAACTAATAAAATTCCGTTTTTTTTTAAATATTTTTATTCGTTCGTAGAAGATCGTTTAAAACGGAAACATTTTTTTTATTTTTGTAACGACATCGAAACATTATCTTAGCTATATTATACTCGCCAAAATTCTTATTACAATCGTGAAAACAGACGATTGACTCGAAGCGAACGAAAAATATCTCCACTTTGTACAGTAGTAAAAACTAAGCAAATTTTCCTCGCGCATAAAACAGAAGTTCCAAGCAAACGGTAACAATGTCAGCAACATCGGGAACATCTGTAATAGTAGCAGCGTCAGCAGTATCAGTAATAAAAGCACTATCAGCAACATCAGTGAACAACAAAAGTCGCAAAGCACTAACGCGAAACCGCGACTCAAGCGACTACACGTTGGTGACGAGCCACAGGTGACGACTTCGAATCGCAAGCTCGGTACTCGTAAGCTTACGGTAAACTCGAGTTGCGTGAAAATAAGTCAACAACTTTACTATAAAGTTACGAGAAGTGGACGCATATACGGTAAGTACTGGAACTATCAAATGCAAGCTAAATAGAATCATCGAGATTTTCAACTGGTATATTTTACATTTTTTGTCGACTATCAAAGAATGTGGAAGGCTTGGAATTGAATTATATTTGTTTAAATCCAGATTTGACTTGGAAATTTATTATACTTTAGCATATTGAAGTAAACATATCTTAATCGTCTAGTGAAATATCTCGAAGATATTGGTAATACAGTTTATTTCAAACACTCTATTTACAAAGCATTTTAGCCGATAATTTTTTCACTATCAATAGGAATAAACAAAATATTCATTTTTAAATATTATTATAAATGTTTATAGGTTAGCCAGGAAGGAATGGAAAATATTAACTCTTCGATCCATATGGAAAATCCTACATAAGTATATTTTCAAGTAGAAAGAGCCAAGACTAGTCAAACGTGTCTTCACCGTATATTCGTATTGTCTTGTAAATGTTACATAATCTGTCTATATGCATTTTGATATTGCTTTTTTCATTTATTACTTTTAAATTTTTTTCAAATAATATTATTCTCTAAAACGTACTTTTATAAAAACAAGAATATATTTTTATGTACTCTATTAGTATTACAAATATAATATTTTTACTTCATTTGTTAAATTTTTCAAAAAATTTTTTTTTTCTTTTATTTTATACCATTCTAATACAAACTTTGGCTTTTTGTTTTCAGAAACAAAATAATTCTAAAAACTTATTTACCGAGTGATAGTACTATTCAAAAAGTATGGCTCACATAAAAATGATACTCCCACATAAATGTAAATTAAATAACAACCTTATTCTCATATACGACACGAGTAAGTCGTAATCTAAGCCTTCCACATTCTTTTAAAAATAGAAACTATAAGTTGTATAGGCAATCGTTTTTATTCTCTATTTTTCATTTTATGTTTGATAATTTCTATTTGATTGTAACTAATAATTTTACACAAATTTTTTTATTAAAATGAATTATTTAGATTGTATAAAATTCTAATTTCTTAAAACTAATGAATTCTTAAAGCTAATGAATTCTTAAAATTAATTTTTAAAACTAATAAAACTAATTTTCAAAAATCAAGAATTGACTATAACGAAATATTTATTTCGATGGTACTTATCTAATAAAATAATAGTGTTAATAAAATTATTTAGAAAACGTGTTTTCGTTAAATATAACTACGACATAAATTTAAGAAATCATAAAAAAATTTAGTATTTAAACATTTAGTTATAGAATACTAATATGTATATAGAATGATAATAATACTTTTATGTTTGAAACTGAAATATTTTTGAGATTTATAAATAGTTACGTATAACCACTGGTAAATAAAAAATATTTCATTTCATAAGAAATATACAATGATTTATACCATTTTATATAATTGAAAAAATAGATTAAAATTTTAAAATTAAAAGTAAGTCAAACGTAAAATGATTAATTTTTTCTTTATTCGTTCATAAAACAAGAATCTTATTGTTTAAAATGGCATAAAGCAGTAACAAACAAAAATTGTTTTTTCAAAGTTAATAATAATATTTTTCAAACTTTATTCGAAATAACGATTCAGAAATTTTTTATTGAATCGCATTGTGTTGATTTCTGGAATTACAGGGAATACGTAAATTTTGAATCAATTAATTTATTTTACAATACGTTTCAACGGATACCTCGTGTATATATTATTCGATATTATTTCATCAATTATTATTTTAAAACTAATTATCAGTAATCAGAGTAATTATGATTTTAATTATTTATCGTAATAAATACAAAAAGCACATTCCATTCGGTATACGAGTAAGGGTAAGACAAGGTACGGCGTAAGAATGAAAAAGGAAATAGGAAAATAAAATAAACAGATGGAATATTATCCATAAATTAGTCATCCATCGATACCTCGATATTTGTATACCTCGATATCTGTATACCTCGATATCTGTATACCTCGATATCTGTATACCTCGATACCTCGATATTTACTTTGGAAAGTGCCTCGCTCTCGCTTTGTATAAAAATCCTTTTCCGATTCTTGGCGCGCGAAAGTTCTTAATTGAGTTTGGACGAGGATCAAGTTGCCGTTCCAGCACTCGAACAAACTGCTTGGCGACGTCTTTCTACCCCTTCGAGTAAAGAAAATTGGAAGTGCCTCGCGATGCGCATTCGGCCTCAACCCACTTACTTCGCCTTCTGGCTCATCGCGTGCGAGTCGCGTGTACCCGAAGCGAGAGCCCGGAAGGTCGGCAAGTCGGTAATATGGTTTTTGGCTCCTCTCCGTCGGCCATCTTTTTCAGCTGTCCCGATGTACGTCTTAAAGGATCGATGAGCTCTTCGCGTAGTTTCACGGTCTCGGGCACAACGTTGGCATGTGACTTATATTTAGCGTGTTTATCTTTCGAGCTACTTCGTGTTCACTAGACGTTTTTATTTTGTTATCCGATGTTCATGGACTATACTTGAATTATTCCCGCTACGAATAAAAGTTTGTCCTTCAAAATCCACTGAATTTATTTACATTCGTTACAATTTTCGAAAATTAAATTTTTGTTGTTTTTCATCAGTGCGATTAAGTTATTGCAATTTACTTAATTACATTTTCGTCAGTTTTGAAATGATGAAATAGTATAGATATCTTTGATTAAGTATTTTTTCTTCGCTCTTTATGGATTGAAAAAATTAAATTATTCAATTTTGATGAGTTATCGAGTAAATAATATTATTTATTCAATTATTAATTTTATAGAAAGATTTATTGAATTTAATTAGTTAGATAATTCAATTGAAGAATATCATTATTCTGTATTACGAGAAATTTAAATGTACTAAATTTACCGTACTTCAATTGGATATCAATACTTTGTAAAAAAAAAGCAAATATAGATTATTGTGGAGTAATTCTTTAATTGTTATTAAAATAATGGTATGATTATTAAATTAAAATATATAATAATTAATATAAAATTTTATTTTGACTAACAGTCATAATAAATTTAACAAATAAATATTTCTGTTTATATCGTATAAGACATTTATAGTGGACTCATTTCTAGTTATTTTATTTCGAATCTTATTTTTAAAATAAAAAATTGAATAGAAAAGATATATTTAAATATTCAACTATTTGCATAGAAGTCATGTTCTGAATTTTCTTATATCTCAAAATTGATTAATGTTATAATTTATAATTAGCTAACATTAAATTTAGTAATAAAAAACAGCATTTGTTATCTTCAGTTGTGAATTCTAAAGTAAAAATAATATATTTTATAGTTGTAAAGTCATTCATAAAGTGAGTACGGATAAAAATTGTATTTGATTATATTAAATGAATATTTTATAAATTCTGTTGAACATTCAATTTATTCTCACCATATTACTATTAAAAAAATTATTTGAATTAGTAATAATAATTTTTAAGTTAAGGTAATCAGTACACTTGGTTCAAAATATTACAACATTAAATTATTCAACAATTTTTTGCGAGTTTTAATGATACTGGCTTGAAATTCATTAATGATTAAAGTAATGACTCTTATCTCATTGATTATTCTTCTCAAGATAGACAATTTAAGAGATGAATTTATTTGAGAAAAATCATGCTGTAAAATATATCACTTTTTTAATCAACTAAGAAACTTGAATAATTTATAATGAGTTATTATTTTCTTAACAATTTATAATTTACGAAATTAATCAATATTGCTTACTAATAAATGCTAAAATATTTCATAAAAGTATAATGTTTTTCAATTTGATCTCAACATTTCTTTGATCATTTTATAAATTATATGCAATAAATTGTAGTATATTTCATTGTCTTCTTTACTAATGATTTACATAATTTATATATTTTAGACTATTACATGAATACACTGTAATTTTATATGAATTACTAAAAAATGGTAAATTGATATTGAAAAATATTCATGACATTCAAAACAAGAAATAACATAGCTGATAGAAGCTTAATTATTACTCATTTAATTAGAAGAAGTTCAAGGAAAAGTTATAAATAACAAAATTATAATTCAATATTTTCCTACTTTTACTCGTTATTTTCTCTATGTTTAGAGACATTATTTATTTATTTAATTTTCGTTAATAGGTTCATAATTGTTGAATAATTTGTTGAGTAATATAATTGTTGAATATGAATTAAAAATACTAAATGCACTAGATTTATGAAATCTTCTGATTTTAAATTAAATTTAAATTAAATTTTACACGTTTTTTTAAATTACGCGATTTATATTCTACAGTTATTCATGCGATAATATTTGAAATTTAATATTTTTATACCGTATTATATAAATTATATAGATTTTATGACAATTTTCTATAATAATTTATAAATTTTATCCAACACAATCCAACATTGAGTTCGTTTTGAATAATTAATCATGACTCTTGGTTACTATTCTTCTATGCTTTACTATACTTTAGACTATATATTTAGACACTAAATAACTAATTTTTGAAATTTTAAAATAAATTACTTTGTAAAATGAACAAAATATGAAAGTGCATCTGTGCTCCGTTCATTTTAACTAAACAATTTTTTCTTCCCTTTCTCCCAACGCTCTCTCGTTCCCTCTCTCTCTTCCACTTCTTTCCCGACGCTCTGTATCACTCCCACTTACTCTTTTTCGGTCTTCCCTCATGTCAAATAAAATCAATAAGCTTTACTCTCTTGCACTTGAAGGGTCTAGGACACCGCTATAGCCTTCGCCATAATGTTTACTGATCCTGTTAGCTATGTGAACCGATTGATCGACTTCGGCGTAATGCACTTCTGCACTCTCTTTGCATGTAGTACACAAGAACTGATCAGTAGTAACAAACACGATTATTGAATTACAACACTCGAAGGGCTGACAAAATGACGCTGTCAATCGTTAGACTGTCAGATTACTCGTTAAATTCCCTGATTTCGACTGCCTCAAATCAAACTAAAACCACTTATTACATTACGATAATTGCATGATATATTTTCATGAGAGCCTTTCGACAATCATTTAAATTATGTCGTTACCAAAACTCGGCTATTATGAGTGCAAGGAATTTTGTAGCACATGTTTTCAGATATAAACTATTAGTTTAATTTTAATTATATTATTAACGTAAATTCATCGATTGAATAATCGTATTATAAATACATATATATTTTTCTTTAAAATTTGAAAATATTTTATTAAACTATTTAACTATGGTTAAAATATTAACTTTCGATACGTTATAATATAATATAAAGTTAAAATAAATCTCCTATGTATACATTTTTTTTAGTCAATTTTCAAATTAATAACAATTTGACAAATTATAGATTTCACTATTTAAGTAAATTTAATTTCATAATAGATTCATGATAGATTAGAAAATTCCGATGTCTTCGGTAAAGGAAGATTAAACTATCACATTGACTATGTTTTAAACTTTAAGAAATCAATTTTAAATGCATAAGAATTAATATACATGTAGTAAATTATAATATAAATCTAAATTTTCAGCTTTTTATTAGAATTTTTTATAGGGGTATATACACGATAAAAATAGTTCTAATATTGTTTTTTAAATTGTATTGAAATAATATGAAATTACTTATCTATACAGATATTTTATTCCAAAAAATAAATATATTATAACATATATTGTTACAAATATATAAACTATTTAAAAAAATATATGTATTATTTCAAAATATAAAAATCATTGTTCCGTGTTAAAAATGTGTTACAAAAATTAATTAACAATAGCATAAATATTTCTTTATGTTCAAAATATTTTTATGTGCATAAATGAAATTCTAAACCAAAACATGAAACCTTAAGAAATTAGAATTATATATAATATATTCCTTATGAGTTCTAAAAATGAAAGTATTCTGCGATTTTATAATACCTTAACTCTTAAAAATATTTTATTTGTAAAATAAATTCATAAATATATTACATACACAATATTTATATCTAAATAATATTACACTAAAAATATTTTTTATTATTTTTAGGAAGGAGTAATGTCATTTGAGGATAAATCAGATTATAAGAAGACTTAAGTGCAATATGAGAGAGAGAAATTTCTATTTGAAGTTACAGTTTTCTCAAATTTTTCAAAACATAAAATTTTTGTGTCGAATTTAAAACAAATTATGTCCGGAATTATGTTTCTAATTTCCTTAAAATCAATGTAATCGTTTATTTTATAAATTTAACACTCATTTTATAAATCAATGATTCTTAAAGAATTAGATAAGTTCCAAAAATATTTTTCCGTAGAGGTCATTCGAATAAATTTGAACAAAAATAAAAGGTAAATGTTTCAGAAAAAAAACTACCTCTTCGTTAATTCTCTTTGCCTATCCGCTGAAATCTGTTTCTTTATTTCACGTTCATCTTTCATCGTTATGCTCGTGATCGATCGGCTAAAAATAACAACAATAATAACAAGAGCCCGGTAATAGTAAAAAAAAAAGTACGCGTACGACTAGAAGTTCGTGAAAAACAAAGCCCCGACATCGTCACCATCATCTCAGCTCTTCTCTTCGTCATCATGGTACTGCCAGGACAATGAGCCCGTGCAAGTTTCGTATCAGAGATGTGCCAATTTTCATAGCATAATACAGTCGCCGCTGTTGCCACCTCCTCGTACTTTCAGTACCACCAGCAAATGCGTTTATCGGACGCGCTCGGAGAGAACGTGCAATGAAAAGTACAAATAGTACCAAATTTAGAAGACAGTTTGAACACGGAAAGGGGGTATGTGTTCATATATGCATTTACTCGTGAAGCTCGCGTTGTTGATTTTACGACTGAATAACGTTGTTTTTGTCTCTTCGTCTCTCTGTCTCTCGGTTCTCTCGGTTCTCTCGGTTCTCTCATTTCTCTCATCTATCTGTGCCTGCGCATGTGTATGCGAATATGTGGATTTAACCGTTCGCCTATTACATTCTATGTACCAGCTAGAAATATTTATTTCTAGGAATAATATTGCAAGTAACGGTAATTTTTATTTCTTTAAAATTTTCATGAAAAAAATATATTCGTATACTAATGCAGCATTCGTTTATTCAGAAATTAATAGTTTTATTTATAATTATATTTACAAAGAACTAAGATATAGATTTTACGTATCTTTATATTAAAATAATTTAAAACCATATATAATCAAAGCACACGTTGCTTTGAATTAAAGACTTTCTTACAAAGTATGATTAAATAATCAAACAATAAAAAAAATGAATCGAATTTTTTATATTTATTCAAATTTGCACAGTCATTTTTACTACTTCGTTAGTAGTATTCGTAAAATTTAAACTGATTACTATATTTCTTATAATTAAAGTAAATTTTATAAACTTATGTTATATATTTTATTATCGCAACCATTTTTACGAATATATTTATTTCATATAATGCTGAGCTTTTGTAAATTGTTAATTTTTATTCAAGATTATTCGGGTTTTGTTATACCCGATTTTATTGGAAACAACCTTGTATTTTTTCATACTTGAAATGTATATTTTATATTTTTAGTAACCTTATTATAATTTAATTCCATTCATTTCCTATCTCTTTACTCGTCTATTTTAACTTATAAAATAAAGCTATTATCATCGTTATAAATACTAATTTTCTAACATATTTTCATATGTTTTAACTACTTTTTTCTTTATCAAAGATATCCTTCTATTGATCGCTGATTTTTATTTTCATGTTACCAATTTTTAATAAAATATAATTAATACATATTATTTTCTGTTTGAATATTCTAAAAATAACGTAATTATTGAGCTATAGCTCTGACATTCAATTTATCCCATACTTTTGGTTGAATTTTTCTTGTAACGCGATTATATCGATGAATAAATTTAGTATTTTCATTGATTTCCAGATGAAATTATATTAAATAACATTTTATACTTAATCCTATCTCTTTACTTATCATTTTTAACAAAAACCTTCAACTTACATTATCGCAACAAAAATAGTTCCATTTAAATTCTGAATATTAAATTTATAGTAGTGTTAAATTTATACTACAGGTATAAATTTTTTATTCATAGATAAGTACTAAAACATTAAAATCTTGTAATTTATTTTTTAAACATATATATATATAAAATAAAATTTTATTTAAATTAATTAATATTAAACATAAAAGAATAAAAATAAACATAGAATATATTATATTTAATAATCTTCTACAATACCTAAATATATAAGTACATAATAGTAAAATAATTACGTTATTTTATCAGGACTGTAAACTTAATTTAAAAGAAAAATATTAAATAATAGCTACTATTAATTAATATGCATAAGTAATAGCAAATAATCTAATTTTTAATTAAAAAGTAAAAATAGAAATAAAAATATAATAGTCAAAATTACAACGTTAAAATATTTATTTCAAAGTTTATTACAAGACAATTGGTATATTCTTACAACTTCTTATATATATAGAATTATTAAAACAAAGAACCTTGAAATAAATACAAGTAAATGCACAACAAATTTATTTTATCATAAATTTTAATCATTTATTTATGTTAATAACTAATTATTATAATCTATATTTTTAATTAAGAATTAATAATTTTTAAAATTTAATTGTTTTTAATACAATACAATTTTTGAATTATTTAATTAAAATAAATATCGTTAAAACAAATTTTTTAGAATATTTTCATAATTTATAATTATAATTTATGAATATAATATTTATAATTATAATGATTTAAAATTCTTGAAAATTGTTTTCGTTGATACTAAAGTAATTTTCCATTTACTAGTTATTATAAACTAAAAAATTACTTACAAGCAAGAAACGAAGTAAATTCGTTTAATTCAAAAATGTTAATATCACTTAATAACAAAGTAAAGATGTCCCTGAAAACCTAATTTAATTTAAAGTAATTGGGAATTTTAAATTCACATTATCGCGTCTGTTGCTTTATACTGAGCTTTAATTATTCAATCAAAGTTCGAATTTGTAATGAACTTATCTTAGCTCACTGTATCAATTAAGTTTAAAGAGCGAACATTCTAATTTTCTAATTCAGCAAATCGTTAAATTATTCAATTTCAACCTTCTTACAACAAACATAGATACATGTAACTATTTATTAGTCTTACGAAATTTACATTTTCTTTAATCAGAGTAATTAATGCATTTGATATATTTTTTGAACTTAGAGTTATATCCATAGTATACACGATAAAATGTATATAAATTATTTTGATGTAAATAATTAATAATGATTTTTGTACAAAAGAAATTCCAGCTTATCAAATTATTAGGCTAAAAAATACTAAGTTTTAATTAACTTAATCAAATATTATTGCTACATTTCGATTTGAATACTGTCGTCACTGCTTTAAAAATGTTTCATTTGCAAGTAAATAAGAGTTACTTTACACAGTGATCTTGTGGTGAGCAAAATTGCATAAATAAACTAACGATACATTAATAACGTTAAATGCAATAATATAGTCATTTTACAAAATTATCTTTATAGCCTTTCATTTTATAAACTTGCCTATAGAATTATAAGCATAACATTTATTAAATTTTAATAATATTACTTGAATTTTGATCATATTTATTTGTGACATACGAATTTTGCGTACTTTATTAATAAACTAATTATATGTTAATTAATTATTAACAAATTTAATATTTAAATTAATTGAATATTTAATTTAAAAAATAATAAAGAAATAACCATTATATTTAGACATAACTGAAAAATTTGAATTTTATAAAAATTATTAATTTCATATACCATTTCGATTTTGTTTGTATTTATTAATTCAATTTTTAATCACTTAATAATAAGATATAAGCTCCATATGAAATATCGTATTAGAATATGATAATGTACATTTTTATCCTTGATACGCGATCGTCCCTTCGTTTCTATTAAAGTCCAGCCTAACGCCATTACTGGTGACGTCCTTCTCACTTTCCACCTCCATGAAATTCAGTCTATTACGGTTTCGAATAAAAAGAGATAAGTAAATTCACTGTCTCGATAAGCGTTAGCATGACCTTTGCAAGGTTAATGATTGCGCATTGAGATAAGAATCATACGCAATGGGCGCGACTAAAAACAGGGATAGTTCTTTATAGAAAGTATGTTTATCTGATTTTCAATCACTTTTAATTTACTGCATGATTCAAATAATTGAAAACGTTAGTTATCTGGACTTTTGTAATAGTACAGTAGTCGGAAAAATTTAAATATATTTTAATCTCCATGTAACTTTTATTTTACATAATATATTTTATGAAACAATTAAAATTATTATTTTTAAATTAAAAATAACTTTGAAATAATTAACAAATTAATTTAAAAAAAAAGCGGAAATCAATCTGTTGATAAAAATTATGAAAAAGGCAATTCGAATAATTTAAAAAAGTTAATTTAAAAGCTTTGTAACAAATAATAAGTATAATTCAAAATAATGAAACGAAGGATACTAGAAAAACGTCATTATTCTTTGATTATCGGTTTGAGCCATCATTGTTTTCGGTAACGAGCAAAATTTGATTGACGTTTCATTATGAATTCAATTACAATAGACTGCAAGGAAAAATATTCGGCGGTACTTCGGTACGCTGGAAATACAAATTCCTCTAGAAACAGAAGTTGTTACAATCGACGGAATAAAATGGCATGACGTATTCAAACTCTTTGAGTTATAGCGATCTTTTGGTGGTAAATCAATTTTAAAGTTTCAATACACTAGACGACAAAAAAAAGAATCATATTCTCGATCGTCAAGTTGACTAACGAGACACGAGAAAGCAAACGACGAAAAATATTCAGTCATTAGCATAGAGATTCTCGTCTGCGCGAGTCGATGTTTTATAGTTGTAGTTGATCTACTAATGGAACTGTCGGAGTTTTTTCATTATTTAATGTGAAGTCTTTAGTGTAAAGTCATCTATCTAAATGTGCATCTAAGTTTCAGTGTATTTTTTTAATTATTGATACGAAGTGCTCGATATTTCTCAAAATAATGGAGTTTATTTAATCGGATTTAAAGCAAGAGACTGGAAATAAAAAGTAAAGACAAATTAAAAACTAATGTTTATTCACATTCTTTTTATGTAACCAATTCATTTAATCAATATTTATTCTAAATCAACTTTACTGTACAATAATTTTTTTTAATGAATTTATCTGTAACGACCTTATATTCGTGTATATATATTTTCTGAATCTTTATGTAACGTATTCCAATTATATGTAAATCTTGTTACTGCATTCTTGGATTGCTTAATTATGTAAAAAAATTTACATAATTTATGTTATGCCAATATCAAAATGTATATAATTAAAAATTATTTAAAAATTAAATTAAATCATTAATTCTATATACGTAATTTAAAAAAGTTTATTTTATTCCGACAAACGTTGATTATAATTTATAATAATCTATAATAATATTACATACAATTCTGCAACAAATTTATTTCGTTCATATTTGCTTCTTTTATTGCATTAATCGCTTCGTTAAAAAAAATTTGCGATATCGATTTACATTTTTCTATAAATATTTTACATGTGTCTATATATAAATATAGAATTAATATTTATTATTATAAAATTGTTATTCAAATATGAGTTTAAATTGTATTAAGCATAATCTTAAAATTTATTCCATAACCCACGAGAATAAATATACGTATACTGAAAATGAAATAATACATTTAATTTTAAGCAAATTTATTTATAAATTATTTACAAAAAATTATCACAAATATTAAAAATATTTAAAATTGTCTGGCCTTTATTTATTTTTCTTTTATTTTAAATTAAATATATATTTCTTGTAGATTTTTAGAAATTATTGTATTACTATTTTACTAAATAATCTTCTTTTACATAATTATTTCAACATGATAAAAAATTTAATAAAACGAAATAATTATTAAATTATTAAAATAACATATAGCTGTGATTCAAATTTTTTAATTACAAAATATTTCAATGAAAAATATGAAATTCTCAATTCATATTTTGATAATTATAAAAATTGTAAAAATTTTATAAGTAAATTATTTAAAAAATTGATTAAACTTTAATTTAAAATTGGAATTTATTTTCAATTTCATCAATATACATTCTTTAGGGAATAATTAAAAATTTAACGATATTTAACAATTTTTCATAAAGTTATATGTATTTACAAAGTTTGAAATATAAAATTATATGAATTAAAGTATATTTATAATTCGTAGTTTAAATCATATTTCATAAAAATATTATCCAACATTTTAACACAAAAAATTTATAAAGAAACTTGAAAGTACATAAATGAAAACATATATAACTGAAAATTATTATTTTATCAATATTTAATAGTTTTTTTTACTAAAATAAACAATTAAATTAAATAATCATTTTTAATTTTGTACAGTAAAAAATTTAAATTAATAATAATATAAATTGTCATATTTGTCTTCTATAAAACTTTTTTTAATTAAATTCATTTGTTGATTGTACGGAAAAAATTCAGAGATTTAATAACGAAGAAAAAAATACTTATATTGATTGTAAATTTTCAATAATTGCATAAAATTTGAAATAATAAAATTTTTTTCCTGATTTTTTATTTACTATTCACTACTATACAAAAAATTCATTTTGTATAATTAAACTTAATAAATAGTTAACATTCTTATTAGATATAATTACAATTATATCTATTAAATTATAATTATAATGTAACAAATATCCGATTATAGTAATATTATATTGTAATTATACTTATAACTAATAAATATCGAAAAACAAATAAAAGATTAATATATTTGTAAAATCTTTTTAATATCTCATACAAATATAGAATTGATATATTCTGTTTTGAACTCTTAAATTTTATAACTAACAAAAATTTTCTACAAAGTAAAAGTATACAACGAACGCCACTTGTTTTCGTTATTCAAATTTTCTATTATTAAACTGGTACTCATAATCAAGTACTCTCAAACTATCTGAATTTATTATAATTTTTATCAATGTAAAAATATTTATTCATTTATAAATAATTCAAGTTATTTCAGCGCTTGTTATCACTGAACTATGAGTTATTAATAGTGTTTACATCTTTTTCAATATCAGTAACAATTATTTTTCTTAATATTTTTTGCAAGAGTTCGCTTACATTGCAAATAATTTTTATTTAAATGCAAACATTCATTTATTCCAAAATATTCTATAAATTTCTAATAAACCAAGTTAATAATGATATTTACAGAATGAATGTACTTTTTCAAACCTTACAAATAAGTTTATTTCATTTTATAAAGTAAATTCAAAGAAAATATAATATTTCAAAGCAATGAAGTTTTTACTATTTTATCTTGTACATTGCATTATTTTGTTGTTTTATTAAATAATTTTTGACATTAAATTTAATTTAGAATCCGTAAAAAATATAAAATTATTTACATCTGTGCTTTTTCACGTGTATTAGAGAAAAAATCGAAGTGTAAAATAAAGAAAAAATACCTACCAATGGCAGACTTTGTTCTTTCTTTCACTCGAATAAACTCGGAAACTGAAACTACGCGTACTTATAATACGTTAAATTCTCGTTAGATTATACATGGAAATATGTGATCCGTATAAGAGCTGACTGACTTGTCATTAGTCACGATCCTATTCGAGAAACTAAAGCGCGATCGTTTGTCATCAATAATAAGTATCTCAATATCGTATGTATAGCTATGATCGTTTATATATGTATGTGTTTTACGCTTGTATGGGTGAGTGTATAGTCAACCACTTTTTCCTATCTATATAATATATACATATTGTAGGCAAGGCTTTGGCGCACTATTGATTTTGGCACTGAGACCCCCTTTGAAGTGTCCGTCTTTTAACTACGTAGAAACGGGAGAGAAAATTTGCGTGAACGTATAATCGGTATAGTGATCCGATATTCACCATTCATTGGTCTCCCAGTATGCCACATTTTTCGATAAAAATAATATTGTGCGCTTCTTGTCGTAAAAAAAGAATAAGAGCTCTCGACCTTTTTCATGTATAATATTGATAATGAATTGAATCTAAACGATTCCACGCGACGAGCGTTATTTGATGCTTGTATATAACTCGTTGGAGGGTGAATAAAAATTTGTTGATCGAACTTCAAATTAACGAATAAAAATATAGGAATGTTCGATACACGCCATTCATTTTTTTCATTTTTAAATTCATTAATATAAAACTCATATTGTTCTCGTGGATGTCTCAAAATATTATGATATAGACATTAAATATTTATTTGTGTTCATCAAAAAAATTAGCATCGAACATTTTATTGCCTATAAACTTAAATTTATTACCTCGTAAATTTATTAATTAGAAACGTTAGTTTTAATATTCTGTGAGACATTTTGATGTCTATCAATAAAACATATATTCTGTAGAATAATAATAATTTTTTTTCTCATTAAATAACAATAACATGTAATAATTTTTAATAGATAATAATTTTTATTATGCTATTTATGACATATATTTTTGAAAATTTTCATGTAAAATTATTGTAAATGAATCTTAAATAAAATTATAAAAAATTTTTAATAATTTGGTTTTTTTAATTTGAACATATTTTGTTACCACAAATTGTATCAAATTTCATTTCCATTGGCAACAATAAAAATAATAATTTGGATATAAAAGCTATAATGTATTTGTTATGAACAAAAAATTTTGTTTTATTCATAATCAATATTTATGTCAAAATCTCGCTTTTTTTATATTTCTAGAATTTGATTTACAGCACTTCAAACATATTGCAAAATAAAAGAAAATATATTTTGTATAATAAAGGAAATAAAAAAAGTTTCTAGAGTTTCCAATTGTTACGTAAAAATAGAAATTTGATTTTCCAGGATTATGAATATGAAAATATAGATACGGTAAAGTTTGATGAGTATACAATTCACTTGATTTATTTGTGCATATATATATATATATATATATATATATATAGATTCAACTTCATCAGTAAATATCTACCTGCGACATTACTGAATTATATGTTGAAAAAACATTCTAATAATACTCTATTATTCTTGTAGTTTTATTCGATAAATAAAGATTTAATTTTATATATTCTACATTTTTCTTATTTTCCATTCGAATGTGAATCTAGAATTTCTTTAAAATTAGTATTACTATGTATTAGTAACAAATAAATACTATACTATGTCCTTATAAAAGTCATCTATCAGCTTACTAAAGTTAGTGTCTAAAATCTATTTATAGATAATCAATTAAATCGAATATCTGTTGCGAAATCAGTTAATTAATGACATTATCTAGCGACAAAAATGTATTTAATATGCTTTCACCTGATCAAATTATCTTTCATCTGATTTATTATTTGATATACCTTTAAAAATGTTTAATTTGTATAATTCTTCAACCGTATAAAGAATTACTTTAGTAAATATGAATTTCAAAAACAGAAATTCGAAGTTGTTTTTTATTTTATAAACTTAACTGTTTATTAAATCATATCTACAATGGTTTTATAGCACATATTGCACTATTTTTTTCATTTGTAGAGATGCTTCTATCATTCAAAGTGTTATTTCTAATTATTATTAATGTTATTTATAAATAATTCTTGATTTATTCATTTTTTAATTTCTTGAGATTTTTAATTTATAAGTTATTTTACAATTTACAAACTTCATATTTAATGCCCTAATCATTTAAAAAGGAAAAATGAATTTTGAGAAAAAAATTCATAATTTAAATGATATTTAAAAATATATATTTTATGTATCAGATTTACAGTATTTTTAAGAAAATTAATTAATAAATTTATATATAAATTTATAACTTAAGTAAAGATAAATATTTTAGTTTCGATATAACTAATCTCAGCATACAGAATAATTTTCTCAACATTGTTACCTTTTGATATCAAAATGTTTCGATACGAGCAAACAAAAGTTCTAAAACTTCATGATTGACGTATCTCATGATATCGAGCTCAAATGCCCAACATAATAACTATGATAAATATATATATTTATTTTCGATATTTTGTTGACAATATTCTTAATAAAAAACTAATATTATTCTGATTATTAGCTGCATCATTTTTTTTCTTCGTCATACATAGTAGTACACATTTTCAAGTTCAAGCTATAATATCTATATATAATATCTTTATAGTTCATCTTGGTATACATTTAAATACTAGAAACATCAAATCAATCTAATTTATCTTACCAGATTTTATAATGAGAAAAATTTCAATGATCTTTTTAAATCTACTGTTAAGATAACATCGCAATCACTATGAACTCTTGCAAGTTAATATCAAATACATTAAAATATCACAAAATGAAATTTTATTTAAATTCAATAAAGAAATCTAAATTAACTATGTGAAATGGTATTTCGTTCTTAAACATTAAAAATGTATAATTTCTAATATATTATCTCAAAGCATAATTCATAATTTACATAGAATATTTTATAGTTATTATTATTTGAAAATGAATACAAATTTCCAATATTAAGGAATTATCTTCTTCTTTGAATATTTAAATATTATATAAAAAAAATTAAATATATATTAAGCAATAAAAATAAAAATATTCAATTTTATAAAAAATGTGCATATTTACTTTTAAAATAAGTTTTTTTATTTTTCGGGTAAAAACTAAATTTTGTTCGTAGAATAAAATTTAAATCTATATAAAATACAATCAATATTTATCAAAATTTTCGATATAACTTATAAGTTTAATCTTTGAAATCGAAGAGCAAAATTATATTTTAAACCATACCATTAAATAATGAATATAATATTAATATTAATATTAATAAAATACACTACTATATTGTGAACTTTTTCATTAAAAAATAACGGCAAAATACACAATTCAATTTTATGAATTCCAACAAGATAAAGTTTAAATTTGATTGTTTATCTTAAATGATCATAAATTAGAAATATATTTTAATTCATTATTTTTCTACAATTTTATGAATAGATAACATAACATCCTTTTAAAAATACGTTTTTGTTTACATAAAAATTTCTTTTTGCAATTGAAATTGAAATGCAGGTTTTAGATTTTGAATATTAATATATACAAAGGATTTAGTTTATAGTCTTTATGTTTTTTAAATATAAATAAAAAAAATTTATTTTGGCACAAACTGATGTAACTTATAATAATTATAAATTTTACAAGTAGCATAAACGATTATGAACTGGTAGAAATTGAGCTTTTTTAATAATAAAAATGGTATAATTAGCTAAGCAATAAGCGAAAAATAAAATTTAACGTATGCAAAATAACTGGTATAATTCTATAACGAAATATTTGGATAATTTAATGATTAAAGTGCTTACCATGACCCGTAAGGTAAAACAAGATGTAGTTAAACTGAAGGAAGCTACCGGAAATTTTTAAACCAAATCACATTAGGTCTGCACTCGACATTCGGATCCGTAGTTGTGAGAGTCTCGAAAAAATATTAACCGTATAACCATGTCTTCAGAGATGAAATAATAATAAAAAATTATACCCAAAATATATTATATATTATTTATAAAATGAAAATGAAGCAATTTCTAGAAAATTTATAGATTGTGAAATTATGAAAAACATTAGTTTAGTTTTAGATGAAAGTACTTCTTTACTGAATTAATTTAAAATAAAGTTATAATGTACACAAAAAGTGTTATGAATGCTTACAGTATGCGACGTACGTGGATATATCTAATTGGAATTAGTTCACTTTCCATCGTCGACGTGTGTAGTTCTAGGAGAAGTTTGTAGATGGCCAGTATTCGAAACTGCTATTTATAAAACTTGACAAAGACTCGCGCGCAAGCAGAAAAACTACGATGTTGATATAAGTGGGTGACATAGTATTCAAACAAGTGAATTAATTATTGATTTTTAGTGTCATAAACTTCAACTCTCTATATTTTAGTTACATCTACAACTCTGATAAATTGTTCCGTTACATTTTATCTATAATCACGAGAAATATTTTTTAACTAAATATTGGAGATATTATTATCATAAATAAATTAATTTATTAATAATCAAATATATTTAAATGCTATGTAATCTAAATTCGTCAGAAAATTATTTAATATATGATCGATAAACCTGTGCATACATAATAATTTTTTTCTAATTAATAACCGACTGTACATTCTATTAATGGTAAAATTGAAGTTGGTTTATTTATTGTCAAATTCAATTCAGCGATATGCTTGTAAAAAATGCTTTTCTAAAAAAATGAATTATTATATTGTAATTATTTGCAAAAGAAATTACTATTTAACGAAGGTATTTAAATTTTTAATCGAACGATTAAAAATCCCACTCACAACATTAAACCGAATAATTCTTGTTAATTCGCGTATAACATAAAAGTATTGTCTTAAGCGATCGCGCGAGAATAGTGTAAAATATTATAAGCCTCTTTGGAAATATCGGTATAAATTACCGATTTTATTTTTAAAAAAGCTATTATGAAAACTTATATACTTATCCTTACTATTTTCCTTCTTCACGCATAGGTAGATAAATTTTGTGAGGCGTAAATCTTCGTAAAGTAGCAGAAAAAATCTGTTTACGTTTGCATGGTTATATTCCAAAATATTGTTTCCTAGATTTTATAAATAAATTATTCAAAATGAGTAAAAATTTATATTACTTATTATTTTTAATTATATTCTTTTGTTATTTCATATTTATTTCATACGTCAAAATGACTTCCTAATTAATTATCTACATAAATAAATATATATTTCTTTTAAAGTAGTAATAGAATAGTTTTTTTATATTTGTTATAAAATATAATTTTTTTATATTGAAAATTTTTTCTACAATAAATATTAAAAATCGTTCAAAAAATATATTCGTGCAATTTACACATATGGTAATAATCTCTATACAACTTTTTTCTCTCTAATAATGGACATATCATATAAGTTTTATAATATAAATTAAAATTTTTTATATAAAGACATTTTTTATATATAATATGAAAGTTAAATAATCTAAATATTACATATATATATATATATATACATAGTTTTACAATATTAAAAAATATTATATATTATATATATACTATTTTTTAAACATAAAATTTATATTTTTCATTTATTTCCATGTTTAAGTTAGTCACATTTTTTAAATTATCTAAATTTGTAAGGATTACGTATGAATTTTCACATTTATTTTAAAAAGCAGTTACTTATTATGATTATTTTTAGTTTTAACTTGTCATTATTTTCGTTAGTTGAAAATTCTACAGTTTCTTCAATAGAAAATTATTCAAAGTACAAAGAGTTTGAATATGAATATTAAATACTATATGACAATAATAATATAATTACTTTTATTTCATTGTTGGAAACCATATTTAATTTATATTTTCATTACATTAAAATATTTAATTCAAACATGCAAATTTATATTACGATAATAAGTAAAATAAAACTGAATAAGTCATATGAAATAAGCATGTAAATAAACTATTATATTACACGAGAAAACATCTCATACAAAACATACGTAGTATGTAAATCCAAATACTATTATGAATTTCTATACATATGAATATTACGTATAGCTACTTTATAAGTTTCAGATTATTTTATATTTATATTTGTTTCATATATTTAGATTTTTGTAAGTAAAAATATCCAATTTTTATATAAAGAATTTATAGTAAAATCATTTCGATCTTTTATCAATTAAATTACTTAATTTATTTATTATAAACATAAGTTTGATTAAAAACTATATTTTTCATAATCATATATCATTGACAATTAAATTTTACTATTTTTTATGTTTCATTAGGATTTCGTATTTGATCATATAATAATTATGTGAAAATTTATATATATATATATACAATAATATTATACCCAAATATAATTTTCAGATCATTTGACTATTTTTGTTTTCATCTAATTAATAAATATTAATAGGGGGTTTTAATAAAATACAATACAAATAATTTAATTTCTAATAAAGAAGTTATAAATAAGTAGAAATTATAATATACAAGAAAAAAATATTTTCTTTTTATAAATGCAAAAAAATAAATTTAGAGAAAAAGATTAACATAAAAATCAACTGTGTAGAACATTAAGTAATTTAATCAAATTTTTGTTGATAGTACTTACAGTTATTTTACAGTTCTCATAAATATCTTTAATGAAATAAAAATAATATTTTTAAAATATTTGAATTATTATATTACTGTATCGTATTTATTCATTGAAATTGATTAAGTAATTTTTGAAATAATTTAATAGCTATCAATAATTTATAAAATATTTAGTATGATATCAAAATTAATATTATTAAATGATATTATTATAAGAATATAATATCAATGTATTAAAGATGGAATTTCACATGTTTTTTCTTTGTCTGACTAAATATCGTTATTTTCTACTCAAAATAATATCAAAAGAATACAAAATTTATGTTAATCAAAGTAATATTTCTCAGAACTAATATTACTATTCAATATAAACTAATTTTTGATTAATTTATAAAAAGTCACTTAGTAGTTGATTAATAATTTTATCTTTTTTAATATCAATTATATCTACGAACTAAATTTATTGTACAATATTTAAGATATATTATATACATTCCATTATTTTCTTAATGATCATTATAATTTACGATCTGCATTTCTTGTAATAATATACTATTAAGTATTTAAATATACTTTTAATTAATCACATAATAATGAAATATAATGCTCAATCATATACTACGCTCTATAAAGTTTCTTCACCCAAGAGAATAAAGATAAGTGAGAATGAACGGAAACATAAAAACTTTTATACGTGATAATTTGTCATAGATTATATATATATATATATATATGTAATTAATATATATTACGTCTATTTATTTTAATACATATTCATAAAGATACAGGATATTAAAAATATCTGCGTTATAACGAGCTTCCGAAATTATTCATTAATTCATGGTTGAATATTTATTGCCTTCAATAAAAAAAAAGTAAATATAAATACAATAATTTAAAAAATTTATATTAATTAAGTTTCAACTCGGTTAAGTTACTATCTTTAAGCTATTATTTCATTATAAATAAATAATATAAGATTAAATGAATTTCTAATTTACAAACTAATTTTTCACATAGAAAAAACTTTTTGCAGAAAAGTTAATTAAGATTTATTTCAAAAAGAAAATGATAAAATTCATTTTTAAAATTAACAAAAAAATTAAAACAATGATTTTTATTTTCTCTCGTACATATATATAAAAAAATTTTTCTGAATTAAAATCGTTATAAATTGACTTACAATGTTTTAAAAAATCTATATTTCTAACTTTCTATTTCTTATAAATAATATATATAATTTATTCGTATAAATTTTATCAGATATATATACATATATATAAACTATAATAAATATAGTATATGGCTTCGTATAATACTTCAATACAAATTGTTTATTTATTTCATATACTTTTGCTATGGTTGTAGTTTCAATATTTAATTTTTATTAAATATTTATTAAATATTTATTAATGAATAAATGATACATATTAATAATTTTATTTAAATAAATATAATGGTAAATACAAACATGATAATTTAAAATAAAAAGATATTATTTAACGTACCTCATTGCTTTATGTTTCTGGATATGATCCAAGAAAATATTCTGAACCTATTTTCAAAAATAATAATAAATAATGAGGTTAAAGTTTAATAAAACTTTTGGTTTGTTTTATATAAAAGTTTGTATCATCTGATTAAAAATTATTTTAGGTCGGTGTTACTTTACCTATATTACAAAAAATTTATTTAAAAATTATTTTAAAAAATATATAACTTTGAAACTTCTGTTATAATAAAAATATAATTAAAATTCTATAATTTATAAGTTTTTAACTTATTTCAAGACAGACGAATACCGCTATAACATTATAAAGCTATGCTATCGGTAATAAATTGCAAGGCTAAATATACATTTAGAAACTTTAGATGAAGAACATCTTAACCGAGATTTCGACATTATTAAAAAAACATGAGATACCTGCAAGTTTACAAATGAATTAGCAATTTAAAACAAAGTTGGGACAAAAGAAGTTATTTCCATGAAATAAAAGTTTATTTATTTATATAATCTTAAATACGTACAATAACTTTTACCAGTTTATTAAATTTCAACGCTTACAAATAAAGGAATCATACTACACGTGTAAACAGATTTTAAAGCATGCCTCGATCTCTACATAAGTAATATTCGGAAGTTACAAGTGCCCCGGTTGGCCTTGCAACACGAATCTATTAATAAACTTGAACGCCGGTGTTTCAAAGAGACTCTAAGGAAAGACGCCTATTATAGATATGGAAAGAGACAATTAAAAAGCTAAGAAACATTCATCAAGGGTTACTTTAATAGTTCTCAAACCCGCGAAGCGGTAATACACGAGTATATGTGCTCGTGTCTGCGTCCGTGTACAGAAGGGATTTCGAAAAGATGTAGCGTACAAAAGAGTCGTACCTTCGAGAATTTTTAACGGAGCTTTGCAAAAGTTGATACCTAAACGATGACTTACGGAACGAGCTCGTTTCATTCCTTAAATAGCCTATTGTGCGAAAATCACTGTATCCTTCCACCTCGAAACTCTAAGTGCCCTCGGTTTATAATTCAAGCATTATACCTATACGTTATACTTAGCGAATATTCTCCATCAGTGGGTATCGTTTTAAATCGGATCAACCAATATTACAAACGACGCCTACAAATAAGCTTCGTATAAAAATATAAATTTTTTAGATATATACGCGTATTCCACGTTATATCCACCATTCGATAAAGCGTTATTCAACGTTTTATAGGAAACCTTTCGCTATAAAACAAAATCAAATCAATATAAACTCGCGTCAGAGTATAAATTTTTATTTTTACGTTATAATTTCAATTTCAACGTTACAAAATACTTATCGCAATATTACGCGATATTATTAAACTCGTTCAATTGTTAATATCATATTCTAAAGTTTTTCTTAGAACTACCAAACATAATATTCGTTCTTCATCATTTTTCATTATTTTGAATTTTGATCGCACGAGTTATCCGAAATTACGCATCGATAAAAAATTAATACAATTTTATTTTAAGAGGAAAATTCAACGGAGAATATTTAAAATTCAATCTTTCGATAATTTACGATACGCGTCAAGAGTAAAGAAGAAGAAATATCGTTCCAACATTCGATACATCGTATCAAAGTTTTCTTCATCGATCATCGAGGAAAGTCGAAGCAATTAAAACTAGAAAATTAGTTAACACTAATTTTTTTACCAAAATAACTTCCGACAGTGAACTTGAAAATGTACTTCGTTCGATAAACCTCGATTCGTTCGAGTCCGTGCCTTCGAAAGATCGCGGTCGAGATCCTAGTCGTACTCTACAACCTCGAATAAATAAACTCGCGCGAAACGTTCCGGCTTACGCAAAAAATTCTCCAGCATCCCGAGAGAGAGAGAGAGAGAGAGAGAGGAAGAAACAAGGAGATTAAAGGGTACAAGCTTCGCGTTAAACGAATCCCCGTACCTGCATTATCGCAACAAACCATACGCGTGTACGCATAAATAACGGTCGCGTGTATCCGGACATCCAGCATCGCTACCCTCCCATCTCCGAAACGCATCCGTCGTTTCCAGCCCCGTAGTTCACCTACGTACGCGCGTAACGCGATCGCACGCGAACACGTTCGGTAGCCAATGCGCTGCCCGGGTACGTTGGAGACGGAGAGTGGAGAGCGGAGAGAGCGGAGAGAGCCGAGAGAGCCGAGAGAGCCGTGAGAGCGAGGGAAGAGAGGGAAGAGAGGGAAGAGAGGAGAGCGGGAAGCGCATGGATCGGGGGTAGGTACGGCGAGCGTGGCGTAAGGGTGGATGCGCTGCGGGGGTGGCGCGCGTGCGCGATCGCGGTATCGACGCCCGGGCACACGGCGCTACCACCGAGAGCGAGAGAGAGGCCGAACCTCCTCGTCCACCTATATACCTAGGGAACGTCGAACAAAGCACAGACGAGCGACGGCGAGCCATCGAGAGAGGGTAGGCCATTTCGGAGGGGGAAGAACGCGAACGAGCGACGGAGGCAGGAGCGTTTCGTCAGTAGTAAACCCCCCGCCCGATCAGCCGGGAGTCCGTGCCAACGGCGCGACGTTCGATCTCGCGTGCTGCTTCCTTTCGGAGACGCGAACGTCTCGAGCATCTTCGCGCACGCATCGAGGAACTCCGCCGAGGAACTCCACCGAGGAACTCCACCGAGGAACTCCACCGAGGAGCGAGAGACGAAGAGGTTCGGTCTTTGTCCGTCGCCTGCTGACTCTTGTTCACGCTCCGCCGAGGAGACGAGGTGCTCGTCCTTCGCGCGGCGGGAGACGAGGATCGAGGAATCGAGGAATCGAGGAATCGAGGAATCGGGGAATCGAGGAATCGACGAGTCGAGGATACGTCTGGAAACCCGCGTAGCGCGTAAAGTTGGAAGGACCGATCGGTGAGACGTCGGCTGTGTTTTTTACTCCGCGTCGCGCGCGACGGGACTCGCTTCGAACTGCGTCGGAGAAGATCTTGCGGAGAGACGAGAGGAAGGAACTGCGGTAGCGAAAGTAACGGAGCAGAATGAGAGGAAAAAGGTGAGAGCATGTGCGCTCTCTCTCTCGCTCTCTCTCTCTCTCTCTTTCTCGCTCTCTCTCTCAGACTTCAAAGATGGCAGTCTTGACAAAGAGAGAGGGGCGAACAATAGCACGGGGGTTCGAGGAAGGGTTCGGCCCGAAAACGGGTTGCTGCTGCTGCTGCTGCTGCTGCTGCCTCCGATGCTCCGTGGTCCACGGGCGGAGGCGCAGCAGCACCAGCGGCGCGCGCTACGCGGGGACGGAGCGCGAGGGAGAGAGAGCAACTGCTTCTTTTCTTCTCACCTTTGCAGCTCCTTGAATATTCATCGCGAGGGAGAGATTGGAAATTTTAAACTCGATTATTGGCTATGACGGACGACGTGTACTACTCCGCTCGAGCGATCGCTGCTGCGTCGCGTGTTCGCGGGAGGTCGATGTGCCGTCAGGATTTTTTAAGCAGAGAAAATAAGTAGAGAGAGAGAGAGAGAGAGAGAGAGAAATTCAAGGGAAGAGTGGATTTTCGTTCGATTCGTGTGGAAGGGATACGAGTGATTTTCGAAAGGTTAAGTTGTATTCGAAAGCTTGATACCAAGGTGCGTTTAATTCTCGAGTGTCGTGTAACGTTGTCAAGGGATCTTTTATCGAGTTTCCGTTATTCGATTCGAGGGCTTTGATTTTATCCCGTTTCGAACAGCTGATTTTACAAATTCGATATTTACAAAAAATCTTTCTCTTTACGCACTTCTTATCTCTAAATCCGTTCGATTTTATTTCGTCGGGATTCGGATAAAGAATTAAAAAAATGTGCTTTTTTCCTTCGTAATTCTACGTAATAACCGAGAAGAGATAATATTTTATAATGTAATAAATGGAATAAGTGATTCGATATCGCTTACTTTTATTCGTATATTTTAATGATTCGATGGATCTCGAGAAATAAAATTTACACGTTAAATTTAAATAAACGATACTTGGACGAAAAATCTTAAAAAATTTACAATTTACAACTACGAATTTTCAGATAATTAAAAGTAGAATTATAGTTTACGTTTAAAATTATTTGGAAGCTTAAAAACTAATATTTGAATAATAGAAAATAAATTTATGGACGAAAGGATGTGAAACAAGTTTCATCGGTCGTTAAAGTGAGATTTCTACTATATATCGATGGTTTAGTGCAATATACGTTGTTTGAAGAATGAGCAGGTATGTATACAGAAGTAAAGAGAATCAGCGCTTCTTTAGATGTTTACTAACGATTTCTGGATGAATCTAAATCAAAGTAAAATTCGAGTATCTATTTAAGATTTTTCGATAAATTATACGATTAAATTAGTACTTTATAATGATTTCTAAAGAGATTATCCTTTTAAGATTCATAATTAGTAGTTCATAATTATTTTGATAATAAAAAATTTATAATATTTAAACAACTCGATTCTTTAAAAAAAATTATATTATCGAATTGATCACTAATTCAAAAAACGTGTACTTCAACAAATATAATTGTATGAACAATTTTACGCGAATAATACATAAATTTCATTAGATCCTTGCTATAAAAAAAGTAAGTTTGTAACGTATTTTCTAGAGAAAAATGTTGGAACTCGTTCGAGTACCGTCTTTTTCATTATTAATAATATTCGATATAGTTTCCATGTAACTGTCTGCGTTATATACATTTTTTATCGCACAATTTTCCTTTCGACATTTATTGTTATAATACAAAAAATTCTTAATCGTATATGAAAGTGTAAAATATAAGTTCTACTTAGAACCAATAGAATACAGTGTAGATTATTTTTCTTAAAAAATTGATAAATTCAAATTTTATTATTGTTATTCCGTTACATATACTATAAACATTAAAATCATCGCTTTTTCTTTCATATTTCTTTATTCTTGCAGTCTGCATCAATTTTATATAATCGAACATGCTTATAAATTAAACTTTTCCATTTAATCTAGAAAATGTCTGTAAAGTTATTTTATTAAATTTCGATTAAATTAAATTTCTTTCTCATTAATTTAAATATAAAGGATTAATATTACTTACAAAATTTTCGAATCATATATTGAATAAACATATTTTCAAATTCAAAATAAATTTTATATAATTATAAATCAATAATGTCTACTAAGTATAAAATAATTAATATTTTTATATAATACTATCATATTATATTAATTCGCATTAAGCTTTACGATATAGTATTTTAATTTAAAATTTGATTCATAATATGGATATTTTGAAATGGTAAAATATCAGTACATTCGATAAATTTAAAATACATATTATTTTATCGCGATTATCCAGTACGCTTGAAAATTATTCCTTCGGTGATATAAAATCGTAAAATATGAACATTCTATATGACTTAAAATTTATTCAATACTATAACATCGGATTATCATTCTTGAAATGAAACATTATTAAAAAGAAAACATTGTAAATATAGCGCAATTCGCAAAGTTGTATCTTTTCACTCTAAAAGATCCGAGAAAGAGTAATACGTGATAAGCAGTGCTCGCAAATACGTACTTATTTTCTTTGCTTACTTCAATATTTACATTTTATTTTCGTTCATAGAATAATGCATAAATGATAATGTTGTAAAAATATAAAAAAAAACCAGAATAAAATAGCATTAAACTTTTCTTAAATAAAAAGTTAAAATAAAAATTAAAATTAAACGTTGATGTATAAAAGAAAATATATGCTTCTATGTGTATGTATGCAAGCCGTTTATATTTTTAGAATTTTGCGATACAACACATCGTTACAGCAGAAACGACCGATATAATATTCTTCATTTTTTCTTCTTCCTAAATACATACACATACGCCTACACGAAAATAAAAACACGTTAATTTCTTCCGTCGACTTCACAAATTTGTATCGTCGTAACCAACTACTAGTTTATATAAAAATATTTGTGATTTAAACTCTAATCGATTGTTTAGAAAATTATCACACCACTTTAAAGTTCCATCTTGGAAATATAAATACTTTTTACGTATAAATAAGTTATGTGAGAGATTTTTAAATTGATTATCAAACGTGTTTAAACGACATTAATGAGTAATATTTAAATACCTGTATAAGTTTTGTTAAAATTTTAATATTTCTTTGCAATTATTTCTGTAGAAAAGCTATACATTTTTTTACAATAAATATATTTTGATATTCAAAATATATCACTAAAAAAATAAGTTTTCTGAATACTCATTCGATTATTCAAATTTTAAATATTAGTAAAAATGCTACTCAATATAAAAATAAAACTCTATTTATTTTGATGTGCTAATAAGATTATATTTTAATAACCCAGTTTTAAAAGAGACTGGATTAATTATTTCCATAATTAATAAATTCAACAAGTTTTAATTGTATTTAATAATTTTTAAAATATTTGCATTGCTTTCTGTATATAAAAAATATAAATGATTAATCTAAAATAAACTTATTAGAATTCTTAATGTTTATTATTAAAAAAAAAATTATTACACAAGAAAGATAATTTTATTGAAAATAAATAAATATATTTTTGTTGGTATAATAGCAAAAATTTTAAAGCTACATAATTATGAAAATAAAATATATTTAATGGATCTGTTTAAGTGCTTTTAGTGAAAATACTTAAAATACAAATATTTATTATAACACTAACTTAACTTTTTTATATATTTTAATAACTTGTTTATCTTGAAATATATTCGAATATCGGAATCCAAAACAACTGTATGAAAATCTCTCTCGTGGCTTAGTTATGACAAATATTCTATAAGCTTAACAAATTTACACTTTCAGTCACGATTAATATCTTCGCTTATCTTATACATGTATGCATATTTGTAAGCAAACAATAAATCATAAATTGTATGCATATAAAAATTTAGAGTACGTTTTATTTTTATACTTCAAAATTATAATAGTAAAATAGTAAATGTAGTTTATAAATTTTAAATAATAAATTATTAATTAGTTACTTATATTAAATAATTTTATCAAATATTATTAATAAATACATTAGTTTATAAATTGAAGAAAGTTCAAAAGTTTGTTCCACGGTTTTACTTCTCTGAAAATCAAACTTTGAAATTTCTGTTTTCGCGACGGATACTTTTTTCAGTAGAACACCAACTTATATCTTTTTGTTTCTTCAAGTTGTTTTCGGGTTATAATCATAGGGTGAAATCCAATACTTGCAATACGTCATTTGCATGATACAACATAAATCTTAACATTCAAACAATGAATTTAAAATATTTGCAACACGTTGGAACATTTTAAATCGTTCTAAAACGGAATATATCAGGTACATAAACATTTTTTAATTTTATATTAAAGAATACGGTATCAAATTTATATTCATGTTATTAAAAATATTTTTTTAATTACAGTTTTTATTTATTCATGTCTCTTATAATATTTTAATCATATATGCTTTTTTATAAAAACGTTTTTAAAAACAAATATTCTTTTATACGTATTTTGTGTTACCAAAGGAATTTGGTTTATAAAATTAAATTTTTATTAAACTTATTGTAAGTTATTCTTGATATTTATTTGAAATATTTTTTGCATACGTAATTTAAATTATTAATATCTAAAATATAATAATATTATTTAATAAAGTTTTAAAAATGATTTCTAAGATATATTTTATTCTTAAATCAGTAATATTTTATCATATAATTTTAAAACTTGTAATTTTTAAATTCCTTTATAACTTTATTTAATGTTTTATTATGAAATTAGTAGAATAATTGAATTTTCTTTTCTTGTAAGTTTAATAATTTTAATAAAAGCATTTGTAAAACTAGAATAAATGTAATAAATTTTTTGTCAAAACTGGAATATATGTATAATTCACATACTTGCAAAATTTATTTACAATTTTATTACAATTACAAAATTTTACTACATTTAAGAAATAAATTTAAATATTATTTTTACTTTTTCAATTGCAAGTATTAATAATGTATTAAATATTTCATTATTTTGTTACTTATTGACTACATATGAAATTTATTTTAAATATATCTAATGTTGAGAAAATTAATATCGAGAATTTGTTATATCTGACTAATTTTAATCAATTGTTATCGATAACTTAATTTTATTATTATTGAACGAAAACTTAGAAGCACTGAAATTAAAGTTCAAAAAGACTTTTTTGACATTAAAATTCAGTCAGCTACAAAGAAAATCGATCAACTTACTTAATAAAATAAAAATTTTAAATCCACTTGAAGTATTCGATTAAATGATCGACTGAAGAGTCATTTTAGCACTTTTAGCACTTACAACATTTGAAGTACATATCTACTCACATAAATTACTAAAATTTATATGCGTTTACACGTTTAAAATATAATCATTTGAAACAACGAAATAAAATATGTGAGAATAGTTTTTGCAAACAATAATTTTGTAAATAATTAGATGAATAATAAAATTTGTTTTAATTATATGTAATGTATATTTAAAATAAATATTATAAAACATTTACTTAGATATTTATTCTAATAACGATCATAATAATAATACGTTATTATATTTTACAATATTGAATAATAAATATTGTTAATACCGTGAAAAAATTATAATAATAAAATATATACTTAAAAAACGTAAAATATCCTTTAGACCTAAAGAATCAAAATTGAAGATACTTGATTAGACATTGACTTATACTCGGAATAACTACCGACATTTCATATTGAATGGATGTCGTATTACTACATTTTCTGACTATTCATATCCGTAACAGCTATAATTTCAATAATTTCCTGATAAGACTTTATTATTATAAGTTAATTCTATACTTTTCTAAAATTGAGATTATTAAGAAAATTACAAAAAAAGAAAAAAAGGAAGAAGAAATTTGATTATTTACAAATGTCGTATTTAAAATGTAAGTACGTAATATCGATATCAAGTATTAAATTTATATTAAATTTTAGGATACTTAATATATTATATAAAAAGTACAAAAATTGTTTTTTATATAATATAAAAAGTTTTAAATGTGATAAAAATAAAGTACATGCATAAAACAATTTAAATATAATAGAATATTCAAAAGTCAATAAAATAACATTTTATACTTTGAACTAATTTTATGATCATAATATGATCAATGTTACTAATATCGAACTAATTTATAACTACATTATTATATATAAATATTTATACATATTTTATGAGCGTTATTTGTTTTGAAAACTCAAAATGTATAAGTAGAACTAACTTGAAATAATGCGCGTTACTCTTTAAAAACCAAATACCCGAGTTATCTTGAAGAAAATAGTTATTATTATCGATTGAATTTCCCAAAATATAGAAAATAGAAAAACCGTGCGTCTTTTAGTAAGGAAAGGTCGCGTAAACAACGAGCGGAAGACACGCAAGCTTATCTAGAGGAAAAGGAGAGAAAGGAAGAGAGAAATAGATATACAAAGACTGAGAAAGAAACAGAAAAAGAAAGAGAGGGAACGAAGGTGAGAGCACGGAGCCACTTGCATTATTTGCCGCATTCAAACGAATTTCCTTGAATGTGGCCTGATTTGTCCGATTCCTTGGATCGTCGGCCCTGACATCGACTCCGCCATCATATTGCCAGTCGTAAATAAGAACCACGAGTCAGTTCGCTCGATATTTTGCCGCTAATACCTTCGCTATACACACATGGACATCTTCTTCTGTCTTTTTTAAGTCCCTGAATCGGTGGCGTTTAAGGTGGCGGTTTTTCCATCTCTGCATGTTTTTGCTTAGACTGAGAATTGCACCGTGTGTTATTTTTTTTATCTAATTAATATGATCAAATTCAATTATATGTAAGTCTTTTTGAGGTTTCGTCATTTCCTAATTCGGTATCTAAAAATTTAACATTTCATTGAGGTTCTTTAACAACTTTTATTACGTATTCGTATGTAAAGTAATTAGTTTGTAAAGCAATTATAAGGTAATGCAAAAAACCATTTACTTTTTCACTATATAAAGTGATTCGATCGATTATTCTTTATTTTAATTACTATAATTGAAGTCTTCATTTACATTTAATTAAATACAGTAAAAAAATAGTTTAAACAAAAAATTTGGTCGTTTTACATCGTATAATAATGACGAATATTTCGAACTACTCGATTATCATTTTTTTCAATGTTAAAAATAATTTTTATTGCAAAACCAACACCTCCGCGTGATATTTCTGTTCAACATATTTACTAATATTCTTTTGTTCTTTAATATCATTGAGATTTTATCTTTGTAAATCACTCAATTTTAGATTAATTTTTATATTAAAATGAATTCAAATCAAATAATACAATGAAAACTTACAAGCAAATTTCAATGTCAAATGTAAGATCTTTGTTCAAATTTATTTATCTGAAAATATGTATATTTTTTAAACAAAATAATATAATAATGTGTTATATACATATAAAAATTCAAATATTCCTATGACGTACATAATTTAATATATCTAAATATCAGAATCAGAAATTTAAATAAAAATATAAAATTATAACAATTTGTAACCTTTATCGTTAAAAAATGACCGTATCATTTCATTAAGTATATATTATAAAAAAATTTGAAAAAATACTATGCATTGTTTAAACTAATAATAAATTTATACACGAATTAAAATTATATTCGTGTTTAATTTTATTTACGAACATATAGAAAATTATGGTAATAAAACGGATACGTACAAATATTATAAAAATAAAACTCAAGAAATAAATCTTGTATTATTTAATATATAAAGCTTTATAAAGCCAGAAGGTAATGCTAAATGAAAAGTAAATTTTGAAAATGATAATAAGATATGCAATCGCTGATTTATTCTTGAAAGAAATACACGAACGGAAGCAAATTTGCAAATGACACGGAATTTGTTTGCAGAGCCGACATTCGTGAGAAAAAGTGTGGGTAAAGTCAGCAATTTATGCGTGGGCACGCATTAACATAATAATGCTCGCACCTTCGGGTTAAGGGCGATGCGCTTGCACGAGTCCCACCCTCGGATGTTATTGTCACGTGTTGCCGAAGCCACGGCGTATTGTTTGCCTCGGCCAATATACACGTGTGTACACGCGAAAGGAGTAAGATGCTTCGCTAACTCATCGTAAGCCATCCCCTTTATCTACCCCTATGTACGCGCAGGTTAAAAAGGGGCTTCGTTAAGCCTCTTTTTATGTAACGGACTCGATCGCGACCCGACGTCTGTCAACTCGGCGGAAAATTTGCCTACCGCGACTCCGATGAACCTCACCCTTTTTATATTCCTGCATGGCCCCGGATTACTTTTGCCATCAGTTTTTCATAGCTTCTTTGCATCGTTTTCTTTGCGTTTTCTTTGCGTTTTCTTTGCGTTTTCTTTGCGTTTTCTTTGCGTTTTCTTTGCGTTTTCTTTGCGTTTTCTTTCCGTTTTCTTTCCATTTTCTTTCCGTTTTCTTCTCTCGCCTCGTTTCGCTTTTCGTTGATCGAGCAACCTTAATGCAGCCTTCCCCTTCTATTTATCCCCCTTATCTCGTTCACCTCCTTTTTCTGCTCGTGAATTTTAAGTACATTCCCGTTACGTTATCGCGCTATATAAAGTGCAACTCATGGTGACGTATCATTCGTGCATAAATACGTTACAAAAATATTCTCGTATGACCTTAACGTGTAAAATTATACGTTTCTGCAATGTTCCATTAACCGCGAAATAACCGAGACATAATTAATCGATCTATTTTAGAATTAAAATAATCGATTATAAACGCAATAAACGCAACTTTGGCTAATACGATCGAAATATTACGTCTTATAAATAGTTTAAAATTTGTATCGTAAGATCCGAATGTAACGAGAATATTCTGTTTTGTTTAATAGGTATCGAGTGATGGTAATAAAACGGATAACGATAAGATAGCGAGTAATTTACAACGAAATAAATAATATTCTAATACAAAATATTTTAATAAATATTAGATATTTACATTGTCGTAATATTAATAACTCGATTAATTAAAATCGTCTTTGCGTTGGAAATATATACGTGATTAAATATTCATACATAAGAGAAATTATTACTTCTTCTTCAAATAACGATTATTATTTTAACTTTTCGACTTTATTACGTTGTTTACTACTCTTAAACGGAAACTATCCTATCGGATTAAAATACGTAGTTAATTAACGACTAAGATAAACAACGTTTCAAATAAACTTACCAAAGGACTCCAAAGCAAATAATCATCCCCATAATCAGCGAGTTTTAATATTACACGAGAAATTCCATCCGCGTTTGCAACTTGGTAAAATATCCAAAACTGTTAGACAGTTTCGAATGTTTTTGTGTCGCTTTCACCATTCTAACCATCGCTTATTCATTTTCATCAAGTGTACTTATCGTTGGCCACGTAGATCGTCTCCGATAATCTTGACACGCGCCTTACATAACTTCAATGCGAGCGAAAGTGAAATCGCACGAATACAAGTCTGTTTCTACTTTTACGAGGGTTAAAGTTCATCGGCAAAAGCACTGCATATACTTCGCTTGAATTATATTCTAAATATGCTTTTTATTGCGTTCCACATTCATGGTTTTAATATATTTTTATTTTTAAGATTTAGATGCTACGCTATACTCGAACATATTTAACTATAAATCAGCAAGTTTTTTATTTGCGTATGCAATCGTACCGAGTATAACCGAGTAAACATAGAGTCGAAGTATGCGTAAAAATTATATATTAAAAATGTATAAAATTAGCTGGATAATCTTGGAACTATTAATCCGATTCTTTATTCAATAAAACCATAATTTAATATCTAATAAAATATATAAGTTATAAAAAGTTCTGATTGTTAAAGTTAGTTCAAATTAACCGAAAATATACTCGGAAGTATATTTTTTGTTCTTGTTATATTTTGTCATTACCATGTTTGTATTATTATTTCGTATTATTTACATCCAATACTGTTTTATTTAAGTTTCAAATTAAAAAAAAACAAGCGATAATTTACCTCGGGAATGAATCGATAGTCTCAAAAAGCAGACATGGTTAATAACTCCGTCGCAAAATTCGATATCGTATAGCTTCCAGTCATCGATAGGTTCAGAAAATCTATGCATTTTCTATGACAATGATATCTACGACACGACAGGAGCTCCCACTTTCAATGCAGCCAACTTCGCAAAATATGATTCACGGATACAAATTAATCGGACGTTTCTGGCGTAGATGTTCGCAACGGCGATCGAAAAAAAGTAAATACCATTGCGAAGCCCGTGAAAGCGATCCCACTTAATGTGATTCCGGGTTTCGATTTAGCACGATGAACAATTGCAGTTATCCGTGCAGCAAAAGCCAATTATCGGGCTGCTAACCACCATACTGACTGGGGTACAATGTACGGATATTAAAAAAGTCACAGGAGCGTATCTCTCGGCTACTATCGAATTCTCATAACGCATAGAGTCGAGTATCAATGTTTGACGAGGTACATATTGGGGAGGATTAGTATAGGAAATATTTTGCTTGCCACTCTTGCATACAATGCGAAGCAAATAATATTCAGTGCTGACACAGTTTTCCGATTTTCCGCTTACCCAGCCGGTAGCCATCGATTGGCTGTAGATTGAAGGAGCGAAATGCTTGTTTATATCTCGAGTAGGCAAATTCTGCCTTGAAATAGGTAACTTGGTCATTTTTAACAAACGCGCTGCCATTGTCTTTAAGGCTAAAGGAAACTAAAGGAGCTTTTCATTAAATAAGTAATGCTTGGCTAACGGGCGAAAAAGGAGATTGGTAAAAGCTATAAAGATCGTTCGCATGATTTCAAAAACCTACGCAGACGATATAAATCATCCCGAGATAAGGTAGAAACGACAAGTCGGTAATTACTAGTTATTTTCAGAGAGTCTATGAAATATAAGAATTCCAATACCGTTCGTGGAGAAATACGATACAAAAGGCCTTACAAACAATCGAAAAAGCTTTATCATTCGGTTTCGATTTCGATTCAACTATCAGTCTACATTTATGAATATAAATCTATATTTATAATAGATTTTTAAATAACAAATAAAGAATACACGAAGGTTTGATAAAAAATTTATTAAATGCATACTTTATTACGTGAATATTCGACGCATCGTAAATAAAATATTAAATCGATAAAAATAAAAAATAAAATTATGTAAAAGTAAGCCATTGATTAAAAGTGAAATTAATTGAATTGTTGATTTGTGCAACGGTAACACGTAAATAAGGTAAAAGTAAACGCGTGTATTCATTGGATTCGAACTTATTCGTTGCGTTTCGTATAATTTTACGAAATTTCTTTTCTATAAATTAAAAAATTAATTTCCAATATACAAACAAAATTCAATTATTTTCTTCAAACTTTAACCGTAATTTAATTCATTAAAACTAAAAATTAAAAATAACACTGAAATTAATTAAAAATAAAACTTGTTTTTAAAGCGATTGCATTTTCTTTTTATGAAACTTCGTCACAAGAAGTAATATATTAAATAATTTAAAAACATTAAAGTACACGTATTCTTTTATCTGGGTTAGAATCGATTTATTTAGAAACGTTATCAATAATTATACACGAATATACCTAGAAAGAAATACATTTTATTTTTACATTTTATTTTTATATGACAATTTTGAAATATAAACATTAAATAAGAAATAATTAGCAAAAATCGATAGAAATTAAAATTATCGAGAATTTTTATTTTAAATTACGCAAACGTAACGTTTCTTTAAGTAATTATGTATTTACAGTAATTACCAAACATCATTCTTTATTTCTTAGTATCAGACATTTTTATCTAAACGCTTTACGAATACTTTATTTCTTCGAAACAAAAGAGTTTTACAAAACTAAGTACTTGGTTTCATAAATAGTCGTTACGATAAAATATTAACGCTTTATTCGCTCACTCAATTACGTTATTACAATGTTTCAAATGTTTATATTTTTATTTTACTACGTTTAGCGATACGTACAATTTAGGCATATCGAAGTATTATAAATTCTAATATTGGACGCACGAATCTTGTTTGTAATTATAAATAGATTAATTTCACCTTTTACAATACATAAAAATACCGACAGACAATAATGTCCGCTTATAAATATAAAGTTTATTTATTTATTCGACCTCCAGGCTCCGATATCTTAATTCTAAAATTTGGAGGAAGAGAGAAGGTACGAACGAAGCTTCTTTCCTCTAAAATATTTGTAAATGTAAGGTTCGTTCTCGTTAGAAGAAGATGAAAAAAGCAACGTCGTTCGAATAGGAAAAAAATGACGAGAAAGCAAAGCAATTCAACCTCGGCCAACACACGAGTAAACGCGTATTCATACAGAAGCGATAACGGGGCGAGGAGTCGCAGCTTTTTTGCGATTCTTGGCTCGGGAAACTGGCGCAAGGCCTACCAAGCGTATAAAGCGCAAAGCACAGGTAGACGGCTCGGCCCATTCACAATCGACTCGGTTAAATTATGAATGGCGGTCGATACGCATCGCGACCAAAGCCGTTATACTCGAGGCGAACGAGCGAGAGTAAACTATTCCCGCCGTCTTCGTATTCTCTTTTCCAACTCTCTTCGGAACTCGCTCGAAGCTGCGAAGAAAATCTCGTATCGCCGAGGGAAACATTATACTTTTTATTGCTCGATACGCTCTGGAGGTATGTTTTCTAATTTTTAACTAACTCGAGAAATGTATTGTACGGTGCAATTTCAGACCTGTAAGCGAAAGACTTTCTCCGGATGAAAGGAAGATTGAGTTTCTTTTAATTCCGTTAAAAATGAGAAAACAATTACGAAGATATTTGTAAACTTACCACGTAAAATTCAATGTTCAACCTTACAAGACAAACTTATAAGTTTAAATTACTCTTATCGTGTGTTTCTGTGTTTGCTTTTTTACAGCTTTTGTCGGGGAAATACAAAATTTTATTTTTAATTACGGAATATATGTAAACGCTTTACGAAAGATAACTAATTTATTTACCAGCGAAAAATACTTTATGCTAATGAAACAAATAATATATTATGAAACTTATGTTAACGAATCGATTGATCCACTTTGAACGTTAGTTTTGAAACTTGATTTACGTGAATTTTTAACCTTTATATCAACAGTCGTAAGTAAATTATTTATCGATAAGATTTTTATTACTATTTATAACTTGAAATTACTATTTTTCAAACGCGTTGGATTGATTGTATCATTATATTTTTATCGATAAATATCTGTCGATGAAAATAATTTATAGATATTTACACTTTTTTAAATTACACGTATTTATTATAAGAATGAATATTTACCGTTAAAAAAGCTTGGTATTTATAAAACACGTTATCGGAAAAATCTCAAACTCAGACACATACATTTTTTTATTTTTAAACATAGTTTTAAGTAAAAGAATGTCCACAACAATGCCAATTACTTTACTTAGGATGAAAATAAAATACAATTTTCTTAATTATAAAATATTGATTAATAAATACTGAAGAAAGAATTAACTACGGATATTTTTATCCTGCAGAACTTATAGTTTTCATTTTAAAATATTCATAATTTTCTATAATTAATAATTATTACAATTTTATTTATATTTAATTTCACGTTATTCATTTTTTTAACGATTATGATTTTCTTAATTTTTTCAAACACAATAAATTATACTATTTATCACAATTTATTGAATTATGTATTACAATATGCATTGAATATTTCTATACAGATAAATATATCTATACACACTTGTACACATTGTTTTAACCCAAGTATCAAATAAAACTAATTAAATAATTGTAGAAATGTTTTATCGTTCATATAATAGGCTAATAGGTATACTACAGGATCAAAGTACAAAAAGGGATGGGAAGAAACTAAGCGAAGAAAGAATCGGAGTTTGTAAAATGAACAAAAGCATTTTTCTAGGCTTACTGAGAAAGAAAGAAAAATGTGTATAGTACTTCTTTGTACTCGGAACTCACTCGTGTATTATGAATTCTTTACGTGAACTCTATCTGTCTATTTCTCGCTTTTCCTCTCTCTTTCTATACTTCTCTTTTTATCCTTCTTCTTTTTCATTTTACCGTAATTTGAAAGTCTATTTCTTTTTAATATACTATATCGTACGGCTGTGGCCACAAGACTAAAAATTTGCAATCTTTAAGTAGAAAAAAACTTTCAGCAAAGACTTAATTTTTCTTTCTTATTTCTTTTCTCATTCAAATTCTAAATGTTCTTACAAAAGTGGCGTGGAAAACGAAAAAAAATATAGAAAAATTAGGGCTTTTAGAGTTTGCACTTTTTAAAAGTACCATTGGGATTCGCGCAAATTATTTCTGTGGAATAATTTTACATGAATTGATTTCATTTCTCTTTAGTACTCAACTATCATTATCTATCGATTTCGTTGAATAAATTTAACGTTAAAAAGAATTTTATACAAAAACTTATTTAGATAAATTCGTTTCTTCTTTCTTACAATTAAATAATTTGTATTGAATTATACAATCTTTGAAAATTCAAGTAATATAAATTATATATTTTATCTCGTAGTCATATATTCCGAATAGTATTCTCAATAATACAAAATTTTTTAATCAATAATAAGGATTATAAAAGTACATCGTTGCTCCAAAACTCATCGAAAATGTAAGCTGGTGAATAAATAAATTACAGTTTACTGCGATAAAATCGTATAAATAAAATGTATTACCTAGATGAAACTTAATAATGTAAAACGTTATTTCATAAAATTTTCATCTTTATCATAAAAGCTTTTCCATCGTTCATAGATGAAAAAACTTCGGCATCATTCGGATGCTTTTAGAGCGCGAAAATTTAGTTTCAAATTATTAGAATTCGATAAAAAGAATTTTTTAAGAAAAAAATCTTTAAGTTTAGATTAAGAAATATGAGAATTATAGAATTTTATAAAATAAATTCGAAATATCAATCGAAAAAATAATAAACTACAAGTTCTATAAATTCCGAAGTATTAAATTTGATACAATTTTGGGTAATCAAAGTATTTATCCACGTTGTAATAAAAGCTATTTACCTCTCTAAAAAACGAATCGGAAATCGAAGGGCGGAAGACGCGTAACAAGAATGCCAAATTTTTGGATTCGGAAAATCTTATCTCGATGTGATAAAACGATCTCCGTGTTTGTCTCCTTCGTCGTCTCCTGCGTCGTCACCGTCGCTGTCGTTCGCAAGCCCACTCGGACGTAAAAAGCTCTCTTCGGGTTAAGACTCACCGCCAACTCCGCGTCTTCGCGCTAAGCACTACGTAATCCGATTACAACCATTTCGTTCCTCGCTCACCACTCGGGCATACCTCCGTCTCTCTCGCATCCTCCCAAACGACGTAGTAAAGTCCGATCTTCTCGGTTGGCTTTCAGCAGGAGGCACTGCCGTCGTGGCACCCAAGCTGCAGCCGCAGTCGCTCCACCCCCGCGGACTCGATAGTGCAAAGGACCCGGAGCGCCTTCAGCCGCCGAGGAGTCGAGGGAGGCTCGAGAAGAAGAAAGGAGGAGGAGATAGGAGGACCAGACAACCCGAGCCAGGAAGGGCTTAACGGAGGGAATAATACAAGGGCACCTTATATAAGGGCGCTCGCGGGGGGATGCAGTGCGAAGGCGCGGCGGCATGGAGGAGCCCTCGTTGGAGGCTCTCATGCAGGCGGGCTTCATCTTCGTGGTCGGCGTCGCCATCATCCTCTCGAATCTACTCATCATCGCCACCTACCTCAACTTCCGCGGTGAGTTTATTTCTTTCCGTGGTCGTCTCGAGAAGCGAGGAAGATCTTCGATCGGGGAAATAGTACGAGAAATTGTACGCGAGGCTTGGAGCTGAATTTTTTCGGTGAACCTTTTTTCGAGCCGTCGGCGACTTCCTTCTTCGAAAATTACGAATACGCGTTTTCTACACTTTAACTTTATCTATATCGTTGATCTAATGGATTGCTTCGACAGGCCTCGTTTTTTTTTTTTTAATATTACGTTCAAAAGTAGCTCGTCGATCGATCGATTTTAAATAAAATTTAACTACGTGTTTTTTTCGTGAAGTTACTCGTGTTTATTTTGCAATGGAATCAGCGAAAACTATAGGCGCATTTTTTTATCGAAGCAATTTATCGGAAATTCTTTGTGTTTTTTTTTTTAATCGATTCATTCTATCTCGAATTTTACGTACGCGCGTTTTACAATATTTAAAATACTTTCTAAATTTAGAGTAAAGTATTCGATCGAACCGTCGTGACAAATGTAAAAAGAATTCTTTTCTCTTTTGTAATTTAACCTCATACCAAAAATTTCGATCTTTAATTATAAAACGCTCGTTAAATATTAATATTTTATCGATGTTTTGGTTGAATTTTAAATACGGAAGTAATTTTTAAACTTACCGTAAGGATTTATTCTTCGTATAAACTATTCAAATTTACCGGTAGTATCTTAGTTACTTTCAACGCATAAAAGAATAGATATTTATACAAGTCAAAGCCTGATAATTATTGAGTAACAACGTTCGATAAATGTAAATAAGTTTATGGAATCAACTCCAATTATGTATATATACATCTGTGATAAATACACTTGTATCGTAAAGTACGACTGCCCATGACTTACATAACGAGCACACGGCATTTGGTAAAAGCATTAAAAATTCTTCAAATTGTAACTAATGTAACTAAAATGTTGCTAATAACGTAGTACAAAGTACGATATCGATCGCAGGTCCCAGTGAGGTGATAAACTACTACTTGCTATCGCTAGCATCAGCGGACCTTCTCTGCGGTCTATTGGTAGTGCCACTTTCGGTGTATCCAGCATTGGTTCGAAGATGGGTCTACGGGGACATCGTTTGCCGATTGGTCGGTTATCTAGAAGTGACGTTGTGGGCCGTTTCCGTCTACACGTTCATGTGGATTTCCGTCGATCGATATCTCGCCATCAGGTTCGATTCTTTCCTTACTTTATACGCGACGCACGTAAACTTACGTTGAATAAAAACCAAATTTCATTCAATTAAATAGATAAAATAAATAAATACATTTTTATTCGCTTACGATCAAATCTATCGATCTATATACTCAATGATTGAATCAACGAAAAGAAGTATCATCTCGTACATTCCGTGTATTTGAACATTGTAAGGGAAATTCCGTATCCTAATTAAGAAGCAAAGTACACAAAAATTTCGAATGAACCGACGAATATATTTTTAATATTCGTGGATATTTCTATCGTTTCCAAACTATTTAACTAATATTTAATAATTTACCGTAACTCTAAAATTTTATCGTTAAAAGAGATTATAAATTCAAAGTCAGGTATTGGCAGATACCAGATTTTGATGCATCAACGCGAAATACGAGTTTCGGAAACGGAGATCGGTGAAACGAAAAATGGCAACTCTCGATTCGAACCGAGGATGAAAAAAGAAATTCTTGCAGACAGGAATTAAGAATGCTTCGATTTCAGAAAACCACTGCGATACGAGACGGTGCAGACGAAAACGCGCTGCCAGTGTTGGATGGCATTCACGTGGATCAGCGTAGCGATGATGTGTTGCCCACCGCTGCTCGGCTTCAACAAACCGATCTTCGATCGCGAGGCCTTCATCTGCATGCTCGACTGGGGCAACATGGCCGCCTACACCATAACCCTGTCGATACTGGTACTCGGCCCGTCGGTCATCACGATCGTCTACACGTACTTCTACATCTTCTCGATGATGAGAAAGCTAAGGTCCGGCGTGCCGATACACGACAAGGAATACGCCACTGCCCTCTCCGAGAACCTGAGCAATCCCAGCCACATAATGTCGTTCGTCCTGGTCATGGCGTTCTGGATCTCGTGGGCGCCGTATGCTGGGCTCAGGATCTGGGCCTCCGTTAACGGACCTCCCCAGGTATGCGTTTCATTTTAAGACTTTCTTCTAGTTTACCGTTTCTTTTTCATCTAGTTTTATCGTTGTCTAAAAATTCATTGTATTTCGTATACAAGAGATTTCTTTTTTTAATCAACCAATTATATTTTTCAATGTATTAAGGTTCGAATCTACGAAAAAATTTAAAGCCGGATTTAGAAATTTAAAAATGATAAATTCTTAAAAACAGAAAATTTTCATCCTTTTATAATTTAAAATAAATTCTTTATTCGATCGTTCGCTATTTATATTATTTTAATAAATATATGATAAATATTTTAAATCAAGAATGTTGTACTGGAATTAATAAGCGATTGATATGTAATTACCAAAAAATTGCACATCCGTTATCGATATACGTTTCCAAATATTTTTATAAAATTAAATATCATTTTACAATTAATCAATGTTAAATTTAACTTACTAATGGTATTTTGCCGCGTTAATAAAACTTCAAAAATAAAAAAATATCGTTTAATTATACCTTCGATGAGTTTATTTCAAAAACTTTGAATTCGTATCAAAATTTATAGTTTTTCGATAGAATATTAGTTTTTTTAAATTTAATCTACTATAAATTATATAAGTTACTAATTATCTAAAAAGTCTTCTAAATTAAAAAAAAAGATAAATTAATAAAAATGTTTTCACATATCTCTGGTTTTTTTATGTAATCTTTTAATTAATTAAAGCTAAATAAAACGCGACTAATTTCTACTCTCGTAGGAAACTTTTTTTCGAAATAAAAAACTATCGTGAGCAACAGAAAAATAGAAAACACTTTTTAAATAAAATTTATATAGTTTATATTATCTTGATTAAAAACTTTTTCAAAAATATTTAAAAATCAGGACAAGTTAAAATGAAATGTATCGAATTGTAAACGTATTTTACTAATTTTCAATCAATACGGAAAGACTAAAAACTAATTATTTATATAAAAAATATTTGATCTAATTAATAATACCGTTAAAAGTACGGTTGTCTCTCGATGAACAAAAAAATTTAAAGATTTCAGATAATTATTGGAAAATGATACACTCGTAGACCAACACTCTGAAATGTTTAGAACTAAAGAAATATATATATATATATATATATATATATATATCGAAAAAGCTGCTCGTTTCTAAGTTTAAAATTTAAGTCTCTTTTGTAATGCAACCGTACACCGATGGTACATAACTCTAATCGTAAAAAACCGAAACCGCGTACGGATGGTAAGACATCTCAAAATTCGCCTCTCGACGAACTTTCAGGTCCCGTTCTTACACTTCGCCGTCGTTTGGTTCGGCGTGACGAACAGCTTCTGGAAGGCCGTCGTCCTCGGCACCCTGAGCCCGCAATTCCGACTGGCGGCACGAGTCCTTTGTCTGACGTTGTGCTGCCGTCACAGGAGACTACCACCCGAGTTGCTCGGCCTCGACGATGACGATTAGAGGCTCAAGCTCGTTCGTGCGTACGTGTCGACACCACCTCTCGCATCTTGACGATAACAAATCTACGACGAAGACGACAACAATGACAACGACGACGACGAGTTACATTGGAGTAGGAGTTACATCGGTACCAACGTGATCGCGGCTCTCCTTTTTTCTCTCGTGTATGTTCAAGTATTCAAGCACCGAATGCTCAACTTTTCCTTTCGTATGTGTCTTCTTGGAACGCTGTGTTGAATATGCTTTTAAAAGCATATATATAGATTCTAGGAAGGCAGGATCACCGAAATATTGCTCCCTTCGATACTTTCAATTTATTCGTTACTTTTTTATTTTTATTAGAAATCACAAGTAGAGATGCATTCATAAGCTTGATTGTCGTAATTTTTATGTATATCGGATAAAGAAATCATAAAAAAATTTAGCACGTTCCGAAAATGCAAAATTTTTATAGTTTAAAGACTATTACTAAGTTTTAGTACGACTCGGGATTTTTATTTCCAAAACTTTCATATCGCTTATTCTGAAATCCAAACTTCATTTCAGATCTAGAATTTTTTTACGGTGTGAAAGAATGAACTATACAAAACCAGTATTAAAATGTTATCGAATTACATAAAATAATCCTTCAAATGTTATATACTTATTGTTAAATAATGAATATATTTTTAAAAAATGGTTCGATATCAAAAGGTTTATTTCACTGAATTTAATCTTAGATTAGAACATAATAATATCTATAATAACACCTTCGAAATTAGATTATTATTTTAATAAAAAAATTGTCATGCATAACGTAATGCCAAAAATTTACATAATTTTGTTTGATAAATAAATAAATAAATATTCGTTAAACTAATAAATTATTTTATTAAGATAATTTTTATTGGAATTATTCATCATATTTTTTCAGCTATGTATATATGTATCCATATATATACAACCATAAAGTAATTTGCAAGATAGCTTAAAATAGCAATAACTATCTAATCAAGATATCTTAAAATAAGCACGATGAAATATAAGTATATATTTTTTTCATTACTCGTTAAAAATGAAAATTGCAATAATATTCAGTGTTGGCTCAATTTTTCTCCTGTTTAAACGTAAGCAACCTTTTTCGTCAACATTTCTGGAACGTACGTACATCTTCCTCTTTTTGGTCTTCTTATCCCTCTTTCGACTGTAGCAAGCGCATACAGATACATACATTCAAAATTACTTTGCTGACTCAGCCAAATTTAATTTATCACCATTCTATACTTTAGTTTATATATCGGTACACATACAGTCTGTGTGTATGTTTGTGTAGGCTGTGTGTTCGAAGCGAACTTACTTGCGAATTATATCCATAGAAATGTTAATTTGCATCTTCTGGTTATATATATATGTATATATGTATGTATATATGTATGTATATATATATATGTATGTATGTACGCATGTATGTATATATAAGATATATGCTAAACAGAATTACAGGCGTCAGAGGTGGAAGACACATCGCACGTCGAGGTGCAATACAAATAAAATTATCTGCTCTGCAGCTGCCGCCATGCGATTGATGCGTTCGAATCGAATTTTCGTATATTAAGCAAATAAAAATTTTAAGCGAACGTAGAATAAATTGCAGCAACACAGCGTTACATTGATTTGCCGTATGACCGTTGAATATGTCAATGACGACATGAAGCGTTTTATCTATGTAAAGCAGAACATAAAAAAGTTTTTATTTTAAAAAGTTTTCACACTTCCTTCGCTCTCGATTCTTTAAAAACAATTGGACGAATATTTCATTTAGTTTCGATATTAATTAATTTTATATATAAAACGGTGAATGAGAAACATTTTAAATAGTCGTTTACTATTCAGTGAAAAATCTTTTTCAATATTTTTGTATCCAATTGGATAAAAAAAATTTCCGCGTCACGTTTTATACATCTACCGTGCACTTTTATCTATCGATGATTCAAGCATATATTTCAAATATATTGTAATGAATTAAAAAATACCGCGAAGTAAAAAAAAAATACAGATATAAAACTATTTTCGTGTTTCTCTGCTATTGACAAAACATGTTGATTTGCATTTTTACACTGATTACTCACACACACGACGGCTCGACAAATCAATTTAATTCCTATATATCGAACGAACTGGTTTTTGTAAATAAAGCAAGAAAGTTTCTTTTCTTAGATGCAAAGTAATTACATAACTATGTAAAATAAAAAAATACAGTGAACTTTTCTTACTGATTATGGAGCGTACGATTTAAAAGACGCGGTTAAATCTAAAAGACTCATCTTCGAGAGTGATCTTAAACAAATAAAAAATAATATTAAATAAATTAAAAAAAAAAAAAATTTAAAGGAAAAAAATTTTTAAGAATCTTACTTGTGAAATTGACTCTTATTTTAAGGGAACAGAGCTAAGTAAAATCGATTCCAGCTTCGATTCTTCGATTCTAATCGTCTCGCTATGCTCAATCTATATTTAGAATGCTGAAATTTGCTACTTAGAAATGGAAGAGGAGGAAACAAAAGTTACGTCTTCGATAAAATAAATAAATAATAATTAAAAAGAAAATTCAAAACGATACAGTTGAAAAACTTTAACTATTGCCTATAATGTCTACGTAAAGAATCTACACTAAATAAGTATCTAAACTTAATAGTAAAATTAAATTAAAATTTATTGATTTTTATCGTATAATAATCAGGGATTACAGAGAAATTAAAAAAAACGAAAAACTAGTAAAATTAAAGAATAATTTATATTTGATTAAAATATAAATTTAATCGTAAATTATATAAAAATGAGTTTGCTAAAATAAACAAAAACGCTAATCAACGTACTTTAATTTTCATTATTTATCACGCGAAAGGATTACGTATGAGTAACGACGAGAGAAAATTGCTTATTAAGCGATACCAGATGAATGCGCGAATGTAAGATGTATAAAATCTAATATAAAACTTACAAAAGAGTCTAGTCAATTAACAAAGAAATATATAATTATAAAAAAAAAAATTAAACGATACAAAGATGCCTCTATAAATGCGACTTGATGCGAACACTTTTCCCGTCGAACCGCTTTTTCTAGGAATTTTCGACTATAACGCATTTTCATTTTATTTAAATTAAAAATTATTCTCTTTGCTCGAATGAATTATGTGATTTTTCTGTACAAAAATTATTACTATTATGTTTTTATGATCGAATAATCGATTATTTTCTTTTCATAGGTATATTTTTTTTATCTATTACATTAAGCATTATTTAATTATTAACTGTTTTTCAATTAATAATTAAAAAATTTAAACAATTTTTCATTTAAAATACATGTTTTTCGTACTCAATCATACGTAAAAAATAATTTACACATCACTTTAATAAAGCGTAAATTAAGCCCATTAATCTTATTAGACTTTTTTTATCGCATTTCGTCTGTACATACATTTTTTGTTCTAATAATATTGCAATGGGCTCTATTTAACTATAAAGTTTTATTATAAACGTATATATAAATTAAAAGATAAAATCGCAGTGTGATAGCTCGCCAAAGTATATGACACTTTTTCGTGCTTTCTGCTTATAATAAGAATTACGTATCCTTTAAAGCGAAAGCTATGTTAAAAGCTCAAGATGGATATACGTTTTATTCAAATAACTATGAAATCTTCAACTTATACATTTTATTTATTTCTAAGTATATAGTTGTTATACGTTAATAGTTTTGTAATTAAAATGTTTAAATATAAGTTGTTTAATAAATTAAGTTTGTGTTAAATCAAATATAATTCAAACATCTAGTTATCAGAAAATCATCGTTTGTACCAATAAGATTTTTATTTATTTTAAACACATTTCAAGACATTTTTGTATATATAAATGTTATATTTAATAATCGACTTTAATCAATTACTCGATTCAAAAAATCTCTTCGTAAATATTTTGATATAAAATAAACTTGTAATTCCTTTAAGTGAATTCAATTACTTCTAACAATATTTACGAGGCGAGAAAAATCGAAATCGTTCAAAGCTATTGTTTCTTCCGTTAACGTTTCATCACTTAAAATCGCTTTACGACAAAAAAATATTATTCGTTATCAAAAAAATCATCCGAAAACAGCGAATTTCACGCACTGAAAAATTTATCGGAGAGAACGACACTACATCACTTAAAACTATTCTACGTGTCGTAATATAAGAAACTTACCATTTAATGAAAAATTTTTCGCGTAGCGCAATCAGAAACAGTCGCAAACATTCAGCTATACTGTAACATTAATAATAATAACAATAAAAATCCTCATTTTCAAAATATTACACGATTCTTATCTCATTAACAAACTATTTCGCGGTCAGATTTTGCACCCTCCGGCGAAGACTCGACGTACTTGACTTCTTATAAACGGGTAAAATGAAATATATGTTCCGTTTAGCTTCTAAAATTTTCTATTATTTATGGCATTGTTATTAAAATTAAATAATGTTCCTAAGTTAAATCATTTATTATAATTTCAAAATTATTACATGAAATATTTGCCTTACCAATGTGTGAAAAAATTGGAAATTTATATAAACAGAATCTAAATTCGGCTTAAAATTTATTTGATCTTGTGATATGTTTTATATATTTGGCTATCTTTAAAAAACATACGATAATATTATAAATTTAAATTTATAATTTAAAAAACTATAAAATTATAGAATTATAAAAGCTTATAGCAAATTCTATTCGTAATTATAATTCTGACAAATATAAATACTTGTCTAAGGTATAAAATATAAATATCTTTTCTGATAATTTTTCAGTGTCAATATACTAAAAACAACGATAATCGTTACGATAATAATAAATATTCTGCAAATATTCTTCACGCGTTATTGATACGATATAAGCGAAAAATATTATTAAAAAAAAATACAATTGTGAAAGAAAATAAAATTATAAAACTTAATTTATAATCAAATAAGATACATAAGTAAAAACGATGAATAATCAAAAAATAAAATAATTATAAATGTCGGTACATTTAAGAAAATTTTAATCGGAAAATAATTTAAAAATCAATTGTTTCTAGGAAAACTTAAGCTAAAAACATAAGGAAAAATAGCGCAACACAAGAAAAAGAATTTTAAAAAACATCTTTGTATGATTTATCAAGAGGTAAATCATCATCTTACAATTACTTAAAATCAGAAAAATTTCAGATTAAAAAATAAAAAAAAACGTTGTCATGATTATTTTGTAAGATTAAATAAAAAAGAAGCTAAAGATATTTCTGGTATAAATCAATAAAATTGAATCTTTTTTAATTATTTAGATTTTTTACTACGCTATATATTATTTTTAAACTATTTGAATATAGATCCAAGATTTTTGCTCGTTACATGTCTATCGATTTAAAACAAGAAAAATTTAACTATCAAATATTCCAAAAGTATTGTCACCAGAAACATTATTAACAGACCTTATTATAATTTTTTTTGAAACTATATTTAAGTATTGAAATATTATAATTTAGAATATAAGTAATGAAAATCTAATCGTGTAAATAATTTCAGTTTCGAAAAATTCCCTCAAAAAGATTTTACATGCGAGAAACGATTAATCGTATCGAACACGTATTAGAAATAAATTACGATACAATACTCGTTTAGTTAAGGAAAAAATTACAGCTAGAAAGAGCAAGAGAGAGAAAAAAACATGAGTACCATCGGAACATCAAACGAATATAAATATAATTGGAGGGTGCAATTTCACCAAGTAAATAAATATATATAAATAGTTGACAATGAACGAGCAAAATCATACACAGAGTCGAGAAATATGTAAGCACAAGTGCGAGACGATTGTATAAAAATCAATATCGAAAGAAAAGTAAGAAAGAAAAATAAAATGCGGAACGAGAGTAGTTAATGTGTATTGGAAGAGCTGATCCCTGGCAGTTTCCCGGGCGGCCTCCGTCATTAAACAAAGAAGAAAAATACCTTTTTGTACCTAGTTGCTAGTTTTGTACTAGTTTTGTAACGTACCTCACCGTGGGCGTGCTGTTATTACATATTTTAAAAGAAAAAAAACACGTTTGCTAAAGCGAAACAATACAATAAGAGATATAACGAAAAACGAAAAAAAGATAAAGTGAAGAGACGATGCGAGTTTTAAAATAACGATAATGATAATAACGAAAAAATAGGAGAAGCGTTGAACGATAAAACTCGTCGGTTAGAAAAAAATTTTTTTTCTATTTCATTGAATTGCAGTGCGCATTTTATGGCCATTGATACGACGTGTTTTTTCAACTAATGACGCGATCGTGTTTAAAAAGCTGCGTTTCAAATTTCGCGATAATGAAAGTTCGCGTAGAGTCGTTGACAAATGTATATTATTTTTTGTCGTTGAAAACCACCGTTTTCTAAATCTTTTAAATTGGTTCATATTTTTAACGAGTTGAATCCGGGGGGAGATTTAAGTATTTAAATATATATAATTTTTCGAATGGATATTCGGTCAATTAATTATAAGCTAATTAAGTTGTAAAATTATTTCTATTTTTATTCTAAAAAATAGGTTTTTTATCGAACGAATATGTTTGATGTAACGAATTAAACAATGTTACAATGTGATTACGAAACAAGTTTATATCGAAAATTACTTATTATTTATAACTTTATTTACGTTTAAAAATTCGTCTCGAGTATTTTGTAAATAAAATATGTTACGGCGACTCGAACTGATTCATTCGTGCAAAATAACCCGATAAGAAGTATAGACAAGTTATATATTCTGTGTGGTAACCGTATGAATCGCTAAGTAAAAGAAGAGAAAATCTTGCATTATAACTTGGAAAGAACACTTTGAAAACTTTTACGAGATATCTTCCTCTTATACCAATGCTAGAAGAAATAATATTAAATTAAATAGACGCGCATAGCCCAGATAATTTTAGTGATAAAAACTTAGAGAAGCCTTTGACGATCCTATTTTTTCACTCGCGCGCGAAAATTCGAGGCCAAAGTGAAATTGGGGAATCATGTTGAAAAAACCGTTAAATAATGAATGGCGAAATGGCGAAAGAAGAACAGTTTAAGAAATAATAATACCGAAAGAACGTAGAATAAATTAATCGAGAGTAGCATTCGATCGAGTTAGACATACGGAGCTAAGTCTTTGTTTAAAAAAAGTATATACATGTGTATATATACGGAAAAAAATCTCACCGAACTTAGAGAGCTTATATTAATATAAAAGTCGTTGTTATCACGCAATTGCACCCATACATTGTTGACTTTTTCAAATTTATTTTTGTTTATATATACATATACATGTATATTAAATAATATGACCCGGTGTTACAAGAGAAATATTTTCAGACCAGGAAAAATAAAAATTAACGAGTGTTATGAATAAATATACGAAATGAACGATTTCACACTGTTACTATTGTGTTCATAAATGGTATGAATATCAAAAGCTTGTTGTATTAGACAATATATATGTTGATATATAGTTTTAACATATCACACTTTTCATATCCAAGAAGTAGATCAATATTTTTATAAGCTTATTTTGAAAGTTTATTTAAACACACTTTATCCAGCCTATTATATTTAATAGTATAGTTTTAAATTTCGTTCGCGTAAATTTATGTATAATGTATATGTACACGCACACAATACCGATACATGTACTTGGCACACGTATTTTTTTCTCAACGTACAGAAAGCTTTTGTACTATTTTATACTAATTATCCGAGTGTGTAAATGACATTGATAAACATTTTCAAATTTAACGCGTTATTCGATGCAAACCGTAAATACACACACACACACACACACAAATGTGAAAATATTTCTTGGCGATAAATAAATCTTGTATACTTTATTCTATTTTAAATAATTACTCAGCTCTGCAAATGTCAAGTATTGTAAATAGAACAAATAAATAAATACAAAAAAGTCGTTTCATCCGTTAAAGTGTTGGCGATGGCTGGTTCTTGTGGTTATTGCGTTCGAACCTTTGCTCGTAAAAAATATAACATACACATGTACATAACATAATACACGTTTACGCAAAAAATTAAACAATTTATATACTTCGATAAATGGACATATATATACTTACCGAACGTACGTTATATGGTAAACATTTGTGTTGAGCATCGTTCGTTGCATATATTTAAAAAAGTTTACGTATATTACGTGTATTAAGAATTATATCAACTTCGTTAAAGATATTCAAAATATGTCAACCCGAAAAAATAAATACGAAGAACCCGTAAAATATTTGAAACAACGTTGAAAAGTTTAAAGTTTAATTATGAAAGTTCGAAGTGGAAATTCTCGATGAATTATTTTAACGATAACGCAAGTGTTTTCTATGTACCAAAATCGAATCGACGCATTCAAAAATATATATCGTAAACATTTAAAACCATTCGACGTACGAGTATATTAAAATTTATGTACGAGCCTATGTATCCGAAAAATTTTTATCTTCGACATTGAGCCCTACGTTCGCATTTAAATATTGCCTCGTGGATGCAAAAATAAAAGCAAGAATTGAAAAAGTAAAACAATGAAAAATTGCGATGTAACCATTAAATAACGATAAAAATAAACAATGGCCTACATAAAAATAAACATACACACACAAGCACATGTTCGAACATGGAAACAACCCTCGATGCAATGCTTTCTATAATGAGTCGCTCGATAAGCGATTTTTTGTTCATCGATCTCTTCGCTTCTGCTTCTTCAATGTTGAACATATTAAAACTTTACGGGGAGACGTATTTATTTATTTTTTTATATAGAAATAATTGTTATATTGTAGCGATAAATTGTTTTTGGATTTTTGAGGGTACGAAATAGTATAAACGTTGTTGTAATAATATTTAAAATTTTTGTAGTGCGTGAGAAAATACTGAATTAATAATAATGAAAATAAAAATAAACATAAAACAAACGTTTCTAACAATATTTTCCTTCATTATGATTTTTTTTACGAATTTTCCAAATTTTACATTTGTAAGCAACGATTCGTTTAAGAATACGATAAGATTTTTTAAGTTTAAATTTGAATGAAAAATTTATAAACTAAACGTTTTATTTATTTAACTCCGATAAGTACGAGGTACAGTTTTTGCTAATAAGTAAAAATATAGTTTCATTTTCTTGATAGGTGCCAAAAGTATAAAAGATTTAGTTGTACAAATATGAATATAATTCTACAAATACTTATATTTTTTTAATACAAATTTTTGTAATATCAAAGAATTCTGAAAATAGTATTTGAAATTAATGATACGTATTCGATAAAGAAGCGTATTCGAATATTACTATTCTATACTAAATAACGTAAAAGAATAAATCTTTTATTACTAAATAATAATAACAACAATAAAAATAATAACAATAATAATAATAATAAAAAGAGACTAATTCGTACCCTCGAAAGTAACGTCAAAGTTTTAATATTTTTAATCATTAAAAAACATGGTACAAACTTGATGTCGGCTTGATAAGCGAAATTTACAATCGAAAATACTGAAATGAAATCGCGACGAGCGCGAGTTCAATAAGTTTCAAAAACGTGAAAAAATAGAATAAGATATAGGTGTAATATAATGTGATGAGACAAATATGGGAAAGATGTCGATAAAGGTATTGTATTAAAAAAAAACTATTATTGTCTTAGAGTTTAGAGTAGCGTGATATTCCTAAAATAAATGGTGAGAATGGAGTCACTACAGTTTCTCACGATGATAAGATAAGTATGTAGTTTGTGTCTCACTTATTTTATCCACTTCAATTCTATCGATTTTGCTCAAATATTTTTCTAAATAATAACGAGTTAAAATCATTATTTTAAAACAAAATTTTAAATAATCAGAAAAGTTGGAAATGTAATATAGTACCGGTTATTCTGTATTTATTAGGAGTAATATTATGATATTATTTATTAACTACATACTTATAAACAAAAAAAGTTTAATTTTTATTACCGTATGTATTTACATAAAAATATTATAATTATTATATTACCTTAAACTATAAAAATTTTAATATGTAATGTTTCAAATATATAAGAAATTTTTATACAAATGTCTGTTATATAAAATATGTCATTGATTCCGTACATCTTAAATTTATTAATTTTTAAGTCATCATTAATTAATCTATTTTATAAAAATTCGTAATACCATATAATTATAATACATTACATTTTCAATCTATTCTATTCAAAAATTTTTTCATAAATTACTATTTTAATTATTTACTTACGCTTATCAAAATTTTTTAAAAAATTTCATTTATTTATAGATTTATTTTTTAAAATAAATTTAGATAGTTATGTAAACGATTAAATAAATAAAAATAAATTAAAATCAATTACTGTAATTAATTTTTTGTTAATTTTGAATTTAAATTAGTCAAAAACACGATGTAAAAGTTCGAATAATTTATATTTTTTTAATGTATTTATGACTCTCAGTTTATGAAAATAAAAAAATTATTATACATACTATTTCTAAAAATATATTCTACGTCTATCGTAAATGTATATTTTCATTTAATATCTAATGATATCCTTATAAATCAGCCTCTATTATAATTGATAGAAGAGTTAATAATTTTTGTAATCGTAAATTGATAACTTCCATCAAAATAAAAGTTTATATTCGATGAGAAGAAACTATTGGTTTATAAAAATGAAATATAAGCAAAGAAAACGTATATATTTGAAATAATGAAAACTACAAGTTTTGTATAACAGCTATCTTAGAATGTGGGTCACTTTCTCAGAATGTAGGTCGCTTTCTTTCTCTGTACCCTCCGTTTTCGTCTACTCCTTCAAATTTGCCACTTTTTTAATCCGCAGTCCGAAAAACTGAATATATAAATCCATTTCTTTGTTCGTTGCATCCTTTTTATTTTTTTCTACAGAATGTTCATTTAATGCTTTTACTTCCTTTTCCTTCGCAGTCTATTCTCCTTTCAATTTCTGTAAATCGCTTTGTCTTTCTTTATTCGTTAAACAGTTTATACAAAACGTTGCTTTACGTTGCTGCAGAAACAAATGATAAAAAGATTCTACTTGCTCAAAATTTAAATCGCATTCATCAAAGAGTAAATCAACAAGATTTAAGTTTTTCATTTATATTTCAATTCAATTTTCTATTTTAGAATTTACTATTTTAGAATGAGATTCAAATAATAATATGTTTTATTAAAATTAGGAAAACATTAATTTATTTATTATTTATTTATTATTCATTTCATGTTTAAAAAAATATGTTTATTGCTGTTAGTTAGTGGTAATATATTTATTATGATACTTTATTTTATTACTTGAATAATGTTCTTATATATATATATATAATTTTATATTGCATCTTAATAGTATTTTTTATAATTTGTTATAATTACATTAAAATAATCATATACTTATTTTAAATATTTTTATTGCAAATATCATTTAAATATTTCTAATAACTAAACGAAATAATTACTAACTCCATATTTTTATGACAAAGTAAAATACAATAAATTCATAATATATATTTTTGAAATCCACTACGTGAACTAATACTCCATTATATGCATATGAATCAAAGATAACTTTAGTACTAATCAAATACTATTCTTATTACTTTTACACATCTGTACAGAGTCAAATCTAAATAGCAAAAAATTCCTGAGTATTTTTACATTATCTATGTTATATATTCAAATAAGCATATTTGTCTTTGTTATAAAGTAATTTATAATTATATAAATTACGTAAGCATCTTATAAACAGAATTTAAAAACTATTTCTAATATATTTAACTGAACTTATTTTATATAATATAGATGCATTTATAAGGAAAAATTTGCCATTGAATATATTAAAACAAATTTTGAGTTAGAAACTATTACTAAATATTCAAATACGTAAAAAATTGATTGCTTTTTTATACTTACTGTCGTTTAGTGTTTTTACTTCTAATCTAAATATATATTTTTAAAAAAAGGTTTTACTTTCGTTAACCTTATATGACGCTAATAATTATCAGTATATAATATGAATATACGATAAATATTAATTTAAAAGTTGATTCAACCACTTAAATGTAATATAATTGAAACGATAGACTTCTTAGTCATAGCACCTACAATTTTTTAAACTTACTTTTAATTTTTATTCTCTATCATTATCAATAATTTTACTCAACATTTTACGAATGTATAAATTTAATTTAAAAAATAATATAGTATAGACTTTCTTCTTCTAGTATTTGGCTTCATTTATCGTTTAAACTTTTAAGTGAATAGTGAAAAAAAAGTTTTTAAATTTTTTAACATAATCTTGTTTTTGTATAGAGAAATTAAGAATTTAAGAACAGCTTTAACAGCTCAATTTTAAAATAATAGATTTATTTTATTTATTATACAAAATAAAAGTGGTATATCATATTTTGAAATGATAAAATACAACTATTCTTTGATCTATATTTATTCTTTTATACTAGCTTTAAATTATAATAATTCATTAAAACTAAAAATTTTATCATACGGTAAGTATAACATCAATTTTTACAATTGTATTGTACAAACAAATATGAGTTTTTTAAAAGAAAATATAAATAGTTCATTAAAAATCAAACGTTCTTTTAAAAATCATTTTCTATTATTTTACAATCAAGAAACAAAATTTACATATTTGTATAAAGTTACTTTCAAAATTAATTCATAAAGCATTCAAATATAATATTTTTAATATTGTTACTATTATAATCGATCCTTTAAATTTTTTTCAATCTAATGATCAGAAAAAATAGACATAACATTAATTATTTATTTCGTTTTATTGATAAGATTTAAAGCATTTTCTGATTATTAAATATTTTATTTCAAAAATAAACCATTGTTTATCATTAATTTATCTATTTTTAGTTGAAAATATATATTGATCAAATTTGTCTCGATAGTATAAAAAAAATATTCCTATTGAACATTAAAATCTAATATTTTATAAAACTTTAAAAAGTATTTTTCATTAAAAAAATATAAAAATAACTGAAATATTTTTTATTTACAATGTTTATTAAATTTATTTATTCATACTAATTTTATCGTAATTGTTATGAATAAATTTATTAACGCCTTTATTTATTTTTAAGAAACTATTATAAGTTATGAAATATATATAAATGAATTTTTTACTATCATAGAATTAAGTAGAAGTATGTTTCATATTACAACACTATAAAAGTTAAAATACATTGCAATGAAATTTGTATAAGCCTGGCCTAACACAGGCTGGTACTACTTGCTCGAAAACTTCTAAAGACAGAGATAGTCGATAGAACTCCACGAAGACAACTGTGACAACAACGAGGAAGACCACAACGACTACTTCAATAATAATTGCAGTCTTGTGCATACACATCAAAAACCGCAACTTATACTAAAGACACTCGACCCGTCTTCCGAATTCATGCCAACCAACTAAATTAGTGTTCTCATATTCATCTTTTTCGAGTAAAATTATTGTTTTACCGAATAAAAGTCAACTTTTATGAATTCAAACATTCCAAAAATAATTTTGAAAATTTAATTTATTACGATGAAATTCTAATTCATTTTTTTTAAATATTTGACAAATTATTATTTGTGCTACGATTATTTGGTATGAGATAAATTAAATATAAGTCATTAATAACATTAAAATATGCTTAAGAATTATTTATTTCTCGTTTTTCATACGATTAAAATTTTTATAATAAATACTAAAATATGAGTCTTTATTAAATAAAATGTATGATTTAAAATAATTTAAATATTTAATAAAAAAAATTTTATTCTTTTCTTCTAATTCGATTAAAATATAATAACAAAATTCATTTCAGATTTCGATTAAAATATATTATCCTTAATAACTATTTTAAATTTTTTAATACATATTTCTAAAAATATCTATGTTTAACAATTTTAGTCAAACTTATAAAAGAATATAATTTAAATCGTGATTTTTAAATATGTTTCAAGTCATATTTTTCAATTAGTTAATTTATTTAGAAATTATTTGGTTTAGTTAGTAAATTTTGATCTGAATTTAGTTCTTTATCCAAATTTTTTTTCCAATTCAAATCACATGAATTCAACAATATATCAATAATTCAAATTCAGATATTATTTCTTCAGAAATATCTGTACTAAAAAAAAATTAATATTTATTGTGTAATACAATGAAAGAGTAATAGACCGTTATCTTGTTTATAAAACTTTAAAAATATTGAAGCTTTATCTGATGTTATTTTTTTTGTATTACTTTTAGAATAATATGAAATAAAATTTTATAGCTACTATTTCTATAATCTAAATAATTGTCCATATAATAGTAATATGATTATGAAGATTTTATATAAAAAACAACGCGTTTAATGCGAGTATTTGTAATTTGTAATTTGTAATGAAATAAGATACAATATTTTATAAAATAAACAATGGTATTTATAATATAGAAATTATTCATTATATTATCATAATAAATTTATCGATTAATTGTATATTATAGCATATAATAATATTGAAATAAATTTAAAAAATATTTTCACATTGTTTAATCGTAGAACAAACATTTTTTTTAATTATAAATTGAAACAACAGAACTCTACTTTTCTTTCTTATTATTTTTAGTAAAACAGTAAATAACACTATTTACAATATACCACTAAAGTGCATCAATATTGTTTTATTCTTGAAATTTTTATTTAAAGTTTAAAATAATTTTTAAATATAATTTATGTGAATTGTTTTGTTTAATGCATTAATAAATTAAATTATATTTTAATTAATTGGTCACTAATTTAATTATATTACTCATAAAATGATCATCATTTCTGAGTTGTGCTTTTATTTGAATTTTAAATTATACAGTAATTATTTGTATTAACAATTTACTTAAATATTTTATCATTACATTAAATAAGTATTTCATGTAAAATTTTAATAAATATCATCGTTATAAAATTTGCATTTATAATTATATCAAGTATATTATAATTAAAATCGTATACTGTAACAAATATCAATTTAAAAAATCTTCGGTATTCTTAATTTTCCACAAATTCTTTAACAAAATATAAATTTAAAAAAACGTAATTGAAGGATATTTAATTTTTATATAGATAATAAACGATAACATGAAAAATATCCGTTTTACAGAGTTAATGTAAGTAAGCACATAAAAAAATCATTTTTTTATGTAAAAAAATCTTTCTCGTACGTTAATAAGAAGGTTGAGAACCTCTTGAATACCGTATAGTATAAACCATTAATATAAATGACAATCGAGTGTGGCTTACTTGGATGGTTTATGAAGACAGAAAGAAGCGGAAGACGACGAGGAAGACAATAAAAAGAGACAGAAAAAACTCTCGAAACTTGGAGGACTAAACTCACTTACTTCGGATTTTATACCGCATTACGAATTCGTCGGCATAAGAACGTGGAACGTTACTGGGAATTGTCCTTGTCGTCGACATCGGGACCAAGTGTGGTGCAAGAGATGATTGAGACTCAAGAGGAGGCTAAAGTAAGGAAGACCTTTTAAATGCTTCAAATTTTTCGTTTGTACTTACGTGAACAAAAAACCAATCACCTTTTTCAAACGGAAAGTCTCGCTAATGGAGTAGTTATAAATATTGGGTGATAATTTATTAAACAGTCTCTCGAAGCAGTAAAATTCCATGCAAATTATACTATATATCTAAAAAATCATTTCTTCTTTAAAAGAATAATATTTATCAACGAACAATATAATTTTTTTATTATTTAAAAAAGTGATTTAAAAATATTATGTAATTATTATTGATAATTAACAGTGAGAAATATAGAATTTATCGAAAATATACGATCAAAAAATTTTCAAGTATATAACAAAAATTGACTATTGATACGATACAAAAATACTATAAAAATAAATTATTATCATCTATTAATCTTATATTGAAATATTGAATATAATTTTTAAATAAATATTCGATGAATATTAGTTAAAAATACAAATTTATCTTCATCCGCTTCTACGATACTTAAATTTTTATCGCGATTGAAATGAAAAACTCTAATAAATATTTTTAAATATTGATCCATATTGAATAAAAATTGCAATTACTATATTTTACAATTAAATATTAAATATCTAATTTTAAATAAGAATAATCATTTAATTTTTATTAAAATTACATCTTTAATAAAACAATTATTACCTGAATACAAATAAAAACTATATTTTGCTAAAAATATTTAATTATGTGGTCAAAAATTTTGAACTTCAAACATTTAAAAAAAATACCATTTTGTCATTGTATAATTTTTATTAGTCATTTATTATTACTTATATTACAACATTATTTAGACACAATAAGTTCCATCGCGAATCATAAATTACATTCTAAAATGTCATTGAATTACATTCATCAAAAATGAAAATAAAACAAGTTTACGCTTCTTAATTAAATTATTATCATGTCGTATATATCCTTTTATATTTTTATAATTAAATAACTTATTTCATTGACTAATTTATAATCTTATTAAATCGTTATAGATAATTATAATTCAATTAACTGTAATTCAATCAAATTCAAGTACCTTTATTCTCCTTCTTTAAAAAGTTATTGTATCGTTATTTAAAAATCCAAGCACATAAAAAAATCTAACAAATTAGATATTATATCTTAGTTCTCAATCATTTTCTCCATTAGGTCATTCACTTTGAATATTCATTCATTTGTTTATGTACTGTACACACTCCAAGCTTCGGAAATATCGATTAAGGTTTCGCTCGATTCTATGGTATTAACACAAGCTTAGCCCGTTACATTGGATGTCGGTACCAGTCACGAAATCTACCTCTGTTTCTATCTCTTTCTATTTGTGTGTACGCCGGTATGAATATATCCCTGCTGCTTACATTTGGCTTATTTAGAATCTTACACGTTTATTTCTATTCCCTTTCGAGAAGTCGGTGTTTGTCAATTTTGTTTCGTTATTTTCAATCCTAATCATATCTTTGTTATATTTCCTATATCTATACTACATTTATGAAGTTAAAGCTACTCGCTTTCAAAGTGTGAGCTTTAGGCGCCATCATAGATAATCCAAAACAGAAAAGCTTTGCATTGCTATCATTTGCGCTTTAGCTATAAATAAAAAAGTGAAAAAATATGTTCGTTCAAGGATCAAACATTGCTCATCAAAAGTCGGAAAATTCGGAAGAAGCTAGCGATGATGAATTATCTGGAGATGCCGTTCAGGTTATGCATTAAAATATTGTATTCATTCATTTTATTATGTAATAAAGTATTGGTTTCTTTAAGCTTTTTCAAATACTTTCATTCATTCGCATTTTATTATGAAATAAAGTTTCATAAGTTACTCTCTTTTTTATTAATAAATCGTACAAATTAATTTTTAGTTTTATTGCCATCGATAATAAAAAAAAGCTTTAAAATCCTTTAAAAACAATTTAATTTATTAAGAATAAATAAAAGCAAGCATAATTCGATTTGAAATTAGAATTATCGTCGCAAAATAATATCGACATAATTAAAAAAGTTCGTTACGATTTATTGCAGTACAAGTAAATAATTTTTACGTATTAATTATTTTATAGAGACGACGAGAAGAATGCGAAAGAAAGGCTCGACGAGGGGAAATGGACCCCCGACTGGAATTTGCATTTCAACTTCTGATAGATGCGACCGGTTTACCAAGACACGAAGTAATGGATCACGTCTTTGAAGCCGATATGCTCGATGAAATCAATCAACTCTTCGTACCTCACATGAAAGCTACGCTTATGTGGTTTTATCAAGAAGTTGAAGCGCCTGAAATCCAACGACCGATCGAAACGGTAAAATCATAAAAACATTTTCATGCATCTACGTTACTATCATTTCGTAATCTTTACGATATTAATATTATTTTCTTTTATAATTCGCGTAGTCGTGGTGATTTATGCTTTCGGTACTAGCAATTTAATCATTTGTGTTAGATAAAATTATTTATATTAATAAATTATATATTTATTAGCATCGATTAATGTATTCGCATACAACTTGAGCTATTGTACAAAAATATTAAATATAGAGTACCACAAAAACAACTTCTTCGCGTCCGCAACAAAATGCAGCTGCAAAAGTTAAAGAAATTAAGGAAGTGAAAGAACCACCAAAGAAGAAACTCTTCCTTACGGATGGCTGGCAAGTTCCTTGTACAGGGATATGTATTTATATGTTTCGGTAAGTTGCGTATAAAAAAAGACGATGTGAAACATTTTGACGTACTTTGTTATTTATTTTATATTTTAATTTTATAGAATTAATATCAAATTATATAATTTCAAATAGACACGTATGTAGATGATATAGGTAATAGAAACTAAAACAATTATAACAATATTATTAATTATATAAAAGGATAGCGATATTTTAAAGATCCTAATCATAGATTCAATTTCGTGATAACGATACAATTTTCTTATAGTTATTAATTTACATTGATATTGGTATTACTACTAACATTAAATAGATATTAATAAGTGATGTTGAATTATTTAGCGAGAATCTTGGGAAAAGTAAGGTTTTATCCCATATTGTAATAAAAATTCATTTTACGTCTTATTCGTATTTTTGTTATACGCGCGTCACCAGTATCAACATTTCGAAACAACTACCGGAGGAAGGGTTTCAAAAAGATCTCTTCACCGGTATCATAGATACAACGAAGATCGGAATTATCCCGTATATTCAAAGAGTTATCGAACGAGTTTTCATGGACGCCTTGGCTCACCCTGGAATCGACGATGAAGACAATTGTCCTATGATAAAAAGTATACTTCTTCCAGACTTAAGATCTTTCTGCAGTGCTTTGAAAGGTAAAAATTTCAGTTTGTTTTTTATTTCGACTTTTTTAAATATTATATATCAATTATTCGTACGCTTATGTAAATTTCATATTTTTACATAATACTGTTTTTATTATTTAAAATTTATCGTTAATAAAAATATTAGGGTATTCGTAATTTATAAAATGAATTAATTAAAAACAATTTTTTCTATTAAAAGTAATAAACCATACAAAAGTTTATATCTCATTCGAAAGTTATACCACTAAAACAAGTATCGTATATTATTCAATTTATATGACTGAAATATAAAGGAATATTTTTTATTTGTAATAAAAAAATAAAATAAAAGAATCATTTTTCAAATTATGGAAGAACAATTTTTTATTCAGTTTGCGAGGAAGTGGCAAACGACGGTAATATTTTTGATGACGGACAAAATATGATGGACGAGGTTCGCGACATCGAAAGTGCTAAAGCTTTTATAGCGGTAAACGACACTTTGGAAAAGATAGAAGTGCGTGTAAAATCTTGGATAAAAAGACTGAAAGATTTTATGTTGGAAAGCAAACAAATCCGGAGAGAAAACGACAGCAGTGGACCTCAACAAGAACTCGAGTATTGGAAGAAACGAGGAGCTCAATTTAGCCAATTGGTCGCAAGATTCAAGGTTATATATTTCAAATTTTTTCTATTATAAAATTATTGATTTCATTATATTCAGTATCAAAAATTGTACGCGCTACTAATATACGGTTATAAGAATCTATTTCAGATTTATTTACACTCTATTTTCAAGTTGAAAGTTTTATTTATGCACACAATCGCAATATTATTCAACTAATTTTTTTAATATACAGCTATACGTGTATGATTTTTCAAAATTTTTATTCATAAATTATATTATTATATATTTTAAAAATCTGCAAATCAAATTATGTTACGTTAGGATCAAGAAGTACAGATGTCTCTACTGTGTATACAAGTTTCGAGACCTAAGTTACTGAAAGACTGGACGAATGTAGAAGAAGAAGTTATGTATTGTTTTAACGAAGCTAAAGATAATGCAAAGTTTATTCAAGCGTTAGAAAAATGTTGCCATTGTTTATATTTGGATGATCCGGTAGGTATATATATGTATATATATTTTATCCCTACTTTATACAAATAAGAAGACAAAACATCTATCGTTTTCTAAAAATTATTATTAAGGATTTGATACGTATCTAAATTTATGATTTTAATTTTTGACAAATATAAAGTGCAGTTTGAAATTTCGGAATATTGAAAATTCCAAATTTAATCTAATAAATTAAATATCTTTAATATAGGTGAAAATGCGGGATTCTCTAGTATCGTTGTTACAGACTGTGAGATTAATTTATAGTGTATCTAGATATTACAATACTTCCGAAAGAACAAGTTCCCTCATGGTTAAAATTACAAATCAAATGATAGTGGCTTGCAGAGATTACGTCACGTTCCGAGGTCGAGAAACCGTTTGGGGACAAAACAGAGCAGCTGCCAGACAAAAATTGAAACATTGTTTAACGCTAAACAAGTAAGGTACTTTCAATTTTTTGTTAAATCTATGAGTTAAAAAGTTAAAATTTTGACTATATACACTTAAACATAACATTAATCATTTTTTTCTGTATAATTTATATATATACAGATATTTATTATAATTTATATATTCTGTATAATTTAAAAACTAAATAATATTTCTTATGAAACTAACATCGAATAATTTTTAATTTAATTTAATATGATTTAAAATAAATATCGCATAAAATGTATTTTAATCTAAAGTAATATCTTAGAGCATATCGAGAAACATATAGACTGGTACGTTGTTCACCAGCTATAACGGAAGAAGAATTTTCTTTCTCCGAAACTCACGTGTTTGGTCGTTTCGATTCGTTTTGTGCAAGGATAAAAAAAATTTTAACAATGTTCGATTTAATAGAAGATTATCAAAACTTATTTGAACGTAGAATGGAAGGTTTACTTCTAGGAGAAGGTAAAATTATTAAACTGTAATTATATATATACAAAGGAATTTTACTAATTAAATATTATGTTTTGCTCATACATGATAAAATAAATAGGTAAGTACAAAGTATGTATTTTAAATAACGAATATTATCAACGTATTATCAAACATATTTTTAAAAACTAATTAATTAGTTTATTTATATCGGAAAAAATGATTGATGATTATGAAAGCTCTTTCTATTTATGTAAAATTTATAAAATGAAAGATTAATAAATGAAATTTCTAATAGCTCTCGATGAAACTATGAAAACATTTGATGAAACGAGAAAAATCGCTACCAGTAAAAATTATGATTATTTGGACCCTCGAAATATGGAATTCGATAGTGATTATAACGAATTCATGTCAAAAATAGATACTATGAAAGAAAATGTTAGTTCTTTGATAGAGAAGAATTATGCTGATGTTTGGGAAACTCTGCAAGGAATTCGCTTCTTAACTCGTTTCGAAAAGGTCTCAAATTTTGAATTTACGCGCATCTGTACAAAAATGTTTTTGTTTCTTTGCTCCTTCACTTATAATAAGTATTTTCTCTCCATATATATGAACAGGTCAGTGAAAAAATACCTTTAGCAAAGCTGGATGAAAAGTACCATCTAGTTGTAAAATACTGTGATAAAGAAATAGAACGGACGTTAAAACTTTTTAAAAGGCAAAGAGATTTTCCGCCATTGCCCAGACATTTACCACCGATCGCTGGAAGATTGGTTTGGGCTCGTTCATTAAAGTTGCGTTATCTTTCTTCTTTTGAAAAATAATAAAAAAATGTAATACTGTATAAAATATCACTTTGTTAAAACTGATTGAGGTCATCGATTTGAAAATCGAGTTTCTTTTTTGCACAAACGTAAATCAAAGTTTTTTATAAGAAAAATTTTTATAACATTTTCAAGCTGTTCAACGTATATTTTCTTTAAAATTTCAAGTGAATTTAGAAAATAAAAAATAACATATTAAAAGAATTATTCATCGAAGTTTTTTCGTATCGAATGAAATGAGCAATATTAAATTAGATTAAGTAAATACATGTATAACATTAAAAATAAAATGCAACAAGACATCGTTTTTATTCGAGATTAAAATAAACTTTGTTAATATTTTAGAAAATTTTCCGAAACATCTTTCGACAAATCAATAATCAGAAATAATAATTTTTAAATCAAGACAAAAAGTAAAATGAATAATACGAGTAAATTAATTAAAAATAACAAGATACTTATATTTATAAATGTATTTTTTTAATCTAAATACTTTAAATAAAAATTATATAAACTTTTATTTTCTAAAAATAAAAACTAAAAATTTATGCTTTTAGAATACATTTAGATGATTTGGCCTCTTCGGTTTCAAATCATCCAGTATTAAAAACATTATCAGCAACCGTTGATTTGGTTAAAAGATATAATCATGCCATTACCATAATAACTCAATATCAATCCGATATTGCCGACGTATGGACTCATCAAAACTCATGGGTTATCGAAGACTGTCTTAAAAAGTAAAATTATTTATTGTATATTCAATACTGTAACGTAATTTAAAAAACTATTATTTGTTAGAAATTTAATTTTTCCGAAGCTTTAATCGAAGGACCATTATTTTATCGATATTTTTTAACGCGATTTTGTTTTATATTCTACGAAGTGAACTAATTACCGATAATTTATCGAAAATAGGAATTTATTAATTGAATAACGAACAGGTATAATTTACGTTACGTAAAAATATTCAAATTAATCAGAAAATAAAAAAAAATTATTAATATTTTCAGATATTTATTAGCCATAGACGAAACAACAGGAAAAATAAAGGTGAATTTAGAAAGTCGCATAGTTGTGTTACTCCGTGAAGCCGATTGTCTAGCGAAACTAAAGCTCGACATACCAATAGTTGCAAAAACGATATTAGCCAAAAGAGATCATTTCACGATTGTCAAGGACTCGCTCCAGTTCGTCATCGAGGATTTTGTAAATTCTGCAAGACGCGTGAAACTCGAAGTGCGACCACTTCTACTTCCTCATCTTGTGGGTGTGGCATCTTTGTTAAAACCTGGGCTAGAATCCATCACGTGGACCAAACCTAGTTGGAAGGACTTCTGTCAGACTACTCGCGAACAAATTAAAACTTTTGACATTCTCGTTACCAGAGTTCACGACGTTTATACAAACCGGTAATTATAAAGTTACGACAATTAAATTAGGACAAGAAAACTTGATACTTCGCGTACAAAAATGATTATTTTTAATTTGTCGATATTACATTTATTATCTATAATTTTACATAAATTGAAGCCTTCTTCCAAAATTACCATTTATACATGATTCTATTATCACAAAATAATTGGTAAACTGTATGAAATTATGATGTAATTGATCTTTAAATAATACGTACATAATTTTTACAAGGATAAAACTGTAAGAATATACGAAGATCCAAATTATTTTTAGATCACTTTGAATTCTATTCAAACATTATAATGAAAATATAGCGATCTTATGGTATAAGATTGACTCTTTCGTTTCTCTTTTCTCATTTTAACGAAGAATTATTCAAGTCCTCACGAGTATGCAAAAAATAACGTCACACGCACTCCCGGAAGAAGAACCTTGGAGTATCGAGGAATTTATGGAAAGAAATGAAGAATCGTGCAGAATAGCAGCTGTCGAGCTTCATCGGAAGAGTCTTATGGTAGAGGAAGCTGTCGAGGAAGTTTTAGAGCTAGTAAGAAGCGCTCAAGCAAATTTCAAAAGCGCCGGAGATTCGGATCAATTTAACTTTCTCGATGGTAATATATTTTATAACGAGCAAGACCTACTATGGATAAATTTCTCCGGAAACGTAGATTATTTTTTTAATCGTATATAATGATGAATAATAATTAAGATTTTATTTAAAAAAAAGCTTGTTATTATTGTTTTTATGATTTATTCAAAAACAATATTTTACTAAAATCACGCTATTTAATAACAATTCATTTATACAATAGTTACCAATAATAATTTAATCTAATGTCGTTTATTACGATACATTATTTAAGTTTTTAAACCATTTAAAATAAATAATAAAAATAAAAGATGTAAAATATTATTGGAATTTTTTATTTCCATAAGTAGCATAGTGAAACATCGTTAGCTAGAATACAAAAAAATTAATCTTTTGCATAATTTGTACATTTTAGCGTAATTATAATATAACTATAATGCGCTCTCTACATTTTCAAACGTAGTTGGACAAGAATCGTTGGAAGCTCCTCAACAACAACAAGACTGGTCTCTTGTTTGGGCATGTTTCGACAATCCGCATCGACTGTTATCAGTAACGGAAGGAAGTCTTCCAAAAACTATGCAGGAAATGGTACGAAATGCCGTTTCTGAAATGAGAAGGTATTATTCGAGAAAGGTGGTCGATGTTTTAATTAAAGTTACAAAATTCTCACTCGATTCGATAAGACGACCATTTTCACAAGAAAATGATATAGGTATTTTCAAACTTGAAATAAAATGTACTTTAAGATCATATAAAATCATGTACTATTTCACTATTATCTCGGTTATTTTTAGATGAACTTTCAAACCCAGTGTTTATGTTGCATGCGACACTTACGATACCATCGGTTTCGGTAAAGCCAAATCTCGACGATGTACAAGAAGTTTTAACGTCCGCTGGAAAATCTATAGCTGGTGTAGCTAAAGGCGTCGCCCAATGGGATGCAAGAAATAAAGAGGTAGAAACGAAACTTCGAAACAAACAAATTATTCTCCTTTATTTAATTTTTTATTTTTATAAGTTTCACCGTTTAATTTTCTAAGTTAAATTTTCTAATTTAACTAAGATTCGAGTATATATACATAACTCGCAGAATTATTATATAATTATTAAATAAAAACGTTTGTATTAATTTTTTATTGTGTATAGTCAGCGTGGAATACGACCAGGTGGGTTCCGAAAAGAAATTTATTGGACGTAGTCACAAAAATGCAGATCGATTCGGAGAAACGTAAACAAGAAAACAAAGAAGATCCAAAAGAGCGAAGAAGGAGATTGTATAGAATTGTTTCGGAGGAAAAACCAACTTTTCCTGTACAGGAACAAAACTTTCATTCTATGATTATGGAAAATAAAGAAATCATTAAAATGTTTTCTGTTTTAAACAGTTGCATTCAAGGATATCGACAGGTTGTAATATTTATTAATTAAGTCTAAGTTATTACTTGAACATTGATTCGACTTTCCAATGCGACTTTACCAAAAATAATCGCTACTATTTCAGGATATGACAAAGTTTTTAGAGCGATGGCAGCCCTATAATTTTCTTTGGAAACACGAGCGCAGTATGCGAGACCTATTGCAAATATCCTTAACGCAATTTGAAAACATGCTGAGAAAACATGGCGATCTCGAGGATAAATTGGCGACTGAACCAGATACCGTCGTTTTTGGAAAGTCGATTGCCGTTTCAACGGAAAAATTAAAATACGCTCTACTCGCAGAAATCAAAAGTATGTTAAATTCTAAATAATACATCGAGTAAAATCAATACGGATTCCTTTAAAATCTGCACGAGTTACTAGGTTCCACTTTGAAAATCGGTCAAGCTATTAAAAAAAAATTTAAACGAGAAATGGAATACGTTTACGCCGTGATGAACGAAATGGATAGAAAACTAGATCGTCAAATTCGCGATTTGGACGACGTTCGATTGATCATGGATACATTGAGAAAAATTCGGGAACAAGAAGTTGATATGGACTTAAAAATAGATCCCATCGAAGAAGCTTTTAACATTGTAACTCGCTACGATGTACCAGTGGATCGGGAATGTATCGAACAAGTGGACAATCTTAGGTACGTAAAAATAGTGTATCATTTTAATAAAAAAAATTAATACATCGTTATTTTATTTAATATATTCTTTATTAAATAGAAGATTAAATTTATAAATTTATAAATTAAATGCTATAAAAGTTTAAAAATAATTTTAATTAAATGTTGTTGATTAAAACAATTTTATATCATTTATATTATTTTGTATATTTAAATAATATTGCAACGATTTGCGTAGATAACTTTGCAAAAATTTAATATTCTTCGATATTTAGAAATATTTTAAGTTATAATTAGATTATCGACCGACAGATAACTAAGAAATATAATTTAAAAAATGATAATGATAAAAAAAGCACGTTTAAATAAAATTAACCGCTTTATTTTCGTGGACGCATATGTTACTAAATATATTTTGCATAATTATATATACACAGATACACTTGGCAGAAGCTCCAGAGTAGAGCTATAGAATGCCACATACAACTTTTGACTCTTCAGCCTGATTTCGAAGCAGAATTAAAAAGCAACCTCAAACAGTTTCGAATCGACAATAAAATTTATTGCCAAGAATATCATTTATCAGGACCAATGCAGACGAATCTAACACCACGTGAGGCTTCCGATAGGCAGATACTTTTTCAGAACCGATTCGACGGAATGTGGCGTAAGCTTGTTGCCTATCAGAGCGGCGAAGAACTTTTTGGTTTACCCGTCACCGATTATCCAGAATTAACACAGATCAGAAAAGAGCTCAATCTTCTTCAAAAGTTGTATAAGCTTTACAACGATGTCATCGATAGAGTCAGTAGCTACTACGATATTCCGTGGGGAGAGGTGAATCTTTTTTTAATTAGCCTTTACTTCTTATTTTCCAAATATACCTTAATTGCTTGGAATTATTTGTTTTCATTATTTTATATTGTTAAGTTACATATAATTGCTTTAATTTTTAAGCCAATGTAAGTTTGTAATAATGAAAGTAATTCACTCCTCGTAAATTATAATATATTCGATCAAAAATAATCAATATGCGTTTAATTATTTATAAAATTTTAATTTATACTCGAATTTTTAATTTGATTTAATCAATAAATATTTGAGTACATATTTTGTATCCAATATCATATTAAAAATGTATACAAGACTTTTATTTTTGCCCAAATTATACGATTTAAATTTATATCATTTATATTCTTTATATTTATACATACATAAAAAATTAATATGATTTATATTAGCTGAAAATTAAAATAAATCTTGTTTTATTTTTTAAAAAAAAGCATACATTAAAATCTCGTTTAAAATTCAAAATAATTTAAGCAGAGAATTATAATAATTTTATTTTCAAAAAAGATCTGATTTTTAATTAATTTTATAATTTAAACTGGTGGCATATTTTGAATATATTATTTAATTTAAACTAGTTAAGTTTTTATTAATTTTATTACAAATTAATATAAATTCTTCAAAAACTTTTTGCAGTTTTTTATGCAAATAATTTTCAATGTTGATATAAAACTTTTCAATATTATTTTATTTTCAATAGAAATTTTTTTATTGTTAAGTTCGTGAATACATTTTTAATCTTTCAGAGACTCAAAAATTAAAAATAAATACATTTAACAACTTTATATTTAAATAATCTTTAATACATATATTTTATCCCTTTACAAAATATATAAGTATGAATAAAAGTAATTTCATTTCCTTATAATTACAAATTTTATCAATCTTTTTTATGCGCTTATTTATATACAATAAAAGGCTCGTATATAATTTGATAAACAGACTATGCAAGATTAACAGGTGAACGATTAGTTATTATAGTCGAGTAAGAGTGAAATAAATACCCCAATCTAAGTCTTGATAACGTACGACGATTTCTTGTACGTAATCGCACTAAATTCGTATCGAATGGACAATCTTCCTTCCTTCGTTCCTTGCGAGGTTAGTTCAGATATTCGACATGGATTAATTACTATTTACAGAAATAATATTGTCCGATGATGTTTCTATCCAAAAGTTTGTTGCATTATTGATCCGATAAATTCTTTTTGTTTTATCGCTAGACGTTCGTTCAGAGCTAAAAAAGCGAATCGCCAGAAAGTTCAAATTATGCATTAGACAACCAAACTATATGCTTGATAACTATTTAAAAAGTTTCGCATTATATTTATAAAAATCGTTATCAAGATTAACTTTTACACTGCAAATATTTGTATTAGAAAATTGTTTAATATAATTATTTATTTTATAGGTAAATATTGAAGAAATAAACAATGAACTTATGGAGTTCCAAAATCGTTGCAGAAAACTTCCCAAGGGATTAAAGGAGTGGCCAGCTTTTTTTGCTCTTAAAAAAACTATCGATGACTTCAATGACATGTGCCCACTATTAGAACTAATGGCCAATAAGGCAATGAAGCCTCGCCACTGGCAGCGAATCATCGAAGCAACGAATCACCGCTTCGATCTGGAGAGCGAAGGTTTCTGTCTAAAAAACATATTGGAAGCGCCACTGCTAAAGTACAAAGAAGATATAGAGGACATATGCATATCCGCGATGAAAGAAAAAGATATCGAAGCAAAACTTAGACAAGTCGTCAACGAATGGTCCTCGCACGAACTCACCTTTATGACTTTTAATAACAGAGGAGAGTTGCTACTTCGCGGTGATACAACTGCCGAGACTATCGGACAATTGGGTATAAATCGTATATATTAAATAATAAAATATATTTAATCGTACAAAATTGTGTAACATTTTATGCAATTAATTCGATCGTATCACTGTTTTTTTACCGAAACTCTAAACATTTTTTAACGGATGTTAAAATATAAACTTTTAATTTTCAGAACACGTATTTGTAATAGAAAATTACGTACTTTGAAAGAGAATATTTATGGAAAATACTTGTACGATCAATTTTTATAAAATATATTTTCTTAATTATATTATATTAATTTTAAGGTTTCATACGTAAATTTATTTTTATTCATTTTAAAAATTTTTTCACGCAATGTACTTACGCATTAAATTACAAAAATTATGATAAAATATAAATACCGAAGTATCACAATACTTTGGTTTTTTAAGATAAATTTAAAAAATATTATTATGACGATTATAGATAGAAATCAGTTTAGACGTAATATTAAAAATAACATTTGATATATATTTTGCAAGGTTTAAAACATTCTAACTCTATATATAAAAATGTATCTAAATTTCAATGCTGCACTAGTATTTTCTACATTCCTGTTTCGGAAATAAATAAAGTTTGTTTAACGTAAAGCAAACGAGCAAATTAAATTTTGTCAAAACGCAGCTTCTTTCCAAACGTTTTAGAATTCTGAAAGACGTTTCGTCGCTATCAATGCGAAATATAATATAAAATTAAAATAAATGAACGGAATGAATAATAAAATGAAATTGTAGAGGACAGTCTGATGGTCTTGGGTTCGTTAATGTCAAATCGTTACAACGCACCGTTTCGAAAACAAATTCAACAGTGGCTCGGCGATCTTTCGAGTACCAACGAAATTCTCGAACGTTGGCTCCTTGTCCAGAACATGTGGGTATATTTAGAGGCTGTGTTCGTCGGAGGCGATATCGCCAAACAGTTGCCCAAGGAGGCCAAGCGCTTCAACAAGATTGACAAAAGCTGGCAGAAAATAATGCAACGAGCACACGAAACACCAGGAGTCGTTCCTTGTTGCGTCGGTGACGATCTATTGAAGCAACTTTTGCCGCATCTGCAGGAACAATTGGAGTTGTGTCAGAAGTCTTTGAGCGGGTCTGTATATTTGTATCTGCGTTTCTTTCCTTTCGATTACATCAATTCCAATTTTCTTGGTACACGCAAATTCCTTTTCCAACATAATTTTCCTAATGGTTTTTACACTCCTAATCGTATCTTACGATCATATTATTGCGTGTGTGTTGCGTATAAGAAATGTGAGAGAAGAAAAGAAATCTGAAAAACAAATCGAAGACGTATTTTTTTAGAAATTAAATTTAAGATATTAAACTGTACTTCGATTTTAAAAATTATTAACTTTAGGTTTCGTGATTAAATAAACTTTAACGATTAAAGATAAATTTTTTGAATAATTAATTTCTAACGTATTCTTAAGTCATGCGATTGAATTAAATAGTAAACGTATTTAAAATTTCTTCATAAAACTAATTTTCGATTCTTTTCTTTTAGTATTTACTTAATTTATTTTTAAAGACGTTTTTGGAAAATACTAGAACGATATAGAATAATAGAAAGATATATTTATGGCTTTTTAAAAAAGTTTTTTTGCAGAGATTTAACTATATTTTTATATTCTTTAGTTATAAGGTTTCTTATATTTAACGAACGTTATATAATACAAAATATATCGAAGTCTTTATTCCACAAAGATTTTCAATATATTTTTATTATTGAAAGAAAAAATTAATCGATGACTATTGGAATTTTTTTAAAGAATATTTATTATTAATTTTCTTTCTTATTTCGTAAATTTTACACCTAAACGCGATTCGGTAAACCATTATCTCTTCTTTCATTTCGATTGCTACATCTACTTTAAAAAATACATTTAATATTCGCATTTACTTAGCAATTTCCACTTGAAACATTTTTAGCTCTTTAAAATGTTTACTAAAAATCATATTCTCCGAGTGCAACGTTCAATAACGTTACTTTTAAAAAGCGTCGTTTACAATTTATTATATTCTTTAACAAAAGTTCGAGTAAAACCAAGAATTTATCGATAATGCATTTCCTAGTATCGAATAAGAAAAAAAATAATATGTGGATAATTGCAAATATTTTACAATTATTGAATTTACTATTCAGATTAACACAAGTCAAAACATTAATTTCAATTAAAAAAATGTCGACAATTATCTTCGATCAATATTAATTTTAATTACTATTCTATTTCTTTACTTAACGTCTAAGTTTATAGTTTTTTTTTAAATCAATTTTCATTTGAAATATATATAATTAACAAAATAATATCCGTATTATTTACTTAGTCAAAACGCAATACTAAATAATGAATTTTAATAGTTATCTGGAGAAGAAAAGAATGATGTTTCCAAGATTTTTCTTCGTATCCGATCCAGCTTTATTAGAGATACTTGGTCAAGCTTCAGATTCGCATACGATACAGAATCACTTACTTTCTATTTTTGATAATACAAAACATGTTAAATTTCACGATATTGAATACAATAAAATAACGGCTATTATGTCATCGGAAGGAGAAACGATACAGGTAAATAAAATATATTTTATTTCAACGAAAAAATAAATTAATTATAAATTTCATTTTTATAAATAATGTATTACATTATTAATACTTATAGTCTAATTTATCTTATGTAAATCTATATTAAATAATCTTAATAATTTAAATATCGATATAAACGACGAGAGAATAACTTCAAAATAAAAATGTGATATAAAGAAATAAAGTTCTCTAATTGAAATTGAAAATAATCTTGGGTTGGAATACACAAAACTTTACCAACTCCAAAATAATTCTTCCATTCGTTCAGCTTGAAAGGGCAGTTCGTGCCGAGGGTTCGGTCGAAACATGGCTAATGCAACTTCTTCAAACATCCCAACAATCCCTGCACTCGATCATACGTCAGAGTCATACAATGATCAACGATCAAAACTTCAATCTTCTCAGTTTTCTCGACAAAATGCCGGCACAAGTCGGTATTCTTGGGATTCAAATGATTTGGACTCGAGATGCAGAGCTCGCATTGATGCAGGCACGTGGTGACAAAAAAATCATGGGCGAAACGAATAATCGATTTTTAGAACTGCTGAATACACTGATTGATCAAACTACTAGAGATCTCTCGAAAATCGATAGAATCAAATTCGAGACTCTTATTACTATTCACGTTCATCAACGAGATATATTTGATATTTTGGTAAGACTAAGGAAGTTGGTGTTTAATCTATCTCTTTTCTAAAATTCTAGTATTTTTACGCTTCGAAGATTTATACGAATGGAAACTTTGCTATTTTTTAATTTATAGATTGTCTCAAATTTAAAGAACGTAATTAATTTTATTTTTATATATATTTCAGTGTCGTTTAAACGTTCGTTCGATAAATGATTTCGAATGGTTGAAACAATGTCGATTCTACTTCAAGGAAGACTTGGATAAAACTTTGATATCAATAACGGATGTTCAATTTGTTTATCAAAATGAATATTTGGGTTGTACCGAACGTTTAGTGATTACACCGTTGACCGATAGGTAAATTATTGTTTACTCAAAACTATCGTATTTTAAAAAATGATTTATAAATTTCTCATTTAATTGGAAACGCATATTTATTATTTATATAGCGTATATTTCCTTTCGTGTCCGATAGAAAACATTTTAAAATAATTTAAACTTAATATTAAATCGGTAGAATTAACTTCTTAAAACAATATTAAAGCAAGTTCCTCCTCGATCGGAGAAACCGACTCCGAAAGATTTTGCTACAACGTAAGATCGTCCTTACAAGGACGAATCCAGCCGATCGGTACATCAAGGAAAAGGAGAAAAACAAAAGAAAAAAATTAACGATTTTGCGTTGTCTAAATACGTTCCGACAATATTTTATGTATAAATAAACTAATTAAGTAAAAGCTAAAAACAAGACGACAACAGATTCTATTAAATATATTTAAAGTTTATTGTAATTTTAATGACGATTCGTAGATAAAAACGATTATACACATATTTAACAATATTTTATATTATTTATTTTTATACTTTACACTAAATTAAATACTTTGTTTTGTTGTAAATATTAATAATGTCGTAAATTATGTATTAGATTTACGGAAACAATGATTATTTTCATTATTTATTATATTTTATTTTATATTCATTTGTATCATAATTATAGTTGTTAACAATTTTAGTTATTAAAAAATAAAAATATTACGAATATTCCGAGTAAATATCGTTTATAATTGTTGGACAGAATATTTATCGATATTAATACCCGTTAGTCAACTTTATAATATCCTTTCTAATTTTGATAGCTTGCTTTATGCGTAACTTCTCTTAGTCGTTAAATGAAGGAATCAATGAAGGAATTATTTACAGAATCATTCGATGTAAATTATAAAAATTTAACATTTCTCACTCGTTACAATTATTCAAATAGCTAAAGTTGCACTGTAAAGTTAAACGATGAATTTTTACAGATGCTACATAACTTTAGCGCAAGCATTGTCGATGTCGATGGGCGGATCCCCGTGCGGCCCTGCAGGAACAGGAAAAACGGAAACGGTGAAAGATATGGGTAAAACCTTGGCCAAATACGTAGTAGTTTTCAACTGCTCGGACCAAATGGACTACCGAGGATTGGGACGAATCTACAAAGGATTGGCACAAAGCGGCTCTTGGGGATGCTTCGACGAGTTCAACCGTATCGAGCTTCCCGTTCTGTCCGTCGCTGCTCAACAAATAGCGGTTGTACTATCCGCTAAAAAAGAAAAGAAAAAATCTTTCATATTCACCGACGGCGACCAAATTGACTTGTGTCCAGAGCTTGGAATTTTCATAACCATGGTTAGTATTTTTACCGATTGTTTATATTTTTATCGATCTCGGTTTTAAGCTTCCAAGCCTTCGTTTCGCTCTAATTATAGACCTAATCTAATTTTAGACCGATCGAAACACATATATTACCGTAAAATATAATCGCACGATCTTAAACGATTCCAGAGCTAATCCATAAATGAGTTAAATCTGAGCGATCCCTATGAGCCCCTGTGCAACATCTTCCGGTCGTACGAAGTTGTATCGCGAGCAGTTTACGTCAGGGGCAGCGTAACCCTTTGCACACCGCGTGTCTTACGCATCGCGTACAAACGTAAACGTACAAACTTACGTACTTGGTTACAAGTAGGATATACCGAATGGAAATAGTATACGGTTGAACTGTTTTGCAAGTCAACGGAAAACATAACGGAGTAAATTTTAGAATGTATTTTTATAAGATTCGATTGTCGAAGTTTACCGATTTAAGACAAAATTTTCAGTCTACCCGAATAAAGAACTTATCGATATCCGCGGATTAGAGTACGGCTCGCGTCATTTGCTACAAAAATTTAAACGACGTAATTTTCGTGATTACAGGATCAAAATAAAAAACCATCGATGGAACGAATTAAAAATTATTTTTAAATATTTGAAATTTGTTTCCTCTTTTGTTTTAATATTTCACATTCTAGAATCCAGGATACGCAGGACGAAAAGAACTGCCGGAAAATTTAAAGATACAATTCCGTACTGTGGCTATGATGGTTCCCGACAGGCAAATAATTATCAGGGTTAAATTGGCGAGTTGTGGTTTCTTGGAAAACATTACCTTGGCTCGAAAGTTTTACACGCTGTACAAACTGTGCGAAGAGCAACTTACGAAACAAGTCCATTACGACTTTGGTTTACGAAATATATTGTCGGTCCTTAGGTCACTCGGAGCTGCTAAGAGAATAAATTCAAAAGACTCCGAAAGTACGATCGTCATGCGAGTCTTAAGAGATATGAATCTTTCAAAACTTATAGGTATAGAAAAATCGATTTTTTTCAAGATTTTTAATCCAGGTTTAATTTAAGCGAAGATTTTTAACGATAAAATGAATTTACAGACGAAGACGAGCCGCTTTTCATATCGCTGGTAGCTGATCTATTTCCAAATCAAGTTCTCGAAAAGACAGCTTACCCGGAACTGGAAGCTGCGATCGAGCAACAAGTGGAACAAGATGGACTGATTTATCATCCACCTTGGGTTTTGAAACTGATTCAATTGTACGAAACGCAAAGAGTGAGGCACGGAATAATGACTTTGGGTCCTACGGGTGCGGGTAAAACAACTTGCATTCAGACGTTGATGAAAGCTCTCGGTGTTTGCGAAGAAGTTCACAGGTAAAATAAGGTTTAAGCTTTCGTAATACTCGTACGCGAAAATTGACCTATCGAAACTAAATTAAAATGATGAAACTTAATTTTATCGTAAAAAAATAACGAATGGAAAGCATTGAAATTAAAGGTTCGTTTGTCGTTATACGTAAATAATTACAATGTAACGAAAAGTTAATCACAAACGTTAAAAGTTGACTTGAACGTCACGTTCAAATTTGTACTATTATATAATTGGATTAAATATATAAATTAAAAAATGACTCAAGTATTACCAAAAGGTGAACAAACGACTCTTGGAAAATTACCTTTTTAGAGAAATGAGAATGAATCCAAAAAGTATAACGGCAGCTCAAATGTTCGGTCGACTGGACGTAGCGACGAACGATTGGACCGACGGTATATTTTCAGCTCTTTGGAGAAAAACTCTGAAATCGAAAGAGGAAGAACACGTGTGGCTGGTCCTCGATGGACCGGTGGACAGTATTTGGATCGAGAATCTCAATTCGGTTCTCGATGACAACAAGACGTTGACGTTGGCCAACGGAGATCGACTGCCAATGTCCCCAACTTGCAAGATTATTTTTGAACCGCACAACATCGATAACGCGAGTCCCGCGACCGTATCCAGAAATGGTATGGTTTACATGAGCTCGTCGGGATTGGAGTGGGAACCGGTTGTGACAGCTTGGCTAAAATCTAGACCTATTCTGGAAAGAGAAGTTTTCGAGCAATGTTTTCAAGAAACTTTTTCACAGGTGACTTTACTTGTCTTTACATTCGTATGTAAATGATTTACAACTTTTCGCAGTTGTTTAATGAAAAACTATGATTTTTTTAACGTAAGTCGTGCAATTGGATAATGATCGCAGTACCCGGAGAATTTATTTATTTGAAAATAAAATGCGTATAGAATTTCAATATAGTATCATCGATGCAATCAAATTTTCTAATTAATTTTTTTACTTTTCGAGTAATATTAACGAAATATTGTACACTCGATGTATCGATATTGTTAAACGTTATTTATGGATATTCCAGTCTTTTTTATCCGTGTTCCGAAATGTAAATATAGATCGATGATATTAACACTTGATAAAAAAAATTTAGCTCGCGTTATTAAATTTATAACCATAATATTACAATTACAGATTTATACGTGGAGCACTCAAACGTTGACGATGTCTATAAGTGTTTTGCAATGCAATATCGTTCGACAGATGCTTTGCCTCTTGGAAGGTCTCGTACCACCTGAAATATTGGAAACTGAACAGGACCAAGAACCAGACTTTGAAAATTATGTCGAACCGATAAAACCAGTACCGATCACCGCCGAATTTCTCCATCGCCTTTACGTGTTTGCCTTAATTTGGAGCATAGGAGCTTTGCTGGAAAAAGACGATAGATTAAAATATAACGAATATCTACGATCAAATTTTGAATCGCTCGATTTACCGGTATCGGAAGAAAATCCAGACGATACGGTCTTCAACTTTTTCGTTGATGAAAACGGAAAATGGGATTCTTGGTCTAGTATATTAACTAATTACGTATATCCGGATTATTCGACGCCGGATTACAATAGTATTTTAATTCCTATAATAGACAACGTACGGATTCAATATTTAATAAATTTAATCGGTAAACAGGAGAAGCCGGTTTTATTGATAGGCGAACAAGGCTCCGCGAAAACTGTAATGATGAAGGCTTACATGAAAAAAGCCAACCCGGAAACTACTTTGAACAGATCGTTCAACTTTAGCTCCGCCACGACACCTTTTCAGTTTCAGAAAACTATCGAAAGCTACGTAGAAAAGAGAATGGGAAATACGTTCGGACCACCCGGTGCAAAAAAAATGCTCGTTTTTATAGACGACGTAAACTTACCAGAAATCAACGAATGGGGTGATCAGAACACAAACGAAATTGTGCGTCAAACGATGGACATGAAAGGATTTTACTCGCTCGAAAAACCCGGAGAATTTACCACGATAGTCGATGTTAATTTTATGGCCGCGATGGGTCAACCGGGTGGAGGAAGAAACGATATACCTTCCAGATTGAAGAGGCAGTTCTGCATATTCAACTGTACCTTACCCGACGATGCATCGATCGACAGAATTTTTAATACTTTAGGAGAAGGCTATTACAATAGCAAGCGAGGATTTACTCCAGAAATTAGAACTCTGATAAAAAAACTGGTCAACATTACAAGAATTCTGTGGCAAAATACTAGAGTCAAATTACTTCCGACACCCGCGAAATTTCATTACGTTTTCAATTTGAGAGATCTATCGAGAATTTGGCAGGGTATGCTTGGAACGTTGTCAACGGTAATTGATACCGAACAAACGCTTATGTTACTCTGGAAACACGAATACAAAAGAGTATTTAGCGACAGACTTATTCATCAAGCGGATAAAGAATGGTTTAATAATGAATTGATTTCCGTTGTCAAAAGTTCTTTGGGAGAATCGTACGCTCGTATGATTCAACAAAATCCAGCGTTCGTAGATTTTATGAGGTGAATCTTTTCCTTTTTCGTATTTATATTAAATTAAGATACGCAATAATTTCAAAAAACTACGATATCATTTTCAATGTACTTGATATTATGTCTTTGATATTAAATCATTGACATTAGTTTTTATTGTATCCATTAAAATTACCAATATCTTAATTAAAAAATAATTTTATAATTTAAATATGCAATAATATATATAAATAGCTAGAAAAATATTTTATCTCTGCTCTCGATCGGTAAATCAAAGTTTCTCGACGTATATCTAACGTTACACGCGGAGTATAAATTTTAACGATGCCTAAAATTTGTGAATAAGCAACGCAACGTATACAAATTTTACTTTGGCTCTTTTATATTCTTTTTGTACGATCCTGTAAATGTATCGCTTCGAATCTTCAAATTTGGTACTTATTCGAAGATACGCGTTAAATAAATTTGCCGTTTCCTTGTTTCGATATTTTTGCCATATATCTAAATACGATAACGATACTTCAATAACTGCGTTACTTCGTTATTTCATTACTCGCATAATATAAAAATATATATTTTCTTTCCACACAGAGATGCTCCAGAACCTACGGGTGAAGAAGGCGAAGACGCGGACATGGAACTACCGAAAGTATACGAACCGGTTTACGATCAAAGTATTTTACGAGAACGTCTGGAAATGTTTCTATCTCAATATAATGAAATGCAACGCGGCGCTGGCATGGATCTCGTATTCTTTCCCGATGCAATGCTTCACCTTGTTAAAATCTCACGCGTGATAAGACATCCTCGAGGCAATGTCATGCTTGTTGGTGTGGGTGGCTCGGGAAAGCAAAGCTTAACTAAACTTTCGTCCTTCATCGCGGGATACAAAACCTTCCAAATCAGTTTGACGCGATCCTACAACGTCACAAATTTCCTAGAAGATTTGAAATTTTTGTACAGAACATGCGGTAGTCAAGGCAAGGGTACGACTTTTATTTTTACCGATCTGGATATCAAAGAGGAAGGATTCCTGGAGTATCTGAACAATATCTTAAGTTCGGGAGTTATCAGTAATCTTTTTACAAGAGACGAACAGGCAGAGATTATATCCGAATTGACGCCGATAATGAAGCGCGAGAATCAAAAGAAAACTCTCAACAGTGAAATCGTAATGGAATATTTTTTGCAGAGAACGTGTCAGAATTTACACGTAGTCTTTTGTTTTTCGCCGGTAGGTGAAAAATTCAGAAACCGGGCTCAACGATTCCCTGCTCTTATTTCTGGTTGCACGGTGGATTGGTTCGTTATCAACAAAATTATTTCGAGTATTTTTTTAATTTTTTAAATTATTTGTGAAAAAATTATAGAGAAAAAGAATTTTGAAAAGACAAAAAATAAAATTTAGATAAAATTTCGATGATAATTTAGCTTTTAACGAATTTTAGGTTTCAACCTTGGCCGAAAGATGCATTAGTCCTCGTAGCGGAACATTTTTTGCATGATTTCGAAATCGCCTGCACTTCGGAAGTGAAATTCGAATTGGTGAATGCTCTTGGGTCCATCCAAGATATCGTGTCCGAAACTTCTTTGCAATACTTCCAACGATTCCGTCGAGCAACTCACGTTACACCTAAATCATACCTCAATTTTATCGGAGGTTACAAAAACATCTATAAAATGAAACAACACGAATTAGGCGAAGGCGCGCGTCGAATGGATACCGGTTTAGCAAAATTGGAGGAAGCTTCGATATCGGTGGAACTTCTAAAACAAGATCTAGCCGAGATGGAAAAGGAACTGGTCCAAGCTTCTCAGACCGCGGAAACTGTGTTGCTAGAAGTCACGGAAAGAGCGACGCAAGCCGAGAGTTTCAAAAATCAAGTACAAAAGGTTAAAGAGAAAGCCGAACAGTTAGTCGCGTGCATCGCGGAGGAAAAAGCACTGGCCGAACAAAAACTGGAAGCTGCGAAACCCGCCCTCGAAGAAGCCGAAGCAGCTCTCAATACCATAAAACCAGCGCATATTGCGACCGTGAGAAAACTTGGAAGACCGCCGCATTTGATTATGAGGATTATGGACTGTGTGCTGATTTTATTTCAAAGAAAATTAGGTGAATCCGATCATTGAGAACTTGTTGCAAGTTTTTTTTAAAGATGTTTAAAAACCTTGTATAAAATGATGTTTATTCTTTTTAATACGGTCGATCTTAACTTTGAAAAATAGATTGTTAATTATTAAAATTAATATTTCATTACGCATAAAATTCGTACAGACTTGATCAAAATTATTATTGTAGATATTATTAGATTTTCATTTTTATTAAAACGGAAATATTTATTCCAATTGTATCGATGCAAAACGTATTCTTACAATTTTTAAATAACGATTGCTATTGAAAATAATTGCAAATACAGAAGCATAAAAAACAGTGTATCGATAACGAGAATCAAAACTAGTAAAATTAACTAGGAAAATTAATGAAAATTTGACAGGTTCGATTCGTAAATTCGTTATAGAAATTTGAAATTTGGTATAATCTAAATTTTCGTTGCTATTTCATAAAACTCGATAAACTCTATTCTCATAATTTATATTTATAAATTAGGCCCCGTTGTACCCGACACTACGACATCGTGTCCAAAACCTTCTTGGGCAGAATCGCTAAAAATGATGGCCAGCACGACGTTCTTACTGCAACTACAAAACTATCCCAAAGACATCATTAACAACGAGATGGTCGAATTATTGCAGCCTTACTTCAAAATGGAAGATTACAATATGGAAACAGCGCGAAGAGTTTGCGGAGACGTAGCCGGACTTTTGTCCTGGACCAAAGCTATGGCCTTTTTTCATTCGGTAAACAAAGAAGTGCTGCCGTTGAAAGCAAATCTCAAGCTACAAGAAGCTAGATTGAAGGTTGCCATGGAAGATCTTTTGAACGCCGAACGAGAACTTTCGGAAAGAGAAATGGCGCTACAATCCGTCAAGGGTACGACAAAAGTCCTCGAATCCGATATTTCTTTTTGTTATTTTAATTACCCGACGAAAATTTGCTCGTGCTTATTTTAGATTTACATAATATAGCAATAGATAGCGATAGGAATTGATATCGACGTCGATAATACTTTTATCGAAATTCGTTTAAATTTCAGCGCAGTATGATTCAGCAGTGGCGGAGAAACAAAGACTAACCGACGACGCAAACGTCTGCCTTAGAAAAATGACTGCTGCCACGGCTTTGATCAATGGATTGGGTGGCGAAAAGATTCGTTGGACCGAACAGAGCAAAGATTATAAATTACAACTCGGTAGATTAGTCGGTGACGTTCTCCTCGCGACTGGTTTCCTTTCTTATTGCGGACCGTACAATCAGCAATTTCGGGCCAGTTTGATTTCATCCTGGATGGGAATTCTCACGAGTCGAACGATTCCTTTTACCCAAGATTTAAGTATCAACAATATGCTCGTGGATACGGCTACGGTTTCGGAATGGACTCTTCAGGGTTTGCCGAACGATGATCTGTCGGTGCAAAATGCTCTCATTGTTACAAAGTCGTCGTCGTACCCGCTTCTGGTGGATCCACAGAACCAAGGAAAAATGTGGATTAAAAATAAGGAATGGGCGAACGAACTACAAATTACGTCGCTAAATCACAAGTATTTTAGGACTCACTTGGAAGATAGTTTATCACTGGGTCAGTATGTTTTCGATATATTTCGAATAGATTCCACCCAAAATTAATAACTAAAATTTACGTGTTTATTCATTAACCATTTTAAGTAACTCTATTCATTAAAACTAGTACTTTACTAATTTTTTGATAAAATTTTATTTATTCGAATTGTCTTGGTCTAAATTTTTATCGTTAGTTATCGTAAAAATATAATTTACGAGGTCGATAAAATAAAATATCCTTGAATAAACATAATTTACGATTTAACGGTTTTAAATTAATAAACGCAGGTCGTCCCTTATTGATCGAAGATGTTACGGAAGAACTCGATCCGGTTATAGATAATGTACTCGATAAAAATTTTATCAAGTCCGGATCGATCGAAAAGGTGATCGTTGGTGACAAAGAATGCGACGTGATGCCTGGATTTATGCTTTACATTACTACAAAATTACCCAATCCTGCTTATAGTCCCGAAATATCGGCAAAGACATCGATCATCGACTTTACTGTCACGATGCAGGGCTTGGAGGATCAACTGTTAGGTCGCGTCATTTTAATGGAGAAAGCTGATCTGGAAGCTGAACGAGTCGCTCTATTCGAATCTGTAATGACTAATCAAAGATCGATGAAAGAACTCGAAACTACGTTATTGCATCGATTGACTTCGTCCGAAGGATCTTTGGTCGATGACGAAGCTTTGATTGGTTTGTCTGCAGCTTATATTTTTTATATAAAATCCTTCGAGCTTTCGAATCGAATAAAAAATATCTTTATTTCCTATGTTTAAATAACGACACTGATCTATAAAAAAATATAAAACTTAATATTTTATAGATTTTAAACGATGATAATCTTAAAGTAAACACATATTTATTTTAGATTTCATTCTGAATTTTATTTATTAAATTATTACTCGGTTAATAATCTATCATATTTTAAATTAATTATGTTCAATTTAGAATAATATAAAATGGTAAATATTGTAAAATGATTGTTGGAACGATCGATATTGTGAAAAATAATTTATTAAAATAATAAAAATTTATTATTTTCTAAAGAATGTTAAAAATTATATTGATAATTATAGGAGTTTTAAGAGAAACTAAATGTACATCGGAATCGGTTAAAGAGAAATTACTAGTTTCCGCTTTGACGGAGAAAAAAATCACAGTTGCGAGAGAAGAATTCCGAGCAGTTGCGGCAAGAGGATCGATATTGTACTTTTTGATCGTTGAGATGAGTAACGTAAATGTTATGTATCAAAATTCGTTGAAGCAATTCTTGACGATATTTGACAACTCGATTACAAAATCGGAGAAAAGCACCATAACCAATGAAAGAATCAATAATATTTTAAGGCACTTAACTTACGAAGTTTGGAGCTTCACTCTACGAAGTCTTTACGAAAGACACAAATCACTGTTTACGCTTATGCTTGCTATGAAAATTGATTGCCACCGAGGTTTAATATCACACGCCGAATTCATGGCGTTTATAAAAGGTGGAGCGTCTCTCGACTTGAATGCAGTAGCACCTAAACCATTTCGTTGGATTCTAGATATTACGTGGTTGAATCTCGTTGAGATCAGTAAACTCGAAATTTTTTCCGAAATACTGACGAAAATTGAATTCAGGTAGATTTATTAGCATTTTGCGACTTTAATAATACTTTACTGCATATTTATTTATAAAGTGTACTCACTTTCGATAAACTACATTATGACTCAATGGTATACAAATTACACAAATTTTAGAAATAATTTAAAAATACATTACTAACGCGTTTTTATAATTTTCAAATCTCTTTTTCAAATACTTGGAATATTTGAAATCTATTTTAATTTAAAATGATTTTATAAATAGAAATGTTATTAGGCTAAAACCTAAGAAAAATTTTTCTTCCAGAAAATAAAATTCTTTTTTCTCGTTTTACTATTTCTCGTTAGCGAACGAGAATGGCGTATGTGGTATGAAAAAGAAAAACCAGAAGAGGAAGATCTACCCTGCGGTTATCAGAAAAGTCTAGATGTTTTTCGTAAATTGTTGTTGATCAGATCCTGGAGTCCCGATCGGACGCTTTCACAGGCAAAAAAGTACATTGTGCAATCTTTAGGAATCGAATACGGCGAAGCAAAAATTTTGGATCTCGAAGCTACTTGGTCAGAGTCAGAACCAAGAACACCGCTTATTTGTATTTTATCTATTGGTTCGGATCCTAGTCCGATAATAACATCGTTAGCCAAACAAAAAGCAGCTCGTAAGTAATATTATATTAACGTAGTTCTTTCACGCATAAAAGTCGTATGTATTAAAATTTTTATTATCATAAGTCAGTAATATTATAATAAATCGGATAAATTAATAAAATTCAATGTATTTCTTATTTCTTTGAAGATGTGTATGAATTTTTTATTAGTATATAATAAATTGACAAAAAATATAAAATAAGAAAAAAATGAAGTCGAATCGATTTATCTTCATTTTCAATTTAACTCCCTTATATTTTATGTAAGATCAAACCTTTTTCAAGCACATTTTATATTTAATTATTTATTTTAAAACATCTATATCTTACAAACTATAAAAAAAGTGAAAATAATAAATATATTTTTAAATATTAATTATTTAATAGTGATATTAATGAAATATCTTAATTATTACCTTAGAGCTTAGATCTGTATCCATGGGTCAAGGACAAGAATATCATGCTAGAAAAATGATACACGATGCCATGTCTTCCGGGGGATGGATACTATTACAAAATATTCATTTATCGTTATCATTTTGTACAGAAGTAATGGACGTTCTGATCGAATCGGATCAAATTCACGAATCGTTTAGACTTTGGATGACAACGGAAGTTCATGCGCAATTTCCCATTGGTTTACTTCAGGTAACAACAAGGAAAAACGTATAATTTTTTAAATATTATCTTTTGATTATCTTTTGATTAGAAACATATTAAAATCAACTTGTAAAAAGATCTAAAATCCGTACAAAATGTAAATAGAAGTTAACTCGTGAGAATGCTCGTATTAAAAATACATTCGTATAATTATGGTATTCTTGTTATCGGTATTATAAGTCGGACGACAAATTTGTTGTTATTTGCTCCTGCTATTCTTAACAATTGTATCTTATTTTTCAACATCCGTGTACCTTTCTTTTTCGCTCCTTTTAATTACATTATATAAAATTTTACTCTTTCATTTTGGATTTATTATTAATGTTATGTAAGCAATTAATCGTGTTATTGTATTCTTATCGCATATTCGATATATTTTATTGCGCAATGGTAATCGTTTATAAAAATTTGTATAAATTAACATTCGTATATAATTTATTTTCGAATAATAGACAACGAGAGGATTTAAAATTTAGAAAAATTTCAAAATTGAAAATTTTAAATGCAATCTGTAAGGTAGCATAAAAATGTTCGTAAACGACTTATTTTTAGATGTCCATAAAATATACGAACGAACCACCCCAAGGAATCCGAGCAAGTTTGAAGCGCACATATCAAGGAGTTACCCAAGATATGTTGGATTACAGTACACAAAGCCAATGGCCTCCTCTACTTTATGCTGTAGCTTTTCTCCACACAGTCGTGCAGGAACGCCGTAAATTTGGACCCCTCGGTTGGAATATCCCCTATGAATTCAATCAAGCAGACTTTGCAGCTTCCGTACAGTTTATTCAAAATCATCTCGATGATATGGATCCAAAAAAAGGAGTATCGTGGCCAACTGTGTGTTATATGCTGGGAGAGGTAATTAAAAAATTTATTTAAAAATCATTTGACAAATGGTTCACTTAATTTTACTTTAATTTTATTTTTGATCATGGAATACTGAATAGATAATATTGTTTACATGATCACGATAATATTTTAAGGATTCAATTTTTTTTATGAAAACTTTCTATGTTCATTTTATTAAAGTCCGTAGAATTATTCATAGGTTTTTGAAGGAATTGTAGCTTAAAGCTTGATTTTGATTAAATAATAAACTGTTAAAATTGAAATTAATTTATACATTTTTTTTAATTAATAAAAAATTTGTTGATTCATTTTTTTTCAAAATCCATTTTATTATATATTTTAAATTTATTCGTAACTTTTTTGTAAATATTTTTTAAAAACCGTGAAACATAATTACCGAATTTAGAAATCAAATGTACATTACGAACACTATCCAGGACTAAAATTATACCAATTTCAAATTTTTAATTTTCTCTAATTAATTATGATAAATTTTTTAATTATTTAAAAATTTGTAAACTAAAAAATAAGATTTATGGCAAAGCATATTTAAAATATTTATCTTACCGAAATATCTTGTATAAATTATTCCGTGTATATTTATTAGAACAAATGGATCTTGCTTAAATTATTCTACAGACTTTTTCTCTCCTCGGACTCTCTCACACTATTTCCCTCTCTTTCTCCCATTTTCGTTATTAGTAAAGAAACACTTACCAACACATTATTAAATACATTAGAATACCATTGAGTAAAATACAAATCGCCTTTCTCACATTTTACTATTCTTGTAAAGAACTAAACTTTCCAATTAAAAATATATTGATCTAAGAAGTATGGATAGATTTTAAATAGACATTATATATATACATTTGTCTACAGATTTTTTATAAATATCGTATACGATATTAATACCAAGATTATAAATAAAATAAAAATAAGAATATTAATAAATTCACACGAAATTGATTTCAGTGCCTTGTACAACTCACACAGTATGAAATTTGAATTTCCTTCTTCCATTTTTAAAATTTTAATCGCTAAATCATTCTTTTATAAAAAATTAATTTTTATAATATCTTTTGATAAATATATTAAAAATATATAATACCAAAAAAATAATACATGTTAAATATGTATTAACTAAAAATGGTGTTATAAAAATAAAAATTAATTTTAATAAATGAGTTAAAACGTATATTATTTTGAAAGCATAAATTCGTTTTCTTGATTAATACATCTTTCTAATTTATTATATATATATTTTTTAAGATAACTAAGATCTTACGTGATAAAACATTTTTTAATAAAAAGGTTCAGTACGGTGGTCGAGTCACCGATGATTTTGACAAGCGTTTATTAACCACTTTCACTCACGTATGGTTTTGCGATGTGCTTTTACGAGCTGGTTTCGAATTTTATAAAGACTACAAAGTTCCTCAGACGCGAAACCTCATTGGATATTTGGATTATATAAATAATTTGCCTCAAAACGATACACCCGAGGTTTTCGGTCTGCATTCGAATGCAGATATCACCTACCAAATTAATACAGCCAAAGGAATTTTGGATACGATTCTTAACGTGCAACCGAAAGAAGGAGGTTCACAAGGTGGCGAATCCAGAGAAAATGTAGTTTACAGATTAGCTGAAGATATGTTGACGAAACTTCCCAAGGAATATAATTCCTTTGAAGTAAAAGAAGCTCTGCAAAGAATGGGTCCGTTGTTACCAATGAATATTTTTCTTCGGCAAGAAATCGATAGGTATAACTTCAATTTATGAAATTTATCCTACACTTTATTCGTATATCGTAAAATATAAAAGACATAAAACATTTAAAAATATATTCAATCTAATATAGAAATTCCAAACTTTAAAAACTAATTATTACTGTAATCGCTTAGATCCATTTATGATAATTTTATTATACGTTCTCGTTGATAAAACTTATATAGATCGAAAGAAGTGGATAACGAATCACCAATTTAATCGATTGATAAATATGTAAAAATTGACATAATATTGTACGATCGTTGAAAATTTTTTTACGAATTAACGCTTGGTTTAGAAAAAATGTCATACATTCGTATTCGTTCGTCCTATAATATCGCACACGTACTTATGAATTATTAAATCCTTATTCCTATATCGCGAGATTTTCTATAATTTAATTTAGTTAAAGACTAATTTAAATGTTTTACCGATCGTTCCTTTTTTTCTTCAGAATGACAAAAGTAATAAAAGAAGTGCGTACAACTTTGACGAATCTCAAATTAGCGATCGACGGAACTATTGTAATGAGTCAAAGCTTACGCGAGTCACTGGATGCGATGTACGATGCCAGACTACCTGAAAAATGGCTGCGAATATCATGGGAATCGGCTACGTTGGGTTTTTGGTTCACCGAACTTTTGGAAAGAGATAATCAATTTAGAATATGGTGCAGTCATGGTCGGCCAAATGTTTTTTGGATGACGGGATTTTTTAATCCCCAAGGATTCTTAACAGCTATGAGACAAGTAACTTTCAATGATCACTGTATATTTTTATTTCTTTCGCAAAGTATAAAATTTATTATACTATAAACTTTAATATAATTATATTATAGTAACTAAGATAACAAAATATAAACTTTATTACATTAAAACATTGACAAATTTTTACAAAAATTATTACATTATATAACTATTATTATACAACACTTATGTCCTCAAACATAACGTAAAATATAAAATTGGTTTAGAAAAAATTACTTATAATTTACAATATTGATTTCGCATCGATAATTTTTTTTGTATCTCAACCAAAATTAATAGCGTTCTCAAAATATTATATTATATTCAAAATTCTGATCGGAAAAAACTTAACGTTTTAATACAATTTTCATCGTATCGTATAAAATTTGATGATAACATTATATAATAATATATATACAAATTTCCATTATAAAATAATCTTAATTCGACGATTTTAGGAAGTGACGAGAGCACATAAAGGTTGGGCCCTAGACTCCGTAGTCTTACAAAATTTAATAACACGATACAATAAAGAAGATATCAAAGAACAACCACAGGAAGGTGTTTATGTACATGGTTTATTTTTAGAAGGTGCCTCGTTAGATCGTAAATCTGGAAAACTTGTTGAAAGTAAACCAAAAGTTTTGTACGAACAAATGCCAGTAATTTATATTTATGCGATCAATACCACTGCCGGGAAAGATCCAAAATTATACGAATGTCCAATATATAGGAAACCACAAAGAACCGATCAAAAATATGTCGGTTCTATTGACTTTGAAACGGATCATAATCCTAGACACTGGACACTTCGAGGTGTAGCTTTGTTATGCGACATCAAATAAATTTGTTCCATTTATATTTCAATATTTGCTTCTCCTTCAGAAATTAATTTATTTTTATGTGTAATTTTTAAGTGCGAAAAATTGAATAAAAATTTATTACTATACACTTATGATATTTATGATATATTCGATACATTTTAAAATTCAGTTTGTTTTATTTTATAGAATGAATGTTCGATAATTGAATAATTTTTAGAAAATACTTGCAAAAAATAGTACATTCAGAATCCTAGAACGAGTATTTTTCATTGTAATAAACATTATATGGTTTCGATAATTTTTCTTGTAGCATTTACTTTGGCTTCTAGTTCAGTATTATCTAAATCAGTTTCTAATATGCACGGTCAACTAAACAAAAAAAATTAGATCACTTGGAACTAGAAATAATCACAGAATAAAATTTTACTTCTATAAAAATAAAAAAATTAAAATATTTTCAAATTCTTACTTTAAGTTATCAGTTTTTGGCAATTACTTTGAGTATTGAGAATGGAAAACCTCAAGAAATTGAGTAAAGCAATTATTAATGAAACACGTTAAATTACCCGGACCCATTACCAAACTAACCTCTGACTTGACATTCAAAACAAATGACACCTTGTCAAGGCTCGATCCCTGGGAGAGAGGTAAAACAAAGGAAGGGAGACGGTAGTTGAATCTTAGGGACATTAGAAATAGAGACTTCGTAAAGAACGGTATCGTACTAACATCAATGGCTAGCCAAACATTGTACACGTCAGCGGAACTTGTTACATACTTGTATACGTCAAAATATCTATTTGTGAAAATACATATATCTCGAATAAAATAAATTGTGGTAACAACAACAAGAGTACGAATTATTTCAACCCCAATATTGAAATTTCTATATTATCACAGTAAGGTCTTCTAATTTTTCTAGTAAACTATTTCTAATTGCGAATGATAATTTTTGTTAAAAACCTCAATATATATGAGATTTTACATATTCCTTATGCATTAAATTTTAATTTGAAAATGGTACGATTACTATTCGATTTTGAACTTGTTCTTTAAAAGAATTTTGGGTTAAACTATTGTTAATTTGACCATCCGCAACATCCTTAATTCTATTTATCATTTTTCTAGCTGCTTCTGCTTAGTCTGTTTCTATGTTGCAGCAATTCCACCTTCTAAGAATGTAGATACTAAACTATGCATAGTGAAAACTTTAGCATGAACAGGTCTTATATTTTCTGTCTCTTCGTACCAAGGATCTGCTAAGTTATTTTTTGAACACAGATTCTAAAAATATGAAACGATTACATTTTATTTTTAAAAGAAATCAATAAAGTATGTTATAACAAAAAAATTTTTCATCCCGTTACAACTAATAATTTACTAATTTCAATAATAAATTGTATTATAATTCTGTTCCTTTTTTATCTTAAAATTAATACCTGCGATTCACCAATTGTATTACAAAATGATTGGTGCATTTGCTGGTAATTTTGAACAAACTGGTATCGTCGTAGGTAACAGAGTTTTAATCGGCAATTCACAAGGAGAGGCTGATAATCGAGGAAGTGCATTTTGCTTAACGATTGCTTCCAATATAGCCCTTACCGCTTCGTGTTTAACATCTTTTTTACATTGACCATTGCCAGATGCTGTAAGACCTTCGAACGAAATTTGAAATGTAAAATTATTTTGATGCGTTCCACCTCCATTATAAGTTCATAATTTACAATTGATCCTTTTTTACCATTGTTTCTTGTAATATCGAAACATCTGTTTCCGTCATTTTTATATCATTGATCGAAAATTTCTTCTTTAAAATTTTTCCACAAATATTTTCCACAAATATTATTTGAAGTATCAAAAATTAAATATTTTATAAATTTTGATGCAGTAATTACAAGCAATATTAAGGTTATTTTTCTAAAAAATAGGAAACAATGTTTAATAATTAATAAATTTTATAATAAATGTTTAATTCTACTTACAATTTATTAATAAACTTTTTAATAAAAACAAAGAAATATTTATCTTCTATATTGATTGATATATGAAAGAAGAATTTTTTAAAGAAACAAAAATCAACTGAATTTTATACACATTAATATATTTTTCAAATAATACGTTATCATTCTTATAATTGAATATTAATTTTATAACTTTTCTAAAAATATACATATATAAGTTAGTTATACTAAGTATCAACATAAAAAACACTTATTGATAAATATTTTATTTTACATCATTATTGTATTATAGTATATTATGTGCAGTTGAATGAATACAAAATTTTGAACTCTAACCTAAACCAAAGTTGTTCCGAATAATTAAGTATACAATTTTATTATCGAATTTTATTATTCACTGTTATTTAAATTAATAAATGTATTTTATTTAAATAAAATAATTATTAGTAAAAGTTATTGTGTTTCTATTTCAAAAAAATATTCACAATTATATGTGAAAGTTAATAATATAGTTAGCAATAATTTATTTAAATATATTTTTCATAAATTTAGATAATCATAAAATAAAAAGTGAAAATGATAACTCATAATATATTCAAAACCATAAGTAATAACATAAAAAAAAGAGTTTTTATTTCTTCGACAACATGCAAGTATTCAAATTATAGTTATTGTAACACCGCTATAATTCTAAAAAATAATATGTTAATGCCACAGCAAACATTTACCGGTACATATTTATCAACGAGAAATATATTTTTTTCAAAAATAATGTCAGCTAAATCTAAAATAAAGGAAAAAAAAGCAAAAGTGCAAAATCTTGACTTTCGAGAGCTTAATGATTTATATGATTTTGAGAAAGTAAAGGAGCAGTATAATAAAAGTATTCAAAATATGAAACAAGAATTTATGGATAACTTTAATCTTCGTACATCTATTGGTGCCATAGAATCTCTGAAAGTTCATATGAATGGAAAACAATACGAATTACAAGAGCTTGCACAAATTAGTCGTAAGCCAAAACTAGTAGTCATCGATGTCAATTTCCCCACATCGATACCTTTTATTATGAAAGCTGTTAGTAATAGTAAATTCAATATTAATCCACAACAAGACGGAACAACTATTTATTTACCTATTCCAGTGTAAGTTTGATATCTCGATAGAAATAATTTTATTACTTAAAACAAATGTCTCTTTTAGAAATTAAATATATTTATATATTTCAGGATTACAAAAGACTATAGAGAGAAACTTATAAAAAATTCGAAAGCAGTTTATATTAAATACAGAGATGAAATTAAAAATGAAAGATCTAAAGTAATTAAAATATTAAAAAAATCTCAAGCATCACCCGATTCAATAGAGCGGACAACAGCTGTCTTAGAGAAATTTACCGATACATATCTGGACGAAATTTCTAATATTTTAAAATCTAAGCAAAACGAGTTATCAGGAGATTAATAAGTGATGTAATTGCAGTAAATAATTTATTGTAAAAATTATAAAGATACAAAGCATTTTGTATTTTTGATTAAATTTAATTAAATTAAATTTGAATTCTGAAAATATGATTATATAAAGCATTATATTTATATTTAGTTTACCAAGAATTAAAATTTTTTCAAATATTTATATATTTGAAAAATTAACTACAGAATTTTATTTTAAATATCTTATACTTTATTAGTTTTAATTATATTTAAAATATTTATGAAACTAAAGAACACGATATGTATCGATTACGATACTCGATCGAGTAGTTAAAGTATTTATTTTGTCATTGTGCAATAAAACCTTTCAATTATAAAACAATTTAACACTCATATTGTGTAAAAGATATAAAATATTGAATTTTTATTTTTGCAAAATGTTGAACATAGACAAAAAATACATCTTTAATTCAAAATTTATAGAAATATATTTAGAAATGTATTAGAATAACAAAATAAAAAATCTATATTTAAATAAATTTATAAATTTTTACTGAATTAAAAATTAATTGTTGAATAATATAACAGTAAAGTTATGTAATAGAATAAAAACATAAAAAATAGAAGTTTGACTTAGTTTTTAAGTTTAATTCTAATATTAATAAATACAAGAAGTTTTAATAAGAAAAAAATTAACTAAATTAAAATTTATTTTTTTATAAAAAAGTTTAAAGTATAAAATAAAAGAATAAAATATTTTTATTCAGAAATAAAAATAAAAATAAAATGACATTTATATGTAACTTTAATTTTTATTTTAATATATATATTCTAATAAATAAATATATATATATATATATATATATATTCTGAAGTTTAAAGTTAAATAATGATTGTTAGTTTTGTATTTACAAACGTTCTTTTGGATAATGAAAAAGTGTAACAATTGGTAACGTCATTAACAACTTGTAAAGCATTTGTTAAACATTTGATACATTGAATATCTCGAATTAAATAATTTACTATAGCTTGACCAGTTCAAGAAGTATTCAAGAGACACATGGCGACTTTATATCTGTCAACACATGGGAAATCATTCAAAGTACGCTTCTATATATTGCTAATTAGTAATTTTACACTTAATTTCATAATATTGAATATATTGTAAAATACAGCCAAAGGATAAGTTAAACCTATTGAATATTTGAAATCTCTTTCAATCTTTCCCGTAAAACGAATTTTTCAATATTAATCAAAAATAAAGTAAAATGTACTACAAAAATGCACGAGTACGATTTTTTTACTATTATTATATACAAACGATACAAAAATTATATTAGACTTTGCATACATAAAATAACACTTATTTAATAACTGTTCAAATGAAAATTAAAGGCTAAATCGAAAAATATTTAATAATAATAGTTGATTGGAAAATATATTTAATTAATTGAAATAAAGGACAACTTGATATTCGAAAGATAATTTAATTTAAGTATCAGATATATATTGAATTGTTAAATAAGATTGAAGTAAGTATAATTGTCTTTAGTTTTTTAAAACATCATTTTTAAAAGTATGCGAATCGATACTATTGGGATAAATAAAACTCTGTATACATAATTGCTTTTAAATACTATATGGCGAGTGATCAACAAAAATATTAAAGAAATTGATGACAGATTTTCAAGATACACTCTTTTTCTTTAAATGCAGTTGTATAAAAAAATAACTCGTATACTAGAAAAATATATCAATACATTTATTAACATAAGAAATTCCTATTAAATAACATATGAAAACGTTCATACTTTTCTCATAAACAATATTTAAACAATATATTTACATAATACTTATTTATATTCTATAATTGAATTTCAATTTTCGATCGACATTTTCTTTATGTATTCAGTAATAGCTTTACACAGTATTATACTTGCATTTCTAATAGTTTCAGCACTGTGAAAAGCAATACTAATTCTGATATAATTTTTCGATTCACCATGATTAGAAAATCTAGCCCCAGGTATTGCCGCAACTTTGTGCACCTCTTGACACCATTTCAAAAATGGAATCGTATCAAAACCTATACAAAAAGAATACATTTAAAATAGTAAAATTCAAAATTTTATTTAAAAATAATGGAATCAATTTAACTTAGTTGCTTGCGAAACATAAGTTACAAAAAAGTTAAAACACGTATGATTTCATTTTATGTTTATTCTGAATCAAAATGCGAAGGTATTAAATTACAATAAACTGGATAAATTGGTTTTATTATATATTGGTCAAAACTTTATTTATGAATTATTAATTAGCTAATTATATATTCGTGATTCGTTTGTTTCATCTTTGTATTATGCATAGCATTAAATAAATATAATTACATTTCAATTATAACAACGCTTATATTTAATATAAACAAAATATTCCAGTTTCTTCTTTTAATTTTTAATTTCGAATTACAATCCGAATAAGATCTTAAATTAAAATTAACCTTATTGTGAATATTTTATACTACGAAATCTCCGTTTTCTTGTAACACGATAAAATATAAATAAAAAATATATACCTTCTGGGAACTTAATCCAAACGAAGTAACCACCTTTAGGATGTTTATATGAACAATTAATTGGTAAATTTTTATCTAATGCATCACAAAGAGTATTCATTCTTTCCTAATAAATACAAGTTCTTTTGTTAATAATATTTATATTTATATAAATTAATGTTCAGACTGATATATTTCTAAAATAAGTTTAATTAAGTTTTTAAATTAATATAATTTACGAAGAATTTGCAATTACTTTTTCTTGGAGCGATTAAAATTAAATTTGTGATTGTATTATAAACTAACATTAAATTATAAAATCATTAAAAATACATCACAGAGAATTTATTATAGTCGGTATAAAATTTTCTGTAATTAGTTAATATAATGTATATTTTACCTTATAAGTTTTTTTTAAATTATCCAAATATTCATCTTCTAATTTAAGATGCAATATACTTGCTATCAATCCAGAAACATAATGATTAACGGCTCCTCCACTTTTTAAAATACCTCTGTATAAAATAATTTTTTAATTTAAAATACAATTATTTCTTACAAATTGCAGTTGAAAATTCTTGTATGAAAATATTCAAATAAAAATCAAATTACATACGATTCTTTTAAAATTATTGCCACTCGCGGACCACATTCGATCCAACCTAATCGAATCGCTGGAGAAAAAATTTTTGAAAATGAACCATTAGAAATGACATTTCCACCGGTATAATCGTCGTCGTTAGGATCGTCATAATTAAATAATCTATGCGGTGGGTATTCATTTTCGTAATGTAAAAGATTGTAAACGTCGTCGCAAACCACAGCAAACGAATTTTCCCTGGCCATTTTCACTAATCTCATTGACATCTCTGCAATAACAAATTAATAATGAATATTATAACTTACATAAAACATTGTAAACGAATATTACATTTGCGTGTCATTACCAGCTGATATAGTCATTCCGGTTGGATTATGGAAAATTGGCACAGTGTAATAAAGGGCCCAGAAAATTTTTTCCTTTCCTATAGTATATTTTTTATTTTTTTCCCTTTCAATTAGTTTTTGAAAAGCATCTAAATCAACAACATCATCCTTCATGGGCACTATAAAAATTACAAAATTTTGAAAATAAATTTAATTTTAAAAAAATCGTTATTTAAATGGAAAAATTAAACATGGCTGAAACTTTATATTTATTTAGGAAAAGTGAATAAATTGTAATTTCAGAAAAATTAAAAAAGATTTAATAACAAAATTTTTATAATAGTACAGATATTTTTTTTAAATAGTTACGAATATATAAATAATTATATTATAACAATTATTTCAATAACTTTTTAAAATATTAATTTTACGCGAATTATAAATGATTAAAAATATGAACGCTATTATGATTTTCAATTAAATTAAAGATAGAATACGTCGTTTTTAAAATAAAACTAATTTTTATTCCATATAAGATACTCGTTCTTTTTTATGTAATTAAGAAATCAAAACCTGTACATGGTTATAAAATTTTAACCGAGGTAAAATATATTCGCTCATTTATGATAAAATACCTTGATTAGGACAACAAGAAAAATTTTTTCCTAAATACCGAACCTGAAATGACTCTTTTCAGTGGAAATTGCTTGAAAGCGTCAAGAGCTATCATATAAGTAACTTCATCTACAAAGATAACACCGTCTGGTGCGATTACACTGGTTAGTATTAGATGGATTCCATGTGTCGCTCCACAAGTCAAAATCAAATTTTCACGCGCTACCGGATCTCCGTAACGTCGAGTCAAAAATTTCGCTAATTCTTCTCGACATTCCCATAGTCCAGCGGTTATACCATATTGGAAGAGATAGTATTTATCTTCCTTTTCTTCCTCTTTCTGTTACAAAATAAATGACAAATTTATACAATGTTCTCACTTGGTTCGTCAAATTAATTACAATCTCGTAATTTTTACGATAAATTTCGATTTATTTCCAATTTGGTTATTGTAACTAGTAATGAATAACAAAATTTTTGTTTTTATTACTTTTAATAATTTAATGATATCGTATCCTAATTTTTAATTATTTGAAAAGTGTAATAATAGATTTTTAGGTTAATAATTAATAATAATTTATTAAATTGACATATTTAACAATTTTTCATTAATATATACATCGATAAAATTATTATTAATCAACGATCGACAGGTATTCAAATTTCATAAATTTACCTAAATTTACTCGCGCTTGAAAATATAAGTAATATGTTTGAAAAAATTCATTCAATTTGAAATCACAAAATTGAAAATAAAAACTAAAAAATATCGGATTCTATACGGCCGATCGAATTTTTCAATATTAAAAATAAGATATTGCCTTTATTATAAACCGTCTTGTAATTAGCATGAAATATTTTTTAACGATAATTATTCGTAAAAGGATATAACCGAATATTTTAATTGAAATTTGAATATATCATTCTTAAACATAATCCGTGATTTTCTTATTTAAAATTCCAATGACTGATTTTCGCGCATACATTACATCATAAATGGGCTTTAAATTTAGCGTCTAATGATTTTATCTTTTTTTTATAAATAAAAAAATATGTATAAATAAAGAATTAAATAAGCTAATATTTGCTAATATATAGCCGTAATAAAATTTTCTTTTCTATTAAATAAACATTACCAGCGTAAATATAATACAATGCATAATACTTTGTTAAGCTGGTGCGGTCAGAACTTCTTATCGCTTACGATTTTTCAAGTAAATTCTAATATCTGCTTTTAAAAATAATCGCAGTATCAAGATCAAATTTCCAAAATTGTAGCAACGCCTGAAATACCGACCGACCAACATATATATTCCAATTTACAATTACCAGTCTGTGCGTCGTAGCCTTCGCCAAGAGACTACTACAGTGCTTGAGCAAATCGGGTCCGGGTGCACCGACCGAGAGGTTGACGACATTAGTGCTGTAGACGTTGAGCGTCGTATCGCCGTCGAACAAATGACGCAAGTATAGATCCTCTATCCCGGTTGACATTTTTCCGGGGCTGCCTCTGCAAGCGATATCGAGCTGTAAACTCTTGCGTTGGCGAGGCACAAGAGGCGACTGGTCACGTGTTCGCCACAACCGACCGAAGCTACTACATTGCTCGTCTCGGAGGAGGGAGAAGAGGAAGAAGAGTCTTCGTCGGTTCTCGTGACTCGATATTGCAAAACGTCATTCTGAAAATTCCGATCTTAGCTTGCACCGAACTTTTCGACTGCTGCCAAATTCAAACGTGACCGCATCTTTCTATAATTGCTTTCGATCTTTTATCACGATCTTTTATCACGATCTTTTATCACGATCTTTTATCACGATATTTATTACGGATATTGGAAGATGATTCATCAATTTATACCAGCAATTTTACATCTATTATTTTATAATTTAAGCTAATGATATTTGACAGCAGATACGTAAATCAAAGAATTACCGAAATATCGAATTACTTTACTTGTACGGTAATAATTTTTCGATGAGTAGCGATTAACGTTGAGAGAAGCGACGAGAAACGATTAAAACTTTTTTGATAAATTAACTATGCTGTCGTTAAATATTTTACGTAAACTAATTATTAATATTGTTTTTTTGATAATTATAGACACTGGAACAATTATTGCTATGTTGCTACTTAATTAAAACTTTGGGTTTTGAAGTCTTGGTTTTTACGTTGGCTTAAATTATCGTATCAAAATATTTCCGATCAAAAACAAACTTAAAAATAAAAAATTAATCGATAGTAAACCAGAAATACATAAAAATGTAAATATACGTTAAAAATATTTAACAGTATAATCTCGAAAGTTTCTTTACAAAATTCGATAAGTATCTCATTTTTTCGATATAGGTAATAAAAAATTTTAATATCTCCTGTAAAAACTTTTTCAATAATTAAAATATAAATAGAATATAAACACTTTTAAAATAAAGATAAAGTTTATTTTATCTTAAAAATTAAATCTTTGCCTACTAATTATACTTTGCAATTAAGAACTTACTTTAAAAAGTTCATGTGTACATTATGGTACAATTAAAAATTTAGTATTAAACTTTTCCTTAAAAATATTAATTTTAATTATTCAGCTCAAACTATAAAAGTACATTCAATCGTAAAATAATAAGATACATATGTTATTACATTGTATTATATCTAAATTGTATTATTTATATTTATAAATGATTGAAATTCTTAGCAGTTCAAAGTTGAAAATCTTATTGATGAGTTAATTAATTATATTATATTTTATTTTAAAAAATTTATCCTAACTTTATTCATATTTCATTTTTAATTATTCACTATTCTTCGTGTTTTATATTAAAATTACGCGAAATTTTAGCATTTTATAAACAAAGTATTACAATCAAAACAAATTATAAAAATATCTTTTTCTTTATAATTTAATTTTAATATAAAGCATGAAAAATAATGAGCCTTTCAAAAGAAAAAAACATATATGCAATTCTTCTGTAAGTAAATATCACTAATTGTATGCGATAAATGCTCATATTTCATTATATATTTATTATAATGAACAAATTTAGAAGAATTAGATAAGATAAATATATGTAGATAAAAAAATCTCACGCTTCATTTATATTACCAAAAAAACTATTTAAAGAGATAAACAATTTAACAATCATTTTAATTATTAAAATTAGTGTATTTATATAACCTGAACTTCCTACGCAAATAAATGTAAAAATTCAATTTCGATTTACCTTTCATAAATAATTTACCTTCAAAGAAAAATTACCATTATTACATATGGAAAATTAATAGACTCAGTGTTAAAACTAATATAGTATTATTATCAAGCAATTATTAACTTTTTTAGATTTGTTATTTGAAATTTAATTACCTAGTAATTTATATTATTATAAAATATTAAATTATTTTAATGTAAAAAACTTTTTAAAAATTAAGTTATAACAATCACGAAATAAATTTACAATTTATTTTAATTTTAATAACAATAATTCTTTTACATAACATAAATAAAAAAAATATACAAAAAAAAAATTTTGATAATTTCAATGTTTTCTAAGATTTATATTTACTAGAAAATGAGAATAATATAGATTGAAATAATTACATTATAATTAATTTATAAATTATAAATTATAATTTTAAATTACATTATAGTTAAATTATAAAAATTATAAAATTATAAAATATAAAACCAATCAATCAAAAAAAATTTTTCAAATTAACAATTAGAATACAAAATCTTATTAAAACTTAGTCTATGAAAATTTGAGAAAAATTATGCAATACTTTATTTTATTATTATATTATACTTTTTTATTATTATATTTCAATTATTACCAAGTTTACTATTGATTTATTGACAAAAATTTATTATTCCAAATATATTACATAAATTATCTTTAAAAATTTGGATAAATTTTCATTTTCTGTATTTTATAGATTGAAAAAGAGAATAATTTATTCGTAAATAACTGAAAAACTCATCTTTTATTTAAGTATTAATTTAATTCTTTTATAGCATTTGATACAAATAAACTCATAATAAATATTATATTTGACATATTTGAAAACATCATATCATAATAAAATGTTCAATCATAAATTATATTGTATTAATACATTACTTAAATTAATTTACATTTTTCAAATAGTATTACAAAACAAGGAAAAAATAAATCACAGTAAAATTACTGATTTGTAGTATAAAAAATGGATTTTAATTTTTCAGAAAGATTATTTTTGAAAAATAAATCTAACTTATTCATCGTCGATACTTACGTAGTTTAATTTAACATTAAACAATTCCGTAGATAATATATACAATTAATGCAATTACCACCAATAACTGGATGTCTATTAAAATTAATAAAATTGAACAAATTCAATTATAAATAGTAGATAATTGACTTAAAGTTAATTATATGTGCAATTTAATTATAAAAAATAGTACAAGTATTTTATATTTAAAAAAATAATAGTAACATTATTTAATAACTGTATTTCATTATTGCGGTTTAATATTTTAATCTTGGATACAATATATTTATTTCTTCTATAATTATAATTATAATTTCGTAGATTGCATCTATAATTTGAAACAAAAATTACGTTTCACGAATAACTGAAGTAAAACTCATATTTTCATTATATTTTTTATTATAATAAACGTTATTTAATTAAATTAAATACTTACACAATATAAGAATATATTCATTTAATTGGATTCGAATTTGCGTAGTTTAGTTACTTACAATCCAATATTCTAATATAGAACTTTATTACCGTGACTGAAAAAAAATAAATTTAAAAATGTTCTAATGTTTCATACCTATATTGCTTTTTATTATACGCCGTAGGACACACGAAGGAAAATTTTCGATTACAGCATTTAAAATTACACAATTCGATCAGTTGTTTTCGTAACAGTTGCGTTAAAAATTGTTCATAATGTGCCATAGTTTAATGTGCCACTACTTTTGCTTAGGACTTTACGAGCTCGGAACAGTGAGGATGCTCGGAAAATCTGTCTTCTGCTCAATGGACCATCGCCGTGCGTTAGCCTTATCAATTTATACGCAGAGATCAATCCCGAGTGATCGACGGGAGGCAATAGCCGTTCGCATTATCGGGTTTCCCAACATTGGAAAACATTATGCACATCGGGTATCTTTCATGGCGTGGACTTTGTCGGAGGCTCGGCTCCAACGGCTCACGACTTACGTGACGTTCGTAAAATTAATCGCATGCATGACTGACGATCCGTTGTACAAAGCAACTTTGCACTTTGCTTTCAGATGGGTTTTCCGCTTGACTTGGCGCCCCTTTTTTCTCGCTCATTATTCATAATCACCGACTCGACAGTGATATACTATTGTCAATATGGTAATTATAGAGCTTCTAAGAGTGGCATTGTATTTGTTATTTAAATGGAAACTGAACTAGTTTCAAGTCATTTAAAGCACTGTCGAATTATCGTCGATTAGGAGTCGATTATGCTTGTTATACGTTTAAAAAATATTAAAGGAATATATTTTTATACAGAAGCGCTAATGATTCTACAAAATTTGAATTTTAAATGGTTGAAAATTTAAATATCGTCGCACATTAATTTTAACAATAGCACTTCGATTACGATCGTTTATTTAAAAATGCAGAAAAATAAAACTTGTTTAAAAATGTCTAATTATATTTAAATACATTGATATTTAAAATTATGAATCAAAAAATCATATGCAATTGTTTATTGTATTTAAAACTAAAACAAGAATTATTAAGAATAAAATCGATAATTTAAAATCTACGGATATTTTTTTTTGGAATAACTATAGCATTTAGTCTTAGATTTTTATTTCCGTTATTTCAACATAAAATTAGAACTAATGCTTCTATAAATTTGTTTTACTTAAAGGTAATTATTTTAAAATTTCTTCTTAAAACTATTGTTTCTTTCTTTATTTACTTTTTTGATATTTGATGCATTAAAATTAATATCAAACTATATTTTCTTAAGAAATTTTGTAAATATTAGTTAAAAAAATCAGATTTTTAAGTTTTTTTAAATGTCTCTTAAAATTAAAACACTAGGAAATTTTTTTATTAAATATTCTTTTATGAAAAATTAAAAGGATGGAAATCTAAATAAATATTATTTAATAAATTATAAATTAAAATGATATAACCGAATGCAATAGAAGTTGATGCGATGAAAACAAATATTTGCATTCACAACAAATTCGTATAATCTTACAAACGCAATCTTCTGTTATTTCTTCACTTTATTCTTGCATAAATATTTATCATTAAAAAAAAAAGATACGATTAAAACGTATTTATTACTTTCTATGATGTTTAAGTATGAAATATTTTTTAATTTAAAATTTGCTCGTTATGATAATGAAAAAAATTACTATCATTTTTAAATATAAATCTCTTACACTTTCATAATATTTTGCAATTGTGATTATTAATTCAAATTTTTATCAGAATAATCTTTAAATTATTTAAAATTTTATATCTAATGAATTGACTTAAATTTTGATATCCGCTAAAATATTTTATTTCTTAAAATAAAAAAAAAATTGTAATAAAAAATAAATAACTTAATGTACGGATAAATTGAAAATAATAAATAATGAAAATTATAAAATAAATATTTATTTAAAGATAGGGCAGACAAAAAATGACAAAATAATTCTTTTATATAATACAAATAAAAAAAAATATACAAAAAAAATTTTGATAATTTGAATGTTTTCTAAGATTTATATTTACTAGAAAATGAGAATAATATATATTGAAATAATTATATTATAATTAAATTATAAATTATAATTTATAAATTATAATTATAAATTACAGTATAGTTAAATTATAAAAATTATAAAATTATAAAATATAAAACCAATCAATCAAAAAAAATTTTTCAAATTAACAATTAGAATACAAAATCTTATTAAAACTTAGTCTTTAAAATTTGCAAAAAATTATGCAATACTTAATTTTATTATTATATTATACTTTTTTATTATTATATTTTGATTATTACCAAGTTTACTATTGATTTATTGACAAAAATTGATTATTCCAAATATATTACATAAATTATCTTTGAATTATAAAATAAATAAATATTTAAAGATGGGATAGACAAAAAATGATAAGATAAATTAAGAATGTTGATTTTCATTTATTACAATACTTTGTAACGATATATGATATAATATAAAGATCTATAAAGTCTAAGTCCACAACCGAATGACAAATGTATAAATTTCTTTATCTATAGTCTTTCACGACACTCGATCGGTATTCTTTTTTATTTTCACAATGTACAATTTGTCGCAAGCATCAGTTGCATTTCGTTTAACAATAAAAGAGCGACTGTTATAAATCTATATCTGAAAGAATGAGAATTCGATAGACCGCGGATGAAATGTGTAACTTACAATTTTTCTTACATTTCTCAATGCTCGTTTCTTTAGCAGAGTCTCGAGTCGTACATATTAGTATATATATATTTATTCTCGTATTTTACAAATTTAAAGTATAATTAAAATAATAATTATATAATAATAGTAAATGTAATAATAGTAATTATAATAAAAAATAATAATAATAGTAATTAGTAACACTTAACGTAATGTACATATTGACTTATGTAAGATATTTCGTGTACGTGACTTCCAGAAAAATGTGTATTTGTTCGATGTCATGTTCTTTTTCTAATAAATACAATTTTAATTAATAAACTACTTAATCGACAAACAACAATTGTAAAATTAAAATTGCAAAATTTCTATATGAGTAATTTTATATTATTTTGAAAGTGCAGGTCACGAAAATTCTCATCTACGGTAAATATTTTACGTCAAATTATTAAACATGCCTCTTTTAAATTTTATTGAGATACGATAATTTCGTTCTTAACTTTTTTCGTCTCTTCAATATTCTGTACAAAATGGCACAACCTACCCTATAACCACTGAGGCAAGATACATTACGCGTGGTGACGTAATATATTTTTTGTGCCCATAATTAACTAGTCGATTCAAGTACTTTCATTCTACGATGAGGCAGAATTTCTTTTACAAACTAAATTATCTATGTACATTAGAAATTTTCGTAGTAGTAATAATGTAAAGAACATTGATACTTTTAATTTATTGGAAAAGCCGCTTTGGTCCAATTTTATTGGTCCACGCAAAAGATGATGGCTTATGATGCAGACGTATAATATTTGCTTCGTTTTCTTTTTTTTTTCAAGAATAAGTATAAAATTTTAATTTTAACGATCGAAGTTTAAAATTATGCAGAGAGCCGGTAACGTAGTTAGATTTTTTAAGTGGTACAAGTTTGTCTCTGAATCTTCTAAAATTTAATTTTCCTCGGTTCGAGCGACAGACGCAAAAAATTAAAAAATTTGTTCAAGCTTTTTGCGATACACCTAAACAAAAACACCTTTTATTTCTTCGATATAGGTACAATTAAACAATCTTGGATTTTTTTATTTGCAGGAAAATAGTTTTTAAAAGTAATAAAAGGTGCAGATGCTTATCGAAAGTAGATAAACGCGTTCGTCGATTCATGCGTTGCGAGCACATTGCAAATAAAGAAAAAATCAAGGAAAATTACGATTGAACAGATTTAATTGTTCTCGAAGTATAGAATCTTTTTTATCACAGTCATCGGCGATAACGAAACTTTCATTTAAATTCGTTCAACCGAATATAAAAATTCACTTCTATTAAAAAAAGATCGAGATTATACAGTCGATCGATGTATAAAAAAAGAATCGCAAAAAACATTTGTCATTCAATTTGCAGAGATAAATTTATCCTTTTTCGTTTTTATTTACGCGTAAATCCTAATAAAACAACAGTTTACGTTTTTCTTACTGATTTTCTGTAAACTAGATTTACGTACAATATAATGTGTATACACGCTAATTCGTAAATTACAAGTATGAGTTACAATTATTTACAAGCCACATTGAAAATGGCACATTAAGAATATATTTGCACTACAGTTCATTGTGTATTGCTCACACGGATAACATATCGACGTATATTTCATTCTTATTAGTCAAATCGATATAGTCACCGATGTTAGCTCTTCTTTTATATAGAATTACTTTTGTTATCTTAATAGATTGCTTGAATTTTCATTCGTTTAAACACGTTTATTCTCTCATTCGTAGTACATTCGTGACATTAAGCTATGATCACAATTGAACACGGCACGCTTTTATTCATTCAGGAAATCTCTAAGTACTGCGAAGCGTCCTTCAAAAATGTCACGATGTCGCTTAATTAAAAATTAATACAAATACGCAATGAGTAATTTTATAAATTTCAAATTGCTTTTTGCAGATACTTTTTTCTTTTAACGTGAAATCATCGAAATTGATTTTGGTCTTTGGTAAAGCTTTCATTTTTATAGAAACTTTAATATAAAGCTTCAAATATGATGTATAATATATTTGAAAAATAAAGGAAAAACATTAAATCTAGGAAATAAATTTCAAGACAAAATTATTTTAAACAAGATATAAATATATTTATAACAGTCCGAGAAAAAAATTCCAAGGAAAATGTATGTAGCGATGAAAATATGTGTCAATTATCAAATATTGGAAGCCTGTTTCGATAAATATAGTTAAGTAAAAATGCTATTAGGATATTCGGAGTAAGTTTACGAATTTTTAAAACACTTGTGTTCCAATATGGAATAATTTCCTTTCTCTAACGTATCCAATTTTTTCAAAAGAACACTTTCGTATCCCTTTAAAAATCCTTGTATGATTATCATGCGTTCGTTACGATGCAAAGAATTTTTAAAAATAGTTCAGAAATTAAATAAAAGCGAAAGCTTTAACCAAAAATCAACTTCAATTTCTATATTCAGCTGGACTAATAAACAATTACTTTATATAAATTGCATATATACTGCGGATACACTCACATACATACACGCACACGAAAAATTATGTGGATATGCACATACACACATCATTTAGTCACCGGTCATACGGACCTAACGCTGTCGATGTATTCTTACTGTTTTCGAGATCTAAAATGTCAATATTATACCTGAGTAGTTGAGCTTCAAAACCTGTTTTTTAAATCGCGAAAAAATTCAAGAAGACCTTTAAAAAGAATCTTGTACAGTAAAATAGCTCCATTCGGTTATAATGGAATTCACGCTTCGAATATATATATATTTATATATATTTTTACTCCTTTGATTTTTGATTTTCCAATAAAGTTCAAGCTTTAAAAATCAACTTCTCGCTCTTCTTCCATTCTCGTCAGCCTCTGAACAACCACCGGATCAGACCGTCGTCTCATTTTTTCTCAGCGGTTTCAGTGGCTGGAGTTCGCGCTCGAGTCGATCAAAGTCATTGTAATATTCGTGATCGGACTCCTCCTCGGAGCTTCGCTGTCGAAGTTGAGAGACGCCACCGAAGGCGCCATTGACGAGAACTTTGTCCAGTGGATTGGGCGACGTCGGAATACCCAAAGTCTGAGGCGTGAGAGGCCCGTCGTCCTGAGACATTATGTACTCGGGATTGTCGAGGGACGTCTTGCCTGGAATCGTCAGGAAATCGGGATACTGACGATAGCCGTTATTCAGACGCTTCGATATGGAATCTGCGATCACAAATTATTAAATTATTCACAAATTAACGCTTATGTTTTTCGCTCGTTTTTAGGAGCAAATCAAAAGGAAAGATTTCGAATCGTTGGATTACGTTCATTTTTTGGTCGTTTCTATACGAAATAAATATTTTACCAACGATAAAGCAACAGAAAATTTCAAAATAATTATTTTACGAATAAAATTAGCGAAATTAATAGAAATATGAAATTATTCAAATATATCTACACTCGGTGGAACAATTTTTAAAATTTAATTTATTACTCACCGACGGGATTTGCTTCACCTATCAAATCCATGTACTGAGTTTTGGTGGCGGGAAGTTGAGGAGACGGCATCAAATAGTCGTCTTCGTCGATCGGAAGATCCAGTTTCACGCCACCAACTTGGGCTTGTTGATGCACAGCTGTTTCCGGGATGAATCCATCATCTGTCACGTCACAATCTGATAAATTCATCGATAAATTCAAATAAAAGCTACGTTAGTACGATTAAATTGCGTATTGAAAGGCTCGCGATAGTCTCGATACTTTGTAAATTATTTATCGGAAGAAGAAAGGAAAAGGAAAAATAAAACCTTTTTTCGTCGAAATATTAAAAGAACGAATTTAGTGTATTAATGTTGCGCTTTAAGCCTTGGAGAAGAATTAAGCGAATGTTTTTGTTAAATAAATTAATATTGATTAGCTTGAAACGTTTGATAAAAATGCAAAAGTTGGATAGAGATGTAACGAAAAGCAAAGGTAGGCGATTTGAAACAGTTTGAAACAGTTTGAAACAGTATCGGATCGAGTTGCCTCCGTAGTCTATCCTCGAGTAGCTCACCTCTGACGCCGACCATTTTGAGAGGGTCCGAGCAGTACCTCGAGCTGCTCGAGTCCGAACCCGCGACAACCGTGAGTTGTCCGCAATGGCCGTTAGGATGAGCGTAGTGCGACCTCTGCATGGAGTTGGTACCATCCCGACTCGTACTGCTGCCAACCCCCGGGTTCGCGTTCCCTACAGCGAGACTGCCGCCGTGCACCAGAGCAGCGCCGTACCTGAGCAGTTCGCGGTCCCAGTTCTGCTGGTTCTGGGGGGTGGGCGAATCCGTGCTGAGGGAGGTGCCGTTCGGCCAACAGGTTTTCAGCGGAGTTCCGGGCGGAGACGAACCCGAGGTGCTGTTGGACAGCAGATTCGGCGGCAAGGGTGCGCGGCTCTTGGGCTGCAGATACTCGTCCGCCTCGACTAGAGCCTCGGGGCCGTCCATCGCCGAGGCCAAGTTGCGGATCATTTCCTTCTCGTCCTGCAACGCGAATTTCACGAACGTTGTTAATAAGAAATTGTTAATAACGAAAGTTAATTTAATTTTCAAACGAGATCTTTCCTCTCAACGATTCGTACCTGCAAGGAATAGGAGGGCAGTCTCATGTACTTGTCGCCCTTGATCGCGAGATACCTGCCCGGGTCTCTCGACATTTTGGCAAAGTCCTCGGCAAGTTCCTTAAAGCTAGGTCTCGATTCCGCATCCAGCATCCAGCACTTGATCATGATCATGTACACGTCGATCGTACAGATCTGCGGTTGCGGTAGCCTCTCTCCTTTTTCCAAAAGCTCCGGGACGTTCCTCGCGGGTACGTTCTCGTAGGGTCTCCCACCGTACGTGAGCACCTCCCAGATCGTCACCCCGAACGCCCAGACGTCCGACTTATGCGTGAATATCCTGTGTTGAATGCACTCCAAAGCCAACCATTTTATAGGCATCTTGCCCCCGGCTGCCTTGTACTGTTCCTCGTTGATGTCCAGGAGTTTCGCTAAGCCGAAGTCCGTTATCTTTACACAGTTACCCGTTTGCACTAGGACGTTCCTCGCGGCGAGATCTCGGTGAACGAGCCTACGCTCCTCGAGGTAAGCCATGCCCCGGGCAATTTGAGTGCACCAATTGAGCAAAGGCTTCGAGCCAATCTTGTCCTTGTTGTTCCTGACGAAGTCCAGAAGGCAACCCAGAGGCATCAGTTGCGTTACCAGCATCATCTGAGACGTCATGCAGACCGCCAGTAATTGCAGGAGATTCGGATGCTCGACCGAGGCCATGATGTAAGCTTCGTCCAAAAATTCTTTCGAGGTATTGGCGCCTGTGCCTTCGTGCAATACTTTTATCGCCACGGGAATCTTAACGTTCTCGCCTTCGGGTACCCAGACACCCTTGTATACGTTTCCAAAAGCACCGTAGCCTGTAACCAATCGCGAGTAATCATCGATTAAAATTCTGATTTCAAATTAAGTATTAAATATAAATAACTAAATGGAACGCAATTTGTGAATTGTTCACTCTAAAAAAGTTTAAGGATAACATTGAAATGGATGCATCACGAACCTAAAATTCCTCCCTTTCTCATCTCCTCCTCCTTGATTATCCGCAATTTGGCGAGATTGGGTTTGACTCCCGTTGGTCTTAGAGGCTCGTTGTCGTCCAGGCCGGTGAGAGCCATCGTCATTTTGACGGTATTTTCCTTTGCCTTGACTCGCAGGCGCCATTGGTACATAAGGAGACCGGCAAACGAGAGGAAAATAATAACGAGGATCCCGACACCTCCGAGGATAGCCGGTTGTAATTCCGTATCGTATTGGAGGCCGAAGCCGACTAGTTCCTGAGAGCAGTAGAGTTCGCTGTCGCCACCCGAGAAAATTTTATGCGGATACTCGGGTGGACAAGCTTCCGTGCAATTGAAGGCCGTTGAGTTATCGTTCGGATTTCCACCCTCCTGCGAATAGCGAATGAGTTTTTTAACTTAATAATTTTTAACCGCGCTACGAAAGAGGTGATTTACGCGATGATACTCCGATGATATTCTACCTATTATCGACGAAAACAACTTACCACGTATATCTTAAGATTCCTGCATTTGTAGCATTGGTTGGGTCCCGCACCGTAACAACCGCGGCACTCGGGATAACAGGGAACGCAGACTTGAGTGTCGGGTTCAACGAAATGATCCGCCGGACATTCTTCTTCGCAGTGTTCGCCGCGTTTGAATTTCACACACTGCTGGCAGACTTGTTCATGGGTGCCAAAACCGGTACACTTCTTGCAGTGCGTGTGACATTTACGACAAATAGCTTTTCCCGCTAGAGGCTTCAAGGCTCCTTGTTCCTGAGGACTTACCCATTCGTAATAATGACCTGAAACGTGAGCGGTCGTATGTAAAAACTTGTTTTATTCCATTGCACAACTCGGTGAATTAAATTACCGGAGGCAGCGGCGGTATAAAAATATATAAAAATAATCGATAATCGACGGCAGTCAATATTTACGTATATATTTACGTATTTATATATATATATATACGTATATATATATCATCGCATCGGTTACCGGAGTAAAAAATGAAAAAATGAAAAAATGAAAAAATCGCTTACCATCCGGGCAAGGTTCCTTCTTCTGCAAACAGCCCTCGGGTACGTGTCTGCCGTTCATGATAGCCTTCTCGCAGCTGTGACAACCGTTGGGTCCGATATTGTTCTCCGGACCCTCGCAACCACCGACGCAATTCTCGTGGCAGTGCCGACATTGGCCGTTGTCGTTGTACTTGGACGACGGACATTCCGGTACGCAATAAGGACCATCGCGAACGTTCTTACAAGCGGTGCAATGTTCGGGATTGGGTCCGGTGCAGGTACCATTGCATTCCTCGTGACACGGTTTGCAATTCTGATCGTCGGCTTGGTAAATGCTAAAATACGTTTAACGCGGATTTAACAAATTATATGTTATTAACCTCGAAGCGTTCCTACCATTCAACGCGAGTATTTTACTTTTTAAGGATCGAGGAGTGAAGTTGTACCAAACGATTATTAACCAAACAAACGAATAATTATGAAAAATGCTTGGCAATTATATAATTATTCGGAGCAAAATTGAAAACGACGTCTTATTTACTTTGGTCGTGAAGTAGAATTAATTGAAAAATAAAATTAATTAAATTTATCGAATTAAATTATTACCCTGGTGAGTTGCAGTCTCTTATGCAAACGTTCTCAAGAATGAAGTTTTTACAGGACAGACATTGATCCGGTCCTGGACCCCAACAACCTTCCTTCGAACATTGCTCGTCGCATACCAAATCTTCTTTAACTACGAAAAAATCGGAACGAATTAAATCGCGAACGGATGAAAAATTTATCTTGTATTTGTCGAATTTAAACGTTCGAAATTTAAATTTAAACGAACATATTTTAAACTATAAATTTATCAAAAAATTGTAAAAACAAAACAAAATAAAATGAAATAAAATATCGTAGTAATTAAAATATTTTAATAACGATACTCACTGCAATCGGTTTCATTCTTATTATTCGAAAGCAAACTCTCGTGTTCCGGTGACTTCCTAATCTTGTCCCAATTAATCGTTCCTGCATAGCACAGATTCTTATTCTCCAAAATAGCCACCGATCCAGAATTTATTTTCCTCAGGGAATTTAATCCCAGAGAGACCAGTGACGTCTTCACGATGTACAAGCTCGCAAAGTATTCGGTGAGCGTCCTACCCCCTATGACCTCCAGATTCCTGAAGTAGGACAGATTCTTAAAGTCATTGTGGTCGCCTTGTATATTGAGAAAGCCGGTGATCTCCTTGAGAGTACTGAAAACTTCGAGCTTGTCGGGATGCATGGCATCGTAGCGAGAGCCGAACGAGAAGTTGGAATAGATATGCTGATAGCCTTTGAAACTTTGATCGAGGATACTGATCGAGCCTTCGATAATGGTGCAGTCCTTGAAGCTGTCGATGTTCCCCGAGTGGACTTCGGTGACACCCTGGCACGTCTTCGGACAAGGACCTTCGCAGGGCACACACTCACCGTTTTGAGCCTTCTTTTTCGGTGGGCAGGAGCGAACGCAAGCTCCGCTGTCTTTTAGAAGATGCTCGGGACATTTTCGTACGCAAGTCGCACCGTATGCGTACTTACCGTCGGGGTTCGCCTCCCAAGAATACGTCGTCGGATTATATCTGAGCGGAAAAAGTTTCATTTTTTAACGGAGCAAAATCAATTTTTGCTCTACTACGATACTTTAGAGTACGCGTACATTAGAGTTGTAGTAGTTAAATATAGTAGTTAAATATAGTAGTTAAATCTTTATGGTTATCTAGTTATAGTTAAAAATAAGTTGATTCGCCTTTCAATGTAATTACGAATCATTAAAATTTTAAGTTTAAAAAGTTTAAATACAATTTCGATACTCGATGTCTCGAGAGAAGAAAAAAACGATCGACGCGAAATCGTGAAATTGTAACTCACTTTTGCATTGGCGGACATTCCTGAGTGCAAACTCCATCGTCGTAGAAATTCTTACAAGCTAAGCAGTCGCTTTGCTTAGGACCGGTACAACCACCCGCGCAAAACAAGTGACAGCATTCGCGAGGATTCGGTCCGAAACATCTACCTTGCCAACACTGGGGCGAACAGTTGGTCTTGGAGAAGCGTTGGCAATTCTCGGGACCATCGCCCCAGCATCCCTGCTCGCAACTCTTATCGCATTCTGGACAGATGCGTTCCGGTGAGGTGAAATTGTACACGTAACTATAACGACGGTTCGGTCCCGTTATTATTTCCTCCCAATTGATCGTTTTGATGTGGCACAGATTGTAATTGTTGTACATGCCTACGCTGCCGTTGAGAATATCTGTTTCCAAAAGATAAAATTACATTTATACGTTTTACATATATTTTCTTTTAGTTTAAGTATGTAAGCGCAGGTACTTAGAAACTCCGATCGATTTCGATACAACGTTTACCTCGATGATTTCATAGCGGTTCGGTTGGATAATCTAATCGATACGTGTATATTTCAAGGATTGCGTTGGCGATTACGAATAAAATTAATATAATGCGTTTAATTTCACAATTTCTATTTAAACGTTAACTAATCGAATTGAACATTGAAAATTCGATAAGTAGGAAAAGTTTCGTAAAATTGAAATTAATCGATGCACAAAGTAACGTTAAAACAAATTTAATTAAAATTTATTTCAGCTTTTACGCTATTTAAAGCTATTTAAAGACCAAAAATATGAAAAAACAACAAAGTTCATAGAATGTATGAACGTTTCATAGAAGCGTACGCGAAAGGAGAGACGGAAAAAAAAAGAAAGGCTTACCCCTGAGTGCCGGCATCTCCAGATTGTACATCTGACACATGGTGGCAAAGAGGGCAAACTCGTCGTCGTGTATGTTGAGCTTGAACAAAGTCCGTCCACGTATGATCTGTAGTCTCGGCAAAACGATCTTGGGTACGTCGACATGGCTGATGAGGACGTATCCGGTAACCTCGCGTATGTACTGCAGGAAGCTGAGGTCGAACTTGTCGTTCTGCAGCCAAGTAATCTCGAGGTTGCCGTCAACGTACGTACAGTTGGTGTACCGGTCTCGAAGGTTCCGGTAATGATGCTGCTTGTTCGACGGCACGGATAGTCGACCATTTGTTCCGATGCAAACTGTAACGGATAAACGTAACACCACATTTATTATTCCGTATAATTTTTCTACCTTATCGGGGGATACCGTAAGAAAGTTATTTTAATCAGTTCGGATCGAGATCCGTAAGCTTTTTAAAATTATAAAAAATCTTTGACGGAGAGTCGGGAATAGAAATGCCTATTTATTATGGCTGAATTTGTATTCGTTCGCGCGTAAATTTTATACGCTCGAAAAATCTAAGTAACCCAATACCGAGGGTCAATTTTCAAAGAGTTAAATCGGAAAGAAAGTTAAATGTTACGGTGATTTCGCTCAAAATTTAAGAGGCAATTAATGCCAGACCCAATAATTATCTTTACCGAAATGACCATTACCCTGGCAATTTTTATAGACTCCGGCTCTTAGAGCGAAGCAACCAATAAAATCTTCCTCGATAATATTTCCGCGTGTTCGCGTATACGATGCCTAGACGTTGATGCGATCATCCACGGTAAAAAAATCCCAAATCTCGACGCGCGCAAAATCTCTCATCTAGTCCCTCGTTAATTTCCTTATTCTCGTTGGCGATCCTAATTAGGAAATGTTCGGAACTGGTCGCACCGCTCGCTCAACGAGAGATAAGCGCTTACTCGTACTCTTAATAACGGACTTCCGAACTCCTTCCTCACTCGCGCGTCCAGAGAGAAGGAAAGAAGGAAGGAAAATTTAGAAAATTCACGATTTTTCGCGATAATAATTTAAGAAGAAGATCCGGATTTTCCCGAGGTATCGAAACGTCAAGAGACAACTTTCATGAGACGAAAACGCATTCGATCGACGTTGTATTTATCGTCTCGGCGTTCGCGAGCGACCAAAAGTAATAAAAGAAAAATCCGAAAGTTACGCTCGGGATCGTTGTAAACAAAGTAAAGTCTGGCGCACGGTAGCGCAGAAGTTATCGAACGTAAAAAACGAAAACCTAGACGCAAAGTTCGAGCGGAGAGTAGTTGGAAGAAAGGCCGGAAAAACAAGGAAAGGTAGATCCGAGAAAAGAGGCGATGGAACGAGATAAAGCATGGGTTGAAGTTTCCAACCCACCCACATCGTCTCTCGTGCGATGTACCTCTATAGATAGGTCTTTCTAGGCCTGAAAAATGCGTATATGTACGTAGGTACAGATATATAATACACAAGGGAACCACGTGGGCGAACCACTTCCATAAGAGCATCGCGAGTCTCGGGCACACGTTCCGAGTTGTGCAACTATATACGTATATTTACCTGGACTTTTAGGGAAGTTCACACCGTTTAAATCGAACGAACGTAAATGAAAGGCGTTAAAAATGACTTTAAAAATAGGGACACCATTATAAAATCGTTTATCCTTCCATTTAATACGTAAAAGCCATGTTTTTCAAACAATGTTTTAACATTTTTTATCCTTTCCCGTAATTCCACGACTTCACCGTAACGGTTCTCAAAATATAATCTTGCTAATTTATCAATAACAACAACGCATCGATAAAAGTTTTCAAATACATATAAATATCTTTCTTACGACTGTTTGCAATTTACCAAGTATCGAAATACGTTACGATAAATCAAATAAATTAGTGGTTTCAAAATACATAAATATTACCGTTTTCCTTCGGAATTCGCATCGATGTTTCAACCACGTTAAATATTAACAACAAAGTCGTTTCACGCCCATCGCGTTCGTAAAATTAAAGTCATCGGAGGATGGCAAGAGCCTGATGCCTCCGGAAATCAGCAATGGACTTTCCCTCGCTGCGACCCCACGAACGACGTCGAGTTCCGTAGCCCGTCGGTCGCTTGCCAAGGTTGTCGAGTAGTCTCGTGAAATTTCATCCGAGGGCTCGTCCGTGACGCGTCAACGCGCGAAAATTCATCGACGCCGTCATTTTTAGAAGCGCGCGTATTTTTTCTCGAGAGGGTATTTTACGTCGGCACCGAGATACGACTTATCGACGTCGTACGCGTTCCGAGACATTTATCGCTCGCATCTCTCGCGCGAGTATTTAATAACCAACGTCTCGGTGCAACGATAAAATATCGAACGTGCTTTTGAAATTACTCCTCGTCTTACCGGCATACCTTTCGAGCCCGTGGACTTTCGTAACTTATTACGAGCTGATCGGAGCTCATCGAAGCTCATCGGAGCTCATCGGAGCTCATCGCACGGGATTCCAAAGGTACGCGTGTCGATTTAAAGACTTAGGAATTTTCGGAACTTTTTCTTTTAAAATCGTTCGATGACTCTTCGATCCCGAGCTCGGCACGAATGCGCTCCTGCCTATCTAAAGTTCCGCGATGATTTTTCATCCTTTGTCGAGTCTCTCTTTGCTCTCGTTGCTCTCGTTGCTCTCGTTGCTCTCGTTGCATCATTCCTGCACGCGCGCGGCGCTAATCTCGACGTTCGATCGCCTCGCGAAAAGATAATTGCGCGACTGTCTCGTCGCAGAAATACGCCGCGCTCCCTTTTTAAAGGGCGCGCGGACGTTCTCGATTAAAATGGGGAGGAGCGACAGGGGGTAAGTGGAAAAAGCCCGAGTGGAACGGAGGGGGCAACTCGCGGTTGGAAGGGGAGGGAAAAAACGGGATAGTTATTCCTAATTAAAGTACCTGTCGAGACTATGTCATTAAAAGCGCCGCCCGTCGATGATGTTCGAAGGATCGCTTTCTTTTTGCGTTCTTAAACGACTACGTGGCGTGTGCAGCGAAACGAAACTGATGCCGATTTGCGCGACTACTTCGACCCGAAGAAAAATAGTAGTCCCGCAAAGGTTGTTAATTAAAATTGTGTACATTGCTCTATAGATACCGAATGGAAATGAAAATATTGAATTATGCGTGCGCGCGCATAATTCGTACTCGTGTACAGTTCGCTGAACGAGAAGGAGAGATTTATACGGAGCATTTTGCACCCGAGTTTAAGACGCGTTTAAACCGCGTTTCAACCGCGTTTCTCTTGGAGGAGTCTCGAGCCTTGGACGGTAAGATCCGACAGCGATTCCCCGACTAACTGGCGGGTTGCTTAACTCGGTGAAGATGAAAACGAGGGTCGGTTCTCCGGAAAATGGATTCGGTACCTCGAAACAAAAATAAGTAGAGGACTTAACGCTCCATAATTTAACCCTGATCGAGCGTTCCAGGCACCGTCTTTCGCACCGTCTTTCGCACGTACACGTAACACGCCCCGTTCTCGTAGCTGTAGCCATAGCCGTAGCCGTAGCCTAAGCTGTAAATTTCGGCGGAAGGGCGGTTCTTCCTCGGCAGAAAATGCCACGCGCGAAATCGCCGCAATTTGCGAGAGAAACGAAGCCGAGCCGCGGAGGGTAATCACACGTTTCGCGAGACGGCGGCCGGTTTTTCGCGAAAGCTAACGAACGAGAAGCTGCCATGGTTTTAACGAGGGCCGTATATTCTTTAAACGTCGTCAGCGGTCGGAGGATTTCGAGATGCGCATCGACCTTCCGTGTGCGCTCGTCCACGTATATATATATATATATATATATATATATATGTTTGCGCGCGTTCGCGAGTATTTGTAAAAGACGCGAAACAAAGAAAATTCTTGTCTCGCCGTTCGCCGTTCGTCGTTCGCCGTTCGTCGTTGTAGCTGATTGATTTTGAGACTCGCACTGTGTGCATTTCATTTGAGACATTTTATGCAAATTGCTCCGATGGAGAAATGGGATTTCTGTTTTTTCTTTTACGGATTTACGCTAAATTTATTATACGTATTAACGAACGAGGACAAACTCGACCGGTTGAAATAACTTTCGAGCTTTCGTTTTAACTACTAATGCTACGTTTTTCGAAAAATTAATTCAACTATTTATTTATTTTTTTAAGCGCTAAGTCGCATTTGCCAACGTTCGACCGGTTCCAGATTGTAAAAATACAACACAATGTATATTGAGAAATAGCTGTTAAAGCGTAAAATTACGCGATTCCTTCCAACGAAAAATTATTACAAAAATAGTTTTAAATGGTAAGAACAATTTCGATCGTAAAAAAATTAATTTGGTTCATCTCGAAGTTCGTTAAAAAAAATTCTAATTTAAAAACGAGCGTATAAATTAAGAAATTAAATTTTTGAAACGCGCGGTTAATTCCAAAGCGTTATATTTGCTTACTTATAAAAGAACGATCTTACATTATTCGCTTGCGTAACGTTTGATTTTCTAAACGGAACATCGGTATCTTCCTTTCTTGGTATCCTTTTATTTGAAGAATTCGTAAAAATCAAGGATACATCCATTTATCGAGAGTAAATAATTTTAATTATCTCTTAAAATCTGTTTCGACGACAAGGTACATTCTTTATTTTAAGTAAAACCATTCTCAACACTTTCATAAAGCTTATACGACAGCCAGCAAAAAAAAAAAGCAAATGATTTATGCAATATATTTTATTGACGTCCGACCACCACCAAACTCGTAAAATAAAAGGAAAAAAGTAGAAAGAGAGAAATGTTACCGATATATTATAAAATCGGACCTACGCACGAACAAGGCTAAGCCTTTTGGTAATCTTTTTTCAAGTTTCCTGATGTAACTTGGCCGTGCCGCCACTAGATTTTTATGCGGCACTTTAGGTTCCATTAGGGCTCTCCCAAAGTAATACGAAATAACAGTACCTGTTCACCGACGCGTCGTCGCGCCATTTATTTAAGCTCGTAAACATCGATACCCCTTGGTTCCTCGCTCCCTCTCACTCGCGCACTCACACGCGCACACGCACACGCACACGCACGCACGCACGCACGCACTCTCTTCCTTCCTCGACTACTCCTTTCTTTTTCTTACTCTTCTCTACCTCTTCCGTGGTTCGCAAGGACTCCGGGCGAAATTTCGGAGCCAGCGAAAAATATAAAAGATGAGACCCGTAAACGTGCGAAGTAACCATCGGCTTCCTTGCCACAAGCAAAAAAAATAATAAAGATCGAAGGGAGAAAGGGACGAGCTTTTGTACCCGCTATAGATATCGCGGTTGTATGCAACGGAGGCGCGCGTTCGCGTGGAAATTTATGCTTTTGCGAAGCTAATTGCACGGTATTAAAAAATGAGGAGTAGGGGAAGGTGTGTTGTATGGAAGGTTTATGAAAAAGAATGGCTTACGGGAACATGATCGATACGTATCGACAGCTATTATAAGGCTACGAATAAACTCAACTTTTAAGTATTTCTTTCTGCCTTATTTTTTTTATTGCTTTCTTTAACGTGTAAATTCAATTTTATGAAAATAAATAAAAGATAAAAGTACTTTCGGCTAACGGGCAACCTTGAAAATTAATTACTTGGGATAATTTCCGAAAATTTCTAGCTGTTATGGATGGTTATAAATATAATGCGAAACGATACTCATTGTTATAAAGGAATTTACATTTAAGCATTTACGATCGATAAAATTTCTTGTAAGTATAAGCCGTTCTTATTCAAAATTTTTTTTAACGATACAAATTATAATTTGTGTAATGTATTAGAATAAATATAAATTATAAGCTTTGTATTCGCGTTTAAATACAAGACGACACCGACGTATATTCGTGAATTTTTTAAGTTCAAAAACTTTATAACCAAAAAATATCTTAAATCTTACACAAATCACGATAATCCTCGCTCACGGAATCATCACGGAATCCTCACGGAATCCTCGCGGAATCTTCCCCCACCCCGACTAATCTTCTTCCTTCGCTAATAAGGGCTCAAAATTTCACTTCTCTCTTCCTTTTTTTCTCCGCGTCTTCGGTAAAAAAAACGGCGTTTGCCATTCCAAATGAGAGGCTTCGCGTCGTAAAGGTGCGATTTAACCATCGGGCATCGTCCAAAAAAAAAGAAAAAAAAAAAAAGAAAAAGGAAAAGAAAAAAAAAACTACGCGAAGCGAAGAGAAAACGAAGGACAAGGAAAAAAAGGAAGAGTTGTTCCGCGTGCAGAAACAATAATATAGGAAGGGCTCGTTCGAAGGAAGACGAGAGAAAAAGATAGCACGAGAGAAACAATAGATGTAGAAGGTTAAAGGAGAGAGATCACGGACGTGACTTGAAATACTGCCTCGGTGGTGATTTCGTAATAAAAATCGCGAGAACGCGAATCGGTGCAAGCTTATTTGGTCTTCCCGACTTACGTACACAACGAGAAGCACGAGAAGCACGAGAAGCACGAGAAGCACGAGAAGCACGAGAGGTACGAGTTCAATGGTAATAAAGGGTATAATAAAGCCATAAAGGTTTTGCGATCCGAGTGTTTTTACTCCCATCGAGTTTGATCTATCGCTGACGTTACGCGCGAATATTCACGCGACATAGAATTACATTAAGCGAGCCTCGGTCGAACCTGAGTCTTCGAATGGAAGGTGAATTTTTGAATTTACTCGATCAACGAAAGCCTGGATCGCAGGGGAAAAATTATCGATAGTGCTAGCATAAATTATCGATAGAAGAACCGTTCAAAGACGCGTTTAAATGTTAAATACGCACCGGTAGTCTAATACAAAGGAAAAAAGAAATCGGTTCTCCCGAACGACCAAGTACTTTTTAAGTTTCCATTAACTCGTCCAAATATCGAAAAAATAAAATTTCAAAGCGTCTCCGCGGAACGGCAAAGCTGGTGTTTATGGTTTACTCGCACACTTCACTCCTGAATTTTCATTGCCACGATTATCGTCCACGGACTTAACTGCCACCTCTTCTACGAACGGCTATACGTCTTCGGTTCCGCGCGAGTTACACGCGTCTCCGCGGCATTTTAAGCGTAAAATAAAAAAAAAGAGAGGCTCTATACGGCATCGTATCGATTAAAAAATCCGCGCTGCGATAAAGGGGAAACGGCGAGCCTTGGAAGAAGCAAAGAAAAGGCAAAAGTAAGGCTCTGAAATCGACTGCGCTCGTATATACACGCCATATACATTAATAGCTTTATGGTTTATTGCTTTTGAGTCTCTCTGCGGTTCTTTGCGGCGGCTTCACTCTTCGTGGCTTATTTAGCGGCGCATCGACACTACGCTATTTCGCGCAAGGCGTAAAAATTTTTATATTTTACGGGTATACGAGTGCTGTTCCGCTTTTGCATGTAATATACCCTTGGCTTACGTTGGTGCGTACCTTTTTTGGTTGGAACCCGGTGTTCGAGATCGAGAATTTAAGCCTTCTTCATAGATCATAACTTGGAAATATAATTATTAAAGGTAAATTTATTACCTGTTGAGTGCAAAGAAAATTAGTATGGAAAAGCCTTTTTTCCATCTCCGAAGAAATTGCATAGTCGTCTATGTATTTGCCAAGGTTTCGATATTTACATCGATACTTTTTAATGCGTATTACTGCCTTTTAATTGCAATTAAACGTATCCCTGGATATAATAAATATTATGTATCGCACTTTTTTTTCCTTATTGCTTCAGAAGAATTCATTATTTTTATTATAATTGATTTTATATTGATGTACTAAGTACTGTGGGAACGATTTGTAAGAAAATATTTATTGGACCGCAATAAAATTCTTATCGCGCTAGTGTAAAATTTATTGCTAACAATTTTTAAATAACGCCTGTCTTCTTAATCGATAAATTATATTTCTTGTTTCGACTCTTTACTCCTTGCATTTTTTCTGTTAGATAACGCGTTCGTTTCGATTGCGTACCAGCTACTTAAATAGTTTGCATTGTTGACATAAAATATATGCGAACTTACATTGTAATTAAATGAAGCGAACTACTTATTCGGTTCTCACACCTTAGCCATTATAGGTCAACAGAGTACTACAACTATATGACACTCGGCACTGTTTCATTGTCGCCACTTTGGATTTCAAAGAGAAGACACAAGAGTAATGATTCAACTACGCGTGGAAATAATAACGCTCTAGTATACATTGGTGCACATGCGCACACGTGTACGGACGGAGCACGGAGCGAACGAAAGCGAGAGAGAAAAGGTAGACTGGACAAGGAACAAATGACTCTACGTGGAATGTGCTTTGTTCTCTCTTTCTTCCACCTCCGGTGCAACACGCTCTACAATTGCTTTTCTCTTTGTCTCTCTTGTATTCCCTTCATACGGACCTGTAAAGGTCCTAGTCCTTCTCTTTCTCTTTTGCTCTCGTTCGCTCTTCGTTTTCTCGACACTCGTTACTTCAAAGGCTCCACCTTCGGTCGTGTATACCTGTATAGATAAATACTCCTATTTCTTATTCTCTTTTTCTTTCTTCAACTATCAGTTTGCACCTCTCCAATGCTCTCTCTCTCTCTCTCTCTCTTTCTCAAACTCTCCTTTTCTCACTCAATCCATCTATCTCTCGTTCTCCATCATTTTTTTGTTCGTACACATTGTATATCCCTTTTATTTTCTCTTATAACGCTCTTAATCTTTTTATATTTCACGAGTAAAGATTTTTTTGAATTAATTTTTACTTTATTATACGTGTACTTTTTTGATTCTTTGATTTTTTATTTTCAAATACCAACGCTTTTCAAATTATTTACAAATTATACGTGTAATACTTTTTAATATCTTATTATTCCCTTAAAAAATTATTAAACTAACGTATACAATTTACATTTTAATTTTAAATCTTGAGTTTTTTTAAAAAAGATCGATACAAATTTTACTTAAATAATTATAATTTTTATGATTGCAATTTTATATAAGTTTGATCGAATTGTAAAATAAATTATCAAATATAATGAATTTATTTTTATGGTTATTCTATTACATTATTGATATTCTTTTAAAAATGTAAATAACGAATATTTCACTATAAAATATATTAAATACTTCATAATATTAAAATACAAATATTCCGTGTATGTTTTTAACACAACGGTACTTTACAATGCACCGATATCAACAACTTATAAATTTTTCCTGTTTATTAAAATAATTCAGCAAATTATTAAAACTCATACGTGCAGTAAAGTTAATATAAATAATCTTTCACTTACTATTTTTATAAACAAGTTTCGAATTCTTTGTTTACGTCCCTGTTTATGTGAGCCTCTCTCTCTTAACTCTCTCATTTACCAACTGTATGTCTATTTCGTCGAGTCGAGGCTCCGATTATTAACTCCGATCCACACAAACGTCTCGAAATTCCATCTGAGACCTTCTTAATTTTCGCGTGAAGAGGGCAATCGACCAGTGCTTAACCGACGACTACAGGGACCGACAAAAGTGTAAATTAAGGGGACGAGAATGAAAATTACCAAGAAAATTGAATCATCTCTTTCGTTTTTTATTTCGGGCGTCTTTCGAATGATTTTTTTTGGAACAAGAACTTCACGGGTGATATTTTGTTTGTTATTATCGAGTTATTACGTGGAAGAATATAAAGAACTTTAATGGTTAAACTTTTAATAAAAAAATCCTCTCACTCAATTTTTATTTAAGTATAACCTGAATAAAACTATGATGATTTATTTTTCTCGACTCGTAATTTTTCAAACAATAAAAATCTAATTTATTAGCTACGTACACTGTAATTTTCATTAAAAATAAATAACGTACTTATTAAAAATCAAAGTAAAAAAATACTAAAATACGCGTATTCGCTCATTTTCATAAATACTCCTTATAATTAAGATGACAATATTCAAGATGAGTCACGAGTAACAACGCATTATACAAACCATAGAAATAAATCGTTTATGAATATTGATAAATACTAGCCAAAGGATAATGAATATATTAAAACAAACCACATTACATACATTTTCTCGCCGATGGTTTACAATCCTAAAACAGTACATAAATTAACGTCCACGAAGCATAATAGCCCGAGTCCTCTTAATTTTGATTTATCCGGAGCATCGTGTTCGTATACCCTACAACACCTATTCGTGTATGCATACGATATATATATATATAACCTACACATATGGCACAGACGACTTTCGTCGCAACGATAAATTTTCGGCATGCGTACGTATATATAATTGCAAATTGCACGTCGTGTGCATAAGTTAGAGAGGGATATAAATTGTACTTAACGAGATTGTAATTTGCAATTTGTAGGTATACGCGTGTACCTAGAGAATACCCGGGAACATTTCGAAGGAAGGTTACACGTACGCGTACGTATCCGAGTTCTCGAAATGCGGGAGATGTCGACCCGAACCATCGAGAATCGAAGCGAGAAATTCGCAAGAGTGCGAACGAAAAATGCTTGGGCTGATACGCGATTAATATCGGAGAACGAAACTTCGAGGAAAATTGGAGTCAATTGTAACCGAGAAGTAATAAGAGACTTTGTGGTTGAAATTCAGGGTTGGTAAGAGCGTTAAGCTCAAAGTGACGTTATAAGTATCAATCTGGGTGTTTCTTAAACGCAGAGGGTGATTCTAAGGATTCAAAAACCATGCGATTAAAGTGGTTCGGAATCAAAACTATAATCTTGAGGTTTCAAGAAGACATTTATAAGAATCCATTAAAAATACAACTCGACGGGGGATTCCATTGAATCTTTATTTTTAACGTTCTTGGTTCGACTGCAATTGGTTTAAATATTTTTGTTTAAATCGTTTAAATCGTTTAAATCGTTAAAATTGATAATTAATTTCACGATAATTATTATTTTGATTCGATCACCGACTCAACGACCGCGAGTACTTTTTTAAAATGTTCGCTCGTACCGTTCTCACGATTACTTTAAACGCGATCGTTTACATCGAACTTATAATTTAATATAAGCGAAACGTATAAAATTAATATCTCGCGAACGGATTCATAAAGTTAATTCGTAAAGTCGACTCTCGCTTCGATAGAAGCTCGTCGTCACCGGACGCTTGCATCCATCGTCGTTCGATCATTGTGCAACGTGAAATTAAAAGAGAGCACGTAGTACGATAATACATCTGAAAAATCACGCAAAAAGAGAAGAATCGTTTCACGTTTTACTTCTCAATCTATCGAGCCCATCGTCGTCTCCTATGCCTTCGTCCGTGGCCGTCGGAAAAAGGTCAACTATAAAAAAGGGACGTTAAATTATCGCATTTAATGATCTCGATAAGAATAAAACCTACTCTTCCCCCGGCGAAAGAAAAAGAACGAAAAACGGAATGCGCGCTCCGAGAACTTCATAAGAATCTCGTTAAGCACTCTGGGAGCATTCGCGAGTAGCTCAGTTCTCCCCGTACGTCTTTTGACTTGGGTCTTGCATACCAGCTGTGGGGAGTGCAAAAAGAAGAATAAGAAAGGAGCGATAGGGTAGGGGTGGTTGGAAGGGAGGTTGGAAGGGAGGTTGGAAGGGAGGTTGAAAGTGGAGGGGGACAAGGAGGACCACGGCTCATTGTGCCCATCGGACCCGGTTCCCATTGTTCGAGGGGTATATATCGATGGCCCGTATCGTCTGCAACTGGCACAATGACTCGCGAGAGGAGCTGCCACAGCTTCCCGCTGGCTTTTCTGCGTAAGGACGAAAAGGATCCGTTCTTCGGGGGCGTACGCCTGGCTAATCCTTATTGGAACCTCACGGGGGACGCGTTGTCTATCTTTATGCCGTTAGTGGCGTTGGTTTTTTTTTTCTCTTTCTTCGTTGTAAAAAGGTGACCGGCGTGAAAAGAGACGTGGAAAATATTTTCTGGTAGAGGGGATCTTCAGTTTTTTGGAAATGGAAGAGGGAATAGGTAATCTTGATTCGTTGGAAATTTACTGCGTACACCGAACCACGTGGGAATCGTGTGTTTTTATGATCGTGATCTGTTTTTTCAACGATGAGGTTGATCCTCGTGGATACCAAATTTTTTTTTTTCTAATATCCATAAAATCTTTTGGGATAACGTACGAGTCTTTGAAAAATATTATCATTATCATGATTTACGTTTCTTTCGGCATTATCTTATATTTCAATTTTTAGTCTTGTATCGTATGAAATTTTTTCACCGTTGAAAATATTTACCTTGTTACGAGTGTTACATTTGTAAAAAGCGGAATATTTAATCGAAGAATTTTACGCGCGCATTCGAAAAAGAATCACGTGGGAATACGAGGGAGTGTAAACTACGTATGTACGATTGCAACGACTCGGATTCCAACGCCGAGTCGTACACATGTCAGCGCGGAAACAATTACAGTGTAATTAAGGAGGTAAGTATGTTCAATCGGTTGTTTTTCGTCGTTGTTCTTGGACGAACTCGCGAAAGAAATTGAAAAAGAAACGATGAGACGTCAATGTCGGAAGAAATACTATTCCCACGTTTCGAAAATGTTCTAACGAAACGCTGTTCGCCTTATTTTCATCGTCTTCGAAGAATTTGAGATACGTATTCTTCGATAAATTTACATAATTTTTATGTTAAATATCTTCGAATGCATTTTTTAATGCCGAATTTTAATAATTTTAATAATTTCCTCTCTAAAATGTACAATTGTTCGATGAAAGTTCTTCGTTTTGAAGAACAGGAAAGGTTTCAGTTTATGCTTCTCACGTCAACATCCTTCATATTCGTTCGGACTCTTCACAATTTCAACTTTCGACTAAGCCTTCAAAGAATTTTTTCGACTGACTTTTCTCTTTTGTCCTTATGATGCATATAAGGTACACCCACGATCTATCAACCGCGCCAGGTTCGGTCAGTTCGCTCCGGAAAAGGAAGAGGAAAAAATTGAAAAACCCACTGACTTTCGTTCGACCAACTGTACATGTGTGCGTTCATAAATTTGTGTGCGTGTGTTTCTCATGACCCCGGAAGACCATCTGCTGCCTCTTTCCGTCTCGCTCTCTGCGAAATTTCATTTGCATGCCCCTGTGCGTGAGAAAAAGTATATCTCTCTCACGGAAAAAACATTCACGCCTCGTTTACCCCTTTTTGTATACTTTGTGAAGATCTATACGTTCGCAACTTCGAAAATGCAGGTTAACGATTACAAGTTGATCCGTACAAATTCTTTTTATTTATTACTATACGCTTCGGAATGTGAAAGAGTTATTGTTAATTCGCTTTAAAATACGAAACAATAGCGATTTTAAATCTCGAACCAATATTATTCGATCCAAATCCGATAATATATTATCTTTTACGAAAGAGTTATTTGCAAGTTGTATCGTATTTTTAGTTTTAAATTTAACACAGATTTGTTCATAATATTATATTCCGATCGGATCCAAACTTACAGCCAAGTTCGAATCTAAGAATCGAATCGTTCGTACATTGTTACAATAAAACGTACCGATAAATTCCACCGAAACAACGGCCAATTCTTTTTATTCGCCATGACTTAACACTAACAACGATAAAAAAAGCGAATCTCTGAGAAATCCGTCTATCAAACGACGCGATTCGTAAACTGAAAACTTTATTATAAGTATAATATATTAAAAGAGTGACGGACTCCGCTATCGAAAATTAACATCGAGACATTCCGAAAAGGGGCGAGCGATCCGAAATCGTCTAATAAGTCCAACAATTTTTCATCCGTCAGTCGCTGACTCGTTCGCTCGCGCAATGATTCATCGAAAAATTCATAGGCTGAGTTTTTTCGGCGAGAGCTGATTCCGATCGCGTTTCGAACAACCCGTGGCACTGAACTCGCGCATGCGATCCTTGTACTCGCTATGTGTTTATGCACCGCCCAAAAGAGAGAGACGGACGACAGTCGAGTGCACCTGTGGCTCTCATCGAGATCGATCCTCCGATTTCCTGCATATTTTACAAATGTCTCGAGTCCGTCTCGATTAGTAAAATCGAGTGCCCACGGGTCAATCTGTGATCATATTTTTTTGTATTTTAATGAAGGTATCGATTCTTTTTTCAAAGGCGAACTGGCTTTATCGATTCTGCATTTATCGCATCGAGACACGGATTAATAAAAAAAAACTTGTTTCGATAATTATACGATTCGAAATAATTAATGAACTCGATGTAACCGATGCAATAGTTTCGTTTGTTATTTTAGATCTACTCCTTTTCGCACTTAAAAAGTAGCGATTTTCATAAAAAATGGTGATTAATTCGATTAAATTATTTTATAATCGAAAATAGCTTCTAAATCGATTAAAGGTATTTCAACGATACGATTACACTTGTTGATTATGATGTAAATTACTACGATATAAATTTTTCAACTAATTAAAATTACGTTACCAAAGTCTCATTATAACCGGTTGATATTTACCGTCTTGCATTTATAAACACGCGTACACCAGTTTTATCAACGTGAATCAGTGGATATTTATTATCTTAAATTTATAGAATAATAACAACGATAAACATTTCGTTTATTTTTTTACCGCGTATAGTTGTGCTTTTTAAATTAATCTATCAGAGACTCGAACATCGATAAAAGGTAATACACGGAAATCAATTTTGAACGACATAACGAATATTATGTATACCCTGAAAGATCTCGTAACATTAAAATTCAAATGAGATTTAAAATGTCGAGAAGGTACAATTTCTTGTGCGGTCGTACAAAAGCATCGTACGCAACAGCGACAAGGTATTCGTAATATTATCCATTCCAAAAGAGAAGGAGAAGGAACGTTAAGGGAAGAAAAGGAAAAAATAAAGAGAACCGATCCGTCGACCAATAATCCGACTTGTGTTCGCAACAACGTCAAAAATCGTTCTTAAGTTGTCCGTTAAAGTTTTCTTCATTATGACGAGAGTAAACGTACATGCAAATATATGATATATCGTCGTTGCATATTAAACGCTCATAATTCATCGATAACGATAAAAATTATAAGTAAAAACATTTAAAAGATCTGAGATCGTTTGCATCGTACTTGAAATTCACGAATGTCTCGATCCATTTATCTGCAAGTTTTATACTCGTATCTTTTATCTATAATACAGAATTTTATCTATTAAGTCGGATATTTTTTATACAAACTGACATAAAATAAACAGACGCGAAAACGAATATGAATTAATCAAAAAGCTGGTAAGTATATTCGTAAAAGGATCAAAAGTAACGAAACCAAATTTCTTAAATTCGTTACTATCGTTTACTCGAAAAATTTTGTATTAAAAAAATTTTATTTTATTATTTTAATTTCTTTCCTATAAAAATTGATTATTAATATAATTATTGGCACGAAAAAGCTACGTTCACTTTAGTTAAGTAAAAATTAATTTCAATTTCACAATTTCACTCGATCGTAACTTTAAATTTATCTTTAAGAATTTTAGAAAACATAAAATATAAGTATTGCTTAACTTACATCCACTGTGTTTACTTATTAGTCTTTTTAAAACCTTATCAAAATAATAAAATTATAATTATGCCCAACAATAATCCGTAACAACAGTCTTTACCAAAGCATCAAACGGTTCGCATAATCGCTGTACATTACTACTTCAATAAACCTCGCGAGTGGCGTTTAAACATTGAAAATTATAGGAAGACAGTCACGAGATAAACGTAAAAGTATACGCGGAACGGGCTAGATAGAAACGTACCTACGCGAAAAAAACGTAAACATTGTACTGTGTACTGTAAACCGAAGATAAAGACTCGAATTATACACACTGGAAAGATCACTGGCATATATTTCCTCTCCTCCTATTATGTACTGTGTTATAAATATTTTGTTTTATTTCTCACTCGCGAAGTTACGCGTATATATCGTGCAACGGTATATGCATACATTGCAAGATGTAAGATCGATCGCGGAGATCGAAGACTTATAACACATAGGAAACAGAGTAAAGGGGAAGGGACAGGACACGAGCCACCCAAGATGCAATTCGTCGCGGTTATTTTCTGCGTAATTGAAAAGTCTCGATCGTTTTATTACAGATCGCCCAAGTGAATCATGAATAAATCGATTAACAAATTTACGATTCACTGAACTTAGACAATTAATTATTGCTTTAAATTTTGTGCTTTTTATCTCACTGATTTTCTTACGGGTTACCCAGTGATGAAACAACTTTTCGAGGCATCGCCGCTATCCATACGTGTTTTTGTTCTACGTATCGCGACAAGTGTTACAAAAACCGAAAAGAGAAAAGAAAATAGAACTGTAATTTAATGGAAACACAAAAGCATTTATGAAAATTTTTCTCAACTTAATTGATCGGTCGAAAAAAAAATTTAATCTTATGAAATTCTCAACGTTCTTTATTTGCTATTGTAAAAAATTACTTTTTACATAAAAATCCGTTCGTATTAAGTTTTTTATAAGTTAAAAAAAAAAACATGCTCCGACCGTAGATTAAATATTTAATTAATTTTCCAATAATTTAAAAATATATTAGAAATAAAAGTATTGGATCGGTATTCGTTTGAAACAGTACCGTTTTCACAATATAATCGAAATATCATATTGTATAATATTCGTACAAATAATTAGAAATTTATCGGTAGATCTGAAATTTATCTTATATCTTTCACCGATATAAAATAAAAATATTTTACGCAATCGCACCCACATGATAATATTGCATACGAAATAAGAAGGCGATGTTATTAATGACCCAATTAAGAATAACTGCTTAAAAAATTTTTTACCCTCTGCAACGCAATTTGCAATGCACTGTTCAATTACAGATAAATAGATACCGAAACAACAATGATAAAGGAATGACGTACGAAAATCCAGACACGAACGCATACATATAAGCACACGCGCAAAGCCTCAAAGATAATTCACGCTAATTATTCGTGTACTTTATGACTATCAACACGAGAAATCCAATCTTATTCCAATCGCTCAAAGATATCTTAATTGCAGTTCCATGTGTCTCACACCGTATAAATGTGATTCGTGTCGCATTACTTTTCCAAACTACTTTGAAAAATACGACCTAATGGTTACTATAAATCTATAATGGGCGAAACATCGTTTACCGTGTTTTTTCCTTCTTTGGTCATTATCGACTCGTGCGCAAAATTAAGAGAAGATATTTCTCTATATCTGTTTACCTTTCTCCTCTCTCTCCTCTCTCTCTCTCTCTCTCTCCTCCTCCCCTCTCTATGCATTTCCTTCTTTTTTTACAAATTATCCGTACATCCTTATCTTTCTCTATAGCTTTCTTCGTAAACAGAAATAACCGATTTTATATTATTTGCTTGGACTAATGGGCCCAAAGAGGGTCTTATCACTTTAATAGCAGAGTCGAAAGTTTGGTGGGGACTTAAGACGTAAGTAAAGGCACTTTACCGCTTTATCTTCACGCCTGTTGAATTGCATAGTTGTAGGTGGATAACGAATCGTTGGACCATGTATTTTAGGCTAAAAAGCTTTTTATAATTTGATTTTATCTCATCATAAGCTGTTGCTACTCTCGAACACCTCTTCGGTATTTTCAATTTTAAACTCGAAAATTTATTAGACGGTAGAAATCGTAAGTTATTGTAATCGTGTGCGTTTGTTGTGTACGTTGATGGATGAAGCGTGAGAAAGTTGGAGAGAAAATCATAAATATTTGAATTTATTACTTCATTTTTATTATTTTAGAAACGTTATATATTGCTTTTGAAAATAATTCAAAATACTTAAATAACCGTAAACTTAGGTAAATTTTTTGTAAATTTCGCGAGTCAATTTTATTTAACGATCGAACGATTACAAGTATTCGTTAAATTTTATTTCAAAAGACTACAAAAAGTATTAAAACTTTATTATATTACAAAAACAATTTAATTTCAAAAGTTTATCATAATAAAATACATGACGCATCTATCGATTATTTCATTAAAAGAGAAACAGCTCAATTTCCATAATCGCTCGGTCGAGACACATTCGTGGTAAAAATATTTTATTATGCCCCTATTAAAGATAAATCACTTTAACCAAAAAAATATTAAATATAATTATACCAGATTGGAAATATTTATCGCATTCCAGTTTACGTATTTTATACAAAGATACCCCGGATACTTTACATCGTAACCTTACGTGTATAAATTTCGAAGGTACGAAGCTGCATTAGGATCGAAGGAACGGATAATCGTCGAGATGTCGAGTTAATTTTCTCCTCGCGACGGTATACCATTTTAAGCTTGGTTCGATATTTTTCTACCTCGACGTAGCTTAGAGAATGAAGCTGAATCAAATTTTACAAAATACGGTAAAATTTACAGTTTAATCTATGAAATACAAAATATAAATGTTTTTCCTTAAAACGAAGCGATACTCAATTTTACTTATCTCGTAATAGTCGCGGTATGTCCGTGTCAAATATAGATTTTTAAAGATTTCTAATGAAATCTGCAAACGCGCGAATAAAGACATTACGCGAATGTGGCCATAATACAGACGTTAAAAATCAATAAAATAATATAGAAATAAAATATCCTATTGTGAAATGGCCATCGTTCAAAATTGTAGATGTTCATTTTATTAACTAATTTATTAATTATTTTACAACTATACATATTTTCGAATATTTATTCCGTCCAATACCAATTTATACCAACCAAATTATTAACGCTAACGTGTTTTTTTCGATGAAGAGTAATCAGCGTATTTCTAACTCGAAGAGAGCTCATCTTACTCGTTTCACGTCCGTCGTATTTTTAACAAAATTGAGTCTCGCTATACGTAAGTAATATACGTACCGATAATATTAAAATACAACCTTTTAAAAGATTTTTAAGAGATAATGGAAAATGTTATTTTATTGAAAATGTATTAAAATGTTGTAAAATTTTATTTATATTTTTACTTAGTTTGAAAGTTAGGATGAACGCATATTTTAAGATTCATTCGCAGAGATAATTTGCTTTTGTTTTTACCCTATAAAGTTTCACTAAATTCTTGCATAAGTAAGATAAGCATTGGAAAGTTTTATGCCATAACAGCGAGAACAAAAATACATATTTGCAAGATTAAAGAAAATCCATACACTTTAAAATAAATCAAAAATTTTATCGAGGTCGCGTAAAATTCGAAGCTAGAATCGAGAAAATATTATCCGAGCGTTTAATACCCGTTTAATATCTATTTTGAAATAAGTTTTATTTTTCTATTCAAAAACGATAAAACGACCATAAAGCTGTGATCGATATTGGATAATTTACGTAAAGGTTACGTAAAGGTTACGTTATCCATTATTCGTCAAAAATTATATTTAGAAGAGAATATCTTAATATCTCGTACGGCGAACGTATTATAATGATACACCAGGACTCGGTAGAAATAAACAACGTTAGAAAAATAGTTTACCATACAATACACTCCCTCCCCAACGTCTCCCCAACGTCTCCCCAACGTCCGAGCACTCTATAATATTGACACACGAGATAGCAAAATTGAATACCGTTCGAGCTAGATAAGATCTCGTTCGCAAAACAAACGACTCTATGATCGAACACCTTTGCCCCGGAGGTAAAAAATAAGACGTCGTATTAAACGCTAAGCGCATTCTCGTCTTGCCCGATAAATAATTTCGGCGCGCAAAAGGCAAAAGCAACGCCTGCCTTCCGTTTAATTCGCGTGAAAGGCGCGCGCAACAACATCCAACATCGCTCGTATCAATGATAATTCCCCGACGCGCGAAACGGCCAGAGGGTCACGCCTTGGTCTGCGCACGCGTGCCGTGCACGAGCCCTGCCCACGCGTGTCCGGAAGAGAGATTTCCTTGGTGCGCCGGGCTGTCTGGAGAAACGCGAAATTATGTGGGAGAAGGAACGCGTGGAGGAGAACTTTGGCGAACTCTTAACAAAGAGGAAACTTGGCGAACGGAGGTTGCGAAATCGTACCTATTCCGGACCAGCGAGAGTGTCTTCGATTTATCCCATCGTACCGTTCGACCCAATCAAAGGATATATTCTCGTATATTCGCAGGAGCGTAGGTAAAGGATTCGACGAGCTCGAAAGACGTTTATCCGTGATTGACACTTTGCGAAGGTGTTCTCTAGACAAAATTTATATATATATATATAGGAAAGTATATATACGGAAGTTTGAAATCTTTATCGATGGAGGCTAATATCGCTGAGCTCGACCGATCCATTCGTCGGTCTTTCTAATCGGAAAATACTCGATGAAATTATAATAAAAAATTGCATCTACGCGGCTAAAATATGAATTTCTTTGCACAGTTGATAATTCGATCGTTCCTAATATACTTATGCGTGGATAAAATGGTAAACGTTAACTTACGTAATATTATTGAATAAGAAGCGTATAAATTTATTTGACCGATAACTCGTAGGTATTCGTAAAAATATGTTCGAAATATACGACGCGTTAAATTAATTCCGATCGAGCATTTTGCTGCTAAATTAATTATTTTGATCGATATTCGCTTTACATACGTGTAAAACTTTTTGAAATTCAAACCGAATAAATTAAAAATAATTCTGGGTTAATGTATTTCGCGGAATAAGTTTTTAAATCTCGAGTGTTACTAGTTAGTTGAGATTTTTTTACGACTGTGTTTACCACGTTTCAGAAGCCAGTAAAAAATCTTGTTTATTTCGACTCGTAATATTCCAGAGTAGTCAGCGAAGTACATTGACTTTCTAAATACGAGCGTGTAATGGTAATAAATGCGCGACTTCGTCAGAAAAGTTAAAATTTCGAGAAGCGAAAATGGTACGGTTAATTATTATATTTTTCGGTGGTGGGCGGAAAAAACGGTACCTTTCGCAATGCATTGAACAAAAAGGATTTGTCCGCGTTCGGAAACTCGAAAAATGCCGAAAGAATAAAGATAAAAAGATTCAATTATGGAAAAGCATCACCCACGAACGCAAGAAACGTATCCCTTTTCTTTCCCTTAAAAGATTTGAAAGATTTGAATACGCATTATTATGCCTCGCCTGCGTAGCGTAAAAAAGTCGTAGGTGTCTCTTATTTAGTCAAGTGGTACAAGATACTTTCGACGAGAAATGTAAAGATCAATTCATCCTGTGTCCATTATATTTAAAGCACCTAAAACTCGCTGTAAAAAAGGAAACAATGAAAGTAATAAATTATGCATGAAACATGGACAAAATTACGCATAAAGTTATTAAAGGTATCGCGATTAATTTAGCGCTCTTATACCGATGTTCCCAAGGTGAGTAAAAACTAGACTTAAGATTAAATTAAAAATCTACTTACAAGCTAATTTAAATCTAAGTTAAAATAAACTTAAAGAATTAAATATTTAAGTTTATTTTAAGTTGTAAGACTTAGATGATAAAGAGTTTCCAGGGCACCTGCGGTCGAGTCGCACACGTCTAAAATAATGCATACGTTAAAAAAATCTTCGCGTAAAATGGCCAACGAGAGTTTCGTCAGACTCGACAACGGGTTCGCCTTAGAAACCGGTAAAGCTTAAAAAGAACGCAACAGCCTAGAAAGTAACGACAGCCTAGAAAGACAAATGACAAAGCTCTCGTTTTCTAGGCCATCGAGAGCCAAGCTTATGATTAACAGAGCTTATAATATATAATAAGCTCTCGGAGCTTATATATATATATATATAAAACTCGTAACTCACTTTTGCCTTTGACGAACTCGGAATTGAGATCGGCGGTAACGTAGCAGCTGCTCGCCAGGAACAGCAACGCCAGGGAACAGCGGAGAAATCCGCCCTGCCCTACGAACGTCGACAGCAGGGCTCGTGCGCCGAGTCTTCGCTGGCCGAACATGATGAGGTGAGCTCATGCCCCCGGGTACGTCCGTCCGGGTCCTCACGAGGGCAGTCGTCGCCTCTGGATGATCGAGGAGTCTTGGCCCGTGCGACGGGAAGATGCCATCGCGACTTAATAGCGCGGGCGGAGTCGACGTTCCAGGAACCAACCCGACGAGATCTGCAAACCAGACGATGGGAATGAGATTGTTGTTTTTTTTATTTTAGAAGGTGAAAGGCTTTTCAGCCGGGAGTGTCGGTGCCTGGGAAATATGGAATACGGTAATTCATGCGTAAAATTGCTTATTAAATAATTTGTATAATTGATTTTATAATTATTATCGTAATTTGAGAACTGGTACTTTCTTTTATTTCTTATCTTTTATCTATTTGTGTCGCAAGTGTATCGGTAAATGGCAATGTACCCATAGATTTTATTGCATAAAAATATCCTATAAAAATTTCGAGTGGTAACTTATCGCGTTATGTTAACTTAACGGAACGGTTGCTGCATAGGTAATAATGTATTATACGTTATTTTATAGTTAATTTATTATTTGTTGTTATCGGGGATTAATTGCGAAGAGAAATCGTCTTGAATTAATATCGACGAATAATTCTTCGCGCGTTGTTATTAAATCATCTAGATTCGTTCGTTGCGCTAAATAAATCATTGTAACCGTAAGATTAAAATTATTTTAGAAACGTTATTTTATAATGTAAGGTAATAAATCTCATCGTTAGAGTTCTGTCATAAATTTTAAAAATACCTATTCTTTGGTGAATCGTTTTACGAAAGAAAAAAAAAATACACAATAGCTTTCTGTACGCTTTCGCTGAATCCGTTAATTATACATTAATTTTAAAAAATTTTATAATAACCGCGCGTATTATATTTGAAATTTCAAAGTCGGTCTCGAGTTATATAATCGCCGTATAGCTCTGGTGCGCACACGCGAGGAAAAAATTTTCAGATCTAAACGTTCTCTCGCACGGCAATGAAATAATGTAAAATATGGCTACACGAGAATTGTATATTACGTGGTAATAGCAAAAAAATAATGAGCTATTGTAACGATTCTAAATCATCGCAATGACCCCCATAAGATGAATTCTAGGTGTAGCGATTGACGTAGCCTATACAAAAATATAATTCAAATTATATAAAGCATAAATAAGCGGAACGGTCATAAAATTAGCGTTAAATTTTTCGAGAATAGAATCAATGAATGTAATTATTTTAATTCGTAAGTTGTAAAGCATTTTTTTCGAGCGAAATCGGGTTTTCGAATAAGCTTGTTCGTTACGAAGAAGCGGAAGGTTCGCATACATTTCGCGCTCGAGCAACGAAACCAGATTTAAAAAAAATGATATTCTTTAAAAACTTTATAATGTCCGATCTTGCTCGCCTATATCACGCCACGGTCGATACGAACATCGGACGCGCCGATACCAAACATACATCGACGTACGAGTGTTCCGGCGCTCTTTTCGCGTCCCAAGGCCTGTTTTGCCACGGAACGCGGATGAAAGAAACGACCGCGAGACGACGATGAGCGAAGGGAAGAGGAACACGAAGAGAGAGAGAGGAACGCTCGACGAACGAGAAAACAGAAAAGGAGAAATAGGATAGAAAGGGAAGACAATGCTGCGAACAGCAGGTGTTGGCTGGTCTCGCGCTAAGGATCCTCCTGTCCTTTGTTCGCCTCTCTCTCCCGCGGAGAGCAAATATTTTCAGACGAGACGAAGATGCATCCGCGATGCAACACGAGCCAACGAACCAATCCTCGCAATTTTTTAATCTCGAGGCTTTAATTACCAAAGACAGCTTCATCAAATTTGCGCTTTTCCACCCAACTTTTCAGAGACTCGTTCAAATCGCTAATCGAATACATTTCAAGTTACAATTCAGAAAATAATATTTAGCGGTAGGAGAAAATAATATTTACTTTTAAATATAAAATATTCACGGAACTAAACGCAAGCTGAATTGAAACTATGCGAAAGATCCTTTTGGTGAAATCGCCCCAAAGCGTGCAGCCAACGATCGGCAAGCATGATAAAAAGTACTCTCTCTCTCTCTCTGTCTCTGTCTCTCATTCTTTGACCGTATTTCTGTATCTCGCCGAAGAGAAAAATAAAACGCAGTCAACGAACGTTAATCCGACGAGTCGCCGGATAGGTCCGGATAGGTCCGGATAGGTCGCCCGGCGACGTATAAACTTGCCGCGTGCGCGCGTGTGAGTGCGTGAGCGCGTGAGCGCGTGAGCGCGTGAGCGCGGATCCAGATGTACACACGGATGAATCCGCGGGAGAAGAGCGGGGAGGAGAGCGGAGAGGAGAGCGGAGAGGAGAGCGGAGAGGAGAGCGAAGAAGGACAACGCGTAGTTTGATAAATGCATGATATACGCGTCAGCCTGGAACGCGTGGACCGCGTAAGTGCAAACACGCTGGTGCACGAACACACGGATGCCAACTATAATCCGGACCCCTTAGGGGGTGATCGATCGTGTAGTAGTAGCGTTGCAGTAGACTCGGTAACCGAGCATTTGTCAAAAATCTCGCCGACAGACCGGAACGTTCGACTGCATCGTAACCGGTTCCTGGCATTCCGTTCCGGTTGCTGGCATTAACGCAGACCGTTCGCCAACTTGCCGCGAACGTCGCGACTCGTCCTTTTCTCGGCTAAGAGGCGCAGGCGCCATCCAGTTCTTTAATTGCAGCGGCGGTGTACTTGATAAATTTACGTAGGTCGCTTCTGCCGCTCGACTCGCAGGGAGGTGTTATTCCAGTTTTGCCGTGCGTAACCAAGATCCAACTTTTAAATTAAACGATTCGAGTTTACGGGTGTGAGTCTTTGTTACAAAACACAATGAGATCGTAATTGACAACTTAATTATAGGTTACAATTCTCTAATACCACTCGCAATCGCGATCCGTAAAAATCCTTCAATTTTTTTTTCGTTTTTCGACCGCGAATAATCGTCGAAAGAGGTAAGCTGCCTTTTTTTGTGTAGACGGAGGACCGTTACCCGAAATAATCCGTAGATGAACCTAAAAGGTAGACGTTCCGTCGCTGGATCACGAATCCTTGAAAAAATTTCCTCGTATCGAAAGTGTCCACGATTCGCGACTCGCGCCGTGGTTTGACTTTTGGTCGCGCCGCCGGTTAAAGTCCTTCCTTAATTATTTCTCGTTACCATATCCACGAAATCTCCGTATAAAATACGGAAGGGAGACGATTCCGATCTTTTCGAGCGCGATCGTTATCTCGTGGAACTCGGCCGCGGAGAAAATACGAAAATGCAGAGGCGGGGGAAAACCAGCAAACAAAAAATCTGGAATTCTTTACGGAGATCCGGGAGAGAAGGAAAGAGTGATCTTCCGAACTGCTATCCAACTCGGGACGGTGGTGGAAGACCGCGAAGGCGAGATAAGAGTTGCGGCGAAGAAGCTGGACCAAAAAGACGAAACGAAAGAGAATGGTAAAAGAGCAAGGGAGAGAGAAGGAAGAGAATTAAGGGCCCACGAAGCCAAGGCATCGCTCGTATTTATCTGCTCCTTCTATCTCTCTCTGCCTCTCCCTCTCATCGTTCCTTCCTTCCTTCTTCTCCGCCCTTTATGTTCTCCTTCTCACGAAAAAGTGTACCTGCACGTAAGAGCGGCTTCTTTTGAGGGTGGAGCCAGATCCAATAGTATAGGTTAAACAAAAACGTCGAAAAATAAGTGTGTATACACGAGGACGAAGACGACGGTTCTCCTTCGTGTTAAGAGTGCGTAGGATGCTGCTGCTGTTGCTGCTGTTGCTGCTGATGCTGCTGATGCTGCCGCTGTTGCTGCTGTTTATGCATTCATATCCTTGTTCGAGCAACGAAGCCGCTGATTGTTTCCACAAAACGGAACAACCCCAAAATTCGTGTATGCGTATACGGAACGACTGTTTGATTCTCTTTCTTCCTGGTTCGTTTCTCTTATTTTCTTCAACTCTCGCGCTCGTTCGAACACGCATTGTGAATCTGGAATTGGTCGGAGAGATCGCGTTGTTTCCAAGAGCGCAGAGGCGTCGATGAAAAAGGAACTAATTTACCGCTGATGTTTCTTTTATTAATATCGATTTTCTTTATGAACTTAATAACGAACAATGAGCACTTTACTTTCATTTTGTAAGTAAAGGTAAATTTTATAAAAATCGTTATAAATTACTAATACAGTCGCTTGTCGAAATATATTATTATTGAAATTAATGTTTATATTTTAAGCGAGGATCCAACTCTAACAATATTTTATAATCGACCCTTATATTCTTCGATTAATTTACGAATGTTTACAAAATAAAGAAAGTATATGTAAACCACTCGTTGAATACGAGAGCTAACAATTGAAGATGTAGCTCGTCATGTTTTGCAATATAAAAAATAATAGCCAATTACAATGCTAATTTATAAATAGATTTCAAAGTCACGATTAAGAGTGTAAAATGACAACAACATCGTGATAGTTCATTTTAATTAAAAATACTTTCATTTTTGTTGCGTTGCACAATATATTTACCGGCGGTTTATTATAAAGAAGCATTATTTTTCTTGGTTTGCCGTTGAAGAGAAGAAAAGATCGAACTTGCACGAGTCCGAATCGTGATAAAGAACTCGTGACTTCTTCGGACCTCCCGAGTTCGCTATCTTTTACCTTGCCGCTTCGAAGTTGAGAAAATCCACGAAGAAGCTGCACGACAAAGGCATTTAAAACCAAAAGAAAATAACTTCGAGGAGCGTGGTATAATATAAAAAGCAACAAAAGTTAACCAAACAAAAGTTAAATGGAATAATGGGATAGACGCGGTGGCATTTTTCCTACAAGAGAAATAAAATGAAATATTATTTAACTGTATAAATTAATTAAAACTTCAAATACACATTACTCGATATAAATTAAACAATTTATTTGTATCGAACTCTCGATCAAAGTATCCGTTGCTGTAACCAATTAAGATTAATTCGTACGTAATTAAAAAAGTATATTCAAAGTCGTTTTTTTCAATACAATAGGCAATTATTAATTATTTCATACATATTCGAACGATATTCGAACGATATTCGAACGACATTCGACGAGAAATCGAAATACGAACACTGGCTTCGTGTAAATCCAAGGACAATATTTATCCACGCGTATTTTTACGTGTTTCGATGCAATATAACACGAGTAAAGGTCGAAAATAAATAGAAAGAGATTCGAAGAGAGACCGAGAGAAATATCTCGAAAATAAGAAAAGGTATAAACGAATGTAGAGTAACTAACCTCCTGGCAAAGACGAGTAAGATTTAAGAGCGAGCACAAGTTCGCGCATGCATCCTTCAGGGTTAAAACTATAAAGGAGCAGCGAGAAGAAAAAGAAGCTTTTCGCTCTTGCTATGGAATTTCAGGGTACCTACCACTGCATACTACGTACGGCAGAAAGAAAGAGCAAGACCTATCATGTGATGAGGTCGATCTCATGCCTCTCGTGCGCTATTCTGGATCGTGACCAGAGGGTCTTTTCTCTCTCTCTCTCTCTCTCTCTCTCTCATCTCTCACTCTCTCGTCTCATTCTCATCTCGTGTCTACACCACAATCGTGCTGATGCTCCGTGGATGATTCGCAAGCTCAACTCATCTCTGGCTTTTCGCTTTTCTTCTTTCAACTTCTGATGCCCGATTCGCGAGTAAACATAAGCCGATCGAATGTCTTAGATTTACGTTGCTCGCAGGTCTCGGTCTTTAATTGCGGTTTCTAGTCTCTGTCGTACTCGTGATCTACAATTAGAGCTTACGGAAGATGTCAAAAATGACTGAAAAATAAAAGTCTGTTTCGCGGATGATTTTCTTTGCAGTACAAATTTTTTCTTCCATAGGCTAGTATTACGGCTATTTGTAAAATTGTACTTTAAAAATATAAATACCTGTAAACTAATCTTAAATACTATTCGCGGAAACATTCTGTACATAAATCACAGGATAATTTATTCTACATTGTACTCGTACAATTTTAATGAAAATTATATTCAACGATACGAGGAGCGAAAAATCGGAATACTCCTGTAAAAACAGAAATTTGTTAAAGAAATTTGTTCGATGGCATTGTAGAATGAAAAATATGTCGTATGGTAGCGTAACGTAGCGCTTGACCGGGAAACACGTAGTCGCCGTATACGTCAATTTAGACGTATATTTAACCAACCGAGTAATTTTCAGCGCGCGTGCGTCCAATAATCGACGCGACCCGCCTTGAATAAGCAAGTAACGTTATTCCCAAGCTCGCGCTTGGAGCCTGCTAATTGCGAGGCGCAAAGCAACCAAATAAAAAATCGAATCGTGGCGGCGCCTCCGAAGCTTTTCAACTATTACGATCGAGTAGCGCGCGATTTACGACCTTAGGAAATCGAACGACAAAGAAAACAATGCGCCTTCCTAATTTACAATGGTTTCGAGTGCGTCAAGGCCTTTGATTCGCTATTTATTTGCATCGACGATCGCTGCACCATCGAAGCGCGAAAAGCGTCGACACCTTCGACACAGGAAACGAGGTGATTTAGCTGTTAGGATTCGTAATGTAATCGCTGTGCTGTAGAGGCTGAAGAAACCTTTCGGAAACGCAGCTTATTTTCGCTGCAAAAAATAATACCGTTACATTGTGCAACCGTTATTTTTACTCTCGCTCACCGTAGCGGTTTTTGTTTTAAATAATGCGAGAGAGACTCGAAGTATATCCCGCGATCTCTGAGAAATGAGAAAAAAATACGTGTATTTTCGTCGATACGTTTCTAAATTGCGAACTCGAACCGATGCACGAACGTAACGCACGAATAGAAGCTTTCACGGTATAAAAAGATCGAGATGTAAAAATGAGGTAAAGGTCAGAAGTAATCAAGACTTTAGAGGATAAGAACACGGACGTGGTATAAAACGCATCGCAAAACCAATCGATCTTCACCTCAAGGGTACTCGATGCTCGAGCTCGGACCGATATAAGAACATCCTCCCTCATCGCGCACTCGGTCTTTTTCTCCCGTGTCTCGAGAGCCGCAGCGATCGCGCATCGATAGGAGCTCGATTCCCCGATCGCGTCTCGCTCTCCTTCGCTCTCCTTCGCTCTCCTTCGCTCTCCTTCGCTCTCCTATAAAAGCGTGACGCTTCGTATACAAAGGGCCGCTCTCGAGCCAAAGAGCCAAAGCCGCCGCGGCGTTCCGCGATACGGAAAAGTTGTCGGTCCAGCATCGGGCGAACCTTGCGATGCGAGGGCGCGATACGCGTCCGGAGGTGAGGGTTTCCCTCTTCCCCCCTTCGACCCCGAATGCGCTGCGATGCCTGTGATGTCGACTCCGACGGGAGGTGAGATCCTTATCCGAGTATTCCGTGCTAAGTTGAGATACCGTGTGCGAGCCTCTCCGATAAAGAAGCCTATTACTATTTGGCGTATGGCAATTTCAGACCATTTCCCATTTTTACCCTCCGTTCGCGATCGAAACGATCTTTTCGAAAGTGTGCTCCTTCGATCGCTACCGGAAGTATCAAGGAAATCACCGATAAAGTTCGAGTTACAATTTTATAAACGCGGACTTTCCGTGCTTTCTAGACTTTTGAGAAAACTGTATCGATTCGATGCGCATCCGAGAAAAATACGTATGCTCGTACGATAAAAATAAATATCGCGAAGATTACTCCCTATATTATATTATACTCCATACAAATTGGTAAAAATGAAAAACTAAAATGTTACATCGTTTTCTACTTATTCGTTCAATGTTATTTCGAGAGTGCAAAAATTAACGAATATTGAAAATTAGATTGACTTAATTGAAACCCGCGTAATTGTAATTAATTTTTAAAAACGGTTAGATCTTGTTATTTTACATAAAACGATCGAGTATTAAAATAAAATACTCTACTTTACGTAAATAAAAAAATAAATAAAATTTACTGCATACTTCACGATATCAGTTTTGATAAAAATGATGGTTTGACGTGTCAACTTTTAACTTTTTAATATACTATTTTTTTTACCAAATTAAATAATAGTCGGAAATAGTTAAATACAGTATGATAAAAATTCTCACAAATTGTGCATGATGAATCGATTAAATGGAATCATTTTTACTCTGCCACGTTCTGTTTCATGGAGTTGTGTATCTAACCTAACAATACCGAATTTCGATGAAAAAATCATAAAATATTCTATGTGTATTCAGCGAGTCCTGAATACCAAAAGAATAGCCTATGCTATATAGAATAATAAATATATTTTATCTTGAACTTCCTTAGAGTCGGTTCACCCTGCCTCTTCCGGATGTCAGTCCAACGTGAATGGACTGTTTCGAAATCATCTTCGCTATAGTTCCCGAAGCACTTCCAGAAACGCACAAAACTCCAATATTATGGATGATTTACAAATAAATAGTCAACGAACAAACAATAATAATACACAAGTTATTTCCTTTTACTATTAATTTTCAAAAAATATTTTTAATTTACACCTAATTAATATTTATAAAAGAACACCATTTTTAAATTCAATGATAATTTTAACGATTTGAAATACAAGAAATTTATTTTATTTCGTAATGAAAATAATATTTCTTCTCGTTTATTCTATTATCGCGTATTAAATGCAATTTATTTCTTTCGTTTTTATAGCTACGAAGTGAAAAAATTATAGTAATTTTCAACAACTTTTTGTCTATTTTGTAATTTTATAATTTTATAATAATCCAGGCGATTCATCCGTTTAAACAAATTTTAACTTAACGCTAATACAGATATGGCTTTTATATTTTTTATTATTTTCTGATATAATAATTATTATTATTTTCTGATTTCATTTTAGGTCACCTTAAATGGAAAATGTACATTTTCCATTGTCCGTAATAAAAATAATTCGGTGGATATTCCTAAAACGAATTTTTGTGATTTAAACTTAAAAAATGATGGCAATTTAGATTTAGTTAAAACTACTCTGCATAACAACAATGAAGAAGAGAATGAATATATTAGTTCCGTGGCACCCCGTACTTATGCTAAAATGATTGCCGATTACAGCGAAGTAATGTTCAAAGAACAAGATTCAATCATGAAAAGTAAGAAATCTTTTAAAAACCTATTTGATAGATCACCATTACTATTATTCGTTTTTTCAATTTTCAATAAAGTTGAAAAAATAAAGCCGCTCATAAGTAAAATTAGTTTCCCAAACGGTCTTTTGAGGAATGAAAATCTGACAAAGAACGAAATAGGAATATCAGTAGCGAAATTTGAGGACTGCCAAAAGCGCAATTTTGTTACAAAAAGGCTCGAAGATAATGAAGATATCGATGTAGAATTTAATGAGAAAATCAGTGAATTAGCGAAAAACATTATCGAAACTGAGCATAATCGAAGGAACTTGAATACCAAAAATTCTTTGATCATGTTCAATGATTGTGAAATTAACGACAATTATATCTTTCATAAATTAAGAGATCAGAGTGACGAACAAAATCCCATTTTGAAATGGAAAAAACAAAAAATAAAATCCAAACATATTATCATCGACGATCCAACAACATTAGATATACCGATTATAGATCCGATCGAAGAAGATACAGATGAGTGTAATTGTAAAATGAAAATAGCAATAGATACAAACATTCAGTGTACAAAAAGAATGCAATCGAATGCATTAAATGTAAATATAAATGTACAAGCCCCAACTTTTTTTCTGGATAAATCACATACCAATAAAGATGTTTTTAACTTAGTAAAACGATGTCATCATAGTAACAGTATAAATACAAACGATGCGAAAATTTTCAATAAAAACAATAGCGATCCATTTTACTTACCACAAAATGTTAAAATGAGTAGTTCCCGTCCAACCGATAAATTAATTGGACTGAAAACAAAACGTATTCGAAATATTAAAAATCTACCTTGGTGGGCAACAGAAAATTCAAATTTTGAAAAAAAATCAACCCATATTACGAAGCAAATCATCCATCTATCAGGTCTTTACAGCATGAATCCTGAAATACAGGTGTTGGCAAGCGAAGAATTATCGCCGAATGAGAACAAACGGGAGTCTGCGAAGTTATTTAAAACGGTTGAAAAACATTCGTCTACGATATTGGAACAAAAACCGAGACGAAAGAGAAAATTGACAACCATCGCGAAAGTCATGCGACATATCACAGAAGAAATTCAGCTTAAAAGAAACGAGATAAAAAATAGATATTTGTTTCTAAAAGCGTCTGATACTGAGAAGGATAGTATGATGTCTAAGATAGTAAACAGATTTCAAGAGTCCGACAACGTTCCGAAACCAGTAAATTATGCCGAAAAACCTAACGACTCGTTCAGTAACGCAAGCACCAAATTGATGTATCTGGACAAAGTCAATAACACAGAAACAAACCTTAAAAGACATATGAAATTTCTCAAAGGCTCGAAGATTGCGCAAAAAATTACCGCAAGAAATATAGATCTTACTAATATCGACGAAATTAATAATAAAATAATCGAAAATAAAAATACTATGAATCAGTTGTTAAATTTAGTTTCAGGGACCAAAGACGATCCTTCGATCGATAAAAAAGTTTTACGTACGAATAAAGTCGATGATAAGTCCAGTATTACCTCTGCCGAGAAGATAATTGAAGCTAAAAAGGAAATATCTACTCCAACGATCGAGGAAAATAAAACTTTTAATATAATTTCGAAGTTTGAGAAAAAGGATAGGAAGGACGATTCGTCAAAACAGGAGTTCGAAATTAAAAAAATATCGGACAAATTTATACCGATTGAAAAGAGAAAAGATGGAACATTGATCGATTATGGTTTGAAAGTACCAACGCGAAAGCCAAAACCTAAACCTATGGAAACACTTCCGATCGAACGTCTCGAAATCGAAACGAATATCCCTCAGAAAATAAATTCTTTTATCGAACAAACGCAAGAACATCCGGAAAAAGAAATTTATAAAAAAAAATTGAGTCTTCCAATTAAAATTAATTCCGAGATATCAAAAGATGAGCCCACCTTTCAAACTAATAGTGAACCACCGAAGAGTGATATTTCAGAGTATGAGCCGAAGATTAATCGGCAATTAAGTAAATTAAAAGAACAAGATGAAATTATGAAAAATATCAAAGAAAATGTAGCGTTCTTTGCCAATGCTAAGCGGGGAAAAAGTGGCAGCGATCCTGCATCCGGAAAAACAGATGATAGCGGTGGAATACTCGATATAGAAAATAAAAAGGATAAAGATAACAGCAAAACTGATACTTCCAACTCCAAAGATACTAAAAGTTCCTTGATCGATCAAAGAAAAATGATTCTTATGCTTTTAAATTCGAAAATGATTTCTGTAGTTGAAAAGAACGATATTGAGAAATCAAACATATCTTTGACAAATTTGCAGAGCAGTCGCTCGAAATCCGACATTTGTAACATAGAATTCAAATCGAACGATTCGAAAAACAAATTTATATATTCCGCTGGGCTAAGTCGATGTCATACAAGGAAACATGATAAAACGATCTTAACATAGTTATAAATTTGTAAATTTAATGTAGAACAAATATGCAAATACTTAACACGAATTATGTATTGCATTTTAACAAAGTTTGTTTTTTGTCAGTTATTGTATAATTTTATACCCTAATTATGTTATGTATATTGTATATCAAATAATTGCAAAATGTAGTTTGCACGGTCCTAAAAATAACAAAATTTATATTGTGTACACATTTCATTCGAATTTTGAAAATAAAATATCACGTAAAATTCATTCCCTTATGTGTTTTAATTACGAAAAATATTGGCGACCGATCGCAGAGAAAATTATCAACGGTAAAATTTGGACATCGGATAGACACTACGAAAAAGCAATGGCAATGACCAGAAAGGTTTCTTTAACCGCCGCATACGTACATACAATTCGTAAAAATAAAAATTCGTAAAGCCGAGCTTGAAAGCCTCCTTGGATGCCTGTTTGGATGCCTGTTTGGATGCCTGTTTGGATGCCTGTTTGGATGCCTCTTTGGATATGCACCAAAGTCCAGCCGCAGCATCAATTTCCAGGGCTCTTTCTTTCGCGTGGAGCAATATTATACGGATACGGAGTCTTTGACTCGGAGGGCCGCTGCTCACGGGCACAATTACGGCCACGTCGCCTAACCTCCCGAGGCCGACTCGTGATGCCGAATATCTCGGAACCCCATCATTACGGCAACCTCGCGCCGAACGTGTGCAGGTTGTGCCGCGTCATTACCCCGGGTAATATTCCCTTGGGTTGCACGCGGAGGGATACCGAGAGACGTGTGCGCTTCCAAAACGAATATTACAGCGTTGATCGTTCCGAGTGAAAAAGAAAGGGAGGAAATTTGGGAGGAGGGAGAGTTCGAGAACTCGCATTTTCTCCAATCGTCTCCTGCGCTAATTAAACCGTTCCACGCACGAACGGATCAAAATTATATTCCGATCCGTCTAAATTAATCGTCCATCTTTCCATCGAATTCGATCGAATAAACACCGCGTTTATTTATTATAAGCTCTCATCCTAAATTGCGAGCAGCTGCATCGCGTCCTTTCCAAAACATTAAAAACGTAACGATGATCGAATCGACGACACGAATATATTATAAATATATTATCTCGACGAATCCGCGTAACCGACGTTTTTTCGTAATCGACGTAACGACCGCGATATTCGAATCGCTTGATTCGATCGTAAAAACACGTACGTAAAAAACACTTACTTTGTTTTCGCCCAAAGACGGAAGCTCGCGGATACTTGAACCGATACTTGAAGGATCGATCACCTCAGCCGTCGGTCGAGTCTCGCGGAACCGATTTTTCATCGCAACGAACGATCGAACTCGTACGGGGTATAAGCGCCGGATTCGAACGACCTTTCCCTCGAGTCCGGTTCACGAATACAACATTCTCTCCCACTCGTCCGTGACCGATGATTTATCGCGGTAATGTACGCTGACATCTTATAAAATATATAAATATTCTCCGGATCCGTCTCTTTTGCCGGGCGTTTCGCTCGCTCTCGAGCTCCGGTCCATCCTTCATCGGGGTATGCGAACGCGAGAGAGCGAAAGAGAGAATCGCTGGAATCCCGCTGACTTCGTAAATCCCCGCGAGGAGAGCCGAAACTCGAGACTTTCAGGTAAGAAAGGCTGACCCGTAGCTCTGCGCTGGCTGCAACTATCTCCGGTGGCTTTGGAATTCGAGAAAAAGGTGCCTAAGGACCGTACCTAAGGACGAGAGCGAGAAGAAGACAAACTACGAGTTTCTTTTTCTCCTTGTACTCCTCCGGGTACTTTCCTCTTACGGGGCGGAGACGAGTGAATTTTTTATTTCACTAGGATGACGGAACGGCGCGGCGCTTTGAGCACGGATTTTTGAAATGTGACTGCCACGTCACTTATTTTAATTTCGGTCGCTTTGTTTTTTCCGAGATTCCGAAATTGCGATCGCATCGCTATTACTCTTCCGTGGACCCAACCTTTCGGTTTGGTTTGGACGGTTGAACCCAGTACCGAAATCGGGGTAAGATCTCTCCGAGTCATCCGTAAGCGGCATTTTTGCGTCCTTAATTTTCCAGACGAGCTTATCGCGCATCGCCGTAAAAAATGCGAGTGAAAAATCTTCGAGAACCGAAAATCCCCGCGAAAACTGCCTTTCCGAGAAGAAGCCGTTTCGTCCTTTCCACCGCATTCCGTCCAGCACCGCGCGACTCTCGCCTACGGCTACTCGGAAAAAAGAAAAAATGGACGCGCTCGCGGAGACACACGATAACCAGGAGAGGTCAATTCACACGGTATCGCTTCGACGTCGCTCCGACGTCTCTTCGACGTCGCATCGGCGCCGCCCAACGCGTAACGGAACGCCGCACTCACGCACACACACGGACGAGGGATTTCGCGCGCAGATTCCAGTCGACCTACTGGCTCTTCGAATAGCCGGATCCCGCGAGACGTCGCCGCGATACTCAGTGCGCGTGTCCTTCGTACGTACGTAATACACGCGCGTACCTTCGGAGTGGCTGGACCGATGCGCGGAGGTTCGACTCCGGCACTTTCGTCGGTCCTTCTCCCGCGTCGAATTCGCGTGCAGGGAATGTTTGTTTTGATTACGCAGGTATAGGGAGACGTGTACTCGGCCCGAGTGCGAGGGAAAAAAGAGGCTGCGAGAGGCTGCGAGAGGCTGGGAGAAGCGAGGGGAGGAGGTACACACGAGAAAATACATTGTCGCGTGCGTAAGACGGAGCATCGATCTTTTTATTGTACCAGTCGGTTACCCTCTGGTAAACGATATCGAGAAAAATATATATCATCGATGAACGATCGGTCGAATAACTTTTTAAACGAGTTATTTTTTAAATTATCCGCCCATCGAGTAATCATTTTTTAAGCGCTACGAGTTCCTTTAAAATAAACGGCCTCGCTCGTTACGTAAATCTTAATATTAATAAATACTAATGCGAGCATTTAATTTTATTACAAGCGAGGTGAAAGGAAAAATATTATTACGTTATCGAGTAACATCGATCTTCCATCCGAAAGATTGAACGACGATCGCCGTAATTCGGTGTACGAATCGAAGGTTAAAAAAACTTGAATCTTCGATTCGTCGGGAAAAAAACGAATCGCACCCAACCTCGAGGGTGATCGAACGTAAACGGTTCGAATTTGCGCCCCTTTCTTACAACCCCTGAAACACCGTTGGATTTTCCCTCGAGGAAGATCCGACCGAGAGGAAAAAAAAGTAACTCGAGTGCGCGAGGATCGATGCTCGTTGTGCCGCGTGCGATCCAACGAGGGAAAAATGGCGACGTGATCGATCGGTTGTACCCGCGGCAACGCGACCACGACTTCCCGCTGTGAGTTATGCGTGCCAGGACGGTACTCTGGTTTCGCCGTCGCACGGAGCGAAGACGCCGATGCATAAGGTCGCGTATTTCATGCGATTTTTACGTCGGGACAGCGGATTTTTTTCCTCCTTTCTCGCGGTGGTTGCCGCGACACCGATGCGTGATTTATGAAGAAAATCAGAGCCGAGTACGAGGGAACGAGCGCTCGAAAAAAGTGTGATAAAGGTATTATTTACGCGAGCGATCGTTGCTTCGATATTCGCTCCTAGAGATTAGCTTAATAGACGTCTAATGGACGCGGTAAAAAGATTACGCGCGAGAGATTTGCAAAGCGGTGTATATAACTCGGGAGAAAAAGTCGAAGAGAGGCGGATAAGAGTCGAATAAATACGTTACGCGTTAACTAGATTCAAAAACTTTTTATGTTGATTAAACGCTGACGTTCCCGAAGATTGCAAACGACAACAATTAACTATACGAGCGTTTGTATTTCGAGCTTATTATTTATCCGAATTCCCGCTTCGTAATGCCGTGTCATTTCCACCGCGCGTATCTCGAGCCCGTACTTTCGATGATTCGAGCTAAATTTTTTCGATCCCCGACGATAAATATCGTTCTTGGTGATTCGTCGATTCGAAAAAGTTTGGCGAGGCGGTTAACTGGAAAAACTCGGAGATTTTTACACTCGTGCGCGGGAGATCGAATCGAGCGTTCCGACGCGTTCCGACGCGTTCCGATTCGAGTTCCTTTTTTTTTTCGCGGTCGCAGGGAAAATGTGGAGCGACTGCACGTGGCGAATTTAATCGAACGAGTTTGTTGCGACTCCGGCAACTTTCCAATGCGTATACGTGGCTCGTACGCGTTCGTAAACAAATAATCGGGAATAAAGGACTAATGCTGGGACGTCCCGTTAACCGTAGAAAAAAACGTCTTTTTTGGAAAATCGAAGACGATTAGATTTCGTGCGACCGTCTCCTTTTAAACCTTTTAACAGGGTCGGGAATGTGTGCGTCGGGACGAGGCGACCGAGACTCTATGATAAATGCATTCGAATGCAAAGACGAGGAATTTATACAACGCGTGCAAGAACTGTAAAACCCGTTTTCTTTTTCTTCTCTCGCGACGGGATTTTCTTATCTCGTTATTTCTCTGTTCGTCCGAACGACGTGTCACGCTAATAATAATAAGATACGTGAAATTCGACATAGAAACGAACGGTTTTATTCACGTTCCAAATAACGGTTGCTAACATTTTTCCTTTCGAACGAATTACCGCACGTAAATAAATGTAATTTTAAATTTTACGTAAAATATCGATAGAATCTATATCTAAAATCAAAGTACCTTGCGTAATTAGTTGAAAATTACGATAATATATTATATCTGTTAAATTTCTATCGAATCTGCGGGATAAAATTATATATTCGGATTGAATTTTCAGTGAATAAGATACCTTTTCTCGACATTTAATTTATAATTGTATATTAACCTGTAACATTATTCAATACTCTACCTTATAATACGAAAATTATATAGTCTGGATGAAAATTTAACATCGATAATATTAATCATGATTATACAATTATTTTTAATTATACGGTTATAAAATCGGTTTTAAAAAAGCATTAACTATTGAAAAAATCACGGCGGATAAAATTTAATAAAATTCTACCGTCTACATTTTGTGCGCTGAAATCTCGGAATTTCATCTTTTTGTAAAAGAAATATCCCGATTTCAGAATTTTACTTAGATAAAAAAAGAAAATATCGAACTGGTCTCGTCCGACGGTCTTCGAATTTCGCGATCGCAAACGGCTTCTTAGGCCAGTCTAACTAATCCCCGTCGTATACGCAGCCTCGGCGGCACCTGAAAAAGTACCAAAAAAACGATAAAATTGCGAAGCGACATCGTAACCGTTCTAATCCTCTTAGGCTCGATAAGACACTCGTATAGGTATAAAAATCGACCGGGTATCCTTCGCCGACGGAGCCGAGATACGCGCATTCGTGCGTGCGTAGAAACGCAAACGGAACCGAAAGCCTCGAGACGCGGAGGTCGATGGAGAAAAAGAAGAGAAAATAAGAGAAAATAAGAGAAAAGAAGAAAGAGATAAGGGCCGTGAGTACGCGAATACCAGAATAAAGTAAGGCGAACGACACCGAGAATTTTGACGCGCATTTACGTGTAAGCCAAGTACGAAACGCGGACACGAAAGTGTCGAGGCGTCGGGAGCCACGACACCTTGACGTTCCTCTCGTACGTCCTCTCGTACGGCGACTTGGTTCTGCGGTTACGGACTTACAGACGTACACGGGTGTCATAAAATTGGATGTATCAGAAAAGGCACTTAAGACTTCGAAAATTCATAAGAGTCGTCGGGAGCTGCGCTCGAGCGACTCGCCTCTTTTTTTTTATCCTCTTTTCCCGCAAAAAATAAATGAGGGAAGAACGTACTCGCACTCACACGCGCGCATGCGTTTAAGTAGGAAAAGAGATAAAGTTGAAAAAAGATAATTTGTACCGAGAATTCTAGGTATTTACATACCAGTTTTCTATATTTTCATAACATAAGATTTAAAAACCTGTATAGGGCTTATTGAATGCTACCTTTTTGCGTTTTTTTTTTTGAAATTTTTTTAAACTTTTACATAGTAAAATTGAATATAAATGTAAGAAGAAAAATATCGAAGAATCGTTTAACTAGCGTTTTTTTTTAAATATTTCCTCGTTTTTTAATACCGCGAGCTGAACCGAGTTGTAAATTACCAAGAAACTGAATTCTTCGAGAACTAAATTTACCGAGCGTTTTCGAAAAAAATGTATTAAGGCGCGTAACGAGTCGCAGCCGAATATTTTTACCGTAACAAACGAAGCTGGTAATTGTACGTTGATGCTTCATAAGCGCATTGTACGATTACTCTAAAAATAAGGTTGTTTATTTACTAAGTGGTATATCAGTCACTGCAACGACCTTGAATCCCCCCCTCCGCGCTAATTGAGTGGGCATTGATACGTCCGCTATAAATCGATTCCCTACTTTATAGCTTACGCGCATCTTTGCGCAAGGAATGCAGACTACTCCGATATGCGATACTTCTTTTATTTTACAATCCATGCCCTCGTCGGGACATCCTCTTCTCTGTTTCTCAGCTTTCTTCCCTCTCTCTCTCTCGATATCTCTTACGTTTCCGCGAGATATATTAAACATTCGAGTATATTCCTTTGAAGATTATCATCGCATACTTTTAAAACATTGTACGATACGCGTTGGTAAGTCGCATTTTCTTATGTACCAATTTGTATAACCAACATGAAAAATTGATATATTCCGTACCGATGAAAAGATATTTTAGTTTTTGCGACTTGCTCGTATTCTCGTTCAAGCTTGAAAAAATTGATCCTTAAACTATGAATCTTTACTTTTAGTCATTAAACGCGTGGCAACATCTTGTTTTAATTTATAAAAAATTAATGTATACAGTCACATAATAATCTATATGTGTATATAACAACGTTAAATTCGAACAAGAAATTAAATCAATTTTGAAATTAATTGCTTCATTTACTTCTTCATAATCAATCTTTCGATCATGCAAATCATTACTCACGAAGGTTGAATCGTTTTTCCCTGTTAAAATCAAAGTTACAACCTTTCTCTTTTTATTAAATATTTACTCCTTACAACATTTGCCAATCTCTGCGTACATATCATCGTCATTATTTTCACGCTCGATCATTAAACAACTCCGCGAGCATTGCAGTAGTATAAAGCAACGAATTGCTTTTGCGGCTTCCCGCTTTCGAGAGATAAATGTATGTAAAGAAAACTGCTATGACTCGTATAAGGAGACTAATGAAACTACCCGTTAGCGATTCCTTTCTCCCCGTTTCTCAAATCTTACAACCATTGCTGTATTTCCCTGCCTTTACAAGCGAATAATACATTATCTTGAAAAATATGAAAATTTATTCCGTAATTTACCATTCGTTTTTTATACGTGTAGACCTAATTAAAATATACGCTTCTCCTACGTTGTTGACATTACCGATACGAAATATGCTATACTCCGAGTCGTACGTCCACAATTTCGTTCTTTATTTAAATTACGATTTGCAACAAAAGTTTTATTTTCATCTTGTATAAAGTTCACTTTACGTACAATGTAGATTTATTAGATTTGAGTTTGAATTTGCAATATTTTACATTTCGCGCTTAATATAAAGGAAACTTTTCTTTTCTCCCAATTAACGTTCTCGTTCAACTACACGTTCATAAATAATATCGAAAGCGCGTATTTCTTTCGGAGGAGAAACGATCTTAATTTTTAATTATTTACGCAATCCTTCAAAATATATCATAAAGCGAACAAAAAGTTGTTTTCTCGTAATACGTAGTATTCGAACAATTGAATTAAAATCGATATAAAGAATACCATTGGATTGTTAGCGGATATAATTGGACTCGACAACGGCTTTCGACAATACGAGTAATCAACGTTCCCAAGATACAGAAAATTTTTTAACGTACGATTCTCGACGCACTACTTTCTAATTTCTTCAAACGATTATTTTCGCATCGAGTCTCGACTTTCTCCGAGTTCACGAGCATAGCAACGAACCTGAGCTTTCGACTTTTCATAATCGATTAAAAAATCGTTGTATAACGCGCAGAAACAGGTACGTCCGTCTCTTCGGAAATCAATGTTCCGATTCGCGATTGAATCGAAGGAAGGTTATCGATCGCGCGACTCTCGGGAAAGGTTAAACTGTCAACTACCGTTGTTATCTCGCATCGACGAACGACGCGAGGACGAGCGATGAAATGCATTTATTCAGGATATATCCGACTCGGCGGTCCAACGCGCGGGAACACCCAGAGAGGAAATCTCAAAGACGGAGAGGAACCCAACGGAGCCTCGTTACGAGAGCAGTCGAGCGTAACTTAGCCGGTGCTCGGACCGATATAGGACGATATAGGACCACCCCGAGCAAACCGATCGCTTCGGAAATCGAAGAACAATGTCTCTCGAACGCTCCATCGGAACAACGCACGAGGGAATCAAGGCCCGACGCGAATCTGCACGCGCGGATTATGAAACAGGTTTTCAATGACCGTTCGAGATCTCCGGATACCCATTCCCAACGGTTATCAATCTTGTTATCCGATGGTGGAAAAAAACGTTTCTTACGAAAGCGAATGACTTCGCGTTCCAAGTTAAAAATTAGAAACGTCATTTCTTTAAATTCATACTCCGAGCGATACGATCGCTGCTTTTCAATAAGAAGAATCACGATCGAGTACAGTTCGGTAAATCTATCCTCTTTTGTAAAGCTACCGAATTTATAGACTGCTTTAATTTCAATGGTCGCTATCCGGTTTCTATCTTTCGCTGGCACTCGCGCACAATAACGAAAGAGCCTCGGCTAGAAATGACCAAAAAAAGAATAAGCGCGAATAAAAGAACGCAAAGTCCGAGTCTTGGTCGTCGAGTTACGATCGGCTAGCGTACGGTGCTAGGCAAGATCGGAAAAACCAGCGGGTTATTATCTCCCTCTCGTGGTCCTCTATCCCACCACTCGATGAGGAGCAACAAGGCTCTCTTTCGCTCCATCTAAGTCTTCACCTTCGCTCGCCCATACGACATCTCCACAGCTGACTCGGACGAAAGCGTCGGATGATGTCAGAGTCGGAGAGCGATAAAGAGAGAGAAGAGATCGACACCCACTTGGCGTAAGCGCGAGAGCACGAGCCGACACCCACACGATGGGCTTCTACGTCACGAGAGACGCTGATTATACCGCGAGGTATATTACAAACGGTGGATGCGGACGGAAGAGCCTTTCGCTCGTTGTCACCGAGACGCGCGAGCATCTCTTCCGTTTTCTCTGGCTTTGACGCGAGCTGTTTCGTTAGCAATTATTTAAGCGAGGTGAGACGACGCTCGTGCTAATGTCGATCGATCCATCCATTTTTAATACTTAACTCTTCGCGAGAACGAAGACGACGGTGCGAGGAAAAATTGGATGGAAAAATTGGATGGAAAAATCTTCTTTGGGAACCAAAACAATTTTTATTCGAAAAAATAAGGTACGAATGAGTAAAAGTAATCGAAATACTTCCTATCCTTTTTCTACTACGAATTCGGAAGGAATTCTCCGGTGAAATAAAACGCGAACGTAGAAGGTAAATCTAAATAAAAGAAGGTATCTACCTTCGGATCCTGACGGTGCAACAACTTGGACGGTTATTCGTAGCGCGTGCACCAAAGATTTAAGTACCTATAGCCATAGCCAAGTAGAAGATGACTGTTCTCCCATCTCTTTGTCTTCTCATACATATGCTTCGTTCGATGATTTCTCCTACGCGTTGTGCGAGTGAAATCAACGCCAGCATTGCTCAAGCTACGCGTCTGTTTTCTTACGGTAAACATCGCGCGGATATCCCTTATTGTCTTTCAAAGTGGAAATCGTTATTTCCGTTCTCCCTTTTCCTGGGTTCTTTTTGTCGATGGGAAAAGCGTAATGTATATATTAACCTTTCGCTATTGAATGGTAGTTTGAATTTAAAAAACGTAAAAAGTAAATTTCCTTTGGTGTACAACCGAGAGGTTTGTAATACACGGTAAAGTTACAGTGATCGAATGGAAAAAAATATATTCTTCTTGTAATAAATACTATGATATAAATATCCTGATATATTCTAAAAATATTTTCTACGCGCATCCGAGAAAACATAATTTTATTTTTATTATGCTTCTAAATCGTATTTAATCGAATTTAATCTATACGCGAGACGATTAAAAAAAGTTCCCTAAAAGCAAATTACATTTAAATTATGATACGTAATTGGTCAAAAAATCATCTACTAAGTGGCTTTACAAAGAATTAATTGATGTGCAACAAGAAATTATACGATTAAATATATATATATGTATATAAAAGAACGAATTGAATAAAAATCGAATTACAAGTCAAATTAGCTGAAATGCGTGTTTCGTATCTATATTGACATGCTGGAAAAAGAAAGTCCTACATAAATACATATTTGGAAATATTTTGTCTGCAACTACGAAACCCTAGTTCTAAAAACAAATGTTTAACGCCTTAAATTATTCCAAAGACGTACGTTTACTATATTTAATTTCCTTAAATAATTAAAATATCGTGAAATAAATGTTTAAAAAAAAAATAAAAACTTGTTTCGTGTGAAAAAAAATTATCCATTTACGACACACTTGCGTTAAAAAAATATAAGGTAATGATGAATGTTTGACATAACCATACTGTGTTTATTAATATTATACTTTTGGTAATAAAAGTTATTTAATCGTTAAAATTTATTTTTAAATGCAAATAAATCGACCCATAATTTTAAATTTATTTCATTTTCCATTTTCTTGCGCAATAAATGTATGTAAATACGTAAATTGTTATGCTTTTACAACTGAAAAAACCACTTCCTCCACATAAAAGATATTGCTAAAGTAATATAACATAATTCAAAGGAGCCCACATAAATTAATTAAGTAATAATATAAATGTTAATAATAATCTAAATACTAGTTTACTTACACAGATCGTGATATCAATCTACGAGGTACGGTATAATCGCAAAAGAATTTTCTAAATTTGGCTCGAAGATAAGAAAAGCAGCCGTCTTGGATAGTTGGAGTACTACACGAATAATCGTTCAAAAAATTGATGTCCAACCATACGAATCGACAGCTACATTTGCCCACCCGTCGCGAATAGAGATCTGAAATTTAAAAAATACGTATTTATTAAAACAAAAAAGAAACTTTGTTCAGTTGCGTGTACTATAAATTAAATGTTTTATGGATTTTTTATATTTGAGCTACAAACATGGATTATAATTATGCACGTATCGATGCGACGTCAATTTAAATTAACTTTTTATTTAAATCTTGCATAATACTCTTTTTCTAAATTCTGTTCTTTTAATAACACGAGCGCTTTATTTATATTTATACAGCTTACAAGTTTTTAATATGTTGTTTTTGACACGTAACTTTGATAACAAGTTCGTTGCCGTAAGGTTTTAAAAATAAAAAATAATTTAATCAGTTGAACTAAATCGTTGTTAAGTTTAAACTCAATCGTTTAAACAATTCATATTGGATATTAATTTGTAAATAATGTGAAAGCGTAGATAAATAATACATGTTTCGAGCGTAGACTTTAATCATCTCATCAATTATGTAAATCAAACAAAGAAAACGCTAAAAAATGGATTGGGCAAGGACGTTTGGAAACTGCGCCTTTGCAATGCACTTTACCATGATCGGGATAATCGGTTTGCATTTTCTATACCGTTCGATCGCCTATAAGTGGATACCTGTACACGTACGCAAGCAAAAAGAAAATACATAATACGCGTCGGCGTTTATTGTGTCACGGAAGAAAGAAAAAGTAAAATCGCGCGACGCGGCATCTGAAAAATATACAAAACAAAAGAGATTCTTTTCTCGTAATTTCGAAATTTTCAGGACTAACGACTTAGGAACAATTAAGTCAATGCACGGAGACTCGGGTAGGCGAAATAAAAAAGAAAAAATCACGACTGATTGCGACAAAGGAAGGGTCGAATAACGGAACTTTGAAAGGAGGATGAATACAAGCGCAATTCATAAGCTTTAGCGTATCGCGATAAATGATTTATAAGGTGTACTTTGTCCCTGTTTCGAGGCGTTTTTACGTAAATATTAACGTTAAACTATGCGTTAAGATTAAAATGCCTTTTACGTAAGTTACGCAGTTCTGGAAAAATTTATATTAAAAAAAAAGTGATTACTTAATAACTAAAACCGATGCACAGCCACCAAAGATATTTTTAGCAGGTAAATTAATTTCGTTCGCTTTTAAAAGACGCACATTCTACCATCGTGCAAAAAATGTTCAAATCAATCCACTAATGTTACTCAACGTAATAAAATACTTGGTGTTACGCGGTAAAACGAACGAGCGAGACGAAAGCATTGAAACTTCAGCAGCTCGAGCGCATGTGAACGATTATCAAGAGTAACGTCGCCTCGTAATCGGCTCGAAAAACGCATACGTGGGAACGTCGCGGCGTCGCTGCCATTCTATCCGTTTCTTATAATGAAATAAAGCACTGGACTCCGTTTCACGATTCCCGGTGCTCCGATAAATATTTGAGAGGCGGGCTACGCCGCCCAAAGCGCAACAACGATCGTCGAAAAGAAACGAGGAGATGGGAATCCGCGATGACGCGCGACTTTTTTATGCAACTGCTGGAGCTCCTTTATAGATGGTCATTCGAAGCATTCGGTTGAGTTGAAAATAACAAGGATGTCTTAGCCGTGTAATAAGAAACGAAGAATACACTGTTGTACGAACACCTTCGACACGTGTCCACCCCTCTTGCCTTTTCTTCTACTTCATCCCACTCTATAAATTACGCGAACTAAGAAGCCAGCCCTTAAAGCGTATAATTTACGGAACGGTAACCTTAATTAAAGTGATTTGTACTCCTAAAGCAAAGACGCGACTGATATATATTTCCTCGTAAACCACGGGATTATTGTTTTAAGTTTTTACATGTTTGTTTCATTAGTTAAAATTATGCGCGTGTATATTTACGACATATAACTCGAAGGTTCTTAATAAAACAAATAACATTATTGCAAGAGTTCAACGTTCAACAATATTTTCTCGAGCTTCGTTTCTGTTTTTTACCGTCGCGCGTACATAAAATTATACAAAATACATAATTTTCCGTTATTAGCCAAAGACCTACGACGGCAGTAATTCATTCTTGATACGTAACGAATAACAGATATTTATAATAATAAAGTTTAAACTTCGAAATTCGGTTCGAAGGATCGAAATTTGCAATTTGAAGTTTGCAACTGTAAGCGCATCTTCGAAAAGTATCGGTATCGTAACATTTAAAAGCGGGAAGCGAAATGCAATACTCGAGTCGCGTGCGATCCTTGCGGCGCTCTTATAAGCCTTGTTCTCTCCTTCTCTCCCTCTCTACGTTGCTCCTTCTCGTTCTTGCTTCTCCCTTCAATTAGACGCGACATGAAGCGAGAACGAAAAAGCCAAGTTGGCGGGATCTCGGGCGCACATATCGAGCATTAACATAGCCCGAGCTCGGTTCGCAAAAAACACTCGGATTTCACAAAAGTGAAGGACATTCCGGGGCGTCTTCGACGCGATGTCCCGAGAATCGAAGCGATCGCGCCTACGGCGATTGATGCTCCAATTAAGGCGACGACGTTATCGGCGCGCCCGATGGCGTCTTCATCGGCGCGACGCGACCCGCATCGGCAATGAGAGAGAACGCGTCGGGATTTTCGAGCTTCGTTCAGGAAATCGAGTTTAGATAATTTCGACAAAAAAGCCCGGATTAAGGCACCGATCCAAGGGGCGAACCGCGTAACAATCCGCGACCGAACGAAAAAGTTTCGATGTTTTAACGAGCTCGTTAGCAATTGATAAACCTATTTTTACGTTTTTTTTTTTCAGGGTATTTAGGATTAGTATTTAGATTAGATTTTTTATTTGCGTTGGTGCTTTTACGCTTTCACCAAAGCCACTCGAACTGTACGGAAAATCCGCGTTTTCGAATATAATTTCATGGAAATAATATATAAAGTTGATATAATAGCGATCCTGGAAAGAAAATTCTTTTGGCTAATCTTATCACCTGTGTTTTTTTTGAGCTTTTTGTCACAATTATAGAACGAAATTAAGAAAGAACAAGCGTTAAAATAAGCAACAACTTGAGAGGTCTCGTAAGGTAACCCATCCGTAATGGCATTAAGTATTCTCGAAACGGTGTTTTAGGCATTAAGAAAGGGACGGACATTAATGAGCAGTTTGTTGAGCCCGTGCGGTAGGTTCGGACCGCATCGCGCAATTGCGACCGATTATGTTCGGTGTGCTTAATTACCGTGTATTATCAGGACGCCACCGCTACACCAGCATCGACTTACGCAAATACACACCGGGGCAATTAGCCTGGAAAAGCGAATCGGAGTTTCCGGCCGTGGGCGATCGGTTACCTCTTTTGGAAGTACTCCGGTACTCGGTGGGATTATATTTTTACCTTTTACTCTTACTTTATCTAGGATTAGAGCTCGTATTCAACTTATAATTAGTCGCGTTATGAAGGAACGAGAAACTAGCGACTTTCGATCGGGAAATGAAGGAACGAATAAAAAGTACTAAAGAACCGAGTCCAATGTTTTGTGTGAGAAGAATAATGCTGATTCGTGGATATTGGTATACTTAAAACTCTAAAATAATCGTTCGCATCCAAGAATTATTAATGACATCGTTAGTGTAATGACATCGAGTATCGATCGATGCATTAGAAGGGATTGTGGAAACTGGCTTCCAAAACCGATAAGCCACGACACTTAAATTCTCCGTAACGTAAGACGAAAGAACCATATTTTCCATTTTACGTGTCAATCATCTATCGATTTTTGTACAATATAAAATTATTTCCTTTTACGAACGATTACAATATTCTCCGGTTACTCGCATATGCTTTTATTATCGCGTAAAATAAATTTCATGGACTGATTTGATCACGATAAAAATTCTACGATTTCCTGTAAATAATAAGTTTATCTCTACGAACGAGTCGAAATGAAAAATTTCTTAACGAGAACAACCACCTTCATCGATTATAACTGTTATTCTAATATTTTACGACATATAATAAAATAAAAGACGTCGTTCTTTCGTATCTATGATCGTGTAACGATATACATATATATATATATACGTTCCGTTACGTTTGGATGCTGCAACCGAAAATACACGAAAAGGACCGCGTTTATCTTGGTTACGCGCGTACAAAGTTAATTCTAACGAGTACCACGAAGACTCTTAAATAATTCATCCACTAGATAATACGCATTATACACGTTGGTACTCGTACGCTACGTATCAACGATTCCTTCGTGTGGAAAAACGATCGCGGCTGCTTTTATCATCATTGCGCGCGCACACACGTATAATACGTAATTACGACAAACATTCGTGCGGAGCTCTGCCAATCTTTTATGCTCGTATACTCCGAACCCAATTTCGCGTCATTAATCTCCAACGTTTGTCCGCAAGATGTCGAAAAATAACGTCGTACCTTGTAATTGCTCTCGAGCATTTAAGAATGCGTAATCGAAAAGAAAGACATATTTTTCTTACGGTCGAAATATTACCCAGAACTTAATTAAATTCGTCATTAAATTGATAATAGTCCTCTAATCGCGCATTCGAAGATAATTAATTCGTGGGTGAATTACAATTTCTAAGCGAGGAAATTTGAAAACACGCTTTCGATACGCGCGAACGTGCTTTCGACGTTATATCCTGAATTCCCGAAAATATACGAACGTTTTATCTCTCTCTCTCTCTCTCTCTCTCTCTCTCTCTCGACTATTCCACAAAAGTAGATTGGCAATCGCGAAGAAAGTGACCTGCAGCTGAATTAATAATAATAATAACGACTCGCGCACGCGTACGGGAGAAAAGCCGGCTCGAGTTGTCGACCATCACTCGGTGTATCTACAATAATATCTACAATCCTACAATAATAGGAGAAACGTTCGTTTGTACAAACAAGTATTATGCGCGTCTTGCTTTCGGAGGAAAAGGCGAACCGCTGTTCTGCCCTCGCGCATCGCGTACAACACCAGATGCATATACCCGCGCGTACACATACGCGGATCGTAAAAAGAAAGAGCGAGAGAGACGCGCGTGTGTGCACCAGCCAGATATGGAGGCGTCGGATAGTGTGCGTACCAGGAGTGTACGCGTCTCGGAGTCCTTGACGCCCACCCTCGAGTGTCTGTTCTAGTGTGTGTGCGTGTGCTTCAGGTCGGGTCGCGCGTACCTGCCTTTGTAATTTTATTCTTTTTCCAATTTTCCCCGGTTTGTGACCAAATTTTATGCTCCTCTTTTCCTTCGTTTATCCTCCTCGTTGATGCCTCGGGCACGTGTCTTTATAATTTTTATTTCGCTGTTTTATAACTCATCTCTGTGCGGTGACCCATAATCGAGGGTACCGGAGGTAGAAAGAGGAGATAGAGCGCGATCAACGTGAAATTAAATATAAAAAATTTGGAATGAAATTAATCGAGTTCGGTATTTCCGGAAGACGAAGAACCGGTGTTAAATTTAAATGCCGACTTTGATGTGACACCAAAATTTAATACCAAAAACTTGGGCTCCGGACGATCTCTCGGCTCTTTTCGAATTCTTCGCTTGGCCAAAAATATTTTAACGCGTATAAAGCGCCAATATTCACTTTGAAACTTATTCTATAAAACTGCGTAAAATTTATTCGTTAACCTTTATTTTGGTAAAAGAAAAAAAAAATACCGCGCCTCGACGCGCGAGTTTTAATCCTTCCGCTTCGAACTGCGTATTCGGTCCCTTCTGTTTTCTGACGAGAGAAAACGGGACTGACGGGGGAAGGAACGAAAGAGCGAGAAGGAGATAAACACGGAATTGCAAAAGTCTCATTGGGGAACAGAGTCGCGAAGGTGTCGCGAGCATTGCGCTTTCTCCATCCGTCTTTTCCTCTCTCGCTCGCATCCGACTTCGATACAACAATAGAAGCTCGAAGAAGAAATTTGTCCCGGCACTTTGTTCCCTCCTCCCGTTGGTGCTGCCGGTGACGTTGCTGCTGCGACTGTCCCTCGGATCAGCGACGATTGAATGCACGAGTGAAAAAGAGACGAAAGGAGTGTGAGGGGGTGGAGGGAGAGAGACAGGCGCTTGCATTCAACGCGATTCGTCGGGAACAAACGAACGAGATTTCGCGTGATTTGCAACGAGATTTGCAACGAGATTTGCAACGAGATTTGCAACGAGATTTGCACCGTTCCTTCCTATCTACATTTTGTCTTCCCTTGTACATTTTGTACATTTTCCTTCGTTGTTCCAAAGCTGCTTTCGCGGAAGGTTACACCCCATCGATCGTTATTAAGTCCGAATTCGCTGAGCTAATCGTAGTTTTCGTTACGAGGAAACGCCCGGTAACATTGCGATCGAGTGATCGAATGATTCGCGAAGGAACAACCGATGAATCGAAAGATAAATGTTTATTATTATTTATTGTTTCTCGTACATGGTGGATCGGCGTTAAAAAGAGATAAAATAAATTTGAAACCGAGCGAGAGATACGTTTTAAAAGTAATCTTGAAGCTTTACGATATGCTTTCGAAACGAATTTTATAATCTTTCGACACCTTTGAAGTTTTCCTTTACATTTGTAAAAGTCAGAAGAATATCATAAATAACTTTGGAAGCATCCAGGAGACACGATTTTGAACAATTTTAACCCAAATTTCGTTCGCGCGTTATATTATTACCTATATTATTTTCCCGAAGGATGATTTGCCGTGAACACCTTAAAAACTGTATCAACCTACCTGAAATCCATGCATGCGCTAAAAATTAACTCAAAGATTTTTCATTCTCGCTCGAGAGGTTGATTTAAAAAAGAAATTCCACTTCACTATGAAAGGAAAAAAAGGAAAATGCGGCGAGCGTGTAAATTTGAACAAGACGTTCCGGGAGAGCGAGAAAAAGGAACGGTCAGTTCTCCGAAAAAGAGGGAAAAACATGAGATTTGTGGTACTCGTATACAGACTCGCACACGCTTCCAAGTCCCTTTTTAACGAGGTCCCAAGAGAAGAGACGAGAGCCTCGGATGCATCCGAGCCCTTGGATCCATACTCGGGGTCAACGAGAGGCAGAGAAGAGCTGGAAAGGAAGATCAGAGCGAGATATACTGGCCTGGCTTGGGAACTCCTCCGTGTACGTACGAATCTCGCACAATAGCTCGGCCTTAAGTCAGTGCGTGTGTGTGTGGGTGTGTGTGAGTGTGTGTATGCACGCGCACGCGAGCACACGCGTGTTTTCTTTTATTATAAAGCGTTACTGGGTCTCTTTGTAACGATTCAACTTCAAAAGTTTGTATTTTTAAACGTTTAAGATTTTTAAATATAGTGATCAGCTATTGAAGCCTCTTCGATTTTAATGCGATAATTCAAGCACTTTTTTCCCTAGTGCAATGAATGGAAGGTATTTAAATCGATATTTTATAATTGCCTCACGATACATGTTTATTAAGAAATTTATAACCTTAATTTTTTCTTCATTTTTTTGTAAAACTTCGAAAGAACCAACCTCGAGATACAATATAAAAATACGACACGAAGTTAATAATTTTTATCTCGAAACGTTGAATTCGACCGTACAGCTTTTTTATATTTAAGTTGCGCAATAGTGAAATGGCGACACCTTAAATCGTAACGAAAATCTTTGCTTTTAATTAAATATCGGACACGCGAAGCAATTAACCAATTATCCAAATAGATGCATTTTTATTATTACCGAGTAGTCTAAATCAAGAAGGATGCGATTTACCGAGTGTAACGTCGATAAAAGACGAGGAGCGCGTGTGGATGCAGATACGAAACGAGAAACATCGCCACCCACGCAAAGAGTCGAGTTTACCGGTTTTAGCGATAGGCACGCGCCGTCGACCGAACCTTTTCACAAAAGTGGTACAGCGTCTTTTCCTGTGTACACACGGACTTTCGTTTCTCGTTCGAAATATAAAAATAAAACGATCCACATCGTTTGCATTCGCGTTTCTTTCTCTTACGGGGGATATTAAAAGGAGGGGACATTAAAACTTATTATATTTCTTAAAACTCAATTCGTCCGATATAAGTTTCTCGCTTTCCAACGACACTTTTAAGTACAGTTTTACGATTCGAGGGCGGTACATTCGAATTAATATCTTCGCGATGTTGTTCAAAAAGAAGACTTCAGCCATTTTATGTTTAATAAATACTTTAAAAAAACCCGTTGATGAAAGCAGCGTCTCTATTTACGTCGTTATGTTATCAACGATTAATTTTTGTACGTTTTAATAATATATCTTATTAAATATAATATAATTCAGAATCGCGTAAAATATATCGAAAATTATTCTTATTATCGTGTTTAAGATATCAGTAAAATGAAAGCTGTATCTTTTTAAATAAAATAAATATATCCGTATTCAACGGATAACATTAAAAATACGTCGACTGCAAAATACGACAAAGAAAAAATGAAATTCGTGCATTTTTCCATTAATCGGTAATAAAAACATTTATTCATAATTATTAAACTTGTGTAAAAGGAATCGAAAACGCTCGTTATTAACGAAAAAATCACGTATCGGTAAAATAGCTCCCGTTACCGGTACAAAGGTTACTCCGACCGTTCACCATTTCCAAAACCGCCCCGGCAATTTAAAATCGATCGATAGTGCTTCTCGTTCCTCCTGAAAAAGAAGAACAAAGACCCACCAAAGAACCCGTGAAGATGCAAATGTCGAACGACTACCGAGATACGCTTCTTTCAAGGTAACGGCAACGTTAGTCTCCTGTTCGTGCTGTAAAGACAGAGAAGAGGAAGAGGGAAGAGAGGGAACGAACGAAGAGAAGAGAGACAAAGGGCCAACTCGCGGATGCCACGAGCAGATAAGAGAATCCAGCTTTCACTGCTGCGAGAGGATGGGGCTGTTCTTTCGCAGCTTAATAAGGGTCCGATCGTTTTCGTGTACATCCTTTTTTGCTTACTTCGATTGCCTCGATAGCGTCTGCTGTAAACTGTCTCTTTCTAAACTACCTTAACACCGCAGCGATATTGCGCCGATTTCAGGTAATAGACGACCAAAGTACCGGTATACGAAAATACTCGGCTCCGCGTCTTTCGCAAAACAACTTCCATTCGTAGAGTTTTATGCGTTAAAATAAATTTAGATACACGAACGTATACGATTTTAATAATCCAGTATCAAAACCAGTACTTAAGTATTATTATCCATATTTATTAAAATGCTTAATTATAAATTATTTGATGAATATTTTGTAACGAATGCGAAATTAATTATATCTTAATTGGCTTCGAATTGCGGTTTTTCAAAGTTTATAGCTTTTTAACGAGATTTATTTTAATAATATTTACAAAGAATTTTCAGAGATTCTCTATCGCGCCATTTCCAATTATAAATACACATTTTTAACTGGACTTTGAACGTTAAAAACTATAAAATATTTATTCGAACGCGTCGCATCGGCACAAACGGATTGTATCTCTACTCTCAAGGCCATCGTTTTATCGCGTATAATATAATTCCTTAAATTATACAGAGCCATTAAGACGTATTCGTAAACTCGCGAATCCTTTGAGAAAACATTCCACTTACGACGACTGCATAATAAAAATTTCCATAAAGTCGGAGCGTACACGAACATACACGCGTCTCGCTTTCGCGCGAGGAAATTACAATTCGGAGCCGCTGCACCCGGAAACGCGGAACAAAGTACGAACTTAAAAGTGACCTAAAAGGCACTCGCAGCCTCCACCGGTCCAAACTTCCACGCAAAGTATGCGCTACATAATCGAAATACGATAAATTATGATAAAAAATAAAGACGTGCAATATCGTCGTCGTTGCACGGGTTCGGCCTCCAGGCGTGGAAAACAAAGCCGCGAGGCACGTACCGATGATAAAGCTGTTCGCCTCTGGCCGCGCTTGCGCAATTCAAATCTCGCGAGAGTCTCGGGCGCAACGTAGAAAAATCTCCTCGGTGCATATCAGCCGCGTAAACAGCCGCGGAGACTCTTTATCTCGGTCCGTATATCGAGCGTCTTGAACTTCGGAATCGTGCGCAGTCGCGCCTCCAAGGTACGAGCTTATCCAACCGTTGGTGTGTTCCCGTATGTGTGTATGTGTGTGCGTGTGTGCGTGTGTGGGTACGCGAGCGTCCGAGCGCGTCTGCGTGCGTACGTAATGTATAAAATTGTGTTGGATGAGCAGGGAAGAGAGAGATTTCGCCGATAGCAGATCGAAGGAGTCGTCGATCTCGGTTAACCTTTATTTCTTCGTACGAGATCACGTCTGTTCTACGAGAACACAATGAGAGATTCTCTTCGCTCCGCGTTTCTTTTTATGCTTCTTAAGCTTCGGTGCGATCTCCCGATCGCTGTTTATTTGCGGATAATGCCGCATTCGACGAAACTTAACGAGAAATTTATAAGTCCTTCCTCGACTTCGCATTTTTATTCTTTTCTTCGCGCAGACTTTTTAACGAAAACAAGCTCGCGATAGATTTTACCAGAATTTTAGCTTTCGATCGATCGAAATTTCGTTACAAAACATCGCTGATACCATCGCACAATAAACAGGGGATACGAAATTTGTACGTTTGTATTAAAATATTTATCTTTTATCTGGATACGTACCGATAATATCCGAAAAGCAAATATACTTTAACGTAACGATACATAACCTAGTTGATATATTTTATAAAAATTAATATCGAAATACGATCTTTTAGCTTTAAAATACTGGAATCGTTTTAAAGTCAAAACTAGTTTTCGTATCGCGGTATTTTATATCTTTTATATCGATGTAAAAAATGTTTGCAGTGTTTCCGATTTAAAAATGAAAACCGGTACCAATTTGGCGAATAACGATGTTTTCAATTATTATCGGCGTTTCCTCAAAATCCGTCGTCGCGTACGTCGACTGGATTATATTGAATTTGCGTAAATACTGTGATTTATACAAGGTAATTGGGCCACTCGTCGCTGCCGCTGTTGAAAAAGAGAGTTGAAAAAGAGAGTTGAAAAAGAGAATTGAAAAAGAGAGCTGAAAAACGGAGGAAAAGAAGCGGTCAAATATTCGTGAAAAAAACGAAGGTAAAACTCGGTGCGTTAGTGTCGTGGTATAAGTGTACGGAGACGTGGATGGCACCGTTACGTCAAATTTGCATACGTCGTCAAGACGTAACGTCCAAGTTACCCCAACCTGGATTCGCTCGGAGTAGAAGCGTTACGTTGAAAACTTTTTCTCGACGCGTGAAACGTTCTTCTTAAAAATTTTACGTTCGTTAAACGTTTTTAATGAGCGAACGAAGGTTTTATTCGAGTAATTTTCTCGAAACGTTTGCATTAAATTAAAATCGATTTACGGTGAAATTACGATTAGTTCCAATTATTCGTTAACTATGTATAAAAACGTAAGTCGTGATCTACGCCTGCTTACGTATATTAATATAATATTTCATAACTATTAAATTTCCCGTTGAAACTTATGAACTCTTCCCTGAGCGTTACCAATGTAATCTTCGATGTTCTTACGAATCTCCCTCGAGAATCTCTCGATTAACTCGATCGAAACGAGCTATCGCCGATCTCACCGTCGCTTAATTGCACAAAAGCAAAAACCTAAATCCCGACGAAACGTATTCCTCTGTTCGCGCGTGAACATCATCTGCATCCTCGGGAACATTCCAGTACGTTAAATCCCGCTCGACTTTAGCGTTGCTCTAACCTCATTCCTGGGTGACGTCATCCCGGCATCCTCTCGCACTCGCCTATTGCCTTTCCCTCGACCCGCGAGGCACCGAGTTCCTCGAGTTGGGATGTGCTTTACACGGTCTTACGGCATACCGGCTATTATTACATTTGTATATTGTAAATGGCCAATAATCTTACCGATCGGCGAACGTTGTTGCGAGAAAATACGATTGCTGCTCTTTTCTTACAACTTATTATTTCTTTGAGTATTCTATTAAAGATTTTATTTCATTGGAACTGCTCTCGAATGGATGTCGGATTCTTTTCATTGTAACGGATTTAAAAGTGTCGATTCATCAAAATTACCTTTATCGTTAAAAGGGAACAAGATCGATACTTAAAATATATAAAATATTCGAATCTTAAGAGTTTTATAAAAATATGCATAAAATATCTATAATTTATTTCAATATAATCGACTCGTAAATGTAGGATGAACGATAATGTTCATAAATTTTCCGATTGCTTTTCAAGCGGAATTACTTTCGAAAATTATGTAAAAAGAAATAAATCAAAAAATGACGTTTTTAATAATAATTGACGCACGAAGTGCATTAAGATTATAAATTTATGAAATACCAAAAATATAGAATATCGTACTTTGCGAGGTACTCGTAAGTGTACCTTAAAATGATCGATTATTAACGATCTATAAGTATTTACGATCGTTTATTAACAAACGTGTGCGTAAATTTATCTCAATTACTAGACACAATAAAACTAATTTTTCTTTATGTTGTTGACGCGATAAAAAATATACAATTGGTTTTATACATCGAAGTTAACCCTAAGGTTATTTAGAACTTACAAGTGGGATCGTGTTCGAATACGTCTGTATCGACTTATTCATTGTTTCAGTCTGATTCCGAATTAAGTACTTCGTTCTTTTGGATATTGTAATAATAATTAGATTTGTACGATACGATCGTTCTTAGACGTAAAGTACTTCACGTTCGTTCGAACATTATTATAAAACTAAAATTGTTCGATCGAACGATAAAAAAAAATGTCATAAGCCTCGACGAGTCGAATACAAAGACAAGATTCTTGCTCAACCTGTTATTCCCGGTATATCTACATTATCGAATTCCATTGTAATAGAGCAATTATTGTTATCGATTCGATAAAAAAAAGCAATAATTATTAGTGTCTATTAAAAACAACAGGCTCTTATTTATTCGGAATTTGCATTTTGTCACGTTTTTCTAAGATTCAAATTTTGTATTTCGCGTCTAACATTCGTAAAAATTTATATCGCAACGGATTCGATATCCCTCGTCTCGAACATTCCGTATTACAATATTTTATCGAGTACCACTCGATCCGGATCGGTCCTTCGTTTTTTACTTTTTACGCAACGCGAACCGAGTACCTGCGGTTTTACGGCATCGATGAACAGGTGGGGTCACCCTCCAAAAAATTTTCAGCACCAATACGTTCGATAAAGCTTCCCCTTTCTGGTTGATTTTACAACGCAAGGGAATTTCGAAGACGGAGCCGGTGCCGAGGAGCGAAGCGCGAGAGGGAGAGACAAGGAGAGAGAGAGAGAGAGAGGGAAATTTCACAGCAAGGTCGTCACCGGATGCACCGGACGCAGAACATCCTCGAGCAACGCAAACTATGTGTACACTGAACAAAGAATCGCTAATTATTGTCGATGGCGCGCCATCGATCTGCTTCTTTCTCGTTTTCTTCCTTTTATCGAGCGTTTCCTGAATGTAAGTACAGAATGTTTTACCGTGTTCGGAAGGATGAGCAATTTTTCACGATGCGGAAGAAAAAGGTTCTTGCGAGTTTTATCGAGGAAAGAAGTTGCGTAATCGATAGATCTCGATCCGCGATTCAATTTTTTTATCGCATCTTTCGTACACGAATATAAATATTTTTTAACGACTCGTTATTGGATTAACATTTATAACCGCGATACTCCAATAACGATAACTTATTTAAATTTGTATAAATTATTTATCGTTATCGTTTTATCGTTATCGTATCATTCGACATTCGTGAAACGTCGAATCGTAGAACAGCGCGTAAAATTAGAATAAAAGACGCGTAAATTAAGTTGTGCGTCCTCGAAATAAAAATCTCGGAATCGAAACTCGAATTCCTTTCTTTCTCGATCTTGTAAAACAATATGACATTCATCAGAGTCCCGTGAAAATGTAACGTTATTACACCGTTTACATATTTATTTCCTCGGATCTCCAAGTTTTTTCTCGGTAGTTCTTTTCAGTGAATTCCATAAAATCGATGGATAAACTACGATTAAATTCTGTAAATCCGGTAAATCGAATCGAGAAATCGTCGATCGCGACCTTACGAACGCATCGAGGAGGAATTTCCATCGAACGTCTCTCGGGCCTCTCCCGCGAAGAAGTCGCGTATCCTTCGAACAGCGTCTCGTTTATTAAAACAGCAATTTTCCGCGCGAGGTTCGAATCACAGAGGAAAATCGCGATCGCTTACTGGAACGAGGAAAAATGTCTCCGTGCGTCGAAGCAGCAAAGCAGGCACATTTTTCTCCGCGGCCGTCAGCTTGGACTCGTACACGAGAGAACGAGAGATGCAATTGCGGCCGTCGTACCGAGGCATTGTCGAGATCATTACTCGAGGTGACACGTGCCCCGACAGCCGAGCGCGACGAGGCTCGCGAAGGAGAAAGGGAGATAAACGGCAATCTACGAATCGGATCGGTTTCAAGAGACCGCGACGCGGGCGGGAGAGAGAGGAGAGAGAGGAGAGAGAGAGGAGAGAGAGTGCACTTTTTGCGCGTCTTGCACACACGCACGCGCGTTCTGTGTTTACCTACGTGTGTATGTCAGCGAGAGGTAAAGTCAGCGAAAATCTAACGCCTGCTGACGTTTCGAGTGCGTATGCGCGGCATCGGCACGCGCGTGCGTTCCAAGCATTGGGTCACGAAACAGGCGTCAATAAGGGACAGATTTATGCAGGAGGCCTGTTATAATGCCTGTTATAAGACTGTTATAATGCCTGTTATGATGCGGAGGTAGAACAGTAGGCGTCGCTATGTGTACGCGTATTTTATTTTGCTTCGCGCTGCAGAGCCTTTGCTTTCTTTTATTTTTTTTTAACGTCGAGCTACGAGTCGTTGTCGAAATATCCTGGAATCGTACGTGCCTCTTTTCGTTATTATTGCTCGCGCGAAAGGGTTACGCTTGATATTTTACACTAGCTTTTATACGAACTTATACGAACAGACGATTCATTGTACACGGAAGGGCGAGTTCTCTCGATCGAGCACAGTCATCGAACGAAGAAACGCGGACCGATCGTTTTTTTTTATTACCGCAGCTCTTACGCTTTACCAAAGTTAATTCCGTTGCTTTGTAAAACTGGTATTTATTTCGCAATTTATTAATTCGTTAAATTGCATCGAAGCGCGTTTTCTATATTTTCACCACGCGTCAAATTATAACGTCTGTAAGATTTCTTTTCGCGTGTGTTTGTGTATTCGAATACGGCGACGGTGCGCGCTCAATTAAAGTAAAACTATAATTATCGAGAGTAAATGTTGAGGTGAAAATTGTCAACGGCACGTAATTATTTTCTATGCTCGAGTAGACACGCTTAAGTATACTAATAATCGGTTCTTATAATACTGGATGCGAGAAGGTAGGGATAAAGGATAGAGAATCGAATTAGCCCGTGGAATACCTACACTTTGTTGGATAAAAAGGCGTTTGTCCGAGTCCTTCTATTCTATTATAACCAATCGACTCTCCCCTTTTCTCTCTATATATTTTTTTTCCTATAAGCGTAGGCTATCGAACGCATCCGTGTGTACGCGCCCATAATATGGCGCCGTCCAAACATGGTATTCCCCTTTATCTTGCTTATGCTCGCATGCACGTACACATCCGCAGGGTCACACGTCAACGCGATGCAGCATAGACGAGGAAATCATTGTCGTTGTCGTCGAGCTTCTAATTTTCACTATGCATAGGATGTACGTCGCATCCTGGCAGACGACGTCGAAAATAAAAGAATAGAGACAAAATAACCGGCGACGAGAAAAAAGGAGGCGTGCGTGACCGAACTGTCCCGAAAACATCGTGAGATATTCGTGTCTAGGAGAAATAAAGAAGGACTCCGAACCTAAACCTAACGATACGCCGTTAACGTATTTCGATGGGATCCGCGAGGAAGGATTCCGGACGATTCTGAGGGAAAAACAGGAAGAAACGTCGAGTTGCCTTTTCAGCCGCTTATCGGAAACGACGCGCGCTCGACCTTTGAGTTCGCTCTTTTTCCGCTCGCGCGAGTTTGGAAACTGAACGTCGATCGATCTTTCGATCTCTTGGAATAAAATTTTAAAGCGAGATATGCCAGGATCTGTGTAATACCGCTGTACCGTAAATAGGCTTCAAATTGATTCATTAAGCTTAGATTCGATCTCTCTTTAATCGTTATCCAGATAGAAGGTAAGCCTTTCGTTTCAACTTATTTCTCCTTCTATTTTTAGATCCGACGGTTCACTCCTATCAGATAAAATATAATTTAAATAAATACCGATTTATAAAGCTTGATCCGAAATTACAAAACTACATTTTCTTGGTACACCGAAGTACAAGCCTCGAAAATTTTATTTCATAATTCGACGCTTCTCGACTCGAAAATTCTTAAACCAATAATACAGTCGATAAGCTTCACGAGCGAAGAATCTAGATCCACGCATTCGTGAATCAATTTAAAAGGAACATAAACAAGACGATATCTTTCTTAAGCTTTTTTGAAGACGAGTGCTACGATTCTAACATAATAGATGAACCTTTTCTTGCGGATCTAAGTGAAAGTTTAGTATGCACAATGTACCAAAACATACGCTTCGAGAGCGATTTCTTATTCCAAAGATGAGAGAGAGAGAGAGAGCGAGAGAGAGAGAGAAGGAGATGTTCCATGAAGAAGAACAAAAATAAAAGGTAGTATCGTTGCACGTGAGACTGGCTCACGGGCTCCGAAAAGCATAAGTGAGCGAGCAAAGGAGAGAGAGAGAGAGTGAGAGAGAGTGAGAGAGAGTGAGAGAGAGGAGACCCGGGGCCTCGAGTCGGCACGACGTTTCCACCACGGACAATAGGCACCGCGCGCCGGCTTCTCATCCGGGCGTTCAAGTCACCAAGACTACTAACCGTCCAGCGAACGTCCGGCCCTGGTTCGCTCCGACACTTCGTCGCTGCTCTCGCTCGCTCGGTGATCCGGAGAGCCCGAAGAAATTCCTGACTTGCGCAATTCCCGCGTGAACTGTAAGTGTGTGTACACACGCGACTGTACACATAGTACGAGAGCCCGATTGTCCGACTACTTACATCGGTGTCTTTCTCCGTGATATCAACCTGCGATACACCGAGAGACCGAGAGACCGAGAGAACGAGAGAACGAGAGACAGACGGACAGACGACAGACAGACAGACAGAGAGAGAGAGAAAGAAAGAGAGAGACAACGGGAGACAACGGGAGACTTACATCAACAATGTTTTGATATACATATATAATTCAAAGCCATTTCCATTTTGTTCCTTACAAGTCTGATACTAATGGCCTAACGTGTCGTTATTTCTAAATTTAGTGATAGAATTATTGCTGAGCCTTATAAATGGTGTGACCTATAATACTGAAAAGCGATACCTTGTACAATGCTTGACTAAATTTCTTTGGAAAACTTAATCGATGAATTATTTGATAATAATTTATGTTAGCAGAAAATATAAAGCAACCTGTAAGATGGAATCCAAGAGCTAAGTTTCTGTGATCCCCTGTGTTGAATCGATACACGTGATAAATCCGACGCAATACCAACAACCAGAGTATTAATATTACAATAGCGCACCATTGATTATAAATACGACGGTTAACAAATTTATGTAAAACGAATAATTTTTCACTTATTCTAATTTTCGTATATCAAAACATCCAAAGTGATTTTGCGTGGATAAATATTAAAAAATATGATCGAACGACACGTGTCCAATGAGAATTTATGTACAACTAAACGCTAATAAAATTTACCGATCGAATAACTTACTTTCGTTGAATCGTCTGTAAAAACTTAAACTTTGAGACGAGCAGATTTACCTGTTATCTCGGAGTAATATCTCGATTCGCAGTGTAAGTAAATCGTAGACATCGAACAATCGTCGTACCATATGCAACGTACGTACCGCGATGCTAAACACATCCCACTTACTATAAATAAACTTTGCCGACAGTGTATTTAATTATGTCTGCGAACTTTGTTTACGGCATCGGCACTATGACATTATACCCTGAGAAAATGCCGTTGGTGCTTCATTTTTATATCGGAATTTTTATATCGGAAACCGGAGCAAATATTAAGCCGAAAAAAAGTGGGACTCGGAAAGACGATAGTCTCTGTACAAGACATACGAGCGATGTACATAGTCTCGAAAATCACAAGAACCGAACGAAGCCTTTTTTGTATCTCGCGTCTGCGAAATTTCAATCAACAAAAATCGCCGAAGCGAAAAGACTCGAAGCACTCGAGAGTTGAGTTTTGCGGGTCGACGTTTTACTTAGTGGTCGGTCACTAACTGAGTGCTACCAAGGGAGAAAGACTCGTTTTCGTACAACTTTACGCCTAGAAACATTTAAAGAATGTAGTCCGAGTACCGATTTTTCGACGATGAGGTAGACACAATGCGTAAATAAAAAACGTTTTAGAAAATGAAAAAAGACTGCTCTTGTTCATCGTATCGATCGCAATGTAATCTTAAATTTTATTAAATTTAGAAACTATCTAATATTGTAGTTAATATTGGTTACTTTTGTTAGAAAGGATTTTACTAACTATGCGTAAGTATACATATGCGTATATATGCACGTACGTGTGTGTACGCGTATCCATAAGCGTAGGGTAAGCTACAGCTGATTATAGAGTAAACATGCGTAAGGAAGACAATCTTATTTTTCCTTTACGTACGTCGGCTCGATAATTAACTGGAGTCTTTTATCGAAACCGGAAAACTTTTTATAAATTTTTTATAAATCATAAAAAATCCTTGATTTTCTTAATCGGCAACGATCGCGATCTTTCTTTCTTTAGTAAAAGTTAAAAGTATTTTCGTTCGGATAAAATTCAAAGGTGAAATATTCGAAAGAGTAGTATGAAAAAAGAAGAAGAAGCTATACAAGATCGAACCAAAATTAACCATATTTTTCGTACCTCCGTAATATATTCTTAATTCCTAGTTTGCCGTGTGGCAGTCGATCCAACAAACACGCGCTGCTGCTTTTAAAATCAACGAACCGAAATACTTAGAATTTGGCCGATCGTTCGAGGGACCGAAAAATACGATTATATCGGTAATTGATAATTATAATTAAACGAATCTCTTTCTAGTTTTCGCCGGTAAATAATAGCATTCGTCAAAGACTCGAGAACGTGAGCCGACTTTGAATCATTTACGTGCCTCTGACACTTATCCCAATGCGCCAAGTTTCTCACTACCGCATAACGGTGATTTCGAAATTGATTATTTAGCAATCTACGCGTTTAATTTTGCACACGTATATACAAATTAGTCCTAGCCGCACGATCCGCTCCGATTTTAAGCGCTCGTATTTTGGAGCGCAGCTGATCAAAACCGACGACGCATCTCGTCCACTCGCGCTCGTCTCATGCTCGTCTCATGCTCGTCTCGCACTCGGGCCGCCGGTCCGAGCTCGACCAGCCCGAAGACTCTCGGAAAAAAACACGAGGAAAAAAATACGAAAAACAACGAAGCACTCACCGATCGATCGGGTGAGAGCCGGTGATGCCGCCGCCTTTGCCTCCGCCTCGCAGAGATGCTCCGGCGACCTCGTACCGTTTTACGTTTTAACCCGCGCACCACACAAACCACCAACAAGCACCAAGACCCGAATCTCGCGAGGTTCGCGATCACGTCCTTACGGTCGACGCGGGCTGGTCTACGTCGTCCAGCATCCTCGCACGCGCGTCCGAGCCACCTGCCTCGCACCGAGCGAGTCTGCGGGATGGCGCTCCTTCGAAAAGCCGAGGTCCGCGCGTCTCACCTTGCGGAGCGAGTCTCCGGGTCCCTCTCGGCGCGCGCGACACGCAGGTTCGAAAGAGAGAAGGAGAGAGAGAGAGAGAGAGAGAGAGAGAGAGAGAGAGAGAGCGAGAAGGAACACACGGTTCGCTCGCCCCTCCGTCTCCCTTTCTCCGGCTCCCACCACCTACCGGCTCTCCTCGGCCACTCGAGCGCGCGGAGAGTCTCGGAGTCGCCGCCGTCGTCATCCTCCACCACCACCACCACCATCACCACCACTACCACCACCACTACTACCACCACTACTACCACCACGACCACCGCCACGACCACCACCACCACCACCACCATCACCACCGCTGCCGACTTTTCTTCCGAGGCTCTAACTCTCCTGTCTTCGTCAGGCCTCTCGCCCGGTACCTCCTCCCGTCTCTCTCGGCCGCGGCCTTCTTCGGGATCACGAGAGGCCCCTACCACCTATGCGAGCGCCTCGAGCTCGTGTGCGTGAGCGCGGCTCTATAGACGACGTAGGCTTCTTCTCTAATCCAGGTATACAACCAAGAGCGAAGGCACCGATATATACCTGCTTGACTTCTTCTTCGTTTTCTCCTTCTTCTCTTTGTCTTTCTCTTTCTTTCCCGCGTGCGTGTGCTGTATTAGAGACGAACCTCTTCTTTTTTCTTTCCGAGGTGCGTGTGCGCGTCTCCGCTGGAATGTTTCCTAGTGTTGAGCACGCTTTTAAAATAGTTCTTTTCGTGGAAGTTGATGGTGTAAAGTACGTGTACGGTATGCCGCATCGCGATCGGGACAAGTATTCTTTCGCGAAATTAGATTCCCGCGAGACAATCCGATTTTACCGATCGTTTGTCCCCTCGCGCAAATACCACCTAATAAAAGATTCGAGCACCCGCGCTCAAAGTTACGTAAATTATATTACCTTATCTTGCCTTTATATCACTCGAATAAACCTTACATTAGCTTGCCGAGTCCAACTTTGCGTAAACGTCGATACGAATCTCGCATCTCTCGCGTGAAATCGAATATTCGACGCTTTTATTAAAATTCGCTTGGAGCCGAGTAAACGAATCCAACGCGACGTTTAAAAAAACGTCGATTCCCGCGATTAAAAATTACCTGTCCGCGTCCAAGATAATGCAGAGGTGCGCGTGTGAGTGCACAGCCTGCATCCACATAATTTCTCAATGTTAAAGAAAAAAACAAGAAATACCGAACGTCGGGCGCAGGATTACGCATATTTTGACTTAGTCGTCAGAGTCCCTCCGCCCGTCGACGCGGCTTACGCGGATTCGCGACGACGCGGACGTCGTCGTCGTGTTCCGAGGGACAAGGGAAAGATAAGAGATTGAAAAAAGAGGCTGCGAGTCTGAGTCATCGATACACCTTCTTCAAAACGAACGTAAATATTTTGTTCGAAGGTATTCGTTGGATCGTAACTGCGCTGCTCGACGATAGCGTTAAATATGAAAGATCGTTTAAAATATAATTACATCTATAAATAAACGTCGTTTTACGACCGTTGAAATAAATGTTTTGTTTACTAGGGAAAAATTAGTTTTCACCGTTGTATACGAGCGTAAGATTAGTTTCGAATTGTAAGAAAAATTATAAATAAAAATTTCCGAATAAGATTAATGCTTTCCGAAGAAAGATGTTTACAAAACAATATACTTTAAAGAAGATACTTATCTCTGTTTTGGTTCTTAAAACCAAGCTCTTAAAACTAATGGTGGCTTTTCGTACCGCTGCAGTATTTTTACCAGATGCGCGCGATACCTCTCAAATTGATTAACAATATTTTAAAACGCAGGGATTTTTTTGTTGAAAAAAATCTGGATTAGATGTAGATTGAATACCGCCGGTCAATTTCGGAAATATTACAACGCGCGAGCTCAGAAACGGATTGCACGGCCTCCTGTTTCTTAAAGTAGCTACCGCGGTATTTTGATTCGATGCTGCGAGAGAAGGGCAATGAAAAATTAATGATCCACGCGGAGGCAAGGTCGAAAATGGAGTAAAGGGAAGACCCGAGGAACCGCATAACCATGAAGGAACTTTTATACGCATTTTGTACTTAACGCGAGCGCGCGTCTGCGAAAAGGAAAACAAAACCAAAGAACGAACACGGCGAGGTGTTCGATCGAAGAAAAAATTGGTCTGGTTTAGATTTGGTTCCTTCTTTTTATTTCGCTTTGTACCGGTAACCAGGTGTTACCGAAGAGCCGCTAGTTATCGAAGGTATCTTCGCGGATGGAAGGAGTCGGCCAACGTTCCCAAATCGAAATGCGAAATTATTTTAAACGGGGCAAATATTTATATACACGGTTGAAAATTAAATTTTATTAATTTTATTGATACTATTGAAATAGTAAGCTCTATAATTCTTTAATTTAATAATCGTTCGTTTCTATTTTATCGTAGATTCTCGATACTAATTTAGCCATTGTTTAATTTATCGTTTCCTCGAGTTTAGTAAATATTCACAGCTGGAATAAGATATTGTAAAATTACGCAACCATTGTTTTACCTGCGTTAAAAGTATTTTATAACCTAAAGATAATACCACATTTTTGATATAAAATAATACGTGTTTCAACGCTTCTTTAATAATAAATACTTGCAAATTGAATTTTCAACGATTAGCTCGAAAATAACAAAATGGAACAAAACGGAACAAAAAGGAAGAAAAAAACTTCCCGCGGTAATCTTTGTTATTGCGTTATTTTTGTGCAGAAAGCCAAAGAATTCCCAACGTTCGTCGGTCGATGGCACGTAAAATACTTTATCCAGGCGTCCGCCTCTACGATTACGAACACTGCCAACGGTGCGATACACGCGTGCAGATCGGTGGCCGAGAAGTTGAAAACGGGAGTCGAGGCGCACCGCATTACGTAAGTACGTAAGTACGTAAGTACGTAAGTACGCGTATCCACGGACCCGACGAGCGCAAACATCGCGTGAAAATGCGCGCCACGTCGTCGCGTTGGAGTTCGAGTTGGAGTTCGAGTACGCGATTTTTCCGCGAAGCGCCGACCATTTTGAAAAGACTCTCACGAGAAAAGAGCTCTTTTTTTAGCCGTTGGATGTAGCCGAGGATCGGGAGAGGCTCTCGAAACACGAGCGAACGAGAGTGGGAAAACACGGCAGACGCGACGAGAGGAGAGAAAAAAAGTCCGAGATCGAACAAAGTGGAGCGAGAAAAGGCCCATCGTGAGCGCGAGCGTATCAATTTCTGCCGGTCGAGTGTCGGGCCCGTCGACAACAATTGGCTCCGAAGTGAGCGATCGTTCCTGGCTTCTTCACCCCCTCGACCGAAAAAAAAAGACATGCCCTCCAACTCCCGCCAGATTTTTATCCCGGTCGATTCATTCGAGCGACCTTGCGTTTTTCGAATCCTCGACGCGCTTTTCCCCCTCCGAGAATCTTTCCGTGTGAAATCTAGTCTCTTGTGGAGCCTTTGGGGAACGAGATGGATGAAGTCAGAGGGTAAAGTTTCAGGTAGCCAAAGAAAATGAAAAATCAGCGATGCTTTTCTTTCCTCGGTCTACCCTGGTACCCTCTATAATGTCGGCTTAGAGAATGTAAACGAAAAACCGGTTCCCTTGTCACGAAAAAATCCGTGAATTTGCACTTTTAGAATCGTTTGTTTCAGCGCTTTAATTTTTCACTTTAGCCACGCCGCCAAGTGTTTGTAAATACGTTTTTTTCCGAAAATTACGTTAAAAGTTTTAGAGGTTCGAAACTTAAATTATACTCGAGCGTGTAAATTTGGGAGTTAGCGTAGTCGGTAAAAACCACCGATTTTTTAAACGCAGCGAGGGTGAAGCTTGGAATGGGACGAATAAGCACGGAATAGATGGAATTATAGAAATTGTAATTGTTACGTTTATGTATCATTTATTATGTACCTCGGCTGAAAATACACGGAGGAAGGTTCGGAAGGTCGGAGTCACCGAGCTCGAGAAGATTTCGCGCTCTCGTTCCTAAAGCAGAAACGCAGGCGGGTGGTCAACGGATTACTCGTGGCACTTGTAGCTCCGGGATCACTGCAGCATCCAAGCGTGAACCGCACCGGACTCGAGACGAGGGCGAGAACCCAACGAGCAAAAACCAAGGGCGCAAGGAAAAAAATGAAAACTCGTGAGCCGATCGAGCGGCAGGTGCCGAGTCGCTCGCGTCCCCGTCATCGGCGAAGGGTAGGCAGATATGCAGACTCCGCCGCCATTGTCGGCACTCCCCGACTCTCGAGTGCGGCCCGCCTCTTCAACCCCTATTGTTACCGACCCAGCGGGACGCGCGACGCCCGAGGGATTTACGAGCGAAGCGTAGCCGAACCGCTCGTGTCAAAGTCGCGCGTGCGCGTCGATACATCGGCGCCCCCGCAGTCGCTCGACGGGCGCTTTAAATGTCGTTTGCGCCCACCTTGGACTTTCAAAATGGAGATTTTTTTTTTTATATACTTGGGATCGCTCGTTATTGAGGAAGAGTATTCTTTTTCGAAAGTCGAGTCATTGAAATTGAATCGCTTTCTGGAAGCGGATTTTCTTTAGCTTTTGAGTAGCTCATCCAGAGATTGGATTAAGTGCGAATCGGTGTCTCGTCCGTGTACGATCCGATGACCTTCCCTACGTGAAACGGTCCTATCGTCGATTTCGGTAAATGTTTTTCATTTTGATTAAGAAAGAAGATTGTTATCTAAAATCAACGTAAACTTCGAATACGATTTTCCCTCTTAATCTCGATCAGCCAAGTTCACCGGTGTCGCTGATAAGTGTATCGACGATTCGAATGCGCGATACGCTTACGATCGAGTATAGTACGCAGGCTTTGATTTGCCGTTAAGGCTACGATATTTTATTGATTTAGATTAAGAGAAAGATAAGCGCTTGCCTGTGTATTTTGATAATAAAAATATATACGTTCGCTTATGAAAGGCGTCTCTCGAGACTTTGAAAATAATTTTAAATTATTCGATCGATTACTTTTAAACTTTAAATACTGATTCTTTCTAATAAGCGTATACGTAATAATTTGAAATTATAATTTTTTTATTTGTTTAAAATATAGTTCGAAGTAACGAGATTAATAAATTAAATTGTTTTCCGCAAAGATTAAAAGTTCAAGGAAAAACTTATCGTCGAAACAAATATTTGATTTTTAAAAATATAATTAAAATGTAACGTTACTTTGGAAAGAAATATTAATAAAACTGATATTATCTAATGGAAAATAAATGAAAAATGTAATATTAATGTATGCTTCGATAAAACGAAACTTTGATAAAACATCGGGAAGCAAAAGAAATCGATCGACTTTAAATATTTTTCAATTTGTTATTAAATATGCAAAATATATATTTCATAGATAAAATAAATGTTTGAAAGTTTTATACTCTATATTATCTACGTACACGCTTTCATTTTGTAAAGACAACGTAACGTTTTAAGTACAGTGTAGCATTCCAAAGCCAATTAATACTGTTTCTACCTTCAATTTATTAAAAAGAAAAAGCAATGGTTAAAAATAAGTGATCTGTAACAAATGGACTATGTAATTTCTGTCATTAACTTAATGGATTCTGCTTTTGCTGGCGCATAAACGGTAATTGTCCTGCTTGTCCCAGATACACACACGCACCGCACATTAAGCAAAAAACCAAAAAGAAGTTGCAAGGACGTAGCCAGGAAGAGCAGGAGGCCAGATGAGCTCCTCGGGGAGTGCGAAATATTCGCATGGACCGGGTATCCTTCTTCTCCCCGACTCCTCTCCACCCCCTGCTTTCGATGCCTCGCCACTTGACGTCCGCGAAGACGCCGCTCGCTAGTTCTTTGTTTCGTGCCGCTCCTACCGCCCCTCTTTTTATTCTACGTTGCCCGAGACCCCTGCCGAGATGGACTGTGAGAGAGCGGCATCGATATTTAGAACGCAATTATAGAAATAAGAGATAGACGGATACGACTTGACGACTGATGAGCGCAAAGTGGAATTCCAGAGAGAGAGAGAGAGAGAGAGAGAGAGAGAGAAGGAGATTTGAAACGGATGAGGGATACGCTTTTCTTTGTTTTTTTTCCACCCGATGGGTAACTATCACTAGAAGATCATTTGAATCCGTTTCTGCAAGTTACAGTCATTTTTTCTTACGAAGGAGGGCAAAAAAATTTTTTCTCGGTATAGTACCTGGGCCTGGCGTTTACTTTGTTTCGGAACATTAACCGTGTAAAGGCGTCAAGACGACGAGTTTTCGGTGCCCTTTGAATTTATTCCGAACCTGGCGCCATCCTGATTTTCTATGACGATGCCCCGCAGCTTCGAAATTTTTAGTGTCAGCTGCGAATGTTAATACTTTTAGGTTCGATATCATTTATTAAACTTAATATGAAATATCGAAACATAAGCAGCGATCATGCTCTTATAATTCAATAACTTAACATCAACGAATATTAAAAATGTATTTCTCGATATACCGAACGATAAAAAATAAAAAAACGAGAAAACACGTTTTTTACAATCGCCGATCGACGGTAGGGAATTTTCTTAAATTTTTTGAAACTACAAATCTCGTTTTCTCGATCAGAAATAATAAAAATCGATGACGAATTTCGATAAAATATCGACTCTCGTATATTATATACGTAAGAAGAATTCGAAAGAAATTTGAAAAATGCGGGTCCACGTATCTCTGGTATCGGTAACAAAAGAAATTCCGCAACTACACTGCAACGACAAATTTCCCAGATAAGATAAAGATTTCGTTTAAAAATTCCACCAGCGTAGGAAAACGTAGACAACCATTAGAAAAGTCCTCTCTTTCCCATTCTCTCCCTCTCCTCCCCTGCAGAACAACGAATTTCTGCCTGCTTTTCAGCATTCGAAAGTACAGCAACGATAAGAATCTTGGCTACGGGCAGTTGCGGAGTGCTAAGCGCCGCTGCTTCAAAAATACCGAGGGAACGCATCGGCAACGCGAGGGAAACAGGTTGTCGGGACATAGCTCACCTGTGCTCGAGGAAGGCATTTGCGACGGTCTCTCTCGGTCTCTCTCTCTCTGTCTCCTTCACCCGCTCGCTGCCAAAAGTTTCGCGGCAGACCCCCGGAGCGGAGAGGAAAGGAAAAGGTTCGCGATGCCATTAGCGAGCCCAGAAACCGGCGAGGATTTTCAAGGCGGGAGCACGAGGGCGCGATCGTGATTTTTAACGCGCAGGGGATTTTTATCCGCTCCTTTTGTAATAAAGAACGCTCGTTCGGACGCCTCGTGAGGCACGCCTGAGAGCGCACGATTATTTGGCCGAAACCGATCGCGATAAACTTCTTTTTCTTTTTCTCGGCGCGGAAGAACGCGCACTCGTAAGATGAATCAACTGTTACGTTCTTGCGATGAAACGAATATCGTCTCGTCCGAACGACTCTCTTGGAAAAAGAGGCACGCCTCGATCTCGGGAGAACAAAAATTAATGATAATTACGAGCCTTGGAATCGCTCGAGAAGTGGAAGAGGAGGTAATTAGCTTACGCGCGATCCGCTTGTAAACAACGACGACTGCACGCAGCCTGAAAAACTGTCAAAACTCGGCGATAATTTCCTTGGTGAAAACTCTCGGGTGGCATATTACGCGTGCGGTGTCGGCATAAATCATATCTCTCTCTCTCTCTCTCTCTCTCTCTCTCTCTCTCTCTCTCTCGAGGTAACGTCTACGATACGAAAGAAGGCAAGGAGCCAAAGGCAGTCCGGGTTGAGCGGTTCGATCTATACATGCGCGTGTACTCGTTAATCGGTGTCGGTTGCGAGAAGAGAGGGACGAGAAACGGGCGGATCAACAAGTGGTTCTACACGTGGGTTGCCGCCGCCACCGCCACCACCGCCGCCACCACCGCCGCCACCACCGCCGCCACCGCCACCGCCACCGCCACCATCGTTGTCGTCGTTGCTACGATCGCTTTCGCGTGCGGGACCTAAATTTAGCGCTCCGCTCTCCCTTTTTTCCTTTCGCCGTAATATTCCTTGGGAGAATGGCGGAACGAGACAAACAGGTAGGACCATTAGCCGTGGCTTCTGTTTCGAATGCTCCGAGATTTCTTGACTAATGGAATGGCGCGCGTAAAAGATCTTAAGAGACAATTACTTGACTTTCAGACACATTTGCTAGAAATTTATTCCTACGTAGAGGTAAATTGTTCTCGAAACCGAAATAAATACCATTTAATATTTTGTAAATTGTACCTAGAATCGTTAAATTATTTTAATGCGGGTATTCCTGTATGGAGATAACGACAATTTCGTCGACAATTTTTTAAGAAAACGAAGCGTTTACGAACGCTTTACCGGACTTTATTTTCGCCCTTGTTTTTCGATCATCGTCCGTTGCGTCGACAAAATGTATACGGTAAACTTGGAAAAAATACCGCAAACGAAATACGGAATTTTACATCTGTACGAACGAAAAAATATGGAAACGTAAGCGTTTCAAGTAAATTGTAACGATCTTTATTAATACGTTTTTACGAAACCTCCGATCCTACAAAACCGATAAAAAATAATAAATCAATATTTTTTATGTTTAAGGTATGAAATCTATTCACAGTTATTCTCGTGACTGTACGTTGTAAATCGCATAAAAACAATAGAATAAAAACAATAATAGTTTTGAAAACAAAGATATACATGGCACCTCTGCTCTTCCCGGGCAAACCGCATGATCTCGTGACTGCTTGTTTTGCGGTAAGCCAAAATTCGACCATCGTGCCGAAAGAGCGAGAGCGAGAGATGAAGTAGAACCGAGGGAAAGAGAAATATGGAGCGAGCTTGTGTGTGCGTGTGTGAGCGTGTTGAGCGTGTGCCTTGGTGTGCGTGCGCGCTCGCGTGTACCTGGACAACGATGGAAAGGAAGAAGAGCTACGATCGCTGAGAAAAAAGAGTTGAAGCTCGAGAAGATAAAGAAGAGGAAAGAGGAAGACGATCTCGTGTCATTGAAGAAAGATACTATGAAAACCGAAGACAGTGCCAAAGACGCTCGAGTTCGTCTTCGTGTAAAGAAAGGAAGTTTGAACTCCGCAACTTATCGCCTTGGTCTAAGTATTGCGTAAAACATAAACGTAATAATATTGCCTCCACCCGCGAACTGATACTCGCCGGCGAAGATGAGCGTAAAAAAATGGCGCGGAGTCGATTCCTCGATTTCCTGCGTGTCTTGCAGCAATCACAGATGTTTCGAAAGGTTAAGTGAAAATTACTCGTAGAGCTTCACTCGTACGTAAGATACGAGCGCGGTTGTTCGTTTTCAATTATGAATTTACTGCTCTTGCGTGATTGCTTTACGGGCACTCAGAAATCTATTCTATTTCGATCGAATGCGATCTTTGTAATCGTTCGTTTCTTATTCCTTCAAACTAAAATATAAAAACTCGAGTTTAGATTAGAACCTCTTAAATTAAATCGTTATTAGCGATACTTTATTAATTTAAGTACACTTATTACTTATTAATTTCTTTAACGTTATTAACTTAAAAGCGACCGAATCGAATTTCCCGAGAAAATGGAAAGAAAAAAAAAAATTTACGAGTAAAAATTTATAAAAACCGAACGATCCCTTCGCGTTGATAAATACAACTTACGAATTACTAAATAATTGTTTTTTGTTAAAGTTAACCTCGAACAAATAATCTTGGTTGAACCAAAAAAAAAAAAAAAAAAAAAAAACACGAGTCCCGAAGTCACCGTGTATACTCGAAGCACACCTTTGTAACCGATAATTGTTAATTAGAAACTTCAGGCCTGAATTTCGCGATTTCCAAAGGAGATGGAACCAACTCTCGGATGAAACTTTATTCACGCTCGTGCCTGGTTTACCGGCGCAGAGGCAGAAGAAAAAGAAGAACGAGAATGGAAGATTGCAAAAGGACTGTCGACCCTGATGGATTCAACCGATTAAAAGCAGAAACCGACGCTGCGAGGCTTCGGATCTTCTAGGGTGGCCAGGTACTTCCATCGCGAGCTGCAAAATACTCAACCGGATGTAGTATCGATGCACGGCTGTTATAATGGCGGTTGTAATATTTGTAATATTGATACAGAACTTAACAGAACTTATTGAAAACGCGTGGAAGTCCGGACCGTTGCCGGATCAGAAGTTACAATTCGGTTTTCGAAGCAGGGCTTTGCAAGGTATCGCCGATGATCGCCTTTTTTATTCCGCTCGGTCGTAAGACCAATGGGAATAACGAAATATTTTTCTTTATTCAGAAATAACCTTGTACAATGAAATATGTGCCGCGCCTTGGGTCGTACGTTTTCTCGGTATAATTTTACGCGACAATACATAAAATATTCCCTGCATTATTTATAACTGTACTTTTTAGTTCTAAAAAAAGAGTTTTGTGTAATTCCGTGTAGCGCATTGATAGTAATTTACGGGAAAAAGTCTATAAAATTTTTATGTCGAAATGTCCGATTGGATCGACTATACGCATTGGTGTATAACCTACTTAAAATAGAGATAAATATGCAAAAGTCCAAAAAGTTTTGGAACGATTCGTTCATTTTTCAATCCACGCAAACGATATTCAATTTAATTTTTTATTTAATAAATACCGCGAGTGTTTCGTACTTTCAAAATAAATTTAAGCTTGATGGATGATATTTTTATAAGTGATGAAAATATTAAAAATATTACAAGGCAACTTTTCGATATTATTTTAAAAGAGATAATAAACGGTTTGGAAAGTTTCGCACGCGAATATATGAAAATAATTTTATTGCGTACTGTATTAAAATCTTGAATATGAATACTTAGTAGAATTAATTAATAAATTAAACGCTCGAATAATGTTTGTAAGTTTTTATATCCAGCTATACAAATTCGATGATTATAATAATTGAATTTTTATATTAGAATATTCGTAAGGCCTAAAAAGGATTTCACTGACGCGACGAGATAATTATACAAAGTATGTACTTATAATAGATTTTCAAACGGTACAAAGTGACTTTCTTAATTTCTAAAATATACAGATGCGAATATTTTAAATATACGCATCCATTGATCGCTAGAGTCATTTTCCTTATCGATAAAACAGCAAAAAAAATAATATAAAATGGCAACGTAAAAAAAATAATTACCAGGACAAAGAAAGCGTCGTCCATGACAAATAATTCAACGTCGCTATTAACGCCAGCTCCGATAAATACGTAAAATGCGACTGAAAAAAAATTGGACGTAAATGCATAACTCATAAACGACGCATACTTTCATGTTTCCTCGCGGTTTAAGTGATAGAGATGGAGAGAGTGCGAGCATCGATGCGCTATAATTTGCTCCGCAAGGGAATGCCTCCGTTTTCCAAGACATTCCAAGAGCAAAATTATTTATACATCTTTGGTCCATTTATCGCGCCAGTCGCAGGGACTCAAAGGAAAGAAGAGCCGCGCGGCAATCGAGAAAAAAGTGCTGATGCAAGCATTCACGTCCCGGTTTATACGTGACTACCAACTGTACCAGTGCGCGAAGAACGTATAACGAATTCCTAGCGTGTGTGTCGTTGAATTATCATTGCACCGACGCGTCGCGGCGTCCTGCATGAGATATACAACGGCTGGATGGAAACGCGAGCCGAATATTCTATCCATATTTTACTCTGATCTATTGTGCATTTTTGGAGAAATTCTTTGATTTCTCGTTATTTTCGTGTCGCCTTTTGTCTTTCTCTCCTTTTTGTCGCTCTTTTGCTCCTTTTTGAGTTATTTCTACGACGATTACGTGCTGGGAACGAATTTTACACGTATCGTTTCACACCGAACTACGATTATGGTTTTTCCTTACCGTTCCGAAAAATCCTGACACAAAAATCGTTATTTATTTACGCCATAGGATATAATAACGAACCCAATCGCACAACTTGTATCGGCATTTCTACGTTAACGATTGAATAATAAAATACGTAATAGGTTATTAATACTCGTGTTTTCTGTTAAACCGTACGGAGGAAACTACTTTGTTATTACTTTCTTATTACGTAAGCTAAAATAATTTTTCGGATTCTCGAATATTACCAGTGAGATAATAAATTTATTGTAATTTATTGGCATATTTTTAAAAGTTTGTTTTAATTTTATTGTTAGATTGTGAGAACAGAATAATTTAAGAGCATACAAGAAATGTGGCGCCAAAAGTTGCTTAAATATGCTTAATTATATATTTGTGTACATCCTGCTTTATATTCTTTGTCTGGTGTTTTAATTTTTCGACACTTTCTTTACTCCTATCCCTACCTTTTTCAAATACTACGTGCTGAGAAAAACAGTTGAGATTTCGAGGTGACAGAATCCGGATGTAAGGAAGGAAATGATTACTAAACAAAAAGAATAAGAATGTAATCGTTGATGGGAGAGAGAGAAAAAGGAAATTGATGATTAATGGATAGTCGAAGGTAAGGAATGATAAGTTCAAATTGATGGATGATCGTATACTTATTTCTCTCTTTTCTTTTCGTGTAATGAATATATTTTTCTACGAACTCTTTTTAATATGTAGAATACTAAACGAATATTGTTTTAACTTACAGATTTTTTTTAGTTCTTTCGGAATATGAAGTACATTATTAAATGTGCCTTTCCTTTTCCGAACGGAATAACTTTTAGACAAATAAATCTAACGCATATATAAACAACACCGTGTTAACATATATTTAAATTTATTATTTATATGAATAATGCATATATAAAACAAATTCATTCGAATGAAAAACTAATTTTAATCATTAAGCGTGTAAAATAATTTTTTGAAATTAAAAATACGTACAAATTTAAGACGAGCGCGGATGTAGTTATATAATTATGAGAAGGTTAATCTTTTAAACATAAAAGACACCGAAAAATCAACGACGATCAACAAACGGTATCGACCCCAACCTGGAAACTAAAACCCCAAGACGTTTCCTATCACCGTTTCAGATTCTCTTCTTCTTCTTCTTCCCCTTGGAGTTCCGCTCGAGTAGTTCACGTATCCACGAGTTTGCGTAAAGTCGTGCGCGCGCCTACGTCGATCGTTCACCGGTGCACGTTTGCTCGTGCAACCGATCTACATCCTGAAAGGATTGATGTAAGTAAAGCCAAGCCTCCTACGCAATCTCGACTCACGATCACCAATATTTGAAGAACCAGAAAGCGTTCGAGGTCGTTCCTTTGGCGGCTTTTCAACCGTACGCGTACCTACTTATTCCTTTTCCACTATTTTGTCCGTTCCAAGCCTCCTCCCAAGGAGCAACAAAGTTTTACTGCCCGATCGAGAAAGATATTGGGGCAAGCTATGTTTCTTTTGTCAATTATAACGCAGGTGCTTGAATTTGAAAATATATTTACATAGTCGGGTACAGAGAATTTTTCTTCGGAGCGTCAACCGTCCGTCGCTAGTTTATCGTGGAAGGAACGCCGAGCTCGTATATCGAGTGGAACCAGTTTTTACAAGTACCCTTTCTATAATTCTGGAGCATCGAAAATAAAAGCATTTTTTTATTCGGTTTTGTACCACCGAGTAAACGGTTCCCTCGAAAAAGATTATTCATCGTCGTTACGTTACAACTTTGCTATCCCATCCCGGAGAACACAGTTTACATAAAATTATTATAAACAAGACTCGAGAGTATTCGAGGCTGAAGGATTTCGGTAATTAAAAGCACTTTTCGTTAAACAAATTTATCGGAACACGCGTAATAAATTATATTGTTGGTTTAAGAGCCTCCGCGTAACGAAGCATATTTAACGCAGGCGAAAAAGCAGACCAACTTGACAAAATTCTCATTATATCGAATAAAGGAAAAAGAAGAAGAAAAGGAAAGGAATGATTTGAGAGTAAACAGAAGAGATTTACACAGTCCGTTACGACGAAAGGACAGCCGTATCTCGCGCGTGATTGCACGTGTATATGCGTGTCCGTCCCGTGCGTGCATCTTTGCTTTTTCCCCTTGGAGGTAAGGACCACGCGAGCGTCGGCACGAGTCATAAAAGTCAACGAGAAAACCTGGAAAGACCTCACCGCGCGACAAGCCGTAATAATTCCGAGTCTCTAGATTACCTTTACGTTCGCGAGACGACTCCAATTTCTCTTCCCTTGCACACGTATTTATATATTGTACTCTCGCGTGTCTACGTGCCACCGAGACGAAAAAGCGAACGTACGATGTCTTTTTTTTTTTTTTTTCTTGCTCAAAGTCTTTTTGATCTCTTCTTCTCTCGTTTATACACTCCAATAAAAATCTAAGCAATTCGCTTTATTCGCTCGATAATAATCGTTCGGCCTTCTCTCGACGGCGACTTTTATTTTGTGTATCGTTGATTAAAGTTTCGATTATTAAAAAAAGAAATGGACGCGGCACAATGTTCATCGTATGTTTCATCGTGAGTCGAGAAAATTTCTCCATACAAATATAAACTCTTATTGAAATTATGCAACGAGGGTATAAAAGTTGTTCGTAGCGTAAAATAATTGAAATAACTCTTACATTGTCCGCTAAATTATTTCTTCGAGGCATTATTTCGTCGATTTATTTTCTATTTGCTTCATAGAAAAGTAATATAATGTAACATAATAAATGCATTGATTTTCTAAGTATAACGATATACCCGTAATAAATTGTCGGCGAAGAAAAACATTGGCACACGATTCGAATACTCGGTGTATTTAAAATTTATGCGCAAGATTAGCGAGCGAAAGAGGAAAACGCGTTACATGGACCGATCGGTTAAAATCGGTTAAAGACTCAATTTTAATTTAAATCTTCTTCCACCTCGTTGTTGATAATAGTTCGATGAAACTAATTTATCGAGTTTTTAATTTGGATATTAAATTCAAAGGCGTCGCTCGCACGATGCACGCATGAAAGTTAAATCTCGCGTATTCAGGCGTCATCGTACGAATTTTAACGCAGCCTCGGTACTACATCGAATCGCGCTACATCCTGTTTGATGGTCCGCTCAATAGCATACCTTCGTCCTCGATCCCGAATGTATTACACGGGGCAAAAAGTTCGATATTATCAAGAGTAAAGAGTCCGAAAAAGCTGGATCGATCCTGTACACTCGTCCTTCTTCGCCTGTGTTCTGCTTTTACGAGGAGCGCGAAACAATGCGCTCGTGTACGTGCTTGCTAACAAAAGCGCATCGAATCGCGGTATTAGAGTTTTTCTGGAAGCCCTCGAATGGCTAAAGAGTAAGGAAGGCATATTACACGAGGGACAAGAGGAAATAACAGGTTGACGCACCTGTCTTGGAAGAAGCTTTGTAACCGACGCGTAATCTTTTTTCTTTCTTCTCCCCCCCCTCCCCTTCCCATCCCCCCTCACCCTCCGCCACCTCTCGCTCAATCTTACAGAACTATGCCTTGTAACAGAAATACACGTAGCAATGTTCCGTACAGAGAAAAAATATAATGCGGACAACGGTACAAGTATGTACCAAAGAATGTAGACTCGAGGGTAAATTATATAGTAACTTCTAATAAGGTAATTCCCGCTACGATTACAGGGATTCCGCTTTCGAAAAAAAAAGGATTAATTGATACATTGTTGCTAACCGAGCGGTAGCTAACGCTGCGATCAAACATGGATTAAATTTTCTAATAACTTCATTGAAAACTCCGATCGAACGAGGTGAAATTAACAAAGCGTTCGACGCGTTTTTTAATTCCCGAGTTAAATATTTTTAAATGTAGAACATATAAGTTGAAACGGTTTTCAGAAAAAGTGACCGTGGAAATTTCTGACCTTGTGTAATATTGCTTTACATGTCATTAAAAGAGAACTAATGTTTTGAGCCGTGACAAACTAAAAAGAGGAAAGTACATGCGAAATAAATAATTCATATTTCTAGTTAAAAATAACATCGTTTAGTAACGAAAAATTCGTATTATTTGCAATTGTAATGAAAAGAAACCCAAAAATCATCATTGTTTCATTAAGTTGACTACAATGAAGACAAAAATATAAAACATCGAGTTAACATTTAGCTGGTTAAAGTTGATTTATTTTTCAAAAAAATATAACTTAAAAAACAGGTTCTGCCATTGCACGCACTATTTGTTAAAATCTAAGAAAAAATAATCGAGGGCACGAAATACTACTTCCTCTCTTTACATTACTTACATTCCCGAAGCAATAACGCAAAAGCAAAGGTATGTAAATTATCCATACAGAAATATTCCGACGATTCACGACTAATAATCATTTTCTTTATAAATGACGCGTATTATAATAGTAATTATCAAAGTTAATAATTATTATAAATAACTTTTTATTTGTGCTTTGAGATATAAAAGAAATGGAGTTTTCGCATCCGCAAACGCGCCTCATTTTTTAAAATAAAAATTTATTTCGAATATACGATTAAGATTCAGATTTTCATTTAGATTACGGTTTAATTCTATTTACGGTAATTTTAATAAAGTTTGTAGAAATACAATTTATTTAACTTAACATTTAATTTACCATAATATCGCGCTCTGAAAAATAAGCGATATTTCTTTGGTTAAACGTTTTATTAATATTATAATCCGTATAATTTCATTAAATCCCGTTATAAAAATGAATTATTGGTAAATTTATGTCGTAGCTATAAAACAATAAAAATTTTTACGGAATCATTCGTATAATTTTTTGTTTAAAATTTACGATAAATCGATAATATTTTTTACGCGAACGATAAGAAAAATAATAGCGATAGATTCAACATACAGCCTAGGAATGTCGGTACGGATACTCGTTTCATGTTTTTGTTATTATATTAAACATAACTCTACTAATATTTGTAGAGCACTTATAAAGTGATTAAAGGAACATTGACTTTTAATAATGATTAGAATTACTATAAAATTATAGAAGCCACGAAGCAATTACCCCGTTCGATCCACGACAAAACACGGTAAATATTATCATAATCGCTTACATTACGACTTCTAGCAGAGAAAAGAAAGCAATTTTTTTCCTCGGTGCTGACTAGCGAATCCATTGCTCATAAACACTTGGAACCTAAAAAGAGGCTCAACATCGGAACAGCGGGTTTTTTGTTGTACGGAGTCCGTTCATCGATCGAGCCGAGTACGTATTTTTAGCTCTTCCTCCTTGCGGATCGACAAAAAGAGGTGCGAGAGAGAAGGAGCGAAAAATAGACAGGAAGAGCGAGAGGGTGAGAGAGAGGAGAGAGAGAGGAGAGAGAGAGGAGAGAGAGGAGAGAGAAACGTGGACCGCGATAAACGAAATCGGAGAAACGTGCGCGTGCCTCGATTCGCCGATCTCAGCTCCTCGACATTAGCATCAACCGGTACTACACAGCAGTGGTAACACGGAGGATGAGAAAAAACAGGAGTGGGAGACTTTGCGTCGCGTTGCGCCTCTTGGTATCGTCGCTTTGCCTCGATCTGTATTCGTTCCGTATACGTTGATTGCTACATCGATAATACATACGCGCAAGAAATAAGATGGAAATTGTCTATGAAATGCAATGCAACTTGAATTATCGAAAGGGAGATACGAGCGTTGAGAGTACGTGAGAGAGAAAGAGAGAGAGAGAGAGAGAGCAAAACCAAGAAACGTACATTAAAAGTTAATTTTGTATCCAACTTGTGCTTAATAATAGTGATCTTTTCAAACGATACGATTACATTTCTAGATTAAGTTTGTAGGTTATGTACTTGTGTGCTTAGGTCTCGGATCGTGCAAACGTTACGTTACGTATACTTACCGCAACAATATTGTAAAATGCACCGTAAAATCACCTAATTATTGTTTTATTATTCGATAAGAATCGAAATTGGAGTGTAAGTGTATTTATCTCGTAAAGCCTTGAGTAAAATAGTTTGTAAATGCTCCGGGTATGGTATAAATATTATATTATAGGTTAAAACAATGTTTAAAGATATCGATGTTATTTTCTTTTTGAACCCGAAATAAAGAAATTTAGTTATTCCAGTATTAAGATGTAGACGTACAAACATAAATATAATTTAAAAAATATTTTTTTGACAGCTAAAGTGGAATATACGATGCTTTGAGAATTTGTATTATGAGACGAAAATAGAATTAGAGAATGAGAGTGCGAGAGAGAGAGGAAGAGAGAGGAAGAGAGAGAGAGAGAGAGAGAGAGGTCTGAAAAGAACGGAGACAAGAGATTTGGCGCGCGCACAACGCATTACCACGGGGATGCTATACATCGGCTTCGCATGTTTACTTCTACCTCAGCGGAGGCAAAGCCAACCGGTTTCAACTTCGCCCCGCCGGTTCCCCCGAGTCTCGCAGACTCTCTCTCTCTCTCTCTCTCTCGCTCTCTCGCTCATCTCACACCTCCTTGCATCGGAGGAGAAAGGTATATATATTTTCTCCTCTTCGTCCTTTTGCTTCATTCATCCTCGTCGCTCTTTCGAGGCCTTTCTTGAACGTTCCAACTCTTCGACGCAGCGCTACTCTCAAATTTCGAGATGCTGAGCCACGAGTCTAAATGCGCGAACGTATGTACGAATTTCGCTGGATTATACGCGAACCACTCGCTACCGGTTTTTAGAGCTTTTGCGCCAACTTAATCGATTTTACGCATTTCTCCCGATTCGTTATTTATAGAGGTTCGTTAGCGCTCGTACGATGTTTTTTATGCTTGTATTCCTAACGATTCAAATTATGTATAAGAGAAAAAGGTAAGGAAATTACGTTTTCCGGACATATACGAAATACATACATTACGAAATAATATGCTATAACTAAATTTCGGTTGTATTTTACGTACGAGCATAAAAATTTCATAATCTTCTTATAACGTAAAAATATTTAATACCTCTATTAAAAACAATTTAATAAAATTATTGACCAATAAAAGTTGAACAACTTTATAAAAAGTTGAAATTAATATGCGTTATCGATAAATTCATTCAGCGTAATTAATTTTTTTCTTAATTTATCGGAATATAATCTAAATATTTTAAAAATTGTATTTCATTAGCGTTTCCAGGATGTTTCCTTAGATAGTTCGATACGTACAGAACTTATGAACTGCTACACCTACACCGATACCGTATTCAATTTACGAAATTCTTATGCCGCTTAAAAAGTATTTATTTATCCGTTCGAATGCTTGAAATTTACGAATTTGTCGTCATCGAACGAGTTTATAGGAAAGAAGCTAAGAAGCTGTTGGTCGCGTCGCGTAGCATCGAACTTTGTAATTAAACGAATTAAAATTAATTTAAAAAAAGAATAGTCTCTCTATTATAGAAACTTATATTCTAGCATCTTTACGCTCGACTTGCGATGATTATTGCTTCCTTTACCTTTACAAGCAATGTCAACGCATTCTTTCGTATATTATTAATTTGCGATCGTAACTTTTATTTCAACTAAAATATCCGCGCACATATTATTGGAATTCCACTCCATTTTTATTTACGATGAATATTTAACGTGGATTTATGAAATTATGCATGAACAAAAAGCTTAATAACAGTTACCTAACCGGATGTACGGTGAAAACAAAGACTAGAGTGGATAAACTGCTCTAATGTATATACATTTCACCAGTTCCACTCTAAATTATTTCGTACTTGGCCAAATCGACTTTCAATTTGATTTTATTTCTTTTTCTTTTTTTCTTTCTTTTTTTTTTTTTTTTAACAACATGCAAATACGCGTTATATTCTAACCAACTCGAAACTTTGATTTTGTTCGCTCGCGCATATTATTTAGCGACGCGGCGTATTCAAACATTCAAAACGACCTCGCTTAATGGATGTCTTGTTTTTTCCTTGCCGCTCACGGTTTTCTAAGGCAATTGCCACTGGTCTTCTGTCCTTGTTTACAACACATAAGCCTCGCGCTAAAATATGCGTATTACGCACACACGATTTCACGTAACTGTATTTTTTTAAGAAGGAAAGACACGGCAAAGGCTACTTCGAATGTGCGGTTTCCTGCGTAACTCTTTATTTAAATTTTAAATAAAACCGTATAATATTTTACGAGACCTCGAGGACATCTGTTAAGCTGTCAAAAGTCGATAGCGATGATGATTAATCCAAAGATCTCTATTAAGTTCCTCGTCATCCGTATGTTTCGATAATATTTTATATTTTTGAATTTTTTACAGAAGTCAAACGGTATTAGACATTTACATATCTTAATTCCAACGAAACAGACGCGTTGTTCGGAAAAGTTTGGGAGCATTGTTAACTTATTTCAAAAATCATAAATAAAAAACATAAATAAAAATCGTACATAATTCACAAGCGCATACTTCAGTTTCGAAAATCGTTGACTCGAACGAGATGAATACCATACGCCCGACGCTATAATTCACCGACCAAAATCTAGATTCCCCGTCTCGAATACTCGAAAGCTGTGGCACAGCCCCAAAATTTTGGCGTGGCCTCCCTTCGATTTTCCCTCGGACGCATAAAAATCCAATCATCGAACAAAAAGAAAGCCATCAAACAAGGAAAAAAAGAAAGGAAAAAAACAGGAGAAAAAAGAATGGAAAACGCGCGGTTCGGAAAACGATCTCTGGGAAGTCTACCGGTAAGCGCGTCCGCTTCGCAGTCTCTCGCAGACTCTCGCAGTCTCGAAGCGAAATCGATCTCCATTGTTCGTTTCACAGGTCGCATAATCGCCGAGAAGAACGGAAAGTCAAAAGATTGCGGGGGCGAGGAGCAGAGGCCGCGTTGCGTCGAGAAAACGAGAAGACCGAAAGCCACGGGAGGGCGTTACTCTTAGCCGCATTCGAAAGTCCTTAAAACTCTGACGCTCCTTTGATTTACGGAAGGGATCGTTCTCGGGAGGTTGGAGGCGCATTGTGAGAGCGAAGGGCGCGTGCAATGATTTTCCAACGCGGACCCGCGGGAGCTGCGGACGGAGGACCGAGAAACTGGCGCCGACTCGGCGGAATTTTCCGATCCCCGTGTCCAACGACAATTTATATACGGTGCACGCAAGCTCTCGAAAGGGCTCGGCTTTGTTGCCCGGTCGGAGTGCCGCGAGCCGAGGCGAAAACGTGTTAATTTACGTTTGGTGGGCTCGAGGGGAAGGGCTCCTACGAGTCCGAGTACCAATGGAACACCGCGAGTGGGAAGAGAGGAAAAATCGACGCGGACATTTTTGGGCAATCGATTTCGGGTCCTCCGTTTCGTTCCTCTCTCGTTTCCTCTCCCTCTTCTCCATTTCTTTCTTCGGTGGAATGACTCGAAGACAACAAGGTTTACATCCGTAAAATTGGACTGAATATTTGAATAGCGAGAATAGGAAATATTAAATTAGTTAACGTGTTTTTTTTATGGAAGTACAAAACGGGAAATGTAGTTTTTACGCGCATTTACATTTAACAACCGGATGTGTTCGTACATTCGAGAATTACATTTCACTTCCTAAACAAAACGCAACGAACGTACGAACATAAATTATAGATTCCAACAACACTTGTCATCGCGTTCGACTCTGCGTGATTTCAAGGTTCCGTCCACTCGAATTCCCCAACAGCGGACGACGAAGGTACCGATAAATGTTTTCGTCTCTCGAAAACACGGTCGAAACCTCCCGAGGCTACGAACTCCCCGATTCCAGCATCCCGCATTGTCGCATGCGCACGCGCATCGAGCAAACCTACGCATCCAACTTTCCCTCGACGCACGCAATCTTAATTAAAATCGGTTGACATACGCGGCGTACCTAAACGATGCTTTGTACCGTATTTAACGCTATTGCCGTAATTGCATTGTTGTTACGATGATTTATGCGCGCGAATCCGCGGTAAATACGAATCGCATGGACGATTTTACAACCATTTGCGTAATTTAAGAACGGCGAATTACAATTATATAACGAACCCTCCGAAATCGCCGCATCGTCGCCTTCGATAAAACGAAAGCAACATCGTCGATCGCCTCCGAATGGTCGGTTCGAGTTGCACTCGACTTTTCTAAATTTATGCCCGCGCAATCGTACCGCGAATGGACCGACCGACCGACCGACCGACCGACCAACCAACCAACGATTCCAATTCGAAATAATAACGATCGGATGTAAAAGGAACGGAGATCGCGATCGTTACGTAGCTTCTCGCAATCCCACCTTACATTGTCAGTCGCTTAACGGGTTCGCTAACTCTATCGGGTACAAGCCGCCAATTAGCCAAATCACCGCGACGTGTGCGCAATTGTCGATCTTTTATTTTCTATGCTTTGCACCTCGTGATTCGTGCCAATTTCGATGGTCGCAACGAACGTTTCCATAAATGAAAATGTATACTTTGGATGCGAAAATTGCGAAGGTGCTATTATATAGTATCGGTATGAAGCAATCGTATGTCGCGGGTGCCTTCGCTTTCTCCTCGGATGCTCTTCGCGGATGATGCACGATGATTCGATGCAGGGTCCGAGCTTTCGGCGGTTGGGAATCTCGAGATATTGCGCAAGGATGCGGTGAGAATGTTTTTCTAAACGATCTAATTGCACGAGCTCGATGTTTAGAAAGTTCCCTTTATACCTTACGCAAGAGCCACGTACTATTCTTATTGTGTGTAAAATTCGAGATTACTCGGATAAGTAACGAGATTTAACAAAATTACCATACGCGGAAAAGATTTAATTTTCAATTTGAACGAGTTAAACGAAACTACGCACCAGAAAAAAGATTAATGTTCCATAATAAAAGTTGCGGGTTCGATCGTCTAACAGCGGTTTAATAAACCACCGTTAATTATTTTATATTAACACGGTAATTAAAGTTGTAATGGCAAGGAAAAACATAAAGCCGAGTATAAAATCAATTGGATTGCGAATCGAATCAACCGTACGTCAATAAAAATGTAAATTTTTATTCAAGACTCTTTTAACGAAATAGCATACCGTGTTTGCAAACGAACCAAATTCAAACGCGTAAATCACCGTTCGAAATACCATTGAATTCCCGTCGAAGTTAGCCGAAGGTGGTCGAAGGAGGTCGGAGGAGGTCGGAGGAGGTCGGAGGCAGTCGAAGGTACTCGAAGGGCCTCCGCTGCTCACCGCGTACGCGGATCGCATTCCCACGGGAGCCAAATACGCGCATGCGCTCGCGATCGGGATTTTTCGATCGAGCCGTGTTTCCCCTCGCGCGTAAAATTCTAAGCTCGATGAACCTTGGGCACCTTGCGGTATTTATTTGTTGCACCAGCGCCTCGGAATACCTCGAGGTCGTTGAATTTTCGTTGTTGCCGCGGGTCGGACTCCCGTCGGTTGAAGTCGGTGAAAGGTCGGTCGCGAGTACCTCGAGGATAATTTCGATGGTGTTGTTCGGTGGAAGTTCGCGAGATGATTTAACGGTCGCTTAGTCCCTAACTGCCCTTTCACGATGCGCTAACCTATTACCCGAAGGTGATTTTTGTGGATTGTAATTATGGTTCGTGGTTCCCTGTAATCGGAGGACGCGCGCCAAATTTCGTAAAAAAAAATTACCGTGACAGCCGAGCAAAAATTTACATAAAGTTCGGATTATTTTATCGCGCCTCGTTCATTTTTGCCATAAAATTTGTAGATACGCCTCGATTACGGTGAGCCACCCGGTAATTTTTATCAAAACATCATCTTGCCGTAATTTTATATTTATTGAATCAGGAGAAATTTTCAATTCGTAGTAAATTTTCAACAGAGCAAAGCGTACGAGGTATAATTTTTTAAAAAGTTTAATTTTTATCGTATCGTTTAAGGCAACTTGGTACGTAAAAAAATCGTTAACCATCGAACGTTTCCCACTTTACAAGTACTTTATCCTTCTTTTCGCGTGGAACACGGTTTAATAGCTTGAATCGCAGCCGATTACCCAAGCAGTCCTTTAAAGCGACCGATCACCCGATGAATTCCAGTATTTAGCGCAGAAAAACCCCCGTTTACAAATCGCATCGCTTTAAAATTATATTCAGCTTTCAGGCGTCGAATCCGTTGGCGTTTATATATCGTTTATATATCGTTTACGTATCGTTCGAAGCGCGCGCAAAAGTACCTCGGACCGACTCCGGATACTCGAGTAAGTCCGATTCCGGGGGGAAAGAACGCGAGAGCGCAATTCCGACTTTCCACCGTTTTCTCACCTTGACTCGCCGGTATTATGACAGATGCGCGCGCGAGAGGGAAACGAGCGTGGGGGGAATGTGGGGGGAATGCGGGGGATTGACCAATCGTCATCCGGTGTGCCGATCGCGTTTAGGCGGGAACCAGAACGTGGAACCGAGAAAGACCCGAGAAAGACCCGAGAAAGCACCGAGAAAGAACCGAGAAAGAACCAAGAACCGAGTTTGTTGCAACGAGTGGGCGAGAAATATCGCTCGCGGTTATTCAACGAGGGCAAAGGTAATAGCGGTAATGGAATCGATTTGTTCTTCTTTTTTATCCTCGTCTTTCCTTTTCGATGGAATCGATCGGTGTTTCCTCGAGTTTTCCATTAACGCTCGTACGAACATCGCTTATTATGTAAAACACTTTTCTTTCGAGCGTAATCTATTTATTTCTCTTTCAAAATCAAATCCTTCAAAATCGTACAAAAGGTACACGAGGAAAGACCAAACGCATTGTACGGATATTATTTATGGTACACGATATTTCTATCGAAAACAAAAACCGAGTAATCGAGAATTCTTAAAGCGAGCGCGAAAGATTATCGCGCGTATTGGTCTAAATGTTCGAACGAGTTGATTTCTATTGACGCAAACGATAAGGAAAGATAACGAAAAAAGAGAAAAATGTTTATTCTAAAGAAATAAAAGAGTTATTAAATTTGTATTTAATAACGCAGGTTCCAACCTACTCGTTCGATTCGCTTTTGTTTTCTAGGTACGGATAGTCCATTGTAGCGAGGAAAGGTAAAAAGTGTTCCAAAACTGTTCGATCTCCGCCTTACGAACGTAAATCAATTTAGACAGCTCGAGGCGTGACCGTACGGCCGAAAATTTACCACGAGACTGCAATGAGTCAGGCGCCTATAACGTTCGAGTCCATCTTCTTCAGAGATTTTTCAAACTTTACGACTCTCGCTCGGACGAAACTCGCTACAGGCGTTAAATTTGTAATTTAAGATGATTAATTATCCTTTCTAAGAAACGCATACTTATAACTTCAACTTGTTATTTTAATAAATATATTTTTATTTATCCTTTGTTAATCATAGGTCTTTTGCAAAAGTATTTAAGGCTAGTTTTGGTCTTACACTTGCTCCGGCGATATCGTTCAGCGTGGGTAAATACTCGAAAATTAAAATTCGATGTCAGTTCCTTTTATTTCACGGATTTATTTCATGGATTTATTTCATGAATTTATTTCATGGATTTATTTCACGGATATGCACCGCTTACCCTTTAAAAATCGTTCGTTCTTTCCATTATTCTAACCTTAAAAATACTCGAACTGAAACTTGGCGTTGTCTTGCGTTTGCGAATATAATTGTTGCGCGCGTTATTCAATATCAAAGCTCTTTCGCTCGAAACCAGTATTCAAAAATAATTAGTATCTTATAGAAAATTATGTAAGCCTTATGCTAACTCAAGTTTAAATTTATAATTCGTTGCGAGTTATAATTACGATTATACGCGTCTAGTGTTCGAAACCCCGTAGGTTGGATTATTTTAATATTCCGCTTAGAAATGACGTATTCGTAAAAAAGACTAGGTAATAACGTACACGCAATAATAATTTATAGATTTGATTATAAAAAGCGGTCCCGAGAAGGCTTCACCGACAGTCCCGTTGAATAGTTGGCCGGTAATGAAAACGAACGCAAAGCAATTCATTCTCGCTCGAGTTCTTAAAAAGACGTAAAAAGCAGTTATGACCATACGTGAATCGGTACTGACAATAACCAGCCCTTTCGTAACTTTCGAGCGGTGCGAGGCCAAAAGGCTAAAAGGCCCCGCGATCTTTAATTTCGAGTCCGAAACGCGGCAGCGTGAAATGCACACGCGTTCGATGAGGGGACCCGAGAGACGCGCGTCCGAACTTCGTCCGAACTTATTCGACAGTCGATTACGCAACTCAACCAACCAACCAACTCGGGTGAAGAACTCAACAACTCAAGAACTCAAGTTATCCTCGGGAACTTCGAAGGGTCGTTTCACCGAAGACCGTCGCGAGTCCTTGTCGGACTTTTCTTCGGGTGTCGGGGGAGTTCGACGCGATTATTTATATTACGCGCCAAATTACGTACGTCGCCATTTTGTATTTTCTAGGAGTTTTATCCTCGTCGATCGAGGTTTTTTTCTCAATTTTTTCAATTTTTTACCTTGTGTAAAAATTTCCTATTTCGATCGCTGGATAGCTTTATTTCGTTAAATAATATTCTTTATCCGGTAATCGATAATATTCTTCGCAAAAGTATTGATTCGCTTATCGATAGATTGAATAATTGATCTTAAACGATTCTTATTCTTAATTATTTCATTGTTCTTTTCTTTTGATTTATCATAGTAAAAACTTTACGGTTCTATCTGAAAATCAGTGATTACGAACGGATTAGTTACTTTAAGTATACCCTTTACTCGCGTCAGAAGTATACTTATCATTGACAGCGGTAACTTTCACTGATTAAGATAAAAAGGTTTAAAGTCACATTATCTTATTGTTGAAAATTAATTTATATCGTAAATTTATTCAATTAAAACAAGGAAAATATTTTTAAATATTATCGCTCGCGTCGCGTATTATTATTAAACAAATGTATTATCGTTTAAATAAAATAAAGCCAATGTGTAAAACGAATAATATATGCTATAAAACAAGCGAAGAGAAATAAAATAATTTACAAAACAAATTCTTTGCGTTCGTTTAATAATAGAGTTATGACTAATATTTATTTAATAATTGATAAAATAGATATACGTATATACGATGAGACAAATATTTCCGAAGCTCGCGATCGATCGAGAATTCGATAAGCATGGATGAATATTTTGTTCCAATCCGTTACTCCATCACAACTATAATAATTCCATTATTTTTCTTTTCTAATAAACCTTGGCGATGCGTACAGCGGTGGTAACGAAGCGGTGATTTCATCGATCCTTGATCGCATTATTATTTACAACATAGAGAATGCGAAATATGCAACGTAATATATTTTACTACCTTGAACGAGTAAAGATCGATTATTACAAATAATTTATAGGAATTTTAGTACATTAATTGATATTTAATTTTACGACTCGGCGCGGAACTAATATATCTTCTTATCGAACATTGAGCGATTAAACTACGTAAAATATCTAACCAAAGTTTTGTAAATAAACAAGAAATATGTTTAATTGTACGCATTGTAATCGATTACTCGAAAGTGATTTTCCGTTTAAAGTAAAAAGTAAATATTTTTTCTGACTCGATAAACATTTACACAACAACGTCAATATTTTCATTCTACGCGAAACGAAACTTTTTGCAACTAAATAATTTAGATATTCGGATAAATAAATGAACGATTAACTCCGAATCGGTACCGCGTCCATTTAAACCGATCTTATATATCGGCATCGATGTTATTTCAAAGTGCACCGAAAAATACAGTGTTGCTAAAATATGTTAAATCGATAACAAGATCGTACAATCTTACACGGTTTAAAGATAACGATGACATTCGGAAGGCGACGAAGCCCCGTTGGATACTATCTCCGGATAAAAGGAATCGACGCGAGCAATCGAATGGTAAGCGATCGCCTTAATCGCCACTCCATTACGGAAATTACAAAGCGCGGTTTTATAAAGCAGCGCTCGTTAAGCCCAATCATCGCTTCATCTTGGCATTCGGAAAATCTCGCGCTATCCGCGCTAATGAAGGGTATAAGCACGCGGAGAGGAGAATCCCATGGTGCCCCTCGAGGTCGCGGGTGAATGCAAATCCGATACCCTGCGCATCTCCACGTCTCCACGTCTCCACATCTCCACGTCTCGAGATACGCGTCTGTGCGAGATGCAGGTTTTCTCTCTTTGCGCTCTCGAGCAAAGGCAGCGTAGATAAATCGATGGGTCGCGCCGCGGACGCGATCATAGAGCTGTTTTACCGGCGAGACGTTGTTGGGAAAATTTATCGCTCCGGACCATGAAGACGTAAACGAGAAATATCCGTCGAGTTATCGCAGAGGGAGAGGCTGCGAGTTTCGTTCCGTTCGCGAGATCGAGACGAGGCGGCCTCGGAGGAGTGGAATTCGTTCGCGACGGATCGTCGAAAGTAACCGTCCAAAGTAACCGTCCAAAGTAACCGTCCAAAGTAACCGTCCAAAGTAACCGTTGACGTTAAAGAGCATTTCAAGCGTTTATCTATCGTTGGTTGCTCTTTCGATACGTATTGAAATTCAACGTATAATTTATAAAGGAGCTAATATCGATCCAAACTTGCGAAATCCGCGTTTATCCAAAGTACGAAAGTCCCGGTAAATGCTTCGAGTTGTATTTATTTTTTAATCTTTTATATAATTACACCGATCGCGGCGTTATTTTGTGAAAATATTATTTTCGATGTTCTTAAAAACATAAAATATCACTTATTGCAATTACGAATACTTTATACTCCCGTCCAATTCTATTTATAAATTCGGTAAGTCCACTGAAAACGAATATCCACTTATCAAAACTTTCATATACGATAAATACGCAAGGCTAAGAGATTTATCACTTTTAAAATTACGACCAAAAACCCTCGTTCATCGGGACTACACGGCTGTTAGCAAAAGTCCGATATCGCGAATTCTTAAATCGATAAATCGACCGACCCGTTTATTTTATATAATTTTTTTATCTTCTTTTTTTTTTTCTTTCGCAAACCATAATAATACAACAAGATTCGTACACCTTGGCGAGGTTCCTTTGCCGCTGCATTCTCGTATTTATCAACGCACATAATGTATCGCTCGAGCTAGTTTGGAAAGCCTTATCGCACTGCCGTTATCGCAGCGCTGCCTTTGCGAGACGCGTTACTTAAAGGAGGCAAATAACGCGAATAAGAGCGACGCGTTATTTCTTACTTTTACTACCTTATACCATTCGACGATTATTCCGATGAATGATTTTCAAGGAATTGCGAAATATTTGCCTACCGTAGCAGAGGATAGCGAAATGGTAAAATCGCAAATCGTCCTTTCTTCGTCTTACAGCTTACGGCCGGCTTACGGTGACTCGGGACTCGGTAAACGTACTTTATCCTTCGCATTATCCAAATCGCGGACCTTTCTTTTTTTTGTCCGATTGTAAATCATTTATTCAAAAAATAACGTTGGTAATATCGTCGATGAAAGTTACAGAGCGTGAAATTTAAAAGTGCAACTAGACATTGAAATCGAACAAATTGTATTCGATCGACTGTAACTCCCTGAATCGTGAAGTAACTAAGAAATACATAAGTTAGCCGATATAAATTATGGGTGTATTTTTTTATTACGATACGTATTATCACAGTTTTATAATAAAAATCACACGTGCTCGGCTGCCGTTCGCCACACACACGCACAAACACGCACACACACACACACACAGGGCACACAAACTCGCGCGCGCGCAAACCAAATGTGCCGTTGAAGCTGTTTTAATATTCGAAATTCATCGAAACTCCACCGTTGCTTCAACACTCGATGTTTTTATCGAGATCACGTATCGTTTCACGCCCCGCTCACATATAATTCCGACTTGTTATAATGTTTACTCGTTGCAAATCGCTTTCTAATCACCAGCGAATTTTGTAAACTTTACCACACAATGTTGCTCCACTCGAAGCGTAAAAACAATTTCTAATATAATAATCGTTCGATAACGATTCGAACGCTCGGATAATTATCGCTTTCCTCGTAAGCATCTCGCGTGTTAAGGGCAGAGGGAAGGAGGAAGGAGTCAAGGCCCGATAAATAATCTGACCGAACGATCGATAACGAAAAACCGCTCGCGATTTCCCTACGAAACAAAGGGAGCAAAACAGAAACTGCGAACATTTCATAATCCTTGATCAGTTTTATAAATTTTCCGATGCGATAAGCGACCGGTGTAATTAAGTACGTTGACGTGTTTCGTTCACCCTCGTTTCCAGCTCGTGCTTTACAATAAAAGGTGCGCGCGCGAAACTCGCACCGGCATCGATAGCGTAATCGCCGACTGGTTGCGGGAGGCTTCGATAAATCACGGCATCGACCCCGAAATTTTCGCCTCATCCCTCGTTCCCGCAGCCTGTGCAGGTATATAGTGGCATAAATATAGTGGCCGTTGTACTTTTGAGAAGCGGCGGGAGTCGGCCACGATTGCGCGAACAGAGGATGAAGAATCTCCAGTGACATTCGGCTTATCGAGAGCGTCGAGAGCGTCGAGAGCGTCGAGAGCGTCGAGAGCTTCTTCGCGCTTAGTCAGCCGAGAGATGAGCTTTCGTAGACGAATCGTCGTACGTTGAATCTCGCGGTTGACTCCGTCAGCTTTTTTCATATTTAGGTTTCATTGTTTCCAGCCGATGCACGTGAGTCAAACTTTCGCGAACGCGATGGAAAACGAGAATACGGTTTTATCTCGTTCGACATAATGTTTTATACGAAATTACGGAGTTTAAATACGATACCGATGTTTATCGTTTAACGACTTTATTTTTTCTCTACGCGCCGAAAAATTTATGGATCGAGTACGATGTATCCAGATCTTTTCCTACGAATTCATTTACGTTTTATCCTCGCGTTTCGCTTTATTTTTCATCGAGAGTCCAATTTGAATTACCGAATTTACACGTATTATCGAATTCTTTATCGAGACGAGCCAACAAGATTCGATATTTTAATTTAAGCAGTTGATAGAAAAGCGCGATGCGATTCTAACGATAACTTTTCCTTCGTAATCGTACACCTACCTGAAATTTTTCTAACAAATGGGAGAAAGTATATTATGCGCATTTGTAAGTGTACTTGGACTAAGAAACGAGCGATTCTCGTCTCTGTGCAATGAGACGTGGCATTCGACCTCGAAAAGGGACACATTGAAATCACTCGTGTGATTTCCGGAACCAGTTTGACGACGTCGCAATTAACCCACAAAGTCTCGTTGTTGTTCGTCGAAAATAAATGTGCTTCGCCGATCGCTAGTGTCACGAGTATAATTTATTCTAATTTATTTTCGATTCGCGAAGCGCATACGATCGTTTTTTTTTACTTTCCGCTATATTCAAATGTGAAAAAGGAAGGAATCGTAGTTTGATCGATGCCTTCGTTTTTTTTCTTACGCGAAAGTATACCGAACGTTCGTTTTTTCGACGAAACAAAAAAATTAGTCGCGATTGTTCGTTTCGAATTAATCTCGGCTGATCAAACATATTGATTTTTGACAATTCGTATTATTATGCATACGTTCGAAATACAAAGATTTTAATTAAAATATATTTTGAAAAATACGATACAAGTTATTACGAAATCAGAAAAAAATTGTACATTATTTTAACCGAGATTTCTAGAAATTAAATTGAACGTAAAATATTAAAGGAGAACGTTTTACATTTTCGAATCAATTATTTTCTTTTATTTTTTATTAGCGTGTCGGAATACCTACGGAATTAAGTTTTTGAAATAAATAAATTCTTGAACCGTACGCGAAGAATAAAAATATGTCTCGTATAAATTTTTTTGTAAAGCTTGGTTCGATATTCTCGCTTAAAAATTACATATTTTTGAAAAAAAAACACATCGTTATAGAAATAATATCCTTTTCTCGACGTCGCAAAGTATCACGAAGTACCGACAAGACACGTTTCAATCGTGGAAAAGAAGTTTTTCTTCCATCGTAAGACACTTTGTCACTCGTATTTCAAAGAGTAAAATCGTAAGAAAAAAGCTAAAAAATGAAACTCGCTAACCGGAGTTAATAAGCGTTTTCTACAATGTTATCTCTCTTTCTCCGTGCTTTCGACTCGATCTCTTTCTGGGGAAGGGCAGAGAGGAAAGCAACCCTAAGCCGAGCGATGCTAATTTGCGCGGAGGCTCGAAAAGTTACAAAGATCCTTGAGGATCGGTTATCTTTCTCTCTACTTATTTATCCTTTTTATCTCGCGCTCCCTCTCTCTCTCTCTCTCTCTCTCTCTCTCTCTGTTACACTCGCTGCAACCTAACGAAGGAAGGCGAGAGCTTCGGTCGTGTCGGTCGTTGCTGCTCGCGAACATTGAAATTGCTAATTCCGTACAAGGCTCCGCTCATGCTCCGCTCATGCTCCGCTCATGCTCCGCTCATGCTCCGTTCTAGATCGGTAAATTCGTGTGCGTTCCTTCTTTTTCTTATTTGCTTATCGGCATTTTTTCTACTCGGAGAGCGAATGAAATTGAGACACAGGGGCATACAAAGTGCTCGGTTCGTTGCGGTAAACGCCTAAGCTAACGAACGCTGCTATCAACGTAAAATATTGTACACTAATTTATCATTCGTAACGTTCTCGTTAAGAATGTAATTATTTGTGCATCGAAAAATATTGTTTGAGTCAAACTAATTTTTTTCACAAATAATCTACCGCTTTCTGCGATGAAGCGATGATATAATTGATATTCTCTATATTTAAATAAAACATTGCGCTTCGTTGATTTTATTCTTCGTCAAAGCTTAAATAAACTTTGTTCGAGGAATATAATAAAATCCGAAATTAAATTCTCGCGAAATATTGATCGACGATAATTTTAAACGTAATCGCATAAAATATTTCTTTGAACGTTCCTTAAAAATTCGATGGAAATATTTGTTTTCCAATTTTACAATGGAATAATAGAATTATTATTCGCGCAAAAGTCGAATTTTCTCAAAACTTTAATATTTATTTTCGTAACGTACATTTAACCGTTTATATATATTTTCTTCTATCGTAAATACGAAATAACCTTTAGTCTCGCAGCGTCCAATCGTAAAACAAAAGAACTCGACCTTGTAGAAAAGCCCATCGGTCATTCGTCAATTCGCGATGTTACGGTTTTCCAAGAATTTTTATAGAATTCTTTGACAACCTCCGTAAATAACGTCTGGCTTTGATTTATTAAAAGAATAACGATTATTTTTAACTTCGGTTTCGAATCTAAATAATTCGTTGAATTTAAAGGTCTAAGAATTTTTTGAAAATAATATCGAACGCTTTACAAAAGTTGGTCGACTCGTTTCCAATATAAACGGTTATATTAAATTTTTCTTATCTTCGTTAGTATCAAATACTGTAACGCGTATGCATAAACCTACAAAACTATAGTTCGTACGTAGATATCGTTGCATTTAAAAGGAATTTGCAATTACAAAATAATATCCCTCGAAGAAAGTTCGAGAATCGATTTAAAAAGATTAGAAAACGATATTTCTTTCGAATAATTGGATAACCCTTGATAAAATTTTAAGAGAAAGCAGATTTCTCGACAAGTTAATTACGAGCGTCGTAAAAAAAGTTCTTTGCCAGCGTTACAAACATCGAGTCGATAAATAGTGCAATTTTTATTGAATTACGAAACAAAATTCCTTCTAATCAAATAGGAACATCGTTGGAATAAAAAATTGCGTCGGATAAGAGTTTGTGCTTTTGAAGTACAAGCCATTTACTTTATCGCGAGTGGATCTCGTCTTTTTTTACACGCATACTCGCGTTAATTTGAATACTTGGAGAGATTATACGACTTCGTTTTTACCCGAAGTGACATTCCGATCGTAGCACCTCGGACTTGGAGTCCTCCAAGTTAAAAAGTTAAGGGAACAAAAAAGCCAAGTTCCGTTTATAGCGCAAGCTCGACGTTTAATCTCCTCGCGCGAATAAGCCGATGTTCCAATCGGCGGTGTTCCAATGTTCGGCGGTTGTGGAATCGCGCCTTCAAAAATAAAAAAAAAAAACAACCAAAATCTCACCGCGTCCTCTCGCGGCTGTTATGCGAGTCCGCGGCCTCTTTTCTTGCCCGGACACCTCGAGTTTCGCGCCTCTCCGAGCGGCCATTTTACGCGGACGCGCTTCCTCGAAAGTGAATTCGGGCTTTTTGCCAAGGGCGGTTCTTAAGATACGCCCGGAATCCTTTCGTTGGAGGATCCGCGTCGATGCGCTTTGATCTTTCTCCTCTGGACCGAGCCGACTCGGACTCCTTCCGGATTTCTTTGGGATATCCGATAATCATTCTTCGCGGGATGGTTATTTTATTATCGTTGATCGAGCGATATTTGTACGACCTTCTCTACCGTATTTAGATTTTTCTGGATCAAGAGAATTTTGCTTTCAACGATGATTCTTTTGTTTTCCAAACTCCTTTCAACAACTGCGCGTTCCAAATGTCTTTTTCCATCTTTGTTTCGCGTTGTATACTTGGAATCTCATTTTCAAAATTTCTGAGAATTGCCACTCGCAGGACCGTAGAGTCGCTGTACGCAAACATTAATGCCAGTGATTCCGAGGCTGCGAGTATTATTATAAGTTTTAAAAAAGAACGATACGTTTTTTTAAGACGGCAACTGCAGTCTTACGGGAAAGGGACTTTTACGAACGAACCTTACCTCGACGAGCTAAAGAAAACTTTTAAACGAGAACATTTTGCTCCAGTTTCCGGCAAAGAATTCTTTGACAGTCGACTCGAGCGGAAAGAAAAAATATACTTTGTTTAGAGCCCCGTTACTCCTACCTTTAATTCTAACAAAATTCTAGCAAAAGCTCCAACGGTTACGCGGAGCATCTAAATTCCTTATCGTTGTTCCGATAAAACGAAAGCTTCGATTTGTTACCGAACGCTGATGTCATCCATCGTTATCCATTGTTATCCACGGTAAACTTAACTTTTTACATTGTATTCTAGTTCCGATAAGTAAACTTGGACGAGATAATTAAAAGCTAAATGTACGCGTTATTTTAACGATAACTTACATCGTTTCTCGCTTTCGACTCGAAACTTAACGCGGCTTAATATCTTGATACGTATTTTGTGGAATCCTTGGATCGAGCCCCGAATAAAAAGTAAACGATTTAAAATAAAGAAGAAGAATATTTGCAACTATAATTATAATTTTCCGTAATAACTCTCCGGAAACGGAATGTACAAGTTGGCTCGTATTATAAAAGTTTTTTCACAAATTTATAAAAATAACGAATTTCCTGTAAAGCTTGAACAAAAAATAAGTTGGCAGTCTTTTCTATCTTCCGCGAAAATCGATACTTCTTGTATTGAAATCGGAACGAGTGGCCTGTAAACCATTTGGACTGGCTATGGAAAGCAAACTATAACACCGATTCCGAGATGCCTTCTTATCCACACACAGAATCACAGAATCACAGAATCCGAATTATACAGGATGTAAATTCTTTTCTTATTCCGCGGATGAAAAATTTTATATCTCGGCGATCGAATCCGGCACTTTTTCCCAAGAATCTCGGGGCATTATTCGACGCGAGAGAGAGAGAGAGAGAGAGACGAAAAAGAACGAGTGCGGCAAATTCCTGTCGAGATCCCGGTTCTCGGTGATGAGCGCGCAAACACCTCGGCACGAGCAAAGCTGCATACAACGGTCTCGGTGCTACAATTACGGAGGAATCCTCGACTGGATGCGCGAAGAAGCGCCTCGCGATCAAAGCCTCGGCGATGGGGAATTAAGCGGTTGCGGCCGAGAAGAACGAATGTCGTTCGCTGCGTCCGTGCGATGGAGTTTCGAATGTTACGTAATGGATGGGAAGCGAGTCGGTGCTGAATCCTTAACCGCGTTTAGGATGCTGGATTCGCGGATCGGACCTTGGCTGCGTCCAATAAACTACCCGGAATTGTTTCGCTGCGGATCAACCGCGGCATGCGAACCGTGTAAATACGCGTAATGGCAAACAACTTTCGACTCTCCTCTCGAATCTAGGCTTTCGCGATCGTTCCGGAAAGAAAAAAACGGAAAGAAAGAAAGAAAGATAAAAATTATTCCGTTACCGGCGATTCGCGATTATATTATAATTGGCAACATTGTTTACTCCGAATTTATACGAATAGAATATTCGGAAAGATTTTTGTGGTTGTTTGGTGGACTCGGTTCTGTTGGCGGCTCGTAACCGGTTTCTACATAGATTTTATCGAGTTTCTGGCTTATCGTTATTAAGTAAATTCGATTGAAAATTAGTGGATTATAAGTCGAGCGCGCCGATGTTTTATCAGGGATCGTTCCAAGCGTTAAAACACTTTTATATAAATAAGCGTCCATTAATATCGTTTTATGCAATAATTAGGAAAAATGAAAGGTTATTCGAAAAAAGCTTCCTCGAATCAAGGCTAAGAATTTCTCCATGGCGTACGCTTACGCCTCGAACAATGTCGTGTCTGAATTCGTTAAGATGTAATTTTCTACACGTACACGGAAAGTCGTTCGAATGCAACCATAACACCAACGAGCTTCGTAATCATCATTATCGGAAATAACCCCGATGCATGTCCTTGCGGAGAGGCTGCATTATAGTTCGGCCGTCCTTCGTCTCGCATTAACTGCACGTTTTCATATGCGCGTATGCACACATCCTTCGTACATCAAGATTCGTTACCGCTAGCGGCGTCGATTCCCGCAAATCACTCCCAACCCGAGGAACAAAACAAAGAACTTTGTATTTTCGCGCGTTAAAGACTCTACCTTCTCTTTATCTCTCTGCGTCGATATTTTATTTTCGGCTTATTGAGTTATTTATTGTAACCGAGAACCTGTAATCCAAAGATGCGCCCTGGGAATTTGAATCGTACGAGTAAGAATTTATACAATTTTTATAATTTTCTTAACACTGTATCGCGGCTAAACTATATACGTAATATGTAGTTATCCGTCGAAATTGCTTTCCAATTTTTATCTTAAATTATTACACTCGCGTTAGGATTAGCAACTTTCAAAACCAAAATACCAGTTTGAATTTAAACAATGAGATAAGTTCGTCCATCGGATTTATCGATCGGTGTTCGTTCTTGATTCATCGATTCGGTAAAGCAGCTGTCGATTATTTATCGATTAATGTATCGATAAATAGATTACGAGAACAACGTTATATTTATTATAGTTGGAGCGCGAAAAAATGAATCGGTTGCAAATTTTTTTTTAAATTAAAATAAAAGTTTATCGATCGAATAAAAAAATAAAATAAAAAATTTCACACGCATCGATGGAACGAACTTACGCTCTATTATTTTTAATATTAACGGCTGATCTCGTATTGTATTCTCTGACAAACAGGATCAATTATTTTAATTAAGAATGACGCGTTCAACGTTGCACGACTCGATGATTTCAAAATTAAAATACCATAGATGTAGTTCTATGTTTTTAGTAAGCTTATTACGAATAATAATAAAACTTTACGTTCTATATTCTTTTAAGGCAATTCAATTCCAGTAACTGCATTAAGAATATTACGCGCGGTTCAATTTTTTAAAAGTGCCACCGAGAGAGTAATTTTGCCTTGATTACTCTTTGTCAAAACGGGAGCGAAAATTTTCTCCGGCGTATTTCTCGCGAGCGTAACTTCTAAAATAGCGCAATCCAGAACCACAGGAGCGCAATCAGAAAATCTCGACGCAACTTTTTTCGACGCGGCGACGTAAAAAAGCGAAGAAGAAATCCAGAACGAAGGTAGACTGGACGCGGTAACAATGACAGGCACTTGGCGTACCTGCGTCTTCGTACACCGCGAGGGGCGGCTTATAATAATGGCGGGTAGCGATCGGTGCTTGTTTTATTGCCGGCAGATGCGCACCGATGGAGGTGGATGCCCCGGAGATTGCGTTTGGTCGACACCCGGGCGGGCACGAGACCCTGAGATACGCTTTCTCGGACTCGCGCGGATAAAGTTTAAGTGGGCTTTTAAAGATACGATCGACGTTGGAAGCATAGATTTACCAGGAAAGCGCCTTTTTCCGAAGCAAACTTCGGGAAATATTTTGAATGGGTTGGGTCTAAAGTTTGCATTGAAAGGGATTTTTAAACAGATGTTGGTTAGCCTTTTGGAACTCATAAAAATATCGGTACTAAACATCGAGATTTCTATACCCTCGCAAACTGATTTATCTCAATTGAAAGTTTCTTAGAGCTATCGGAGAATAGTTATTTTTTTTATAGCCGGTAAAACGTTATTCTATGAAGGTAATATTCCAATTATCCGTTAAACTTATAACAGGTTACGCGTTTCTTTTCAAATTGTTACGCCTTCGACATACAACGTGTAAACGTTACAAGTCCGAATCCATTGTTTGCAACGATTACAAGCTTTTTAAAGCAGCTTACGAGGAGTTCATTTTTTTCTCGGTTTAAAAAATCTTTCGGCCCTCGAGTATTTTCGCGAGCAAAAGGAGAAAAGTACGTTCGAGAATTGGAATAGATTTAAGCGTCGGTAAGATTACGAACGCCAATCGCCAACTTTCAACATCGGATTCACACCTTTTTAATTAAAAATTTAATTTCTTTCTCGCCTTGCGATACTCTGCCATAAATAGTTGGGTCTAACCGAAAACAGTCGATGAAAAAGATGGCAAGGGCGCGTGGAAAGGGGTCAAGAGCCCAATATCGACCAATCACAACGTTATATCTGCACTTCACTCGCGAGACTCTCTGCGATCGTAAATCAAGTGCGGCTGAAATTTACCATCTGCGAGAGAGAGAGAGGAGGGCGTGGGGGGAGGGATAGGGGGGGAGGGAGAGCCAAGGAAAAAAGGGAGAGCTTTGGTCGGGGCCCGTTTTCAGCAACATTTCGTTCGGGTACCGGTGCGCTTGGGCAGAAACGATCGCAAGCTAGATTAGTTTGCCATTTTGTTTCAATGCTAATTTGCTGCTTCTTCATCGTGAATCTCATAAATATTTTTGGATTTAGACTCCCGAAGCCCTCGACTTTCTCTCGTTGATCATGATTATACGTCGCTGCCCTTTTTACGCAAATGAGTCGTATTTTTTGCCTTATCAAGATAGATTCAACATTTCATATTGAAATAATATTACTTTATGTTAGAAATTAAAAAAGTTTAAGATTACTTTAGCGTAGTTTATAAGTCATGCAAAGATTAATAAAGCTTATCGGATCGAACAGGTTGTCGATAATTGCATACAGCAAACGTCCGAGCCGCTAAATACGTTTAAAAAGTTTCCACGCCAATATTTACCAGCGTTTCGATTGTTATAACAATAATCCGGAATATTTATTACATTTCGTAAAAATAATAAATTATATACGTTATTTATTGAAGTGGTCGTTAATTAAATTCTATTCGAGGGTAAAAATTAGCGAACCATGGATCACGTTTCTCTACACTTGGCGCACTGCTCGTAAAGGTACGATTCAAAATCCAATTCCCTATTCTTCGATACGAATACCAACTTCGAAAATCAAATACGTACATGGAAAATTAAATACTTAAAGAATTTCTACTTACCGGTGTTGAATATCGCAGCAAATTCCTCACGAGCGTTCCTCCAGCTTCCACTTCGTTCCAGGTGCATTTTTCCAATGTGCCGACGCGGCGAGTCGATTGCCCAAGATCTTTTTTGCGACCGGGAGCGATTCGTTAATTTGTGCGAGAAACTTAACTTGTACGGTAAAATTGTCCCCTCGGGGTCGTCGATCTTTACGTTATCCATTGATCACCGGTGCGTGATTTCGAGTCCAATTTTCACAGCGATAATCGTATCTAAACAACCTGAATAAGCTACTGGAAGAAAAACTATCCAGAGAACTTTTCAACTTTTCATCTTAGCGATTCTTGGCGAATCTTGGCGAATCTTAGCATCGATTCACTCGTCCTCGCCGATAAAATTAGGAGAATCATAAAACAAGCTAATTACAAAATTATTCATGAAACTGCACGTAACGTTACAAGTATGTAATAAATTCTTTCTAGGAAGTTTAAAAAAATTTTTCCGTTGTTGGAATTTAGTTTTATAATTATCATATATGAATTTGCGATATTTTAGATTCTTTAGATATTCGTGTTGGAGAATGACTATGGTATTGACTTATTATTTCAATGTGATAAAAAATTGAATAACACTTTCTAAATGATATTTTATTGAATTTGAAGGTTGTACAGTTTACAAAAAATATATAAAAAATTATCTACAAACTCCTGTCAAACTCATTTTTACAATTTAAATTAAGTCAGTATTTTATTGTGATGAATTCTTCGATAAACTTTATTTATTAATGTAATCAAAATTTTGCAATAATTTATCGAAACAAAAATTATTACACGATTTTCTTTTATTTTTATATCTCAAGAAATTATAATTCTTACTTTAAAAATAAAAAAAAAAAAAAACACTTTGAAATATTTCAAAACTTATTATTTTGATTAAATTTAATATTAACTTTTCAATTACAAATTTGATTACAGTTTTACAAAATCATTTTAAATTAAATGAAAATCTATATAACCGAAGATGTTACAATTAAGTGATTCGATTAAGCTTCTTTGGCTTTAATTTAAAATAATCGTGAAAGTACTTTCCGATTAAACAATAATTTAATATCTCAGAATCTTTTTCATATCGTATCTATAATTTACGAAGCTTAAAAAAAAGTTCAAGGTGATAAATTACTTCGAAGAAGAAAATTTTTTGCGTAGTTTTTTGGATTCGATCGTTAAAATAATGGTAAACTCAATTTTTTTTATTAGCGAAAACTTTTGGTTCACGAATAAAGTTACTAAGGAGCACTTTGAAATAAAATTTGCTGTTTGACCGAAATTATCTAGTAAAATAAGAAAATTTATATTTTATATAAAAAAACGTTATCGATTAGTTACTAAGAATTGTATATCAATAAATGTCTTGCGGAAAGTCTAATATAATTATTATTTTGTTTTATGATTCAATCTAATAAAGTAGACTTTACTTTTAGCATTTAAAATTTGAATGGAAATATCAATTTATTACAAATAAATATATTAAGAAATAAAATTTAAGATAATTGTATAGAGTACCAATGAATCGTTTATCATTGGCATACCGGACAATTTTTCAGTCGATCATAAGTCTTCGATCTCTGTAGATATGTTGTAGTATGACATTGTCCAACTTCCTATTGAATATCTGTAATCAATCTAAACTGTACTAATGCCTTTTCATTAGTTCGCTCTCGGCGCTTTAACTATATTACAGGTCTGAAAACGAAAATTTTTTCTTACATCGATGACTTACGGTTCGGTTATAAAAAAGATATCTCTATTAAATTATCACTCATTCGAAACATCTCATTTTATTATTATTCACTATTTCTAATTGCGATTTAATTCATCATCGTATTTTTCTAAGATATTAAAATACTTTAAAAATTTTGACCCAGATCTTTTTTACAAAGTATACGAATTATTTTTTTCATATACGAACCCGTATAAAATGTCGTAAGATAAAATATTCGTTTTCAAATAGAAATAAAAACTTATATAATAAATAAATCTTACGAGTAAAGTCATAAAAAATGCAGGATTTCTCGATAATTTATTTGCATCATCAATTTTGATAGGAATGATATAATATAAATCAATTTGATAAAAGTAATTTTTATAATAGCATCTGTATTATAATCGCAGTATACGTTATTTGATTTTTAATCAACTTCAGAGTCTAATTATAAATCGATATCTATCATTAAGCTTACCGTAGTATTTAATGTTTAAAAGAATGCAAAGGTATTCGTAAAATTCGGTAACGACGATTAGATTATTCATCGTAACATCGATACGCGCGAAGAAACGAAGATTAGTTTGATCCAGGGTTACGACATCGAAGTATGTCACATTTTTTTATATTTAAATAGCATACGCAACTCTTTACTTCGATAAAATATAATCGCTACTTACGCACAATTTATTCGAACGGTTAGTTTACCGAAACATTAAAATCGGCCCGTACAAACTTATCGTAAGTATTACATTTAAATCAATTTCGCCATAATATAAAATGTAATATTTTCATTTTAAAAGTACATAGGAGTTTAATATTATACATTTTTATTATTATTTTTTAAAGAACAAAAGCAATTTGAACATTGGCCGATGAATGCCTTGCGATAAATCTTTTATGGTAACAATAGACTTGTAAATTATTCTCGATTTAATTTTGAACTATATTTTTCATCTTTTACAAATCAGAGTATTTTGATCCACGCGAACAAATCATAAATAAACGAATTCCGAATTAAAAATTGACGGTCGCGTTCTCTCGGAAAGGTCAACGATTTAGTATAAAAATGAAGATACGATTGCTTTCTCGCTTTCTCCTTCTCAAAAAGTAGCATCGAATTCTCTGTTTATGCATTAGAAGAATGTCGGAGCGAAATTTGTTGAACTCTTTCCACTTATCGAAAGAAGCGAGAGCAGAAGGATCACCCTGGGAATGCGCAAAGGCATCCAAGAATAATGGTAAGGAGGAGGCAGCGGCAAAATTCCGCGTGATAAAACGAAAATCCCTGCAGACAGATTTGTTGGCCTCGGAACAAGAAAGAGAAGGACAGGAGTCCTGCCGCGCGACCGCGTCCGGAGGATAATTATTTATGTCAGATAGGATCTTGGCTTTGGGTCCTTTTGCTCGATGCTTGGGAAACAAAAGATTCCGAAAGTAAGTGGGATAATGCGTTTAATTCCGCGTGTGTAGATGCTTGGAAGACCGTTTCTTTTTTGGCTTTTTGCTTATGCAAGCGAAGATTAAGGGCTTCTTTTCGGTATTTATGGGCATTCTTAATATTTATCTACGCGTTTTGTCATATTTGGCTTCAATCCTTTAAACGATATAGTTAAAGTTGTCGAGCTTGCGTATCGAAATCATCGTTGCTTCCAAAAGTCCCTGCAATCTCATTCCTTTCACATTCTTCATATTCATATGTAAAAATACAGCGATACGTTGATTTTTACATTCAACCTATAATCGCGTGTTTATTTACAAGTATAAAAAGTACTAATATAACGAACTGTTACGTTAACGAATTGGCGCGAAATAATTTTTCACCTGCATCGTAAGGCGTTTATAATAATTATATTTCTGAAAGTCACTTTACGGTATACGAGATACGAATAAATTGATTTATAAGAGCAAAGCAGAGCAACCGTAGTTTCTTTTATGCTTTACGCACGGTATTAAATTTACGAATTAGAAATAATATAGATTTGTATGCGCCATTATTTTAACGTATCGATATTCAACAACGATCTTACGTAAGTTTTCGTAGCGACTGCACAGGTTTATTGCTCGTCGAACGAATAAATTATGTATCGAATCGATTTTAAGTTTAAAAAGGTCCTGGGAACCTTTTGCCCTATCGCACTTTTAAATCTCGACATTTCTCGTGTGCTCGATGCTTCTTCCTCCAACTCCATCGACGTTAATTTACATGAGTAAGCCGTTCGATTTCTATACCATTTTTAACGTAACGATCAACATTGGTTGAAAGGAACGTTCGTTTTAATTATATCATTAATACAAATTCTTGATTGCAATAAAAGATTTTTCATCGTAACCAGATCATTATTCGAATAACGTATACCGCTGCGATTATAAAAAGATACGAAACGTAAAATACGACTTACTATAAATTTAGTAATACCAATTAATATAAAATAATAAATTTAGCGACAAAACTTTTTACAGCTCAATTTAAAATTATGTATTTCTGAAAAATAATAAAATATGAACGATAAAAACGTTATTTCGTTATTAAATGCACTACATCAAACGTTAACTGTTTCTAATTTTTTTTCAAGTACACCCAGCTAAGCGTAATAACGATAATAACGAACCGAGCAAAACGAACTTTGAAACCTTGCAATCTCTGTAACTCTATAATACTGGTAGTAACTGGTAGTATTCTCGAATAATCGAGGATTATTTTATGCCATCGACGCGTTATTATCATCGTCACACTCGCGGAGCGCATTAAATACGCTTAACCAAAGAGCGCTTATAAGCTGGCGAAGATAAATCAATCATGATCGGCAAATACGCGAGTCCAGATGCAATCCTGCATTTTTCGTGAACGCAGAGAGGAACGCGGACACGCGTTGCAGCTTCCAAGCGTAATCGAACGGCAATACGTGTCCGCGAGTCTCGCTGTAAACTTACGAAAGACAACGAAAAAACTGTCAGTCGGATTATGGGTAGGGGAAAATATTTATGGGCCACTTGGGAGCATCGGTATATGGCGCTGTCGCGTTATCGAATGCACGAATGCACGAATGCACGAATGCACGTCGACTTAAGGCAATTAATGGCGCGGATTATAAAAGTGGAAGGACACGTAGAGGCAACGCGAGTCTCTCGGCTCAGCTTCTGCGCATCTGCGTCTCTCACGGTCCGAAAACACTGACGCGGATTCGTCCTCTCCGGTCTTTAGGAAGTCCTCGATTCGTCGATCGGTGTTCCATAGTCGATGTATCCCGCGAAGGGTCCATCCATCCAACCGAGACAAGATTCGCGCGTGTCCCGGAGGAGACTTTTAAAAGAGCTGCCTTTATCGGGCTTAGTTTAGTGTTCGTAAATTATGGGATTGTGAACGTGGAACCTTTAACGAATTACGCGCAATTTTACAGGTTTGACGTATCGCTCGAATATATTACGCGTAATAAAGAACATTATATAATTAAAATGAATGTTGCGATACGTCGTTGGGTATATTTCACGACTATTATACAGTAATGGCAACTGTCGCGGGAGCATGAAGTTATCGAGATATTCGATGCGAGCTACGGTATAATTCGATAAAAATGGGTAATCTTACCTTCTTAAGTAATTTCTGCCAAATACAATCAACTACGTTGCGACATTAATATTATTCAATAATGTAATTATACGTACGGAATATCATTTTGTAAAAAGTGCATTCGTTTTTCGAATAAAGAAAACAAAACCTTTCGAGTAAGAAAAGCGTATTTACATAAAATTAATACCAGTTTAAGTCGTCATTTTTTAAAATATGTTTCTTATAGAAGTAAAAGTCCTTAAAGTATACCTTGGAAGAGATAAAAATGTTATGTTCTTAAAAAGAGAATTAGATTCTCTTCTAAATTCTCCAAAAAAACTTCTAAAAGTAAATCAATTTTTTTACAAACCGAAGCGATCGAACGCGAAAACAATACAAACACCGTAAAAAAATTTCGTTCGCAAGCGTTAATTCGATCGAATCTCTAAAAGGCAAACCGCGTGCCAATCGAGTATCGGATTTCTTCGCAGCGTCGGATACGAGCGGCGAGTCCACGGAAGGGAAAGAAACAATTAAAAGAGCTAGCAATTGGAATTAACCGAATGAAAGTAGGAAGAGGAAGAAAACAAAAGATTGAGAGAGAGAGAAAGAGAGAGAAATAGAGAGAGAGAGGCGGCAGTGAGCAAATTGAGAGAAATAAGGAGGGAGCTGCACGCGCGTGTGGTATATGGAGGGGGGCAGGATATTTCATGAATTTGCATCAAGAGCCGCTAAACGTACGTCCGGTCGGTCGACTGACGTGAATCATTATTACCCGGGCGGTGCAGCTACTAAATTGTCGCGTAACCATTCGCGTCCCTTTTTTTTCTCTCCCCATGCAAAAGAGCGTCGAGTGCGACAGATGAGCCGTCCTCGTCTATTCGTGATCTCGGCTCGTTGCTTTTTCCGAGCCGCGCAGCCTCCGGTCGATCGAGTAGGCGTACTTTCGGCGTACTTTATTTCTGTCGAGCTACTTAACCGATTCGATGTCTTCCTTCGCCTTTTACGCCTTTTACGTCTTTTACGTCTTTATCGATAACTAAATAAACGCGTGTTCAACATCTTTCGGATTTAAATTGAAATTTGTCGCGATAAATTTCAGCGCGCTTCGTACGATGCGAGCCCCGTTCATATTTTCCACCGGATCGTTTACCGAAAACCGTTTCATTGTACATAAACCGATCGATTCGAGATTAAAATGCGATTTAGAAGATAGTTACGACCTGGATCGCGTACGATATCTTGTTTTTCATTGCTCCATCGTCGGTTCGAATTTTCGATTCCTTTATCCCGCGAAGAGATTAACCGAGATAATTTTATCGCGCGTTCTAATATAAATTTAATCTAGTCAGCGACGCTCGGAGAAACCAACTTTCCGACTGTGTTTCGCGCAGCTTGGACAACGGAAATAATTTTAGTCCGCTTAACGAAAAAAAAGCGCGTTTATCATTTTAACGATTCCGCTAGAAAAAAGCATTATACGTCGAATAAACAATGAAACTAATTACCGGTAAGTCCGGTCCGATCCCTCGGTTCTTACCGCCGAAAAAATCCAGTAAACAATCTCGTTCTTCTCCTCCCTTCCCCTTCCAAAATACCGATAAATCGGAAGAGTGGTCCTCGCGTCGAAGCCATAGATAACAGTGTTCGAGGACGTCTCGCTAAAAACCCGCGCGCCGCGCTAACAAAAGGATTCTTGGAGGGTTTGCGGGGCTCGGTTACGCGCGCCTCTCGACCCACGTACGGGAGCGGCCTCTCGAAAAATCGCGAGAACGGGCCCAGAAAAATAAGAGAAGAGCGGGATTCCGTTCTGTCTCTCCCGCAGTAAGCAGCCGAGTAGAAGAGGGTCCAACCCTTGTAAAACAACTTGTAAAACGAGCGACTGCCGCGCGAGACCGAAGCCGACGGGCCCCTCTCCCGAGATTCCCGTAGGCTGCGGGGAGAGAACGAAAGGAGGTTTGCTCCTCTCTCCCTCTCTCCCTCTCTCTCTCTCTCTCTCTCGGGGTCGGCTCCTCGCTCGGCTCTTCGGCTTTTTCGAGAGAGATAAGCCTGCCCTGACTGATTTATCGGACGCGGACGGGAAAGAGCCCCGATACGTTTTGCGAGAGAAACGACTCGCGCTCGTTCTTTATGCCCTGACTTTGCCCGTTGAGCCGTGGGCGTGCGTTATGGAAAGCTCGCTCTCACTCCCGGGGAAAATTCTCGTTCCGCTACCGACATTCTTATTCCGGAGTACTTCGAATTAAACCGAGTCGTTTTTATAATTTCTACGTTGGCTTCCACCGTTTACTTCAACGTTCGGGCGGTAATTATTATCGTTCGAAATGGATATTTTAATGAATTGTTCAAGCCCGTGATCAAAGTATTTATTTTAAACTATGTAATATCGCAGGCAGACATTACTAAATCCAATATCGGTTTAAAACAGAAAACATATATTGCAACCAACTATCAAGCAACTATCCACGTGCACTTATGCAATTTAAAGACGCTTAATCCTACGATATTTCCAAATATCGCAAAGTTCTCGGATCGAACAAAGACTTTCACTTAGGAAAGGAAGTCGTAGTAGTCAAATATCGCTTTGCAAATATCATCGACACCGAATTCACCTCCGTCTCTTGTCTCTTGTTGGAATCGTCTCCCGACATCTACGAACATCGCGATGCGCCAAGAAACAAAGGTCCCATTCTCTCTCTCTCTCTCTCTCTCGCTCTCTCTCCGTCTGTCTCTCTCCGTCCGTCTCTCTCCGTCTATCTCTCCCCGTCCATCTCTCCCCGTCCATCTCTCTCCGTCCGTCTCTCTCAGGCCATCTCTCTTCCTCGCGCACGCACACGCCATCCCCGACTCGCGTTGGCCCTTTTGTTCTCGCGCTGCTCGGGACAGGAATAAATTTGCCGCGGCGTCGGCTTTCGGTCGGCCGCGAACGAGTCGTCGATTTGCATAAGTACAGTGCGAGAGTCCGAGAGCTCACCGTTCGCGTATCGGCCGGTATCGATTTCCCGCGAGGCCCTTCACCCACGCCAGGGTCTTCCGCTCCGGGCGTTTACCTACTCTTTACTCCGCGCGAACGCGATCCTTCTCGAGTCGATTCGATTCTCGTTCTCCGATTCGAGGTCGCGAGGGTGAATCGCGTTTACGCGCGTCGACTTTACGGGTCATCGGTTGCGTAACTTCTCGAGTGGTTATAGACAGCCGCACGTGGATCATTGGAGCGATAAGCGCGTCCACGATCAACCTTTTTTTTTTCCCCGAGTTTCACGCGTTGCGGCCGGGAACGATTTTACATCGTGTTTGCATTGTTTCAGCTGTCGCGTATCGTTTTACACGCTGAATTTTAGTTTTAAAGGTATCGATAAAGATCGATCGTCCTACGAAAATAACTTTTGAAAGCGTTTTAGCTTTGCCTTTAATCCTGTCTACGTAATAAATCGGACGAACCGCGATACAATTTATACGCGCGTGGAAATTAAAATTTTTGATCGGAAGGACGGAATAAATTTCGATAAGAATATATATCTTCGTTTGGATTTATGCCGCGAGAATTTCAAAAGTACGCGATACGAACCCAAAATTTAGCAGAAACGAAGCGAACTCGTTGAATCTCGCTCGAATTTCCGTGCGATATCCACCGGTTGACTTTCGTTCTTCGTACGCTTCGTTCCTCCAAGATAGAATCATTCGATCGTACGAACCGGTAATTCCGAGACATCGTACGAACACGAACACGCGTGTAGAACGCGTCGAGGAATCGTTCTGGAAAAATGCTGCGTTACAACGACAGACGATACGTGAAATACAGAACCTCGCCATGTTGTTTCATCTTGAATCTGTATCAATGGGTGTGGCGATGCCCCGCGGAAAGTATAGTTTCTTAAATGGCACGCCAATCACGACAAAGGTTAAGTTATAAACGCGTGCATATACTTAAGCATTTTTAATTTTCGCGAGAACCCGACCAGCGTTCGAGAGCAACTCGGACAAGTGTATAAAGAGGTGTATTATATTCGTAAAATCGAACGTTTCATTCGAGAATGTTATTTAAAAATTTTGACTCGTTCGCTACATCGGATACAATAATGTTATTTTACGTTGGAATCATTCTATTATTAAATTTATATTCAGCCCTTTAATTAATTTCAAAATGCAAAAATATATATAATTATCGAACGCACGATTGAGAAAATAAAGAAGGAGAGTAATAAGTAAAGACTCGAGTTTAAGATAAATACTTCGTTCTTTTAGAAGCTTTCAAGATATGTACGACGAGCGAATTCTTGAAAAAATACCGAGCAGAAAATGAAGAAAAAGCAAACCAAACATTAAAACATTCCTATACAATGAATTACCTTGTTACTTATTAGAAATATATACGTTTATACGCACGTATTAAGAAAAGAGAGATACTAGACGAATGCGCGTATGTAAATGCCAATGCATTTGCAACACCGATGACAAGCTGTCGTAACTTGAGCTGTAACTGCAACAACGGTTAATTTAAAGACAAATTAAAACGGACTTTGCCCAATGGAACGTGGACGAATGATAAGACGGATTTCCGATTTTCGTACTTATTTGAAATAGCTTAATTTTAGATCACGATTATAGCAATTTTTGAAAATAAATATTACAAGAATTATCGAGTAGTTAAAATCTCGGACGGACGCTTTTACATTCGTTTAATTAGTAACATCTTGGATTCTTTCGCGGTTTATTATACTTTACAAAAATTACCAGTTTAAAAAGTATTTGATCGGTATCGAGCCGAAATTATTTAAGTTTGTTTAAGTAACTGTGTACCAATAAAATCTTCCAAGATGTCTTATTATTTATTATTCGTCGAGATAATCTTTTCTTTAAAAGGCATCGATAACTCCAATACCATCGGTTTTACAATTTCTTGTACGGCAAAAAATATCGAATAGATTACGCTAAACAATATAAATTAAAAATTGATTCAAAATTCATTGTTTCCGATTGTAATCGATGGATGCACGATTTAAAATAATTTTTCTCTCGCGTTCGAGTTCAAGTTACAGTTTCTCTTCATTTTACATTGCGTCCGTATAATCTGTAAACGACTCGACGCAGAAGAAGAAAAAAATATTGAAAAGCAACGTCGATGAGAGACGATCGGCAGGATTTTATCTCAAAGGAAAGACTTGGGGCATCCAAGGGATTTTATCAAGGTGAAGCGTATATATATTTATATTGGCGAATGTGCATCAGGTGTTCGCCGTAAGCATCGCGAGAATTAATTGTCAAGTATCCGACGGCGACAATATCTCTTGAATATACATTATCTACGTGCAGAACGCATATAATTACCGCCCTTTTCAAACATTATCTAATAATAATAACAGAATTCTGCATTCTATGTTTATTTTTTTTATAATTTTCGATCACAACATTTAAACTTTATTTTGTTAAACTGTTCAAGTATTCAAACGTTATATTATAAAAATAAAAAAGACCGGCAACTTGAATAAAAACTTTAATTGTAATAAACGATGATCGTAAAGTACAAAAATTATTTATCTTCGATTGAATTTCGGTTTTAAATTAATACATTGAAAGCACATTTATGAAATATATCTCGATTTAGCGCGTAAAAATATTTGAGAATTTAACCAAGTTTAAATTTTGATCGTGTAAGCCAACAAAGATTAACGGTAAAATATTGAGAAAAATGCCGATCTGTTGAATAAATCCGTAAATCGAGACATTGCTCTCGTTTTCTCTTTGGTTTGACCTTTTGTTTCGAATCGATAAAGTATCGAGTTTCTACAAAGATGGAGGTGAGCGGTCAAAAACTACGACTGACTTTGGAAAGTTATAAGAGTGAAATTTTACTCGCGGTGTAGAAATGTGTATGCAGAAAAAAATATATATTCACGAACGTATTTTTATCGTAAAACAAGGAGCTTCGACATTCAATCCAAATAAGCTACTGCCGTTCCGAAGAAGAAACTAGATACAGATATATAAATCGTTAGAACTACGCTTTCTCCAATCAATGAATTTTAAATAAAAAATTAAATCTATTTTACAGTATGAATTCACCAGAATACGTTAAGCGTTAAGCATCGACATTCTTTTTTATATTCAAAGAAATAGACATAAATTTTATGTATCGAGTAAAATAGTTACGTATATACTTCTATTTTCAAATTTTTGCCATGACTCACTAGATTTTAAAATAAATTTATTTTCTTTGTAGTCACGAAATCCATCCTAATCTCGAGTAAAAGCCTTTGATTCCAATTCCATACGATATATGTTTTCTTTTTGTTTTTTCAATTTTGAAAGTATTATTTTAATACGTTAGAACTGGCCAATAATTTTTTTCGTATGTACAAATTTATTTAATACTTCGATACACTACTTTAATATTTATTTAGTAAGTGATAATAGAATATTTTATTTGTATACGACTTAAACTGGTACTTATAATAATCGAAACTACTTTATTTTCCTTATAAATTGAATATGAATCTATTATCGTAAGTGTACGCTAAATTTATTTTGTAAAAATTGATTACACGCTTTGTAAATTGTGCATAATTTACTATGATTATCATAAAATTAATATGTTTTATCTTGTTTACATAATTTTATACTTTCTATATGGGTTAAAGATTTTATTTAAAAAACGATAGATTATTAACTCGAGCGGTCGACTTCTAGATTTTAAGACCGATTTCTAGCGATTTCTAGTGATTTCTAGCGATTTCCACAATTTAATTTTGAAATCTGATTTTTGTGCTTTTAGTTATCCATTATACTGAAATTCTGTCCAAATGTGATATTAAATAAATTTTATAGATTATAGTATTCAGTCAACTTTCCATTTAATATCTTCATTTAATTCTTCAAGTGGGTAATCGTTTCCTCCATCAGAACTGCAGCTAATATACAATAGTAAGAAAATTTGCGCGGAGGGAAGCGATAAAAAAGCATCAGAGGAAATTATATAAAAATCCAAATCTGTGTCATTTCATTAAAAGCGATTTGTAGTTCCTGTTTACATCACATCACAAGAGCACCGACGAAAGCTTATTTTTCTTTTTTCTTTATTCTTTTTTCTTTTATTCTTTTATTCGTTTATTCTTTTATTCTTTTATTCTTTTCTTTTTTTTACTTATCTACCTAACGCGGTGCAAAAAGAAACTCGGAGAAGAACGAAGTTACGTCAGTGTAATGGCCGTCGTTGTCGCAGAACACGTGTTTTTCGCAGATCAAGCCGCACGATCTAGCCTCTTGAAAAAGGAGAAAATGAGCGACCAAATCCCAAGAAGTTTGGCACATTCTCGTTTCTCGTGAAGATTTCAACCTACGCGTTTTATACCTGGCGTAAGCTGTTGGTCAAGACCTGCAAATGAGCGAACGTGCGCTCCTTCTATATCTCTATCCTTCTTCCTCCCTCCTCTTCGTTTTTTTCATATCCCCGGAGAGATTTTATAGATTTCAAGTTGTCAGTTAAGACGATTTATACACTAATTAAGTTTCTTCGATTCGCATATAAATATGAATAGAATTAAGATTATTTCTTACTAAAATTATCATGTGGATGTCTAATCAATTATCTTAAATATCAACATTTTTTGAACGATCTTTTTAAAAAATATCAAAACTAAAATTGATATTTTATAGTAGATACGCCGATAATTACTTTATTAAAACGAAGCGAAACAATGGTAAAAAATTATAATCGTATAAAATAACGATAAGTTCGAAGTAACTCGTATCGCTTTTTATTTTACATCGCGTTTTTTAAACGCGTACGAATAATTTCGTTAATGAAGCAAATATTACGAAATTTTAAATATAATAAAAATCGAAAATATTTTTACGATCAACGTCGCTCAATTTTATGCGAATTCTAAGATCGAAATTTCTACCGGGTAATTTTAATAGCGCGCATCGTTTTTAATTTAACGTTACGCACGCGAATAACAACGTCGTTCGATCTTCAACGGTTACGCCTGAAAAAAAAATTATTTTCTCATTTTTTAACTTTAATAAATTATTTCCTAAAACTTCTTTCGTCGACCGATAAAATAAATGTTTCCAGTTGTTTCTTCAACGCATTATTTTAATTTAAGTCTGGCTACAAAAAAGAGAAGGAAGTAAGATAATAGGGGCATTTTGCCTTTGTGCACTTTTTAGCCCTTGGTTCATCAACAAAGCTGCTAACGAACTTCCACGGCTGATTCTTATCGGACAATATTCATATCTTGGCTTTTACCAAGGTGGTGTGTTATCTTTACGGTGTAGAATAATGCAGGCTTAGAGGTCAGTGACGCACGAAGTTTGAATGTCCAGTTTTTTAGTTTTGCTCACCTGAAACAAAAAGGAGAAAAAATGATCGAATTATACAATATGCGATCGGAAACTGGTGGATTTTGATAAAATGTTTAATTTATGTACGAGAGCGATAATAGCCGAGCAGAAATTATAAGTTTCATAATGGTTGGGTAAAATATAATTTTAAGGGATAAAACTAAGCCGATTATGCTTACAATAAATAAACAAGACTTTTATTACGCGTACGTTAAAGAGATCAACGCATCCAAATTGAAATCTTACCAAAACATTTTCTTATATAAGCTCTACATCGAGCGGATTTATTATATTTTAGAAATTCATGGTTTAATTCATTAAAATAAATAATAATGTTTTACCACGAATATTATCCATTACTTATTTTTATGAAACGTTTTATATTCGTTACATCCAATATGTACAAATACGCAAAACGTAGTTTGAACATTTTCTCGACTCTACGAATTCAAGTGATAAATAAATTTTATTTCTTTAAGAAATATATCAACGACTAAATTTAAAATCATGACTAGTATATCGAGATTAGTTGCGTACGGAATTCTATATCATATTTTACGTGGAAAATGAAGCTAAGCTTGACTCGGGCTTGCAAAAATTGCATATAATAATAAGCTAAATAAGACGATTTATAAAAATAGAGTTAAATTAGATACAATAAATAAAACATACTCGAGTCAAATGTTATTAAAATCATAAAATGTAGCATAAAATAAAATTATAAACAAAAATAAGCTGATTATACGTGTTTTCAATTTAATTTGAAATAGGATAAACACAAGAAGGAGAGAGAAAGAGAGATAGAGCGAAACAGAGGAATAGAGAAATGGTCTTGGACCTAATTTAATTGGTTGTTAGCAAGCTCGCCCGGTGTGATTGAGAGAGTCAACTATGTATATGTGTGTAGACACTCGTACCAGAGTCCAGAACGCGAGCTCGACTCGACCTTCTCTACTCTTCGTGTCTGGCAACGAACACGCATACCTATACGCGTAAGAGTCCTGAACGAGTGGAGGAGCAAAACGGGGTCTTCGACCGTATAGAATCCTGGAGCGACGACTCTTTCTCTCTCTCGCTCTCTCTCTCTCTCTCCGTCTTTCCCTCGTCTAACCAACTTAAAGTGTTGAGCTCGTTTCTAGGATTCGAGTATATTTTAGTGGCGCTTGGTGCAAAGCTCATGAAAATTATGGCGGTAATGAAATCGCGATCGTAATGGAGGTTCCGAAGTCTGTAAGAGCATAATGAGGATAGATGGTAATGTACCTTTTTACATTTGTATTTTATATTTATCGGTAAAAGTAATTTTTCTAATACAGAAATATTGGATACATTATTATGAAGTTATTCCTTTATGTGCGTTTCTTTGCTTGATTATTCTCTTTCTCTTTTTATAAACGATAACGATTTTAAAAAGTTTATTTAGCGCTTGGATATTAAATTACGAAGACGTTTCCAACATAATTTATTTACAAGCGTAATCAAAAAAATTCTTTTCACAGTAATCTAAGAATACGTATTTACACAGAATGCATTAAGCGTTGTATATAATTTTATACAATCATTGTACTCGCAAACTCTTACGCGTAAACAGAATTGAAATTTCATACGTTACAACTAACTTCGCCAACATAAAATAGAACTCTAAAATGTTATCCCTTTAAGATGAACAGGATTTAAATTAATTTAAACAGATTCTCGCAGTATATAAATTACTCGAATCTTTGCAAAAAACTTTTAATGCAGTTTGAATTAATAACAAAAATGAACGGAGACTCGTATAGTGACTTAAGTCTCGCAAATACATTCGTATAAATTTTAATTATGGAAATGCCACGCAGTCGCCTTACACTCGCATAAAGCCCTCCAAGACACACTTTATCGAGTGTCGCGAATGAAATATTCCAGCATTAAGACTCTCTCCTTTTCTCTCTTTCCCTCTTTTTCTCTTTTTCTCTTTCTCTCTTTCTTTCTCTCCTTCTCTCCTTTTCTCCTTCTCTCCTTCTCTCCTTCACTCCTTCTCTCCTTCTCTCCTTCTCTCCTTCTCTCCTTCACTCCTTCTCTCCTTCTCTCCTCTCTCCTTCTCTCCTACACTCCTTCTCTCCTTCTCTCCTCTCCTTCTCTCCTTCTCTCCTTCTCTCCTTCTCTCCTTCTCTCCTTCTCTCCTTCTCTCCTACACTCCTTCTCTCCTTCTCTCCTTCTCTCCTTCTCTCCTTCTCCCCTTCTCTCCTTTCCTCTTTCTACAGTTCCTCCTCTCCTTCTCTTTTTCGATGTATTTCGGTTCCGAGGAAAGAGTAAAAGGACGAAGAATCCTCCACGCGTCCTTGCTATCTTGGCCCGTTAATGGATGCCCACCACGGACTCGGTTTTTTTTCATCTCTCGTATTCGGGTCCTCTTTCCTACCCCTTTCCTCTATCGCTTTTTTTTTCTTTTTCGTTTGGTACTTTTAATTTTTTGTTTACCGTTCACTTCACCTTCAATCCCGTTTTTCCTGCCATTTTTTATTTTGTATCGTTTGCACTTACGTATCGCGTGCATAATTTTTATAAAAAAACGTTACGTTTCGTCTTCTATTACTGAGATTTGCAATTTGAATGGATAAATTATTTAATATTATAAGCAAGAATTGGTCGTACAAGAGGAAACTTCGACGTCTTATAAAATAATAAAATAAATAAAAATACGTTCGTACTATTAATAGAATATCTCGTGAAAACTAGAGTAACTTAATATATGTAATTTTCATAAGAATTTGTACTACAAAGTTTCTTATTTTTAAAATTATCCTTTTAATATTTTTGTATTAAGAAATATTCGTGACCGTTACTTAAAAATATCTTATATTTCTCTTAAGACATTTAATTGCGATATTTTATACGTGACTATTATTATCAATTAAAATTTATATCGAGTGAAGTTTCTAATTAAAAATAAAAAAATTCTGTCATTTTCAAAATAAAAATGTATCATTACACTGGATGAATTATTTTGTTATTTGTTTAAAAAAATTTATTTTTGAAATAGTTTAAGATGTGCTCGCAATTCATAGTAAGTAAGCTATTTTAGTCGAATATGTCATATTTTCACCTCGGCCGGTAAAAATTAAAGCAATTATTATCTAGACTGGCATTGAAAATATTTCAAGAAAAATTCTTGCGCTTTATTATAATTTTTAATATCTTTGTCCTTTGAGCTTACGAGTAGTTAATTATTTGAAAATATTTGTTTTCTTTTTACCATGTAATTAAACCAATATTTACTTTAAGCTAAAACATTTAAAACATATTTTTAAAGTATAAAATATTCAAGAGGAAATATTAAATTACGATATTTTAATTTATTTTCACATAAACTTTAATTTTATAATTCGAAAAATGATGTGTCACGTTTATAATTGAATCGAAGATTTATTCTCATCAATACCCAATAAAAACAGTGCATCAATTGCGTAAAAATTACTTAATCAATATTGCGTAAAAGCTTTCTGTTAAAGTCATGTAATTTTAATTGTACAATTCTTGCGAAATGTAAAAGCTATTTACTATAACCAACTCTTTAGGATAAAAAGCTTTCGTCACATATTAACTCTTTGTTGCAGCTGCATAAGACTTTATACGATGTAATAAAAAAAGAAAAAACTTTAATTTATTTTGACAATATTAATTTCTTTGCCACGTGTTAGATTATTATTTTTACAGGTAGGTATTTTTACAGGATAAAATATTTAAAGTAAAGTGTTTCAAGGTACAACGTTTATGGTACTCATAAAACTGCAAGTATGATTTCTAAGCATTTTTTTATAAGATGAAAAACTGTTAAAATATTGTATTTCTTACTTTTATATTTTCTTAAATATAGCACAAAATATGAGTAATTTGAATGAAAAGCGAATGTACCATTTAGTTTTAAAAAAATGATGAATAATTAAGTATGTATTATTCCCTCCCTGAATTATACAATTAAAACTATTACATAATTAACGGTTACATATTTTCTAATAGTCCTATGCAAAATAATGAATATTCACGACTAATTTTATCTTAATTATCATCGAATTCAATATTCCTCGTGAAATCCTTATTCTATTTTGTATGTTTGCATACGCCTACTTTTTTTATCGCATATTTAATAAATTAATAAATATTTACAAAAATGTTAATTACAGTTTAAAAAATATGAATAAATATAATTATTTGTTTTCGAACCTTACTCGAGTTATTTTACTTTCAATCATCGGTCATTAACGTTTCTTACACGTAAAAGCTTCTAAATGTTTTGAAGAGCGAGATGACGACGAGGCAAACAGTGTCTTCTTCTTCTTCTTCTTCTTTGGCCCTTGCCGCCGATTAGCAGCTGCTAATACACTCGACGACGAAAAGAAAAAGAAGAAGAAACATTCAACCGGTGGCCTTCAATTAGAATAATTAAAAAAATCGAGGTATGCGCGATTATTAACGTTGTATTGTAGCATTCTAGGAATTCAAATTGAAAAATTATTTTCTCGAATAGCTGCATTATAATTCCAATAAGATTATCCTTACACATATTAGATAAAAATTACTTTTAACGCTATTTGTTCAATAACGCGCACATATCTAAATAACCGATAATTTAAATTAACGCAAGTTAATTTTAGTTTTTAATTATTTTCTTACAACCGTTACTTTTATTTAATTCGCGTCTATTAATTTTACAACAAAGCGTTGCCACAGTTATAAAAAAAATTCCGCTAAAATCTATACGCAACGAACGCGAGTCGATACAACACGCGACCGAACATCTCGTAATATTAATTTAAAACGTAATAACAATATCGAAATACGATAACGCGTATCGAATATACATCGGACGTTTCTTTCTACGCTTTCCTCCGATGACGTAGGATCGGTATCTAGCGCCAACCGGACATCCTCCATCCATTCCATAAGCGTCTTTGAAAGTAAAAACATCGAGGTGTTTAACTTCCCAAAATAGGAAACTCAATATTCTCGCGTCATCGGGGAAGGAAAGCGAGCGAACGACGTCGAAAGACATTGAACGACGTCGCAAGACTTACAAGTTGTACGAAAGATCGATGTTCGCGTCGCTGAACGCGTCGTCCACTGGTTCACCGGTGCACGGCGTAATATCGCAATAAAACGAGAAAGCGAAACGAAAACGAAGAGGAAGCGGGAGGTATGGGAGGTATGGGAGGTACGGGAGAAATTTCATAATACGTTCGTTCGTCTGGGTACGTATTTATGGACTCCAATCACGGGAGCGAGATGAGACCGATGCACGTCCGACGACGAATCGACTCGCTGAATGAAAAATAGAGGAGAAAAGAAAAATGAGACGTTGAAAATATAAGAAACGAAGGGGAATCGCTGCCTTCCGTCCAAGAGTCGAAGAAGAAGCATCGGAGGCCGCATTCTATCGTCGTGTTGCGCATATATGCAAATGTCCCCCGAGCCCGGAACGACGTTCCGCTTCCTCCTTGCGTCATTTCCCCCACCTTTGCGATGGCGACCTTTTTTTCTTCCTTCTTTTCTCCGACCGCTGGGGAATAATTAGTTAGAATTTAGGAAGCGTGTTACGTTTCTTAAGCGATAAGAGATTACTAGATAAATTCTAGGCACTTGTTTTTATGTCTTATTCGGTAGTCGATCTCAAACTTGCTACTCAACGAACAACGAAATTTTATTGCGTTATCGAACGTAACTCTGATATATTTTTCATTCTTTTCCATTTTTCTCCATTTTTCTCCTCTTTGCTTCTTTTCCTTTTACGTATAAGGGAATAATACACCAACGATAATTTACCATCGATTAATCCGAATTTAAAGCAAGAAAGTTTTCGTCCCGTTTTCTTCATTCGACAAATCGAGGATAAATTAATTTTACGCACTGCCCAACTTTCTTCGATAATTTAGGCAATTATTATTTACGGATTATTATTATTAAATTTTACAAACAATATCCTTACTAAATTATATATACGTAAACCGACGTATAATAAATTAAGTCTCGTTAAGATAACGATTAACGTTTTTTTTTTGTAATATAAAAGTTAACGGTTGACCCTTACGATACATATAAAAACTTTGTTACGATAATGTTCCGCGATCCTCTCAAAATTAACGCGGACCGAAAGAGAAATTCTTAATTTCGTAATAAATCTTGGTACGGTCATCGCGTTACATCCATTCGTAAACAATCGATAACTTTCATCTCGTTCGCGAAATACGGAACTCTCGACCTCGTGCCGCGTTTTTTCCCCGAGCGAATCCCCGAAGGCTCGATAAATTCGGTCTTTCGCTTCGAACTTTCGTTCACGGCTGTCGGATGTTGCTTCCGACGTGTGGACCACACGCCACGGCACTACGCAACATCGACTCGCGAATTTAAGACCGATGCGCGTATTTAAGACGAAGATGCCAACGGCAACAGCGGCGGTATCGAAAGGACTCGGTGTGATCGCGACGATGAGGTAACGTCGCCTCGTTCGTGGCTTGGGTATCGGGATATCGTCACTGGGTCACGTACCTTGACGTCTTTGCTTTAACCGCGCGCGTGGCTAACTACGAATGTAATAGATCGCGGAGCGAGGGAGATGAACGGACAGAAGCTGCGGTCACTCTTGGACGGATGGAATTTTAACTCATTAAGCAGATTTACGTACGGTTTCAGCCTAGTTCGTGGGCTATTCGTTCGGTGGGTTTTACATTAACAATTACGCGTCGTGACTTTTCGTATTTACAATACATTTTATGTATATTATTTACGCATCTTTGGGTCGCGATGCAGTTTTTATGGTTGTTTCGTATCACACTTCGAATTGCACAAAGCCACGCTGTTTATTTATAATTAGTCTCGATTTTGCCATAGAAATAATTCGCTTTGTTGTACGCACCGTTCGCTTTCTAAGCGTATGTAAATTTCAATGTTTGATTCGTCTCGTAAGCTTTCGGACGGTTTATTATATTTGTAAGAAAAAAAAATCGAATTACACTCTCTAGTTAGAATCGAACGAAAAGTAATTACAAAATCAATTCGTTCCGGAATTAATACAGATTCATCGGGCGCTTTACATACGTTAATTTTTCCAATAAGTACACTAAATAATCGGTACATTTTATATTGTTTCGATCAACGCATTGTTCCAGCCAACATAATAATTGGTACTCTCGAAACCAGCGCATTGTCTACGTATCAAAACAATCTCGGTACATTTGTAACTTCGAACTCTCCAAGTTCTGCTCTCTATAATAATTGGCCATTTATCCCACGATAATAATTAACCTTACCACTTTAAAAATAGAATCCCGTTTCTCGAATCAAAAGAAAAAATGTTGAATATGGCGCGAACAACAATGACGATATCGCCGATTCATTCCGACACCTACCGGAATTCGAACCAACGTTGCAACGGCTCGCGAAAAGCAACGCGTTTGTACGGAGGAGCGAATCTTGGACACTCGAACGGCTCCGGTACGAGTGACAGGTTATATAATTAAGCCACTCACGGGCCTCGTATAATAATGGTACGTATCGAGACGTATTCCCCGAAGAAAAATCTACTCCTTCCCTAATTTTTTGTCCTCGTCTCTCGTGCGTCTCTCGTGCGTCTCTCGTTCGTCTCTCGTTCGTCTCTCGTTCGTCTCTCGTTGGTCCCTCGTTGGTCCCTCGTTGGTCCCTCGTTGTTCCGTCGTTGTTCCGTCGGGCCCCTATACCGCGCATAATTCTCCTTGTCCCTCTCGCACGAACGAACGAGCTAAACTATCTCCGCGAGCGATCGAGAGGTTATACGTACGCATGTATAACGAAGTCGGGAAGGGGCGACGAGAGGGAGATTAAAAAGACCTGGCATCAAACCCGTGCCGCGAGCAGCGAAACACGATCGCGATCGAGGGCTACGGTGGCTCCCTCTGGCATAACCCGTAGAGAAACGGGGCTTGATAAACCTCCTCGACTCTACTCTCGCACTCCCGACAAAAAGGAAATCGTAAATTCTGATGAATTTTGAGATTACGCGCAAGAAATTCCTCTTCTTTTTGTACTCGCGACTTTGCTTTCTCGAATTTCTCGAATACGGACGAGACCGGCCACGACAAAACTCTCTCGTGGCTATTATGCGGTTCGTAATTTACTTTGTGCGCGCATTTCCGAAGGAAAGGAAGGAAAAAGGAAGGCACGCTTATAGAAATCTTTCAATTTCGTTGTCGCTCCTTCGATAAACGTATTTACGTGGAATAGTTTAATGGGTCGAGTGTCGTCGAGGGATCGAGAAAATCCGAGTTGACAATTTGTCTTTAAAGAACGATGTATTTCGTATACAACTACCGAACCCGTAAAACTATACCTTCGCGTTAAATCGATACTTGGATGGAAAATGTAAGAAATCTCGAATTTGAGTTCGCTTTGCTTCGTTTTGAAACTATTCATGGATGTAGCCGTATTTAAGTTAGGACATAGTAAACGAGGTCGACTTTGAATTAAATCGTTTAAATCGAACGTAAGAAAACATCTGTAAACAACAAATCGATAAAATTATCTTGAATTCAAAGACTGGTTTCGCGTATACGTAATTAGATCGTAATATTTGGAAAAAAATTAGCGCGACCGCTTCCGAAATAGTTTACTCGGTTAATTTATAAAGATTCTTTGGAATAAAAAACTCTTAATGATTTTTACATAAAATTTAAAATACTTTGTCGCATTCGTACTTAAAATTTATAGGAATACGTTAATGGTAATCCGAATAATTTAAGCGTTGCGCGAATCGGTCGTACGAGCTTCGATAAAATTTTTAAACTTGGAAAGCTGCTCCTTGTTATTTAAAAGTCAACCAAACTCGGAAGCACAAAACAGAACGGAGAAACATCGGCGCTTTAATTCGATCGAGTAATCCCAAACTTCAAAAAAAGATGCCCTTCGCGATCGTCTAGTCGCGAGTTTAGAAAAATCGCGCACGCTCGAAAAATCGCGAACCGAGCCGAAAAACCGAATCCACTCCGTCGATAAAAGGATTAAAAAGTAAGGTCGCAAGAAATTAAGAGACCGGAATTTCCAGAGCTCGACAATGGGACTCTGTACGGACTCGCGTGCACGAATCACCCGGTATAACTCGTCCCGCGGTTGCAGCTTTGCTCCTCCGACATCCACGGAGAGCAGAGGGCTTATGATGTTCTTATTATTAATTTGTTTTGCGCGCCGCACACACACTTACGTACGCGAAACCAGTTTCTTCGCCGGGGATCGACGCGAGCCTCGGGATCCCCGAGAGACGGGAAGACAAAGCGTCGGACGCTGCCCCGGGAACGAGAGGAACCCGTGGAACCCGAGGGACGCGCGGGACGCGCGGGTAACGGAGGGAGGGAGAACAAGGGCGAAAGGGACGGAGAAATAAGGTCCGCTCGAAAGAAGGAAGAATGTCGGATGGCACTCGCGACTCTCGTGCTTTTGACACGTTTCTTCGGAAACGTGTACGAGTTTGCTTGTTAACGTTGCAACGCACGACTCGTCGCATCGGCCGAAATTTTCTGGACCTTCGATCCGCTCGATCTAGGGAAACTGGTTTTTTGATTCTCGGCGGCTGGCGCTCGAGTCTTTGTATTACCATCTTTCCTTTTTATCCTTTTTATCCTTTTTATCCTTTTTTATCCTTTTTTATCCTTTTTATCCCGACTCGCGCGCGGTTTCGCATTTTCAACGTAATTAAAGCCAGCGGAGTGTGATTTCTTTCTTCGTTTTCTTTTTGCGTCTTTTACTTTTTAAAAGCGACTCGAGTAAAACGTTCAAACGTTCGGAACTAAGGCGAACGAAATTATACGGTGAGATAAGCTTGATGGGCGTTGCGTACATTACAAGGATTTCTGACACGCGAGAATTTGAAAATTGGTTTGTTAAAGCCTCCGATAAACGCTGCGAAATAATATAAATTTTAAAATTCGAAGAAGAAACTTTGGGAAATACGATAGAAACCGTCGTCCTCTTATTAAAGGTTTCCTTTATCGCTCGCCGATTTATTCGCGCGTGGGATTTTTTAAACGAGCCCTTATCGTAGCAAAATATCCGTTGACGCAGCAAAAAGTTTTCTTCCGCCGAGACTACAAAGCGCGATAAAAAATATAAAGTTAAAAGATAAAAGTGGCTGTAATTCCGATTAAATCGAGACTAATGGTACAAAGTGGTGATCGGGTCTAAGAAAAATTTCAAATAATTACGGTATCGGTGAGCAGAATAAAGAATTCTACGCGATATTATGTACATTTAAGAATTATTTAAGAATTAGCGAAAGAAACGAAGGAAATAGGGGACGGAGAAAAGCAAGGTTCAGGTTCACGGGCAAAAAGTTTGAAATCGCTCAAAGACTACAAATTCAGTGCGCTCGATCTTTCCAAATGTTATTTATGAAATTCGGCGAAGCAAAAAGAAACGCCGCCGCCCCGTTATAAGCCAAATCGATACGCGATCCAGATAAAAGACTTTATAGTCGGCGGAAAGAATCGTATAATAGTAAACTGCCGCGAAATCCTTATCTCGGATCGTAAATTCGCGGATGCAGGCCGCTGATATTTTCGACGATCGTAAATCTCAAATATTTACGTTTTTTATTTTTATTTTTGTTCCAAAGACACGTGAAAAATTCGTCTCGATTCGTCAAAGGTGCATCGTTACTCGGTTGTTTAACTCTCCCCCGACATCCAAATCCCAAGGTTACGCGCTAATATCGTACCGTCGAGCTCCCGCGTAACTTTTTTTTTCGAAGAGCGGCAAGATTATTTAAAAAAAAAAAAGACGCGTACCGGATTTGGGAGCGAAGGCAGAGAAATTTTTTATCGATACCCAAGCGCTGGAGAGGCAAGCGCAAGAACGAGGATAACCTTTTGATAAATTTCGAATGCCTCATCCTGTACAACTTAACGATCGTGATTCCGATCTGACTAAATACGGCCGGCACGCGTACACCCACGCGTTTCCAAACCCAAAGTAGCATCTTGCGGGCAATTCGGTAACGTTGTAACCGGCGCTTTTAGTTTTTAGTTTTTATACGTTCCACTGCATCGCGCTATCTCTATTTTAGGAATTCCTCGGTTCGAGCGGACGATTATTCGCGCCGAGAAAACGCAGGATAAACCGTTGGGTTTTTGTTGTTTCGTATCGCCGGAAAATAAAATTGAAGTAGAACGACTTATTTATGTTAATGGCGACATTTGTACGAAGTCGTAAATAAAATACGTTTATTCGACAATATTCGACAATATTCGACGCCGGTTAATTAATTCGAGAAAATTAAAAGGAACATCGGTCACGAATGTCGCCGAGGGAGAAAATTTTGAAAAATGACCGGACCTCTGTCGAGTTTCTCTAATGCCACCCACGAAAAAACCACGAATTCGAAAAATGAAAAAAAAAAAAAAAAGAAAGTACGACCACCCACCGGAGGAGTATTGAAAAATCCGTTTTCGAAATATATAGTCCAGTCGGTCCGTTGACTCGAGTCATCCTCGTAATAACTTTGCTTTTTTTCCTCCTTATCGTCGTGCGTGTAGCTTCGAATTTTTCTCTCTTCCGCGTCGCAAATATACCGGTTAATGCCGCGAGTCTCAGAAACACGCTCGGAACCGGCGTCGGATACCGGCGTCGGATACCGGCGTCGAATACCGGCTGAGACTACCGTCCGCAGTCCGCACCGCACTCCGCGAGCATTAATTGGTTTTGTAATATTTAAAAGGCATCGGCGCTTAATGTACACGAAGCTCGGGTGAGGCATCGCTAGTTATATCCGAGACTATCCATAATACGAGCGAGTACGGGAGGAAAGTTCCGGCGCTCATTAGGCGTCAACTCGTTTATATTAGCGGCGTCGTTTTCGCGCGTGCAGCTTTCCATTTTTTTCGTTTTCCTCGTTTTCTTATTTGCTTTTGTTTGGAACGCGAGGAGAGATTCGACGATCGGAGATTACCGCGATGGTAACGCCGATGGGGTGGAGACGAGGCGCTAAGTCATTACTCGAGCTCCATTTTTTTCTCGTTATTCACTTTATAATTTATCGAACCCTGTAATGATTTCAGACTCGGATCGATTTTCTAACGCGAGATTAATTTACGGTACTTATAATTTAACCACCCATTATTTTCCTCGCTTTTTCGTAAATTTATCGAATCGATATTTTTAGTTGGTGTAAAATAACAATTTTATCCGAGTAAACAAATAATTTATGATCGTATCCAGTCCTTTTAAATTGGTATCGAATCACTCGGTAATCGATGCTAAATTTAGCTTATTATCCTTCGACAAAATTATAGAGGTTTCATTTGCAAAATCTAACGTGGATGAAAAGTGCAGCGCTACCTGGATTTAAATAATTTTTCATAACCATCCGAAATAACGCGCGGATCGGTAAATTTTATTTTTATTCGATTCGTTATCTTGGATAAAAATACGAAGCCGTATCGGTAAAAAAATAGGGAATAGGTTAAAAAAACTTGCGTTAAATTTTTTACCGTATCCAATCGCTGCTGGAATAAATAAAATTCAACGATTTTTAAGTATTAAATATAAATTAACTTTTTGTTACCAATGAAAGTTTTTATTAAAAATTTTATCGATATAAATTACAAGTATACACGTATCGAAACTTTTTAACGTTGTAAGAATTTTGTAAAAAGTTTAAGAAATATGATTAAGTTGGTTAATAAAAAATATCTTGTTGACGTATACAAATATAATATTTACTTTAAATACGATCCATAAATATTCCGAAATCGTCGGTTATCGATTTATATGTACGTTATCTTCAAAGTAGTCGGAGGGACTTTGCCAAATATTAGCACAGCGTGAACGTATCAACGTTTCTAGCCGAAACGACACTTTTTACGTTTTGATATATTTCCATTCACGATTGATTTCACGAATTCGAAATTTGCATAAAGTAAATTATGGTAAATAAAAAATTTATAAGATTTAAATATCGCCGCATGGAATACTTATACTTTTTTGTTCGATATCAAAACTAAAATAAAGTGTACGTTTTAAGGTGTATTCGTATAAGTTATAAATATAATTTTCACTTTTAAACGCAATATTTCATTTATATATCCGATATAGGCTTTTTATAGTAATGATAATAACAATCTATTTTATAATATGTATCGATCTCTAAAAATAATCGAACTTTTTAATACTAAAAGATAAATATAAAAAATATCCATTATTGTCGTAAACCTGGTGCTTCGATATCTCGAAAATAACGCAAAGATTAGATAAACCGACTCGTTTTTTTAACTGGTGCAATCTTCCTTGTGTAAATATTGCGTCTTGTTGAACGTCCAATCGAACGAAGTTATATTTACTTTTCTAGTTATATCAAATGTATACCTGCATTACAAAAAATATTTGAAACGTTAACCAGCATTTGTTTAACTTTGCAAATATCTTTCGCTTTCTCGAATTTCAGAATCTAATTTGAGATACAACTGCTTAAAAAAAAGTTTATCGGTCGAGAATTAAAATTTTCTCTTAGAAAAAGTATACATATAATTATAAGAATTCATTTTTTTATGCCTCGGGAGTTGGAATCGATAATTTACGTAGATACAAAGTTATATTTTTAAAAATTGTTAAAATCACGAATCACTAAAATTATCGATCTATGTTCATTGACATCTACTTTCATTTTTCAAGAAGAAACCATTTTATAAAAAAATGCATTAGGTGACCTTAAAGTATTTTGACGCTTCTCGAAACAGGTTGATCAGCTAAATTTTTTTACTCGGTTATTTATAAAATTTAACGTCCGTTTTCTGAAGAAAAAAAACTGATTACTAATAGCGTTTGATAAAATTTTTAAATCTTGTATTTAAAGTAAAGATTTATACCTCGTTTTATTTTCTCAAAATGATTCAATATGATATATTACTAAAAAAGTATATTCGACTTTCTTTAAAACGTATCTTTACGAGATACCGAGTGTTTCTTATTTAAGTAAATATATTATATAATAATAATAATAATAATAACAAGGTATCAAATAGCCATAACAAATATCTCTACAAAAATAAGAATGTTCTTCTAATTAACGAATTATAGTAAACTTCACGAGAAAATAAAGTCGTTAATGTTTACGAAGCAGACAGATTTTCTTTACGATATTTCTAAATGCTTCAGGCTCTTGGATCAACTTAATAATAAATATTTTTTTCATCGTCTGTAAACATTCCTTACTCGAAACTCGAGGGTATGTTTTTTTTATGTAAAAAGTAGATCCGAAGCATAAAAGCTGGTTTGTACGGCTAGATATTATAAATTTTATAAGTGTTATTTTTTATAATTAAACTCACTTCCTTTATAAAATAATTTATCGTCGATGAAACTTATCGTAACGATATTTTGAGTACAAGTTCAATTGTGTGCTACTCGACTTATGTCGCTCAAATGAAAAATGTCTTTACTCGTTTCGTTAGAAAATCTCTCGAACTTTATCGTATCCACGAAACTGATTACGCGTGCCAACGATGAGTTATATATTCGTATACGTCGATCGAAAAAACTTTTATAACTTTTCAACAGCCCACGCAATCTATACTGAATCCTAAATTATTCTTCATTACGATGGAGCGAAAAAAAAAAAGACAAGATAGGAATGCGTAAAAGGGCCGGTAGGACGTGCGAGAAGAGCGTGGCATGAAAAATTTGCTTTTAATTACGAGTTCTCAAGATTTATATACAGACCGGGAGAGGAAGAGAGCGAAAGAGGATGCGTGTAAGCGAATTCCAAACTGCAACAAAAAACCGGCTTTCCTCGCCAATAACGTTACAAAGTTGCACTAATCGTAACCTCTTTTTTATTGGATGAGAAAAAGGAAAACCTCCAGCTTTTTTCTTCTCTTCCGTTCGAAAGTCTCAAGGTTCGGATTTTCCGAACTCGTAAAGAAGTAGGTAGTTATGGATTTCTGATTGGCCGAACGTTGATTTTGTTGTTAAAAAAAGCTGGAATGTGAATCTGATTTTTTTTTTGCTAAACAGTTACGAATTAAATCGATTTTTATAGTTTAATTCGATGCTTTAATTATTAATATTTACTTCGGGTTGACATTCCTTCCGACCTGCTCTATATTTAAATCCAATTTTTCATCGATATTTGGAATTTAAATACTACTATGTTTCAGAAAAATATTAGTGGTCGTTTAATAAAAAAATAAATACTCGCGTGTTTTTATATCGAATAACCAGAAACGGAAGATTTCGAATTTTCAGATTCGTTTCACTCGTGCCGTAACTTAATCCATATTCATTCCTTTTAATTATTAATGAACAAGATCACTTTATAATGCTTAAAACAAAAAACTCGCACGGAACGTACATAAAACACTTATCGAAATCCAATAGTCATTTATAATGGATATTTTAGTTTTATCTCGTCGTCTCGGTATTTTATGAAAAATGGATTATCTTATTTTTTCGGAATCGCGTACGAAATATCTCGACGAACGTTCGATACGTTATATTATTATCGGTGGAAGAAGTTTTAAATCAATTAGTTTAATTAATTTACCATAATTTTTTAAAAAGAAAACGCACAATACGATTTATAACGATTACTCGACAATTTTTATGCGTTCGATCCTGAGCAAGACAAGCATATTACCGTAATACCGATAAATTTGGATGTAAAATCTTTCGATGGGTAATATCTCGAACTTTCTATGCAATTATCCACGAAGATCGATAATTAATTGTTCGATTCGTTAATTATACGCGGGATAAATAAAGAAAACAGAAAGTGGAATTTTAAGAGATGCATGACCGTAATTAATGTAACGTTCCTTCTACAAAAAAAGAAACTGTATACGTAATCTAAAAATAAATAAAACACAAAATATTAATATTATTATTTCACACGCCATATGCCTATAACGATATACATCCAAGATAGACACATAAAGAGATCGAAGCATCTTTTATTTTCGCAAAACGAACCCAGTCGTAACGAACTTTCACAGCTCGAAAGAGAGATCCAGATTTTCCAATAGAAAATAACTCTTCGGCCCGAGACGGCGTTTCTATCGGTCGAAGAAAATCTCGATGAAAACCTCGACGGAAACCCCGACGAAAACCCCGACGAAAACCGTGACTCGAATTATTTCCTCCGGCGACGACGTCCCAACGAATCCAATGCGCTCGCGACTCCGATACTCGGACGCACGCGCGAGATAAATAAATTACCGAAGCCTATAAAGCACGCGTCCGCGTATCCGCAAAAAAGGACAAGGAGAAAAAGACGAGCGAGCCAATAAAAGCGCCGTCGTCCGAACTGGAGATCTCGGGTCTCCCGGGTGCAAAAAACGGGGGTTGGTTGCGCTCGCATCAACGTCTCGCGTATTCTTATTCCTCTCGCGGAATCTTAATTAACGTTTTTTCGAGGGTCCGCGAACTCGTGGCCGTTGTCGCGTGGCTCGAAAATTAGCTCCGAGAGTCGAGCGAACGCGTCTCCGACAATAACGATTACAACGTTACAACGCTCGACGCCGTTTTGCTCCGGATCTCCTTTCGCGGACGCCGGTGCTCCGGATAGGGAATAAGGTGGCGGTGCGTTTATGATCGATACCCGCTACTTAGTCCGTTTCGCCGCGCACCGGTCGTTCGGGCTTTTTTGTCGAGGAAGGGACGAGGATAGAGAGAGCATTTAAATAATTGAGCAAACATAAATTATTCAATTGCCGTTCCGATCGTTACTTCGGTTCTTTTTTCTTCTTCGGCTTTTTTCGGGCGGGAGGAGAAATGGTATACAGGGGCTATGCGATATTAATTATTACGATGACCGCTGATAATTATTGTCGCGGTGACGTTGTAACTCTTTGACGCAGCATCCAACTCGTCGAGATTCGTAGATACTCGAATAATTATCGCTGGTATTTTGCTTTTCTTTTCTACGTTTCGAACGTCTATTAATTTCGAGCGAATCGTTCGCAACCTGAAATATATTTTTAATCTTGATATCGTTATTTATGATTTCTGCGAGTCCAGATATTATAATTAATCAAAATCATTTATTTGCGTACGAGATTCGATCGAAATATTTTTCTCGTTATCGCGGTGTTATCGCTCGAAAGTTTTTACCGTAATATTCGCTAATCGAGAAAGAACATTATTCGAGTATTTTTGATCGTTCGCGTACAACTGTTGGTAAAAATCGAACAGATTTATGAAAATTATGCCAAGATCTTGCACTGGTTCGTGCGTCGATGCCCGATCCAGATATTTTACTCGACATTAGAATAATAATATCGTTACCAACGCAAACATCGAGCATCGATTTTCGCGATAATTTTTCCTCCTTGAAATATAAAAAATTTAAATAAATTATCAAAAGGCCGTGATTTATAAACGTGAAAATTTAAATAACAAATCGTGGAATAAATTTAAATCGTTAAAAATAATATGAAAAGCGAGCTGTTATTTATTTTTAAAAGCCCGAGAAATGCGTAGGCTTAAATGTTTTATTTAAAGGGCGATACTTTAGAACCAATGATACGAACGTAAATTAAAAATGTCGTATTTTCTCGAATATAAGAATTTTGCGATCAAATTTTGTTTATAGTTATTTTGCACGATCATATTACAAGATATTTATTCGATAGACAAAGCATATAATGTCTATGTATATAATGTATACATCGAAAATGAAATATAGCTTTTCTTTTAAAATTAAGAACGTATTCAAATACAGGTTTATCTTTGTTTATATATATGTTTCCATTTAGGAAATATTCGTTTCAAATTAAAAATATAAACAATTAATTCTACGATTCCATGGAGTTAGGCGTTCGTTTGTTCAATGATCGTACACGCAATATCTATTCACGTGGATTCGTAAGAGTTGAGTTTTCGTTTTAGAGAGAAGTAGACAAAAAGATGGAATGGTGGAAGGTGCTAGACGAAAAAGTCACCGATAATATAGTAAACTATGACTAATCTAGTCGATTATTACGTTAGTCTTACCGTGATTAATAAATACCAATTCATATTCGAATAGATTACAATCGCTAAAAATTTATTTCTAATAATAGAGAACACTTTATTATAGTTTAAGTATAATTAATTTTTAAAACGTACAGGCTGAAACAAATTTTAGAAAGTTAAATATTATTTGTTATTTCTTCTCTCGTTCAAGCTAATACGTAAAAGGTAATAAAGTAATTTTACGAGTAAAAATGAAATATTTGTACGCGTGATTCAAGACTTTTTCCAACCTACCGTTTATCATTATTATAGCTAATTAAACACGTAAATCGTGAGAAGAGTCTTCGGATTCACGTGTAGGGACATAAAGCGCGTCGCCGACCGGAGAATCACAATATTAACCATCCGTTTTGAAAACGCCAGGGTCCCTACATTTTCCTAAAAAGGAGTGCGGCGCTTTTGAGTGATTTACGTGTCGCGTCGAGGAAAAAGAGAACCGTCGATTAGAAACGAAGCACCGCAACTTGGACTCCGTCGCGATACCTAAGTTTATTCCAAAGTCCCCAAGGCTAAATTTGGTAAAACCGGCATTTGTATTTACTCGTTCGGGATTGGGTTACGTGGGTCTCCTCGTAGATGCACGCGAAACGAGGCTGTAAGCAAATTAAGTCGAGATTGCCGCGATGTTTCATTCTTTTCGCGCGAACGTTAACGGATCGATCGAGTTGAAATTACGTCGGGATTAGTGGAACGGCGCAATCATTTACATTTCTTGATTCATTGAAATAAACCACGAACGAGTCGAAAACTTCGTCGCTCGAATCGCTAAAATTTGTCGACATGGATAAATTATATCGCGAATAGCGTATCGAAACAAAAAATTAAAATTATTTCGAAATTATCGTCGTTCTAAATATTAATAAGTAAATATATATAAAGTTCGAATCACGGTTTAGAAATCAAACGTTTGTTTGATTTTTTACTCAATTTCGTCATTTTATTCGCTACGCTCGTTAAAATATGCAAATGAAATTTTTGTACAAATAATAAAGTAATTTTAAACGACATTGATCCTACAACTTTTGGATCCGACAGTTTTCGAGCTATTTTCCGTAGCTTAATCCTGATAATATAATAAGCAAAGGCCGCTTCTTATTATACGAAAAGTACGAAGTTCGTTAGCGTGTTCTACATAATTAGATATCTTGAAAATCTTGCCGTCTATCGATCTTATTGAAAGGACCGGGAATGAAAGTCTCGCGATCGGATTTTGATGAACGGGGCCGCTGAGGTCTCCGAGAGTCCCGGAAAGATAAGCAATTCTTGTTAATTCGCATGTTTCTCGATGTTTCGTCTTATTCGCTTCTTAATCTCTCCACGTATCTCCGCAACCATAAGATTATTAATGACATTTTATGAAGAATTAGCGAACGAAGGCGTGGTAAGCTTTCGACGATCGACGATTTTAATCGATGGCCGAAACACGCGAAAGAAAAAAATATTCCCCGGTGGTATATTACATAGTTACATTGTGTGTGTTCCGAGCGCTGATACAGATGAGAGATACCAATGCGGATACTTGTGTATTTAAACAAAATGAATATTTATAATTGATGCCGGAAACGTCAAGAAAAATTATCGAACTGCTGAAATAATAAATATTTCAAGATTTTTCTTTATCGATAACATCTGTATTTCTTATGCAAAGGTGGTCGAAAGAAACGGACACTTTGGTTAAACGTAATCGTGTATATAAATGCGTTTTTTAAACTTATTTTATTTTTGAAATTAAATACAAAAATGGAAAATTTATACCACGATCGGTTTTATCAAACTTGCAAATTCGAATGATTCGAGGCTGCGGTCAACGTAGTAATAACAAATATAAATTTAGTAGATGCGATGAATACATTTTATATCTTTTATAGACATTGTATACGAACGGAAATTAAAATAAAGTAAATATTATATAATTAAACTTACATAAAGACGAAGATTTAACGAACCGATAGATTCCGTAACTCACCTGAAACATAAATAATTATAATTAAATATTTTATCGATGCGTCTATCAATTTTATAACATTTTAAATATATAAACACATGCATACACACATACATACATATATATATATATATATATATATATATTCATCGAAGGATAAACTGAAACATAAAACGGTTTTATAAATGTACACGCTTCTTGGAAAAAATAGAGATATAGCGTTACATACGGAGAGAAGTAACACTTAGGTATACATATATTCGTAAAATACCTTTTCTTTCTTATTACTCTAGTTATAATAAAGACCAACAAACGTTTCGATCGAAAAGCGTCGGAGCGTAAAATCAACGAATACCATCGCATCAAAAATAAATAATCGTTTCTTTAATGGAATTATCTCTAACCGCGTCTAAAGCGCAAACTTTCGAAAAATCGATAGTTACGAACGCAATTACGCGCGTATCATAGATCTTACCAAGTGACGAAGTAACCATTTACGGATGCTCCTTTTGCAATGCACAACTCGGCGCAAACTTACTCTCTTCGAAGAAGTCGTACCGTCGCGAAAGAGACACAAATCATTTGCGTCCGTTGAATCCTTCCTCTTTACCCACCGCCCCCCGCCCCCCGCCCCTCGCTCCTCGCCAGTTTCCCTCTTTCACTTTATACGCGTATACGACCGAATCGAGAAAAGGAAACTTACATCGGCACTTTCCTACCCACATGCTTATTACGACTTTTTAAAAATAAGACGCTAACGCTCCGTTAACTTGTATACACTAACTTAAATATATCCCATAAATAAAGAGAAATACATTTGCATTCGCTTTTAAGCCACGCGGTTTATTTCTATTCCGTTAGCGATAATTTACTTGGTTGTCCCTCTATTTTACAATAACGCAGTTTAACCATCGTACTTTACGCATACTACGTTAAAAGCAAGACCGGCTGTCTCGAACATCATCGCGAAAATTATGATTCCAGTGTTCGAACGCGGAGCGGTGCGAGGTTGGATCGTTCCAGACGACGATGTTAACAATATGGAAACGATACTACCTGGAAAACAACCAACGCCGAATTAACCTACTTCGGTCCAGTTGCGTAATCAATTCACGCGCCACCAAACTTCCAAGACGTTCGCTCGAGCGTGTAATCGTGGCGACCGAACCATCCCGGACCGTCGCAGGTGTGCCCCGACGATTGTGCCCTGACGATCCGGAGCTCGGCTTTTCCACCGGAAGAGACGAAATCGACCTTGGCCGGCGCATCGACTACGGGCTAGAGGACACGGGCTAGAGGACACAGGCTAGAGGACACAAGGTATAGGACACTGGCTAGAGACAACCGCTCCTTGTTCCCGGACACTTTCACCCACCGAGTGCTGCTGATCCCGGGAAGCCAGTTGGAGGCTGTGCTCGGGAAAGCGAGTAGCAGCCGGCCTCGAGCTCCTTTCGTGCAGGTGTGATTTTTCAGAGCCCGTCCCGCAAGGATTAACGACCGACGGACGCGTCCGTCTTCCTCTTCGTTCGAGAGAGCTTCGACTTAATGATCGCGAGCGTTATAAATCAGCCGAGGACGTATTAATATTCAACGCGTCGATGCACCGCGTTTGCCTCCCGTACTCGGGAGGGTTGAGAAACAATTACGTTTATTCGCCTCCTGGGGATTATCTTTCGCGCTTTCCTCGGACGCGTTTTGTTACTTTGTTCGCCGTTTTTTATAACCAAGTAATGAAAAGCAAGCGAAGGAGGTGTAATTTTATCGATCGCGCGTTTCCACTGGAATAACAAATTACGTTAATAACCGTGTAACGCGTGTTTACTAACGGATTAACAGCAGATTTTATCTGTAATTCGTATTTAATATGCGTTCGATGATCGTTTGTTTCGTACTTATTTTTAATTTTTTATTTCGAATTCGAAGATCATTTTTTTCAACGCTCGGTATACGATACAGTTTTCTGTTTAGTTTCGTATATTCCACAAATATGTTAAATCGAATGGTGTCGAGTCGAGTAGCTCGAACGAAAATATTCTTAAATCGTTTTTATCCTTGCTGCGATATTTCAACGATCTGTATAAGATGTAAAATACAAACAAGTTTTTAGTATTAAATTCGTAAAAGAAAAATTCGTAAAGATGAATTAAGCCCTCGTTTCAACTACTCGAATTTTAAATGTGTAAAAGATTTTTAATCCAAACAATTCGCTTTCGTTTCAAAGCAAGAAAATTGATTTTTCTTACATCGTAAACTTTGAACAACTGTTTTTTCTTATAATCGTACTCATTAACGATTTAATTCGATTTTAAAAATAACCTTCGAAAGTCCTCGTGCGAATAGTTTAAAAACGCAAAAAATTCTATTCGTTCTTACGCGAATAAACTCATCTTCAAAATATAAGACGAACAAAAGTTTCTTATTCAAAGATAACGATATAAAAATTAATTTCCGAAACCGATGAAAACAATTACCATTCGCGTCTTATCGTAAACTATTTTTTTCAACCGAAAGAATTTAGCGTTAATTTTATAAGTTGTTCAATAATTTATTTCACGCGTATCTTCCTCGCGATTTTCGAATAAATCCAAAATTGCGTCGAAACCCCCCAAAGTTTCAAATATTGACATAGTATAAGTATACACGGGCCAACGGTCGCAATATATTTCTCTTCAAAGGCTTTGGTTGTATTTTTCAATTACTTCTACCAACGAAGGAATAATTCGATTTAAATTTATTTATAAAAATATAAAAATTGATACGAGAAATAACCGATTATTCGTTCGTTTTTATTTTTAGAAAATCCCTGCATTATATATTTGAAACGGTAAGAATATTTATTGCGCCAATAATATTAAGTTGTACGCTAATATAAAACTCAACGGAATTTTATGTCTCGTGTTTTTATAACATAAATCTCGGTTTAGACCTATGAAGTTATCGTTCAATTTCTAGTCTTGGATAAAATACCCAAGTTACATAAACACGCGAGTATTGCAACATACGGTATACGTTACCGACTATCAAAAAATTATAATTTAACGTAATTAAGAAAATAAGTTAAAGCCTCTATATATTATACTCGATAATTTTTCGAATTTATGTAAATAATTGGATACGCGTGGAAGAAAGGCTCGAAAAGGTAAAGCCGCAAGATTATTTTGCACAAAACCTCTCTTGATTCCCCGAGCTCCAAACCAAATAAATATTAGGTTATCAAATCGGAAAGTAAACCTCGCAAAAGGGCATTTTATGAACTCGAAAACCCCGGAATGTTTATTCTTATATATGTTTTTTCATCCGTCCGAAGCGATACCGAAGTCGAGGTAAGAGTCGCCGAATCCCCGCGAACCGGAGCTAAGAAGTTAAGATCGGAAAAAATGTCTTTCGCAACTTGGCAACTTGGCAACTTGGCAACTTGGTAACTTGGCAAGTTTACACTAGGATACGCGAGGAGCGAGTCCCCCGCTCCCGTCGAGCTCCGAGATGGTTCGTTCGGCCTCGGTCCGATAGGTGATGCTGGACATAAGGAGCCTCGTTCTCCCTTCGATCCTTTGGCTCGGGCCGTCGACCTCGGGACGAGAAAACGTCCTCCTTCCCTCGGCCTTATCCTCGCTCTCCTCCTTCTCTCTTCCTCCTTCCATCTTCCCGGCACGCGAGCCTCTCATTGTCGTACATTCTCAATCATGCGACTTTACACGAGTCGAGATAGAAATCCTGTCGCCGAGGAGAAAAAAGTCCCTCTCGGTAGGAATGCACGGGGTTCGTTCGGGCTTTGTTCGCGCGAGCACGCAATCGCATCCGAAGCCGATCGCGCGATTGGAGGAATAATTTCTGGACCGAGCTCGACGTTTTTTTTTTTCTTTTCCTTCTCTCGGAGTTTTTGTCCGACGGATGGATTTCCCGATCGGCGACGATAATGACGCGCCGCGGCTTTCGAACCGGGGGCAACGGAAAAAAGAAATCGGGATTCTACAAACGGATAAGGTGTTAGATGCGCGAGGCTGAAATTCCGAGACGCGCGAGCGGTGCTTTCACTTTTAGCCGTTCCGTAAAAATTCCGTGTCCAAGAGACTCACTTGGCTGGCCTCTAAGAGTCGATCGATCCGATCGACCGAACATCGGTATCTATGTATTACTATCTAACTATTTAAGAGCTTCCGGAGGCGGATTTCCTCCGCCTTTTAGTTTTCACCGATGAACCTTTTAACCTTCGGAAGAAAATCGGGAGAAAATCGAGAGAAAATCGGCGCTTCGACGATACTCGCAATTTTAATTTAGACGGCAACAAAAAAAGAACTCGTTACTTTTCCCTTCTAGGGCAAAAAAATAACGAACTAATCAATCTCGTATTTACGAGTATTCGCATTCGCACGAAAGAGAAAATAAATTTACGAATCCTTTGAGTGACAGCTCGAGACGTCTTTTTCTGCTCGATGGAGCATTAAGAATCATTTGTAGCCGCCTTAATTAGAAACCGCGAGTGTCCCAGTCTCGATTTCCGGTCCGCGACACCGAACGCCATTCGTAGGAAACGCTTCTTTGTACCTCTCGCTCTCTCTCTCTCGCTCTCACTCTCTCGCTCTCACTCTCCTTCTCTATCTTTCCACCACTCCTTCGTTCGCTCGCAGTTTCTACACCGAGAAATAAATTGGACTGTAACCTTTATTAAACGACACCGAAAAGATAAAACAATGTAAACTTCTCGGAAATTCGATTAAGCCTCGTTCGGAAAAAATTATTACTTTTCAAATGTATATCGAACGTAACTCGGTGTTCCATTTACGATGCAAAATAGTTGATATCGGTAAATAAATTAGTTGCACTTTGAACGAACCGAGTGTAAATAATCGTAATGGACCTTTTTTCAGAGTTAATTATCTCTCGCGATAATTTTTTAACGTATCGACGGTTCTTACATAAATGTACGATTCGTATTCTTTTTTTCACCATCGTTAGCGCACGCATCCGTAAAATTCGCGGACTCGATAAAGAATTCGTTTATTCTCGGATATCGATATTTTAGAAAAAAATGGAACGATTGTAATCCGATAAAAATTATATAAATTTCGAACGCTCGAAATTGATTATCTTTTAAAATTGTACATTGTATATGAAAATACTAGTTTCTTCGTTACTCTCTAAATTTTAGAATTTTAGAATTTTTGGAAGAACCTCTTTACGTGTGCCTTATCCCCACTTCTCAACCTACTCGATGCATCGAGTAAGGTAAAGAAGTCCCGTAGTCTCGACTCTTCCTCTTTCGAGTTTCGTGATACGGTGAAGTAAAAGCGTCGATTTCCGGTCTTGCGTCATTGCATCCATTTGAGAGATAAAAAGAGATAGAGAAGGAGAGGGTGTGCGCAGGAGAGAAAGAGGGAGAGAGAATAAAAAGTCTTTAATAAACTTGCGATATTTCAATATTTGCGTTTGAAAAAAAGAAAGGAACGGAAAGACGTATAAGCGTAGCAGAGGCGGAGGAGAAGTAAACTTTGACACGGTAAAACAAACTCGAAGGTCTAATGGGACGGAGATACGTCGAACGCATTTTTTTTCTCCTCCCTCTCGCTCTTGTCTTTCTTTTTTCTCGACATCCTTCGGACGGACGGTTCGTCGCTTTACGACAGTTTCGAACGCATTCAAACGCAAGTACTTAGGCGACTGCGGCTCGTAGTTGCGTGCCTTTCTCAAGAATATATAATGGTAGGTCCTAATACTCGTTGCTCGATAATTAAGCGAATGCTGACGTCACCTCGCGTAACGACCATCCCAAGCATTACCTCGTTTAAAACCAACTACGAGCTCGTCGCTCGTTTCTCTAATTCTCCTAGCATTTTCATTTGCATCGAATGTAAAGTATCGAAGGTAGAAATGGTAGCGATCGACGCGCGACTATACGTAACTACGTCTCTTCGATATCCGTCTCTCGATATCTCTCCTTGCATTCCCCGAGTTCGATCGTCGGAAAAATTTGGTTGATTTTGATTTAGATGTACCTTTTTTTCCTTGGTATTTAGCATTTTTCGATCGTTAGTCCGAGGATATTACCCCTCGGTCGCGGTTGGGTCTTTGTCTATGTAAATGAAGCCGTGATACAAAGCGACGACAAGGAATGATCGATGATTTTTTTTTATTCCCACCAAAATGACAACGTAATTCTCCGATTCCACGCGGAACCCGCGCGATATTTCTTCTCGCGTCTTCTACGCGTCTTCTACGCGTCGAAATCGTCTCGCGTAACGAAGGAACACATCGTTTAGAGCCGAGACCGAAACACTGGGATTATATAGAAAACGGTACCACCGTGTAATGCGTATAATACATTTCGTATTAATTGAAACGGTAAAATATATTGGAAAATAATACCTTCCGACGAATATTTCTTAAACGGTACGATGCTATTCAATTAGAATGGAAACCTTTGATGCTCGAAACGAACATTTTTTTTTACGATAATTACGATGAATATTTTTAAATTACCGATTCGAGGTACAAAACTCTCCAATTATTATATTTATAATTTTCTACATTGAGCAACGACGTTATTTTGTATCGTAGAAGGTTACAAAGTCTTTTCGGTCTCGTTTAGAAATTCGTAACAAAATTACTCGAGAAAGTGACTCGAAAATGTGCCGCAGATATTAAAATATATTTTTAATTCTACCGACGTTGACTCTCATTGAAAGTCTCTAACGACGTTACGTTCCTTTTTGGAAGAAGCGACCGTAATTCAAAGCTCTTAACCGTAAATAAATCAATCTTTGAATTAAAAATCTTAGCTTAAAGAAATTCATAATTACCATCTCCGACACTTTAAAAATCTATTCGCTTCGTTCTGTCAAACTAATGCTTGTAATATACTACATATTAATTACTATATTAATGTTAACGTTGCCGCTTGGTTTTTTTTTCGTCGTTGGCTACTCGGTCGGATTTAGAAAAATGTTCAAAATTATTATTTACGATTAAAATCTTGGATCGAAAAACGATTGCACTAATTTATGCTAATCTCGAATCGGTAAATTAATTCTCGATTCTTATACCTAAACTCGTTCTTGAAACTTCTATTATACCAGTATTTACAATGGGGTGGACTTTCTTTAAGTAGTTTTTACCATTCTAAGAAAGCTCGAGTGCGCAATTAAGATTTATCATTATGCCGCCGATGGCATTCTGAGAGCAGCGATAACTGTTTTTCACGGCTCAGCAGTCAACAACGCCAGTGGGGCTTTTTCCTTCTCTCTCTTACTCTCTCACTCTCTCCCTCGCTTCCACTCCTATCTTTTTCAAACGGAATAAGATCTTTATTCCATATTGGTGTTACAGAAGTCGATCTACAGCGCCACTGTGTTGCGCAGACGCGGTAAATCTTAGCCTGGTCGCCGCATCTGTCGGTAAATGATTCCGATTCTGTTATCGACCGTAGTTATAAGATTATCGATTTCCGATCTTTAGCATCGATTATTGATCGATACAATATGTCAATACGTTTTAGGGCGTTAGCAACTTTTTTTTATTTTGAAATTTTTTACGAAAATCGTTAGTTTTTTAATTACGGTTTCTACATCATATAAAATGTTAAACAATTTTAACTGTATCAAAGAGCAGATACTCCTTTACAAAACTTTTGAAATTTATATCAGTATACAAAGAGGTACTTTAAATGTATATTTTTATTTTTAAAAAATGATATTTAATTTCTATATACTGTTTTATCGTAATATTACGAATATTTTTCGAAGTTTTTTACAATAACCTTTCGTATTATCGCAAAATTTAATATTTAGGAATATATGCGGTCACCGTTAACAAACTTTAATTATACAAATATATTTACAAATAATACAATATTTTAAGTTGAAAAAAGAAGAATGCAAATAAAAAAAAACGGTCGCTTCGAATGATTAACTAAGTAATTTAAAATAGTTGTACGTAAGTAGCAATAATAAAATAACGATAAAATAATCCAATTATTAAAAAATTTAATAATAAAAATAACTTTCGATACGATCAGGTTATTAATTTTATTGCTAATCGAATTTATAATAAAACAAAAAACAATATTTAGATACGCTCGAATCGAATCGTTCGAAGGAACAAAGGGAAGAAAATTCCGAGTCGCAACCGATTGTCGGTAAGTATGAACTCTACATTCTGAAGATCCAGACGAAAAGGATCGAAGAAACGGACTCGCGTCAGGATCTACGCGTTTGCGACCGAAAGTAAATACATCTAACCGAATTCGAATCGTATACCGATGGAGCTCCTTTCTACCTCTCTTATGAAATCTGCCGTTTCTTACGAACAAGATAAAAACTTTTGTGAAAGCGAAAGTACGCGTTCGACGTATACAAAAAAATTCTTTAACGTCGGTTTAACACTCGATATACAGATAAGAAAACTTACTCGAATAAAAAGATGCATAACCTAAATTCCTGTGAAATAAAGTTTCTAGCGTAAATTTACAGTGAAAGAGGATCGAACGTCAATTCATTTATATTTAATTATAGCGATCCCATTTATTTAATTTACGCGTATTACATAGAAATTGTGTTTTAATCTAATATACGGAGAAGAGATTACCCGCTTATTTTGAATTAAACTAGAGTATTCGCTCTTTATTTGCTTTTTTATACAATTCAAAGTTACGAATTAATCGAAACGTCCATCGGTATTTTATAAACATAAAAATGCGTATATAATCTAATAAAGTCATCGTCCGAAAGGTCATCGTTGCATTACGCACCTTTTTGCATAATCTATAATTTGGTAATGATTTCGAATCCTTCGTATTACATTCCATTATAAATTGCTAAGCTCGATATTCAAGTTAAATGAATTAATTTACTCAATTAAAAGGATGCGATCGCAAATAACAATGGTATTGTATTATATAAGCTTTAATCGTACGATGAATCAAACCAAATTTATTTTAATGGGCGTACAAGCATTATTTACGCGATTTTTAACGGAAACTATTATCAGAAATACGAATTTCGAACGCGATCCTGTAATTTTTAACGACGAACGCGAACTACGAAACGTTAAAACCAAACTTATCGCGAGTCTACGCAAATGTTCATCGCGTGCTCGAACTCTTTGTTATATATGCGACGAGTCGACGTCGTGAAAATAATAATAAGATCTATAAATATCGATAAATTCGTTACCGAGGAGCAACAAAAACGATCTCGCAAAAGATACGAGACGCGGACGACGCGGACAACGCGAAATTTTACGGTTCACTCGGCGACGCTTTGTCCTCTCGATCGAAACTATCCGGGTGTAATTTCGCATGCAAATATCTAAGCCAAACACTCCACCACACAACGAATCGGCTGCGAGACGCGAAACAGAATTACATTTTTCCTGGAAGATGGCAGAGATCGAACAACGATGCTTTCGATGGACGATCGAAGTAAAACCCGAGTCTTCCATTAAGCTCTACAATCGCGTTCCAAGTTTTTTTATCGCGTGTTTTACGAGCTTTAATATTACGGGTCTCCGTCGTCTACACTTTTCCGTAGCGAGTAAACTTTTCTTTGTAAATATTTCAGTGAAATCGCGATCAAATATTTCTATTGAAACGCATATTCGTTTCTATTCTTAAAATTACCGATTACCAATTACCGATATTGTTCATTCGAAAGAGTAACAACAAACTAAGAATCGCGACTTTCGAACAACATCGGTTTTAAAAACGTTCGAACGTCGAGCTTTTGAAAACAGCTGTTTCAAATATTTACTTATCGTTTCGAATATCCAGTTTAAAATAACTTTCTTGTCGTAGAAAGTAAAAAATTAACGTTTCCTCCGCTAATTTTCCACGCGATGGTTTTTCATATATCAATAATTTTCCAAGGACAGTCGGCGATAAAGGAGTAATAACGAGTAATCGCAGAGCTCGGGAAAGGGTCGGGAAAATGGATCGATGCGGAACATCGACAGCTGAAAATGTTGTTATCGAAAAAGCGCGTCGCGGGCGGTCGAACCAAAATCCAAGACCCAAAACCCAAAACCCGGTTCTCGAACCGGAGCGCATTGGCGTAGGCCTCGGGTAGTAGACGCGACGCTCGTCGTCCTCGAGGTTTGGTTGGCTCGTACGCTTGCACGGGAGCTCGAGGTAGGGCGTCACGCTCGAGGTGGTTCGGGGCCTCGACGAAGGAAGCACACAAGCGCGCCTCTACCTCGAACACCCGTGAAAAGCGCGGCCTCGTCGCTCCGCTCGGATAAGATACGGAAAGCGTCCATTGGCGTATTCCGATCGGAGCCGTTAACGTTTCAACTCCGACGTTGTTTTGACGCGTCCGATGATTTATCGCGTCGGTAGGTGCGAGCGAGATTTATAGACGAGTCTTCGACCACCTGTCCAAGTAGCGCGTACTCGATGTTATTCGAGATGTTGGTTTTTTTTAGGTTAGGCGTGTTTCTCTCTCCCTAGATTATTGCGCAATTTTTAAACGGTTGTAAATGGTCGGATATACATATTTTTTATAAACACCCGGATTTTCCGAGAACTTATTATCGGTTCTATGATGTAATTTGTCATTTGTAGATGTAGATGTTGATAGTGTAAACATTTGATTATCAAAAACTACGGTTTCAAAATACACCGATGTCGCGTTGAATAAACTGCGTTATCTTCGCATTCGAGCATTCTAATATTTTTTTCTCTCCTGCGCCAGAAATTCCAGTTCGAAAATCCACATCGAAACAATTATTTTAATCGATAAATCACTGGAAAATTAATATTACCGAGTCTTTGTATTGTGAATCGAATAAATTATCATTTTTAATCGGAAACGTTCACTCGAACGTTTTTTATAATTAGTACGCGGTGAACGATAAAGTACGAAACGGCTCGTTGGTTCGATTAGAATTTATAACAAAAAATACATCTTTACGTTCGATAATATTGTACAATTAATAATTGTATAATTTTATGGAAATAATACGATTCTCGCAATGTTAATTTTCCTACGTTACGCATCGCGATATCGATCGATGAATAACGATCGAGGCTCGAACGAGCATTTTTACATTAGGATTCGCGTGCGGTAAGAAAAAAAAATAACTCTGCAATTACTCGAAGCGAATAGTTTTTCCGTAAAACTGTACAGCGATACGAAGAATCATTAATTTTAAAAGAATTTTACGTTCGCGCGTTAATTTAATCCAGATATTTTTAATCCGTTCAACGCGAAATTCCGGTATATTTTCCGTTTTCTCGAGACCTCTTACCTTTCTTATAACAACGTTCGTCTGGTTGAGACATTCTCGAATCGAAGCGGGAAATCTCGTACGAGACTGCAAATTCGTCTACGTCTACGTATACTTCTACGTCTACTTCTACGTCTACGTATACGTACACGTGTACGTCGTTCTCACCGATGTTGATCCGTGCGAACCTACGAATTTACAGTCCCGAGCAACTTTTTCGATCTTTTCGAGTAACGCTCCTCGCGATACTCGGAATACGTTGAACTTAGGCACAAGCTCTACAAGGAAACCATTTCACTCTCGATACGATGAAACGATCGACGCGGTCAACGTCGGACGAGATAACAATGGACGTTTCGCTTCGATTCGGTGCATCCGCCTATCGAACGCTCGTTAAACTATTCTTGCCCCCTGTTATAAATATCGCGATCGATGGGTAGATTGTAAAATTAACCGGGCGCAAGAGGATAGACTAAGTATACAGTTTACAACAGCGGAACAATGAACTTGAATCAAGGTTGCAAGGTAAAACTCGTTCGTTCGTTCCATGCAAACTTAATTTATTTCTATTTTACATTTTAAGCGAAGCAGATATCTCGGATCTGTCTTGGGTTACGGACATAGATAACGGAAGCGCGTTACCAAACTGTAATCATAGAAATTTCGTTTGGAAATTATTCGTACGAATATTAATACCGAAAATTACGTACATCTGGAAAAGCTTTCCGAACGCGAAAAGACCAAAATTACCAAATATTTACGAAAGAAATTGAAATACGTATTTGTAATTTAGCCAGTTCCTAATTATCGTAGAATCGGTTCGTGGAAAATCGAGTGACTGAAAAATTGTTTCCCCAATTCGCGTTCTCCATATCTGTAAAACCATTATATTCCATTAGCCACCTTTACGATGATCAAATATTTATCTTAGAAAATTCTCGAATACATTACAGTAATTTGGCCTCGGAGTGCCTGTAATCAAGCGAGCGTAAGAATTAAGGTCAAGAAGGCTACGGTCGGCAAAAATAATTCATAATGCAAACCACACAAAGCTTATATTGTAACGCAGAAAAACGAAAAGCGAACGCGCGCATCAACCATCTGCCGCGTCTCGAGCGAGGACTGGAACCTTCCGTTTTCGAGTAGTAAGTAGATTCGAGGTTCGTCCAGAAGAGAACGAACCGCTCCGATTCGATTTTTTCTCACACGACGTGGACGTGCGCTCGGAGAGGCTCTTCGCGATAAACATTAATTACGTCTCGCGCGCGAACCGGAGCGATGCTCGAGGGAAAAGAGCGAGCGAAAAAACTGACAGAAAAAGCAAATTAAATGGAAATATTTGTCAAGACGTTGCTGTTGCGTCTTCCAACGCTTCCAACGCTTCCAACGCTTCCAACGCTTCCAACGCTTCCAACGCAACGAGAACAGAAATATAGACCCGCAGGAGCATATGTAAAGAACATCTGGTTACGGAGCTTCTCGTTCGCGCAAAATAAACAACTTCTCTCTTCTGCGGTGACAAGTACATTGTATTGTTGCACCCGATGCATAATGCAGCGAAAAAATCTACAAAAAATCTACAAAAAATCTGCATTTTATATTTCGAGGTATTCCCTTCCCCCGAGCGACGCCCAATATTTTATCGTTGCTTTTTAAATACATCGCGCAAGGAATTTATTACTTTATTAATTTCGCACGCGATAAACCGGGAGATAATTCGAGAAATTGGTTGCAACGAGTATCGTATAACGTGGGAGAGCGTTTAGAAATCGGAGAGAGAGAGAGAGAGAGGAGAGCTCGGGACCCGAAACGCCCCGACGAATGGAAACCGCGATACCCGAAAATCTCTTCTTCGTTAACCTCGGACGCGTTGCACCGAGGTCGAAGGGTGTCCGCGCTTACATTCGGATTATTATACGCGTATCGAATAAAGTACACCGAAGCAGCTGTCCTTCACTTTTCGAGACTGCCCGAGGCTCGCGGAAGACTCGAAAAGTGTTCGCGATCGGTAGGATCCTCGAAAACCATCTGCCGCTTGGCTCTTACACCTTGTTACCGCAGGGCTAAGCGCCTGATCGTCCGTACACCCATACACCCATAGCTACGTACCTACGTACACAAATACATGCCTACTCGCAAAAGCATCGTCTTTCCGAGACTCGAAAAGAGGCGCGGCACAGGTTACACACTCCGGGTTACCTCGCTATTTCTAAAAGGGGGCGTGTGTGTGCTCGAACCCCTTCGCACACGCATACGAGCGCAGACGCGACTCGAGAGGAACACCGTGTCTCTCTTAGGTGGAGTTGCGGTGCACGTCGAAAGGCAGACGGTCCGTAGCCTTGTACTCGTTCAAGGGGAACGGACTGTATGTCCTTTCGCTCTTTCTTTTGCCCCTTCCTTTATCCCCTTCCTTTAGCCCCTTCCTTTAGCCCCCCGCGAGTATCGTGTGACGCTCTTTGCTTCTTGCTTCCCGCTCCTTTCTTCCTCTTTATCTCTCCGATCTCTTCATCCTTTGATTTAGGTATTATAGCCCACCTTTCAACGAGGTGCAACTTGGCGCAACTTGGCGCAACTTGGAACAACTTGGTGAAAACGCTCGGGACGTTCGAAAAATTGCGAACTAAACTTCGTCGACGATCGCGGCGAGAGGAGTAACGACTCCGACGATCGATTACGATTGATCCCTCGACCTTTGACAAATTATCGACGAACCGTGAGAAATGTACGCTCGTAACGCGATCCGTGAGAAATAATCGCGTACGCACCGGTAATTTAAAAAATCCCCGAGTACTTCTATTTATCTCCGCGTCAAATTTGGAGAAAGTAAGAACTCGAAACGGAATTTCGCGAGACTTTTGTCTCCTCCGTCCGCGTCCGAAACTTACGGTCACTGATCGACAGGGCTGAACGAAAGAAAAGAGGATGTACACCATCGCGGTCGTGTACTTTGAACGAGAAACAGGATCCGCCACTTAATCTCGCTCGGATCAACGTCACCTGTCTTTCCGCTTTCCTCTCGAGCGCGGCGACCGACAACCCGTCGATAACCGTGAGCGGCTCCTCCTCTTCCGCGTAACCTATAGCTCGGCCCTTTTCGATCGGAAGCACGGATAAGATTTCCGAGGGGGACGTTCGCGAACTCGCCGAGGACTCGCGAAGGGTTTACCCGTGATGGGGTGAGCGAGATTCCCCGAGATTCCCCGAGTTTCCCGTTGCGGATACGTAACGCACAATTTAATCGACAAATTGGTGGAATGGATTTAGTTTCGGTTTCACCGATCCTTTATCCTTGAATCTACCGAGGCGTTTTTCGAAAGCTTTTTTCGACGCCTCTCGACACCCAACACCCAAGGATCACGCGGAACTTTTAATTCGACGTTTTATTCTCGGGTGGTTCGGAGGTGTATAAATTACGATCGAAACGAGCGTCTGATTTTCTAAATTATTTTGACCGAGTAAAAAATCTTGATACCCGTTAAGAATGACATTGTAAGACTGCGATAATCGCGATAATCGCGATAAAGAAAAGTTCGCGATACCTACCGGGAATCTAAATTTTATATTTATACTACCTAGTATTGTTTAATTGGTTTAGTTGATAACTATCGTGCAGTTTCTAATTTACGCTTGCCTACGGAATTTCGTGTCCCGATCGCTGACTCAGAAGTATAAAGTTTCATCCGTACATTACCGCTGGGAACCGAGCTGATTCTACATTCTCTAAACAAATTAACAAACTTGACACCTGTCCTTTTAAGCGAATATTCTGGAATATCGTTTCACTTTTGTGCGCGTTATAAATTTATTTAATCGCGGATATTTATGGCTGTTAAGGATCGTTAGCTAAATACCTGTGAAATTATCACCTTTCTTAACCAATATATCTTTTAAACTACTTTGCCTTTAAAAAATATAATTTCTGCAATCGATATACATCTTATGTATAAAAGTCGAACGTAAGAAAATTAGGAATTCACGAAATATTTGACTAATTAATTAAATATCTTCGTTTTGATTCGTAAATGTTTATTTATTCGTTATTTACGTAATATACTTCTCCAAAAATTTGTAATATTATAATTTTTTTTCGAGTCTTAGAACCGATATAATTGAAATATTCGTTATCGACTATTGAAATTCTATCTAAAATTTATTTTACCGATGCAACATTTATTTATATAACTTGTAAACGAGTTGTATCAAACATCGATAATTTAAAAAAAAACGAGCCATCGTTGTTATCGTCTTGGTCTTTATCGGTCCACGCGCGTTGAATCTACCGGATCAACGAAATTATATCCGTTTTATGATAAAAAAAAAAATATAACCCCGAACGGATCGATTTCATTTCTAAACTCTAATCTTGGTACAAAGTTCCCAAATCTCATATCGATGAAATTCTCGCGTTCTCTAAATACATTTGACGTCCTCGGCTCGCGTGTCAAAACATTCGTCAGCCAATAAACACATCGAAATCTATCTTCGTTACGATCGCGATCCGCTTTCGCGATCCAGACGAGTAACGCCTTTACCGCTTAAGTTCGACGTGGCATCTCGATCCGTTCGTATCGGTGACTTTTACGTAACGTCACCCATATCCCAGGCTCCTCGGATGCGCGCGCAGTTCAGCCGATCGTCTCGGATCGCGTTGCAAGAGAATTTACAAAATAACAACGATCGACCGCCCATACCGTTACGTGCCTGGCTTTAAAATTAATTGCGGTGGTTCCGATAGCGCGGAGAATTTTGACAGGGACTTCCTCGATCGTGTTTACAAAGAACCAGTGCGTATTTACTCCGACAATATGCGCAGGAAGTCGATCGTGAATTTCTCAAATTTTTAACCGTTCCCGATCCAATAATAAAAATAAAAGCGGAATCGAGGCACCGGACGTTTTTACTATCGTCGTAATTACTATCTTCTCTTTTCTCTTAAATACCGATATCTACTTGATATAAATGAGTATCCTTCGATCGATGCCGTACGTTCCATTTTTCATGACATGCAATTTTTTATTTTTTTGGCAAAATTACAGCGTCGTTTATTTTCAAAAATAATTCTCTTTCGACTTGGTATCGTTGATTTATATTATACTTCTATTTTACGAATTTAAGCTTTTTCGATATTTTTGCGCGGATTTACCGTCTAATTTCAATAATTTATAAACGATTTAAAAAAATTTTGGTTATATCGCGTTAACTCTTCGCGATTGATTCGTCGAATACGGTTGCTTTTATAAAAATGAAAATACAAGTCGCTCGTAAAGCGACGATCGGGTTTTATAAAATCAAATGATAAACAAGTTAAACGAAGCGAAAGCTTTAAAAATTCTAAACGCAACGATAATTTTTCGATGCGAACGATAATGAGAAATTCATTTCCAATTGACAAACTTTACATGTATTTTATGTTGACGTACACAAATGTAAAACCATAAGAATGGGAATAATGCATCGAGAATAAAATAATCCAAAGTTCTTAAAAACCGCATTTAAAGTATTTGCAACGTGTAACACGTGACAGAATCCGCGGGTCATGCGGAATTTCAATTTCGAACTGTGACGTTTGCGAAGTTTCGCCGATCGTTCGCGAACGTCGTCTTCGTACTTACACGCATGCGAATGTTTATTAGACCGGGGTGGATCGTTTTTCACTGTCGTCTGTACGCATACGCGATCGTGACCGACAAAGGCAAATGTATGCGGCGTTTACAACGTTGGATTTGTGAAATAAAGAATTTCGATAGAATTTAGTGACCGACATTATCGAGTCGAAAGGAACGTGACCTTTAAAAGTTTCATTTTATTATTAAACTCGCAATTAACGTATGCATGAACAGTATTTTAAAAGCATTCGAGATATTTTAAAACCGAGAATATTATAAATTTTGTTAAATTTTGTATTTTGCTAGAAATTTATCCGTAAGTAGATTTTTTTAAATAAATACGTTGATGAAAAAAAAAAAGGAATTTCTATAAGAAAATTACAATGTGCGCGTGTAATTTAGTCGAAACGTCTAAATTTTTTAAATAGCTAACTAATTTTTTAATGATTATACAGATTTAGATGTTTAACTAATAATTATATTCATTCTTTTCATTAACTATAATTTAAGTAATTGACTTCTACCGTTCAACTTAAGTAATAAAAGTAAATACAAGGATACTTTCTATGTATTAAAAAGTGTTAAAAAAGACTATGGTATTTCTGTATCACGATACACACACACACACACACACACATATATATATATATAAATCAATGTTTCACTCCATCGTTGCAGTATAACTTGTTATACTTATCAAACGCAAATTATAACTTATATTTCAATACCCCGAGAGGATAATTTCACAATCACCGTAGAACGAATAAAATTTTTCTCATTCCTGTTTAATCGATCAACATTTTTATTTTACGGGCATTTATCGGCTTCCGTTTCAACGTTCTACGAATCGATCGGCATTTTCTCGCCTATACAACCGAGAGAAGAGCGGCGAGTATATAAAACAAGTATTTTTTGCAATATCAGAAGAAAACCCAAGACTACTTTAATAATATACATTCAGAAAACACGCCATATTTCTTCAATCGCAGCAACGGTTTTAAACTTCGTTTTCTCTCTCGGCTTTCTTACGCTTTCTTGTATTCGCGTTTTCTTCTTTCCGTTGATCGTTCGATCCGATTCTCGATCTAGCGCATGCACAGTCCTGGCTTTATGCAGCATGTGCTATCAATTACGCGCTGTAATGTTTTTTTGCTTTTCATGCATCGATATGACTTGCTGAATCTTGTAAGTCTACCTCTACCAACGACTCCTTATTCGCACATTAACATTTTGCAATTTCTTTCTTTCTTATATTACCGTTCATTATATTCAATTACGTTCGAATAAAGTCAACGCTGGAAGATTTATAGGATGAAAATAATATTGTAAATTTTATCGGATATTTTACGAATCAATCGATATTATTAAATCAAAGTGTATAACGTAGAATTACAAAATTTATAACGACTTATTTAAAGCAGTTCGATCGTCCGGCCATCGAACGAATTCGACATTTTCCGAAAAGGATAAGTTTAATATATTTTTTTCGAACTCGCCTCTATAATACCATTCAAATCGAAAAAACATTCGTAAATATCGATTACGCGTCGGAAACGCGATCGACGCTCATGCAAAATATCCGCTATATAAAATTCATTGTTTTTATATAATCGATGAAATACGTTTCGTCCATTATTTTTCATTCAAATACTACTCTCGTTCTCATTCGATTCGAGTCCGCAGATTGACGTATGCTCAACGAAAAAACCAGTCGCGTCTCTCGGACGTCGATCAATCGGTCTAGCGCAAAATCCTAAATCTTTTGAATTCTTTGTCGGCACGAATCCTGAGAACGCGATTATAGATTTATACTTTTGCACATGTATACGCAATGAAAAGACCACCTTGATACTCGTTTCAAAAATGACGAGGAGAGATCGCGAATCGATTAGCAAATAATTTAGATATTCAGATTTTACGGTCAATTATTTCGTAAGAATTTATTTCATTAAAATTTATATTTACATTCATATTAATTGTCAATTGATATTATAAATAAAACTGTCAAAGTTAAATTGCGATAACGCTTCTATAGTACCAACCAAGTTTTGTATTTAATTACAATATATATTTATTATGCAATTTTCTATGTATACGCGTGTCGACATATTTTGAAAATTTAAAAGAAAATTTTTAAGTATTTTTAGAACGAATAACATTTTCAATATAAATATCAATGAACTAAATGCGACGGAAAATCATTTACTAATAAATTAAAAATTAAACAGCGAAATTTTATTTTAATATAACTTAATAAAACAACGTTAAATGTGTCTTTTTATAAACTTCGATCGTGTAATTAATGAAACAAAAATTTTGGTTTCTTATCGATCAAAAATTGAAATGTAGTTTTAATTAAAAAATTTTTTATTTTTTGTTACAAGTTTTTTTATAGAAATACGTTTTTTTACTTGTAACGAATTTTTAATACAAAACGAATTTTTTACAAACAAAACAGTATTTTTTTTTCGGTCAAGAGATAGTTTCTCGAATATAATTAGGTTAGTAAGTAAAAAATATCGGAAGTACAAAGTAACATATCGTAAAAAATTTGGTTTTTTAAAAAAAGTAATCGTACGCGTAATACGATATTATCTTCCTACCAATTGGAACGTATTTTTTAGAGATCACTCGAAATTAATACTATTCGTAAGTGGTCTAAAACTACTATGTTTACTCCGGGTATAGCCAAATACGAGGGCGTACGAGACGCAAGGGAGGCCCGAGAGGCCCGAGAGGCCCGAGAGGCACGAGAGGCACGAGAGGCACGAGAGGCAGGTGATTTAGATGCCCAAGAGCTGAAATCGAAACACAAGAAAGAGGGGGAGGAAAACGAAGGGCGGACAAAAAAGAGGTAACGCGAAGGTAACGCGAGTCGACGTGAGAAAATCTACGGAACGAAACGTATATTTCCAGCCTCCCTTTTTTTATCCTTATTTCTCAAGAAATTCAGATTAACTCTGGGAGCTTGTCGATACTCACGTAATCGATGATGGGCTAACGCGAAAGGTCGTATTATACCTCCGCACAGTGATTTGCCGAATTCTCTTACCTGTAACAAAAACAAGACGAACGTATATTAATTAGAATTTTTTTTACAACCTCCGGTTACTTATAATTAATTTTATTTGTTTTATAATTACACTTCCATTATACCAGAGTCCGAACATCCAGACAATACGCTTTTAAAATAATTATTAATTTGCTTTATCATCGAAAATAAAAGTCTCGTAACTCTTTACTGTCGACGTACATTTCGTAATCCGATTCGAAATTAATCGAACGTTGCGTCGCTCGTATACGTAAACGCATCGCGTCGAAATCGCACAACAAAAGTCAAAGCATCGGAAAACGTTATTAAACGGTAAAGCGAGCGAATCGCGGTAGTGAGTAAATATCTCGGTCGGTGCGTACCGGCGCTCCGAAAATGCAAATACCCTTTAACTGTACTCGCGCATCGCGGCCCTTGCGAGTACAAACGCCCACGCTTATCTCGTACCTGCAATCTGGACGCGCGTATTTCCGAGCGGTTATTGCGAAACGCACGCCGAGTCGTGTACAGGTAGACGCTTCGAGCTATCGCAAGGAATTCAAGGTACTAAAAAACACGGGACCCGTTCGTTCGCTCGTGGCGGTGGAATATCGCGTTATTTCGTTCCGTTTTGGAACGCGTCGTTAATTCGTTCGAGCGGTGCGCGAGTCGAGAGAATCGGATCGAGATTTTCGGTATCGGATTTCGGAACTGCGATTTAATAATAATTTAATAATGATTTAATAATGATTTACTCTGGGTGATAAATCCTGGAATACTCGTCCAAGTAACGATTAAATAATATTGTATCGTTAACTCCACTAAAATACGAATTACTTTCGAATTTGAATTATGTATAACGCTAATTACCACCGATGAAAATTTTTAATTAATTATCATGGAAATAGTTTCTCTGCATTCTCCGACTACGCTTACGTACGATTTAATTAATTTAATTATATAAAATTATAATCTTGCTTTTAATCGTTAATTACTTTGCGAGCAAAGCGGCCAAAAGTTTGTACGAAAAGCTTTTTCGAAGCGAGGCGTTTCGTTTTTTACGCGAAGGTAAAAAAGAAGAAAGATTATCAACAATGTGTTAAAATAATCGTAAAGAGTTTTACCGTTAGATTTTAATAATTTCCGCTGTGTAAGCTAATCATGGGGTCACTCGTCTTTTTTCGCGCGCGCGAACGCACACACGCACACACGCACACGCGTGCACGAAGCGCACGGAACGAGCGACACGACCGAGTCGCTTCGACGCATAGCCGCCAAGAAAAAAAAAGAGCTCGATCACCGGGCAACGATGGATCGAGAGAAGTGGGGCTTCTCAATGACGACGAGCTCGAAGGACGCCTTTTGTGCGACGAACCGTCCAACTCACCGTCCAACTCACCGTCCAACTCAACGTCCAAGATTTCCGAGCGCACGACAGTTTCAAACTTAGTTTTTTGGGTCGCGAGTCAAATTTTGACGGAAAGCAAATATTCAGTTTCCTGTTTATTTATCTGCCTCCTTGACTAATTTTTCTCCTCCGCCGACTTTTGCACGCCGAAATTACGAAATAAGTACGTTGGTCGATGTTTCAAATGCTGTTTTTTTAATTCTTGTACCGGCAATTTTACGATTTTACCATTTTCAAAAATCTCGACGACATTTACGCGGTAGCGCGAATTTTTGGAAACTGAAGGATTCGATCGAACCTTCGCCGAATGGAATTTTCGAGTGCGGAGATTCTACGTATCCGAGCACTCGAGATCCCTTTCGAAATAAAGTTTAACGCGTACTATGTTAATTAAGCCGATGAAAATCAAAAAGAGTCGGATGTCGTTCCCATTAAATTGAGAAGAACCGGTGCATCGGTCGAATGATAAAACTCTGTTTATCTCTGTCGCGCGAGAGATAATCGAGCTCGTGTGCGTAATCCAACGTAAATATAATCGTTACACTGGATAGTGGACATTAAAAATTCTCAGAACTCTATATTGGCGCTTTCGCTGAGTTGCATTACACGATTAAAACTACTTCTAAAAAGTCTTCTTTGATTCCAATTTGTTTTTTATCGGTAAGAATTTCATTTAAATTAAATCGAACCGCGCGAAAATGTCAAGTTTTAATTTTGGAAATCGCTTCGATTCGACGCGATAGAACGTCGAGAGATTGCAACGGTAACATCGTAAAAACGCGTAATTCGACCTTACGTAAATTATTGCCGTAAACGCGAAAATAGCAAATTAAAAGACATTCGCGCGTTTAAAATGTATCGGGAAAGATCCGTTGGAACGCTCGTGGACTTTTCAACGGAGCGAGTCGAAGATGCAAAATGTTTTCCTTCGAACACTTGAAAAATAAACGGCCGAGTCGAGCCAACGAACATAAGGCTAACGATGTATCAACACGCAGATACACTTACGAAAGTATTCCGAAAGCATAGGTAAAATTGGAGGCTACGGGGGCACTCGAGGGTCCCGATAGGCGGCGGTCGGCTCGATTTCCGACGTACCATGAGCCGGAAACCGAAGGTTCCAAGTGAGAAAAAGGAAGAGGAGAGAGGAGAGAGGAGAGAGGAGAGAGGAGAGAGGAGAGGATGGCTTCGCTTGGCCACAGGCGCGCGAACCAAGTCGTTTGCAGGTGATGTGCGTGCAGCCGAAAAGTGCGCGGTAAGGATGCCGGCTTCCGTGATACGTCCTTAGGAGCGAGGCTCCTTCCAAAGAGAGTATATCCGATATACGAGCAGCTGACGTGCTTTCGAAATTTTACGTCGAGTTGCTATTTCCGCAGCGACGGGCATAAATTATTAAAATAGTCATTTTTGTGGTTTCGACAAAAATTGAAAGACGGCGAATAATTGTTGCGTTAGGTGTCGATGACTATTTACTTAGTCGGACAATCATTTACGCCGTCATTTACGTCGCTACGTTATTTCTAGCTCGAAAGGCGCGTTGCTTTATCAACGAGCGTTTGCATTTCGTAATTCGACACGATTGGTTTGATTCGCTCGTTGCAAGACTCTCGAAGATTCCGAATGTAACGTAAAATAAATTTTTGTTTCGCGAACTCGCGTCAACAACGAACTCGCGAAATAATACTTTGTAAATAATACTTTGAAAATATTTCTCCGAACGCGAGATTCTATATTTTTATCGTTGAAAAAAAAGAAACAACAATGACTAGCTTTTGAAAAGATTGAAAGATTGGACAATGTAAGCACGAATCGGAAAATGTATATATTTACGCGTATCGTATTCCCGTAGCTGTGGAACGAAGGGACGCGAAATTCCACCTGTTCCAACAACATTCCGGGTTACTCGCAAGCTTTTAATTTCGGTCTCCCCTTTTCACGATCCCTGCGTAAACGTCACGCGTGAACTCCTCCTCCGGGGTTACTACTAATACAGGGGCACTAGCGAACGCATTTTCCTGCTTCCGTCGTCGGTCACCGGGGGATTCGAAAAGTCGCTCGTAACTCGGTGCAGGATTCCGTTTGCTCGTTATCGCGCGCATCGACCGAAACCTTTTTAGATCCAAGTAGGTCGTACACCACTAGATACACCGCTCGACGAGGAGGGAACAGCACCAAGCTCCAACGACCCTTCCTAATTACATCGTTTGTGGGTTATCAAACTCGGAAGCGTTTTTTAGATTTTTTAACGAACAACTTTGTATTCCTGCCCCTCGTTTCCAACTAAATTTGGGTTCTCGGACTCGATGTTTCTGATTCGAAGATAATCGTACGTTGCTTTTCGGAGGACGTAAAAGTAAAGTATAATTTTAGGATATATGTGTTTTACTCGGTATAATTATTATTTATAATACAGGGAACGAAGTTCCGAGACTGTTCGGAGGAACAAGTTCGTGAAATTAGTTAAATAGAAACGATGTTATCGAATTTACGTTCCTTTACCGCGTTCAACGGTTTAATAGGTTTAAAGTTGTCGATAGAATCGATAGCTCGAATCGTCGGACGACTCGAAAATTGCGCATCGATTCTTAAGCGCAACGGTGAAAAATTCGTTCCGCGTTGTACAATTACGCTTCGGATCCGAATGTGATCCGAAAATTAACGCCTATCGCTCGTCGTTTTCTCAGCGGCTGTGATTCTCGTTATTCAGCTCAGACCAGCATCGGAGGAACGATACGCGCGTTTAGCTAATCGCGTAGCGGATTTCGCTTTCGTATTCCCTCTTTCGTCCTCTCTCTCTCTCTCTCTCTCTCTCTCTCGGTGCAATTTTCATCGCTATCGCAGGCAGCAATTACAGCTAGAGCTCCCCGTAATTGAAAGAGGACAGCTCTTCCATTAGCTCGCGGTCGAAGCGTCGTTGCGTTTCACGCGCTGATGCAGAGTTGCAGAGTCCGTGGCAACAACCCCGAGATTACGTAGAACGAACGAGAGAGAGAGAGAGAGAGAGAGGACGATTAAAAGCCGCTGGTATTCAGCGAATTTTAGCGAGTACGGCAACGATTATTCGAGCAGCTTTGAGTATCGGAGCATCGGATCCTCCATGTTCGCGGGATTACTGCCTTCGTTTAATCAAACTATTTTCGAACGAATGCGCGTTCGAGTATTTTTGACTCCGAACTGTGACCGATCGATTATAAAATTCAGAGGGTAAGAATAAATTCGTTACTCGACGAATTTCATCGCAAGGTATTATTTTTCATTGTGAATCTCGTCATCGATTTCGTTCGGACGTGTAGTGGTTTTCTTCGTTTCGTTCGTATCTTTATCGTTTTGTGGAATTTAATATGCTTTAATAGACGCTTTAATGGATGCTTTATCTTCGAAGAGTTTTGAAATTCGCGCAAATACGACTCGACGGGTTCCTGTCGATTCCGATACTTTAAACGCGTTACGAAAGAAACTAACAGTTTATTACTATCGTAATTTGAAATCTCTAACTATCTTATATAATTTTGTACGTCAAATTTTGTGCGTAAATTGATTTTCCTGTAATACTCTATGCGCAATTGTAAACAAAAGTAGACGTAAATTTCCCAGTATGCGCGTAATTGTTTATATTCCGAAGTTATGCAGTTCTTGCGCGAAAACAAAAGTCACTTGTACTTTGAATCCAATACCCGTTTACTATAAAATATTCTTCGACGATGCGCGTGTAAACATTTCATACGATACGTTTGTAAAGCGTAACATTTCTTTTCGAACGCTTGGTTTTCGTGAGTTCCAGAAAAATTTTTCCGCAACGTATTCTTTCGTAATAATAAGGAACGATACGAAATGTTTCGTACCTAAACGAGAGAAACGCGAAGAAACCTTGTATTTCGAAAATAAGCCAGAAATATAATACAAAGATCCTCGTACATTGTCCGAAAATAAAATGTTTGACATACCGTCGAGAAATTTAATAAAACCACTAAAAATTTTGCGGCACGCGTTTTCCGGTGAAAGTTTCTCTCTTTCGGTGCGGAATATCGTCGTGCGAATGTCTCGAGGCTATCGATTTCAAAATGAGACTTCGACGGTGAAGCGTCAAATTCTTCGAAAAGCACACCGAACAAATTTCTTCAATTTTCGTTCGCTTGGTAGAAAACGCATCGTTCCTTGTATTCTATCCCTTAATTGAATTTTACTATTGCGAAAACGAGAAAAAAAATTGTGGCTTAATTGAACGCAACTCGCAAACTCATTGTGCGCTGCAGATTTACGAACGCGAGTAAAATATGTCGATTACAAAGACAAACACTGCGTTATTTTCTTGGTCGGACTTTCAACTCGTATCGACGTTCAAATTCAATAATATAATTATGTTTAAAGCGAGATACGACTAAAGTAGCCTGTGAAATAGTTGAGAAAAAATTTTAATTTTTGCAGATTAGAGTTGATTTGAAAGAATACGACAATTTCGTTCTATGAGAAAAATTAAAAGAAAACAAAGTTAAATAGCATATTAATACGCAATTGCGAGAAGAGTTTTTAATTTTACGATATAATACGCGAGAAAATACAAGTACGTATTTATAGCACTTTATAAAAAATATTTTTACCGATACCTCCGGGCAAAAAACCTACCGTATAAAAAACTTATTAAAATGAAAATGATTAATTAACGGAACATCCGCTTGTACCAGAGATTTACGTTTGCAGTTCTGTAATTTACTACTACATTTGTATTACCATTCTCACAATAATTAAAATTATATTTGCATAATATAATGCCATATAAAAAAGCAATACTCGATATTATCGAAGGAATGGAAAATTTATCTTCGTTATACAAATTATCTAAGTAGGGTAAAACGCAATTACCATAATTTTCTAAATTAGATATTATTAATAAGTGGATCATCGACTGGTATCTTTTACACAAAATATCATCAGCTTGATCCTTCGAGTAATTTTTATTTCGTTATTTTAACTAATTTTATTTATTCAAAATTATACTAAAATAAATGCCGATGTTGGTAAGATAATTTATCGTACTATAATTAATAAAATTCCGTGGAAATTATCTACGTATTCGAATAAAAAATACTAAAAATTTTATTTCTGAGATACGATTCGTTGCGTAATTGAAGAAGGCGTTATATCACAAAATTGATATCTTCGAACGTAAAAACAGTCTTTCTCTTAAATATAGTAATTAAATAAGAATTTGACGTCCGTAATTGTATTTATTTCTTTGGGAACGATAAGCGAACGTTAAAAAAAGTGGTTTTAAAACGAAAAATCTAATCGCTGTCGGGAAAATTAATAAAAATCACAAAAAATCGAGGATACAGCCGCGAAGATCGGTATCGTATTACTTTAACGAAAACAGGAAAAAAAATTGAAAAGAGAATATTTGGGTTACAAAGCGTAGCCTCCGATACGCAACTCGGATTCTTCGATGCGAACACCGATGAAAATTGTAAAAGAAAATCCTTTTGACCATAAAAGACCACAAATTCGTAGTCTCCTCGATTCGGATAGTATTCGTTTTATTATCGTCCCTCGGCTCGCCACGAAAATCGTAAACGCATGGAACGGATGAAATTCGTTACATCCACCGTTGCGAACATCCCGATCGCTCCTTTCTGTACCAACTCGCCCAAATTCGGCGCTTCTTATTTCTCCTTTTCCTCCATTTCCTCCTTTTCCTCCTAGTTGAAAGACGAACGCCTCGCAAAAAAGATGCGTCGGCGGAGCTCAGGACACGCGTTACTCGCGCTACTACTCGCGCTACTCGCGCCCGAGTACGCGATCTCGTATAATCGGATGTCGGAAACGTGTTTACAACCGGGCCCTCGAGTCTCCCGTGCATACTAATGAAAGCGGTAGCCACGATCCGGGCGCTGCACATGTAACCGCAGGCGCGAATTCCGAGTTTATTGAACGCGTTATCGGCGCCGTCCTTTGATGCTCGATGAATCCTCGGACGTCGATGGAAGTGCCTACGGCGTCGGACTTTTTACGATCTACTCGAGTTCCGTACCGATTCCAAGGCACGTCGGTCTTGGTTGGCGTAAGAGCGGGAGGTGTACAAGCTATCTAAATTCCTCGGGAATTTTAATATCTTCTTGTACGGTAATGGAACAATTTTGTTGTATCGCTCCTTCGTTTTTCGATGAATATTCCTTCGAGTGAAAGAGAACTTTTTTCTCTCGATCCGTACAAAATATTTCTGTAAATGTTACGTCTCGATCCATTGCAATTTCAATACAATTTTTTTTATCCATTTTAGCGAAACTTGTAGTCTATTTTTAAAATTAGCTGCAAAATGCGCGTAACGATAAAACTTGGTTCGCGTTTAAAAAGTTAACGCCGATTCAAGGTAATCTATTCTATCGTAAGTAACGAAATAAAATAAAATATAGACGGTACAAACGACATTTGAAATATAAAAAATTGATTACGGTATCGCGGACAACGTTACATTTACGATAATTTTTTTAGTTTTACAAATCGTGATTCCCGACGATATTGCTAAATTGGTAGCAGAAGCAACGAAGCAAGTTCGTCTCACGAGACAAAAATCGTCTCGATAACAGAAATTACGGCGTATTATATTTTTCGAAGCGTCGATCTTTCTGGGAATATCGTCGGACGTTGCTTCTGTAGCTCTCCGCAACATCGGGCGGTTTTCATCGTCAATGAAGAACAATTGACCGTGAGAACGATGCGAAGGACACGATCGCGTTGATGAAAAATCTCGCCGTTTTCCCATTGAGCGAGGAAGAGCTAGCGAAAGGGAGAGAAGGAATACAGAGCGAGAGGGAGAGAGAGAGGGAGAGAGAGAGGGAGAGAGAGAGAATCGTAGAGAACTTATACGTTTTCGCTACGTAAGATATCATCGTTTTTTGTATTGTTGCTTATACCATCGCTAATCTACTCCACAGAAATACAATTATGTATAATCTTACTTAAAAATGAATTAAAAATAAACTCCGTGTTAAAACTCTATCTTTTCCCTTTATTATATTCGATGACTTTCTCAAAGAATGTTTAAAACGTCTAGTTATTAAAGAATGCGATAGAATGTTAATTCTCGAACAATGGATACGTTGAGAATAAAAATACACCTTGTTTATTCTACACCGATTTACAAATAACTATATCATCGAATGCGAAACATTTTTTAACGAGATATTATCGAGTAAATTAATTATAAATGGAGTATCTTGGTAATTATTGACAAGTGTATTAAACTTCGTTATTACCGTATAACAAATAGGCACCTAAAAGTTAAATTCACTTACAGTTAAATTAATACTCTGATTATATCCACTGCGTTACGGTTTTATAAAATAAATTAATCTAAGAATTTATGGAGTATCAAAATAGTTCATTAGCCAAGAATCATGGATGATTTCGAAAAAACGATCCATAATAATTGTGGTGCGTGGCAATTTAGCAAAATGTTTCCGATTGATTAATCTATAATGATACACCGATAAAAGTATTTCGGAACATCAAAGTAATTTATACATATTATAATTACATAGGTAATTTATAAATATCAAATTTACAAGAATTGCATCTTCGGTACGAACAACAAGTAATATCGTGGGCTGCGATTCGTTCGTTTCGTTGTCCATCCAATCACCATACGAAATTAAAATTTTTATTCAAATTTGATTATACAACAATCATCGTGCATTATTTTATAATGGTGCTTCCAATTGACGAATCATCCAGTAGAGCTCGATACCTTTGGATTGCGTAACCTCCGCGTTATATCAACATCCTAACCGTAGTTACATGATGCATGCGTTATAAGATTTGAGCACGTTTACGCGAGAAAATGCAAATAAAAAACCTTCGCGATTACACGGCCTTCGTTAGTTCGTCCGTTGCTATTTTCCGACGGTAGGCACCAATTTTATGCTTAACTATTTTTCTGTTTCTGAATAAACTAACGTTGGGTTAGTTTCTTATTATAAAGTTAATTCTAATGATAAATTTTGCACGACAAAGAATCGGTGGTATAATAGCACTTAGTAATATATTAGTAGCTTTTAATATAATAGCATTTAATAGCGTTATTATATAAATTATTACGTAAGATTAAACTTGGCGGATTATTTAATTTCTTAGCAATTTCTTTACAGAAATTATTGAGTCAAGGAACGCGGTACTTATTCGTTGTGTGAAATTATATAAAAATGTAAAAGATCGAGTAATTTCGATAATTAATATAAATTAAATCAATTTAATAATGAATCTATATTATTATATGATGACGCAAATGCGTATATTTTAAACAAAAAATGTATCGAACTGAAATAATAATAAAATAGTTTGCAATGATTCGTTTGATAAATATGTGAAAATAATTTATCGATTTAACAATGAAATTTTATTCGATTAACTTTTATACACACGCGTATAACTATAAGCTATTTTAAAATATTTTAATAAAAATAATTTTTTACGTTGCATCGACCGAAGTTTGCGATTTTTTATATTTTATTTTTAAAATTAGTTACGAAAACAATACCGTTCGAGTTTCTTCCAATTAAAAAATTTCTCGGCAGACCTAAAATTCCGGCAGTTTTAACCCCTGAAACGTAGACGTTTTTGGAATACACTCATGTAACCCACATGTTAATCCCCAAAAATACCCGCATGAGTCGATGCACGATATATGGGCCACTTATGAAATTCTGAACGGTAATTAAGATATTTGTTTAATTAACGTCCACTGCAGCTCTATTTAAGTTCCGAAACACAAAAAGTCAGAGACAAAAGGAAAAAGCTATGTAAATACAAAGTTAGACGTACGATAATTAAATTAGTGAAACTGCTGTGGCGCATTAAACAAGTTTCTTACGCGCTTTTGAAAGATACTGCTATAGACATTTAAAGCGGGGATGGAGAATGGATGCTGGAAATACGTGAAAATTCTTTGATGTTATCCAATTTGAAAGTTCATTCCATTCAACGGAGTTCTTATTTACATAAATAAACTTTCATTGCCATTAGCGCAATGATGTTCGTGGCAATTTAAACACTTAATTTTTTTAAAGAGTGTCGTTACGAAAATTCAATTAAACACCTTTAAATATTATGTTATTTCAGGCATTTAAAAAATACCTTTTTTTATGGACATTATGAAGAGACGAAATAATAGATAGTTGATATATTAAAGAGTTTTAAAAGTGTAAGAAAATTCAATTATACGATAAACTGAAAATATCGATACAATATTATTCGTTTAAATAGATAAAAATAGATAATTGTTATGCTGATTAAACTCGAAATAAGTACAATTTAATTAAAAATAAAAATTATTACCTGCTTCGGATATTAACACGAGTGAGTTAATTAATTAATATACTATAAGTATTATTTTTAATTAATTCATAAAAAATTAATAAACATTATTTTAATATCTACGTATTTGTAAAACTAATTACAATTAATTTTGTTGGTTATCAATGTTAATAACGTATATTAAATAAAACCGTGACAAATTTATTATTTTTGATTAAATTAAGTATACATTATATATTCGCGTTGAAAACATTTTAGAAATTGTATAAAAAGATATTTTTTATTTAGAACGGTTTTACATTAAAAAAAATTATATTCATAGTTAAATTTAAAAATATATTTGTATTTCATTAAGCAGCAACTGATAAGTAGTACATAACTATCTATGGCTTGTGGTATTAAAATCTTGTAAATCTTAAATAGTCATACGTTGATGTTTTGTTTTAAGGAACGTGGCTCAAGAATTAACCTGATTCACAGAGATGATGACGTCAATGGACAATGAGACGACACGATACTTGGTATACAAAATTGTCACACGAATACATATCTACTTAATTGTCTTTATTCGATGAAAATCTATCTAAAGGAATGAGAAAACTCTTTTAAATAAGAATAAAAATTGATATAACTATTCATTTCGTACTGTTATGTGAATCTCGTTTAATGTTTTATTATATTAAAAAATATATCTCTCGTTGAACGTGAGATTTTTTATGTAAATTAGATTTTTAAATGTATCGTGCCATAAAATTTTAAGTTATAATATAACTGGAATTATTTATAACTTGTATATTTTACTTACATATCATTAAACTATTAAATTAATTAACCATGAAATACGGTTGTAAACTTATACTTGTAATTAAGAATTTGAAAAAAAAAAGTTTTTTGTAATTTGTTTAACAATAATTTTATTCATGAAATTTCTATGTAGTACGTAGTATGAATGTTCTAATTTAATAAGTATACAGTATTAATATACTTTAGGTAATAGAATAATTAATTACAAATGAATTTTTTAAAACAAATTGCATTTAACGATCATTAACACCTCATTCGACGAGAATAATTTTCTTATCCATATATAAAGAATAAATAAAACGGTGCAATCGAATAAAAATTTACGTTCAATTTTTTACTTTGTAATTCCGTTCTTCCGATAAAGCAATTTTCTATCAATGTACCGAGCAATGCGTAATTAAGTTTATCGTAAGGAATACACACATATAAAAGTTCTGAGGAGAAACTGAAGAGTTTCACTTAAAATTTCTAATGGAATCCTTTCTTAGATAAGAATGCAAATGAAATAGAAGACATAATTAAGAAATTGTAGCGTTTACTGGTTTCTGAGTGATGTGTAAATTACCGTACATGAAAAGCCACTTAATTCATGTCATTTGTAAATTAACAATACACATTTGGCAATACATAAATCGTTTTATGAGCATTCCTACGTGCATAATCTTCTTTCAAGTTTTTTATATATTTTTTTATAAAAGTGCGCTCCTTGCTATAAGGTAGTTATTAGAGTTATTGCATGATCATAAAGTAAGTTTGCCAAGATTTTATTACGGGAGTTGGAGCACAACAAAAAGAATAAGATGTACACATATATACGCGAACACGCAATGCAATATTTATTTTTTGCATTTTATATATAAAAGATAGATAGATTTAGATATATTATTTTGAAAATTAACTCCCGTTCAATTAATTATGTCAAGTACGTAACTCTCTTTTTCTCGTCTCTCTTTTCAAATCGCTATTAGATGTAGTCGAATAGTTTCGCGTATTTTTAATCGATTTAATTAATTTTCGTACGATTCCGTGCAGTATACAGTAGTCGGTATATTTTTAACGAATGCTCGAATAAAATAAACTAAAGTAAAATTAGGTACTTAAAAGTAAAATTCTAATTTCATCGACATTTGAATAATATCGTGGGATTGCGAGTTATTTCCACAAGTTTGGATTTTTTAAAAATGAACGTGACCAAAGTACCAAATTTTATTCCTTAGCTGTGTTCTTGTCAAAGCAGCAATAAAATTGGCACTTGTATACATCGTTCCTTCGATAGTGCATACCTGAACTCATGTGGTATGCAAAGAAGTGCGTGGGTTCGAACGTGTGTACCAACCGCTTGTACCGCATGACAATGAGACGCGATAAAATTGCCTAAACTCCTCGGAGGTTTCGCCACCGCATTCGAATCAAAATATCACAATTCCCATATGAACACGGATTTAATGACCCTCCGCGTTGGATCGCCGACCGCTTTTATATCATTCTCGTATGCAAATCTAGATAATAAATTCAAACAACTTAAGATTTAACGTTTGAAACGTTTAATTATATACCAAAGTAGCTACTTCGGTTGTATTCGAGTCATTCTAGTCTCGAATCACGATTGATTCCTCGACAGATTTTAACGTTGATAACTTTGACATTGTTGTTTTCATTTTGAATCAAATATTATAAACGTTAAAATAAATTCAATAACGATCAAGAAAATACTTTGACGCATTTAATACAAAAGTATTTCTCACGACATTATAGCTTCAACTTAAGCGTATACGAACGAGTCTTTTAAATAAACGCTTCTGCAAACTTTACGCGAGCATGTATAATTTTTTATATTAAGCGTGGAATCGAAAATATTTAAAACTATCGGTAACGAACGGATGCATAACGTTACATAACCGAATAGAGTACAACGTATTCACACGATAGTTCAGTTTCCTAACACTCTTACAGCGAATAAAGTTCTCGTCCGTGCATCAAATGCAAGAATAATTCATCCCCAGGAATAATCTTCTAAAATCGATGCCTACTCAAAATAAATGTGACGGACGCAAGGCTTAATCTTCGTGTAAGGTTACACGAAATCCCAAACAGGCGCCGAATAGAGGCGACTGGAAAATTCCTCGGTATTCGCTCGTATTACTAATAGTAAAACAAACTCGTATCGTCCGCGATAAAAAGAAACCCGTAAAAAGTCGTATCAAAATCAAAGGAATCGAGACGTCGGAGAGGTTCGGACTCCTCGCGTATTTTTTCCTTGGGCCTCGCAGCTGATCGGCTGTTTCGCGTTCCCAGAACGGAACGTGGGAAGCGGGAGGGGCGAGGCTCGGAGAAAAAGGCACATGTGTGACGAGAAATGGGCGAGAAGTGGCGTCCGAACAGACACGTGTGCGTGTGTGGCTCCGGGAAAGCCCAGCGCCCTCGTATTTCGTCTTTCTCTCAGCTTTTCACCGCGGAAACACTCGGGTTCCATTTCTTTATGAAGATGCTAAGGACTTTTTTCCCGCGGCTCTTGACGATTTTTCCGTTTTTTTCCCTCGTTCTGTCCGTCTCTGTCCGTCCCGCGGTGCTTTCGTGAAAGTGGATAAGCCACGAGGACCGTCGTGGGACCTTTGAGCTACTCTAATTTAGGAGCCATGGGTTGATCAACGACATTTGATCGATGTCGTTCGTCTGTTGGATTAGCCGTTTTCTCTCTCTCTCTCTCTCTCTTTTAATTAATTATTTGCGAACGATACGCTCGACCGTTTAGGTATTTTCTACGACCAACGATCGAGTTCTTTCTCTACTTTTTTTATTAAGATGAATTCGTCGTCGAGAATTTACCAGCTATAATTATGCTTGTCGCATACAACACGGAAGGTTACGAAACTCCTAGATTAATTGAGTTACTAATTATGTTTGCGCATATTCTTGAAAAATGTTAAAACTTTCAAACAAAGACTGACACTGTTAATAAGGAAATTTTTTTCTATCCGTTCATACTATTATTATTAGGCAGCATTAATTTATTCATTCTTTATTTAATCTTGTAACAAAATTTTTATTTAGTACAAAAATTTTAATTATCGAGTAACTTAAAAGACGAATAATCTTTAGTCGATAGTTTTTATGCAAAAATCAAAAATAGAATTATAAATCCTTTGTTAATCAGTTTTTTGTTAGATTATTTTTAAAAATAAGTTTTTAAAGTAAAACGAAATCTGTTAATTAAGAAACGGATATAAAATGTTAATTTGGCGAGGAAAATAATTATTCGAGTAAAACTTTTCAAAAATTATGTTTCCAATATAATAATTTTGTAAAATTTACTATCCATATATAAGTCAAAAACAAAACGATCTTTTTTTAATACGAGCATATTTAAAATTTACATTTTACACTCGAATAGATCCAACATTTTTCTTTCATCGATGCTCGGCACGATAAACGCATTAAATATTACAAGCTTAAAAATTGGACCTTTAACGCATGTTTTTTTCTACAATGCATATTATTTCGCACGCAAATTTTTCCAATTTCTAGTTATTCGTGCATTCTTGACGAATATTTCATTACGAAAAAAGGAAAAAACTATGGTATCCTATTTTAGTATTAAAATCACGATTTTATTAGTTCGTACCAAAGTAAGCACATAAATACGTATCGGATGAAACATAAAAATTCCAATGCGTTTACGTTACATATCAAAGTTTTATGATTTATAAGAATGGATCTATTTATCAAATCCAAGTACATAATATATCGTTTATCGTAAAAAAAAACTATTGTATTACAAACAGAATCGGAACAATGGACGATCTTTAAATTCATCCTGCAATCAAGTGCAACATTCGTTGATTTCGAAACCTAAAGAAGGAATTCAAAACCCAAAGAAAAAATTACAAAAACACCGCCGCGACCGAAAATCTCCGGACAAGAAACCCAAAGGCGAAGATCGATCGAGTGCGCTATGGACAGCCTCGTTCGTCCATTCGTCTTAGATCCATCACTCGGTTCTCGATCGTCGCGTTCACCCGACTTCCCATAGTACGCGCATCGCTTCCCACGCCGGCTTTCGAGTCCTGCGTGCGCGGAAAAGCAAAAGGAGACGTTCCCCGACAGATGATTACGGACGCGTTCGTCGAGGGAATCGCGGGTTTAGCTACCCGTGTTACGAATCGTTCCGAGGGAGCGAGACAGACTCGAGTCGGGGAGACAACGACGGAGAAGATTTTCGCGCGCGTTCGTTTTATTTCGGCTGCGTTCTCGACTTGCAGCGACCGAGTCGATGCTTTATACCTTCGTTTACGCTCCTAATATTAATGAGCTACGAACGATCGCTCGATCGCGTCGTCCTTGGAACCCGTTGCCTTCGCTCGTTCGTTTTACATCGGGTGTAAAATTTAGCGGCTGTATGTATGTGGATCGTGTGATCGAGAGGATATAAAACGCGTCTTAGAACAGAAATGTGGTGGAAGCTTTTATCGACTCTGAAAAATACGATGGTAAATACTTGACTCTTATTAATTAAGGTAAATATGCGATAGCGCGAGTCGGTAGTTTATTCGTGCCGCTTCGCTTTTACGCGCGATACCACGTTTAATATGAAAATACATTCTCGTGGTTGCACTCCGGGAAAGGAATACCAAGCCCGCTAATTAGTTCCAGCATATAATATACCCTTTTCCATCCTAACGAGAACGCACCAAAAAAGGTGGTTTATCTCGCTGAGGTACTTATTTTCCGTCGGGGAGCGAACGTTTGCGTTGGTTGTACGTACGTTGTTTATCGAATCCGCCGATTCGACGAATCGAGTCGCGAGCGCCATTTTTCGGGAAAATCGGTAGAAATCGGTAGAAATCGGTAGAAATCGGTAGAAATCGGTAGAAATGGTTAGTAGCCGAGGCGCGAAGGTACGGGAGCGCCGCCTAATTAAATACACTTTATATGGTCGAAAGCCACTCGCGCCGATGCAAAGTGTCCGGCTATGCGCACTGAATCATGCAGCCGTTTCGTCCCCCAGTGGTACAGAATGCGCGCCTCGCTGAAGAAGAGAGAAAAAAAAAACGACCGAGAAAAATAAGAAGAAACGGGCGCGTTTCATCGCGAATGCAGTCGGAGTTTGCCTTACACTTCTTCGAGAGATACGCGCACTTTATTTATCTGCATGTAACGTCTTTGTCAACGCGCTTTTTATGGGGGAGCGCGTGGACCGGAATATAGATCCGTGAGCTGCGTCAACCGCGTCGATCGTCGCTCTCTGCATTTGGATTCGTCAAAAGCGAGTGATGTATTCGCTGTTGGTCGTGGAACGACGGGAATGGGTAGCGAAAAAGTTGTTATTAGAAAAAGCAAAGTTCTTTTACGCGTAAACTCGCGGTATTATGACATATTTGTGATTTTTTTCTAGTTCCATCGCTAAATTATGCGCTCTAAATATCCATTTTTTATTCGAAATTTTTATTTGCTAATTATTTATGCTTCGATTGTTGGGAGATGCTGTTATAATTGAGTTATGAGGAAAAGAGCGCCTTATTAAAATAACTTATTTGCATTTACGTATCTGCTTCGTGCCTTTTCGATGTGCGTAACACGATGCGAAGTTTTAATTGGTATAAGCTTAACGGAAACATTTTACATTCGCTTCCATTTCGTTTTTTACTCGAGCGATTGGTCCAACGACTTGTGATATTACTAAGTAATTTAATTCGATGCGTAACCAATCTTAAACGTGAAACATAAAACATTGGAATTCTTAGTCATTAAATTAAAAATATTTTAAGCGAATAAATATGGTACATTTTGTATCGAGGAAAAAGTACAAAGAAATCGAAACGCGAAAGATTCTGTAAAACTACCGCGAAAATCGAAATTTTTATATTTAAAAAAAAACCTTCTCGCTGGCAGTACAACCGATAAAAGGAAGAACCGATGCGAGATACAGTCGAAAATAAAGGGGACAAAATTCGTCGCTTGGAATACAAAATTATTGCCCGTTGATTTCGCGGAAACCAAAGAATAGCAAACGTGTTTCGCAGCACTTTCGAACCAAGTGAAAAGATGTAGCTTGCAGAAAACACGAGATATAAAACTGATTTTTGTCGAGATTCGAGTAAACACGGTGCGACAACGTTATTTCTTTCTAGGGAAAAAAAATTACGAGACTTAGTCATTCATAAAAGTGATATAAAGTTCATTGCTTACTCTGTCGAGTCATTTATCTCGTGTATTTATCAACTACAGAGGCCAGTACGTATTATTTTAAAAAATCGCGAATTAAAATATAGTTATCAAAATAACGATATTTTTTGTCAGGAAACAATTTACATTTATTTTTAACATAAAAATTTTAATTCGATGCGTAATATTTTATTTCAACTCTATCGAAGGGAACGATATTCTTCGATCGAGCCAATTATATTATTAAATAAACTTACCGAGTGTAAGTTGAGCGATACGGTTCTTCGAAAACAACGAAAATCTCGTGCTTTTTTTTATTCGTTGTGAATTATTTACTTTGCGAGTAACTTAATACTAAAGTATTAAAAAAATATTATAAACGAAAGGGAAATATTAAGTAATTCATCAAAGACGGATGTGGATAATTATTTTAACGACTCGGTATTTACCAATAATCATTTACGTTAGCTTTAAAACTATAATTATCGAATTTTTCATAGGAGAGATAAGTTTATATTTATTAAAAACAACACAACGTTACGATCAATTAAAATTGCCATTTTCCAACGCGAAAGTTTTATTTATCGCTATGCAATCGTTTACACTTGCCAAACTCGATTTAGCATGCGTAAAAACAATCGATTCGATCCTCAAAAATATAGATTAAGCGACCGAGGAAAAGGGTAAAATAAGATCCGTCGAGGAGTCTGTTGAGAGAAACGAGCGAACTCGGCCGAAATTGGCTATTGCCTTCGTGGCGCCATCCAATACCAACGAATTGGGCACATCGACTCGGTGGAACGGAAAATGACACGTTGATGGAGAGGAACGGGTTGATTCGAAGTCCCCACCACTTCCTTTGAACCGATCCGTTGCTCCGATCCGCTGCTCCGATCCGCTGCTCCGATCCGCTGCTCCGATCCGCTGCTCCGATCCTCTAAGTCATCCCCGTCGGCGGCGGCCGCGTGCGCTTTCCTTGTGGCGCGAGAGTAAAAAACGAAACGAGGCAACGGCTGCGTCGTTCTCTCGGGTAATTGTCGGCACGCTACAGAAGAAAAAGCGCGAGGGGGAGAAGAAACGAGGAAAGAAGCAAAGAAAGCAAAGAACACTGGGAGAAAAAGAATCGCACGCCATCGTTTCGACGCCTTCGCTCACGGCATTTCCTGGGATGAAATCCGGAGAGGTCGGTAGCTCGGTACCTCCCTTGGACCGAGCTGCTCGAGGAAAATTTGAGGAAAAGTCTCGACACCGGATGCAGAGGAAGTTCGGGAAGAGTTGGGCTTTTCTTTTAATCGTGCGAACTCGATCGGTTGATTCAGCTGCGAGGTTGATGCAGCTTCCTTTTACAGTCGGAAGATTCCGATACGGGGTTGTTAATCCTTTCGACTAATATTTTGACTAGAAGCGGAGGGTTCCGTTATAATTCGAGAGGGTTGCTGAACTAATTGTAATCGATTCTATGGTAATTTTAAAACTAACCGCTTGAATTTAAATAACGCATTCGAGCGTTCGGGCTTTAAGGGATGCGATGGAAATTTAAATTTTTAATAAGGTTACATTTTAATATAATTTAACGTTGATTCTGTTATATTACCTATATAATATACTCTTATAAATTTTATCGAGTAATCGTTTTGATAATAGGCTCTTAACAAAGCTCATTGCATCGTAAATATATAAAATTTAAATTTTTATACGCGTAGTTTTTCAACGAATCCTAATCTATGTAATTATATTTTTTTAATATAAAAAGGAAGATTAAATTCGTCTCATTTTTTACATTGCAATGTATTCGCGAATAATGACAAATATAATTTCTTCCTTATTCGATCGCATTTGATAAATTACTGTAATATTAATTTTACTTACTTACGGAAATATGTCCAATCGGTTCTTTTTATAAAGGTAACTCACCTGAAACAAGCAAAATAATCGAAACGTTAGTATGCAATTTATCGAATGATTATTCTATAATACGCGATTTAAGAAAATGTATAAACAAACGAATATAAAACGCGCGTATAAGAATATTCGGTATAAATGAAATATAACGGTGTACGCGATGTCGGTAGAAACATAAAAATGTATATAAAAAATCATAGACAAAAGAAAGAAAACAAAAGTAGTTACATAGAAAACAAGTTAAAGTTAAATTATTCGTTGAATTCGAAATGAGAAAGATGTTTTAACTACGGTATGGTTTTCTTTCTCGACTTCTCGTTCCATAGTCATCGGGCCAACGTGAATTATTACGGAACTGCAATGACAACCGAATGTTGCAAAAACACGCCCACTTCGGTTAATTCTCGCACCGATGGTATATATATATATATATATATATATACAGCGTATTGGAAATGACTCGAAGTTTTTGCCGCACCTGTCGCGCCTTCCAATCCACGCGCTGTCAGCCCTTTTTCCAAGACCGGAGGAAAGTTGAGTTTCGACGAAGAAAAAGCCTCTTGACAAACGCGACGAACTTCTTTGGAAGTTGATACTTAAAGAATTATTGCGTAAAAGAAATTCTCTTTCTTTTTAAGAAGCAAAGTGTCTTTCTTCTTAAAAAAATAATTAACTTTTCAACGAAATCTTTCAAATTTCGTTTACTTTTATTTCCAATAAATTTTACACAAATAAATTTAACGTATGTTTATAACTTCTTTACGCAATGTCTTCAAAAGAATTATCTTAGATTTATCGCTTCGATCGGTTGAACAATTCGGTACAATTTATAGTTGCGATTCTTTTCTATCGTCGTTAAATACCTACGGTATTATTGTATTTGTCTTCGCCAACGTAAAGAAATGCGCGATTCTTCGCATCGTTACTCAATATGCATTTTTTTCAAATAATTTATTTTAATATTTTCATTGTATCGAGTGGTTAAATAATGTTTCGATTTCAATATTATTAACATAAATTCTATTACATAGTTTCGATCGGTAATAAAACAATTTATAAAACCCTCTTCGAGTAATAATTGTAAAGGGAACTAAAATATGAAGCAGTTGCGTAAATTTAGAATGGTACTTTATTTGAAAGAAAATATATTATGCATTATATTGATTTTATTATTCGATTCGAGTACGAAATTTAATATCTTTCGATACATTTATTAGATCGTATTAGATCTCGGTCGTTATTATTTATCTACAAAAGCTTTAACTTTCGAACTTTTAAATCCTTACAATAGAATATAAAAAATTGAAGAAATTGTAAGACTTAGTGCAATAATTTGTATAATTAAAGACCATAGCTCTCGATTTGATTCGTTTATCGTAAAAGTTTGCTTCGCTAGAGGAATCAAAGTCGACTCTCTCGCGAATGGACGGGTTCCTTGGATACGGAAGATGCGAGATCAACGCGAGTCGAACGAAGCTGATCGTAAGTATCGGTTAGGAGAAAGGCAAAATAGTTCACGCGTCGAGTCTATATTCAAGACGCTAAGACTCGGAGTTTGAAAGGTAGGTTGAATCGCGTTCGATTGAAATCCGTGAGAAATGACGAGCGTAAGGCATACAGTTGGAATGCGATTGTATACTATTTTAATCTGTATTGAAATGTCTCATTTTTGAAAATTTTGTTGCTTCTTAAAAGCATACATTGAAAATATTCAATGCAAATGATATTCATTGTGAAAGGCTAAGATTTGTTACTCAATTCAATTTTTTTCTTTATTGCTTAACTTAGATAATAACTATAGTTCTTTTAATAATACCTTATGAATAAATCAATCAAGATAAATAATCATTTTTTATTCTTTCTTAAATGTAAAATAATCCAACATAAATTTACCGATACGGACACTCGTACAATTTTTTTGACGACTCTATAATGGCATGGAATAAAAATTAGTAAAAGCTGTTTATTCTTCGATAATTATATTATCTTTATTTTAACGAGCAGTTCTTACAACTATTTTTCGATCAATTTCTTAAATTTACACGGGTATCTTTAATAGGCGATGATAATTTAAGAAAAAGCCATTTTTTTTTTCTTAAATCAACAAAAGTAATCGGTGCGAACAGGTTTAGGGAGGATTAACTAATTGTGAGGGTGTTAACCAGCTTGGGGCATTTTGGAAATTTATTATCCCGGCCCAGACTTTCGACAGACCTCGAATACTTATCTAATCGACTCATCTAAATGCGTGCTCAAAGAAAAATAGGTTTTACGTTTTGTACATGATAATGATTGTGTCGAAGATAACGACGACAATGACGACGACGACGACGACGACGAAGACGACGATGATAAATTATAACAATATAAACTATAATAATAACAAATTAAAAAATCTATTTATAAAGAAAAAAATGAGTACGAGTAGTTTACCGTAAAAAGTAAAAATCGTTAAAATTGAAAATCTTATGAATGACGATAAAAAGGAATAATGTAATAATAATAATAATAATATCGAGTAGACACAATCGCGATAAACTCGCTGCCCACGTTTTGATTTACTTGAAAAAATTTTGAACCGCTGCGCTTCGTTTCCGCAAGAAAAAATGATTCATTTACCGATTGTAACGTTAGAAGAAGGTGAAAGTATAAAATATAAAAAGGAAAAAAAAGACGAAAAGGTGAAAATTCGGGGCTCGTGGAAGGAAAGATCGGAAGATTCTTCCCGGCGAATCGGCGGAACCTGCGACCAACCGTAAACGATTCTTCGCCACCTGTCCAACACCGTCGCCTTGGATGCCTGGGATGAAGCGCGAGGGAGGAACCTCAACCTCGGCAGGTAAAAGGAACGGGAGAAACGAGAGATGGTGAGCTGTGGAAAGGAAGATCTTGGAAATAAAGTGGACTTGGCCTATTATTAAACGCGCCGCATGAATTTCATACGGCATCTATGAAAAAGCTGTACTCGCGTATCTGTGCATAAGCGCGGATCAATGAGGGGGGATCCTTGATTTTTGAGTACTTCCAGTCATCCGCTTGGGTTTTCTTCCCGTTTACGAGATGTTCTTAAGGTTGGAATTTCGACAGATACGGATATATATCTCAAATTGTTGGTATACGATGACCAAATGTACATAAATATCTCCTTTCTTACGTTACACAGTAGCTTAGAAGCACTCGTAAATTTGATCGACCTCCGGTTCATTTTTATATTTTTACGTTCTACGACCGAATAAAGATACCTTCCAATAAAAATACGTTCTTAAGCTAATGATATATCATTAACGGATAAATAATCGAATTCTCGTACAAAATCCTCGTGCAAAGTCCTTATTAAATGTACAAAATGGCAAAATCCTACGTATAATTTTCTTAAGATACGTTCATCGAGAAACAAATTCGATTCGATTCTATCTTTATAAATTTTTTTTTAACGAACAAAATATCCATCTAAATTTGAAATCGTTCCATTCCACCAATAGAATCTAAGATAGATTAACAGCTGTTTCCTGTGAATATCGCAAGGCTCCTCTCGATGAAAATTAATTCCTATAAAAAAATCTCACCCTAATTCCCTACATGTCTTTCTATCGCCTTTTTAATTTCCGAAATATTTCCCAAAGAAAACGATGTATCCGGGGTTGTATCTTCCCTCTCCTCGTATCTCATTTCGGACTTATCGATTCGCTACCATCTTCCTTCCTCGTCCTTCCTCGTCCTTCCTCATCCTTTCTTAGCAGCGAATTTCCTTAAAACAAGAGTGAAAGACGATCGGATGGAGTTGTTTCTCTTTATGGTCCAGCTGCCAGGGGTGCGGTGTTTGCGTGTACCCGTAAGAGTTTTCCCTCTTGTGTAGCGCGTCCGCAAAGGACGGGAACGAGAGTCTCGAGAATCCTTGGAGCAGGACGCGCGTGTTCTAGTGGGTCCTGTTTCCGGGTTCCGCTGTTTCTCTCTGGGAGAGTACAAGTTTAATATTCACGGTCGAGAACCGCGAGCACCTGGAAGCTGTTTTTTTCCGTTTTGTTTTTCTTTCCCTTTTTTTCCTTGATTCTAACGTGTTACCGACGAGACCTTTTTTTTAGACTCTTCGCGTTACGGGCAAATATTTTTTAACCATTAATAAATTAGCGCATTTACGATTCGTGCTCGTAATTAAACTGCAATTTTATTTCTTTTGACGTATAAATAATATTTACGCGTGATAAATTTACACTTAGATCCAGCGATATTGAAACGGATGATTTTTTACTTTGAAGAAATTCTAAAGCGATTTATCGAATGGCCACCATCTGCGTAGACAATATACTTTGATGGGTCCAATAGATTGGTTTTATCTTTCGGAAAAAGACGTAGAAGGATTGAGTAACCATCGGAGGCAGTTGTGGGAAATCGATGTTGTTGTATAGGATATAGAATTCCTCGTTTCTCACACTTTAAAATGATGCGTCCTTAAATCCAGGCGATTTAGCGATAAATTATTTTCTCGTTGTTTTAAGAGTTAAGATCCTCCGTAAATGTATAATAACGCGAAGGGATTTTCCATGATCCCTTTTGATTACATAATTCGTTTGTAACGGCGCTAACCTTAAATATGTATCAAAATATTTTCTTACGTTCGAGTAGGATTTTCCTGATTTTCAGTCAAGCAAGAAAAAATATCTAATTTTGAACCTAGCATTTACTTCGCGCCGTTGTGTCCCAATATTTACAAAAGTATAAGAAAATACCGACCTGCGTTCTATGAATGCTCATCCAATAGAGGAAGAAAAGCTAAAGAACTCGAGAAAAACCAGACGCAAGAATGTATTCTTTTTGTGTATAACTAGGGTAAGAGAGCCACTCGATTTTTTCCGGAAGGACCTGTAATTTGCGAGGTCCTTGAGTGTTTTAAAGACACTTTACGCTCGTGTAAATTCATTCGTCATTAATTGTGGTACATTTACCAGAAGCTAAGAAAATACGGTGTATAACTTAATAACCATCGATTTAAGATACAAATGTACGACTGCGGTATTTTTCAGAAACTTTTAACGATATTTTTTTTAAAATGCCTAATTTTTAAACTTATCGAAAGTACAAAGAATATTATTTGTATAACAGTTGAGAATTGGAGATTATTTTGAAAATCTTAGAATTTTAAGTTTTACAGACTCATTTTATAAACCGACGTAACGAGTTGTCAAAATTTACGAAAGTATAATTACAACGTTGGGAAAATATAAAGTGGAAAATCTAAATGGAGATAAATTAACAGCGAAACGAATTTTCTATATTCGATTACAATTTAATTGCGGAGGTTAATAACTCCTCGTCAATTACTCGAATATGCGATCGTTATTATAATTTTGATCGCATAATCTTACTCATTGAAACGAAGAGAGATAATTTCGCCTTACCGAAATGTACAAGTATTAAATTAACGACAATTATAAATTTTATCGCTCCGTGAAAAGTATCGTTCGCACCGGAAAATCGACGGTATCGCGACAATTCAACAACGGTAATCCAATTTATAAAAAATTTACTCGCGTCGCTTCGCTCTCGAGTTTTTATTCCTTCGCGCGACGTTCAACCACATGTACCATTGTAACTTAAGACAGAGAAAAAAAGTAGCACTCGTGAGTTTTTCCAGAAGCAACTGCAATTGGCAAAGTCCTTAAGTGGTCGGTAGAAACCAGCACTTACACGGGGACCTTTCCGCAAGAACCTCGGGAAGCCCGAGGAAGCCCGACACTCGGATCCCACGCGTGTGTTTCAAGAGAAATGGAGAGCGACGCTTAATCACGGGAATGGTGGTCCTTTTACCCATAGTTAAATTTCTCTTCAAGCGCGAGTTGATCGTTTGTTCGATGTATCACAGCTGCAAACTACGTCGAAGCTGCGGGCGTTTACGAGAGTTCGAATCTCCGGACGAGAAACCGCTCCTTGATTTATCGAGAGATTCGTACGTTCGTTCGTGCGACTATTTTCGCCGTTCTTTTTCGAGGGTTTTAAAGGGGACCGTCCGTTTTCATGAAAATAAATTAGGCGCGAGAGCGATAAATCATCTTTTTATCGGAATTTTCGTGGGATTCGTTCGATATCGTTGCAGCGGAAGATTGTTTATTCGTTCGAACGTAATTTTGCAAAATTAAATAAACGTAAAAATACGCGGATCGAACAAAGACAGATATTTCGAATCGAAATCGAGAAAGCTGAGGTTTTCGCTCGAAGCTTTCGCTCGAAGGAATAATTAAAACTCGATACGGAAACATCGCAGGTCCAATAACCCCTATACCGAAGCTTTAGCATTTTTTTCATCGCTTCTCGGAGACGGTAACTCGATAATTATCCGACCGATGCATCGCACAATATAGATTGAGGCGTTAAACCAAAATCGGAGACGCTCCGACGTTAAATAACCCGTTGAAAGATCTTCCGACGTGGACGTGGCTCAGTTTTCCGTTAAATTCAATACGCCGTGGTGTTTGCATCGCTTTGTTATAGATTATATATAAAACTTGTACTCGGAAGATAAATTCGATGAGAACGCGATCGGCGAATTGTATCGTTAATAAACTCGGATGCAGATTCGAAAGGGGCGGGAATTCCTTTCTTTATTTTGATCGAAGTCGGTTTATTTTTATGTCGAAAGCTATTAGTTAAAGCGAACCGTTCGTTAGAGTTTGCGTAAATATAAAAAGACCGCGAGTCACAGGTTTTATCACCGATCGCGGTGCTCTCGTTATCATCGCATCCGCCGAGTTCCCCGTCAAAGTAAGGAATATTTATAAAGAAATATCGCTCGGCGTTCTCGTTTCTCCCTGGAGTTTGCATCGAGCGATCGCGTAGCGACGTAAATAATTATATTCTGCGTTACAGACTCACGCACGCGCAGCCAAGTGTGTAGTGTACCGCGTAACAGGTACAGACGCGCGTACGAGACGAGCACCTTCGGAGCACCTTCGGAGCACCTTCGGAGCACCTTCGGAGCAACTCCGTGCGCGGGTTCGTATGCGCGCTGGAGGAGAGCAGGTTGCATGTACACCGTCAGTATACACGTACAGTCGGGGATAAAGTTTCCGCTGAAATTTTAAGTCGCGGGGATTTCTATTCGCGTGCATCGGTCTTCTGTTCTTTTCTCCTTGAGATTTCTGTTCCTTGAGCCGTTATTCGCCTTTGCCGACTTTTCAACGGGCGTTTTTGTCTTCGCTTCGACGTTTCGAGATTACTTTTAGCGTTCAAAATCTTTAATAAGCCTATACTTACTTAACAAATTCTGTAAATACCGTACTTTCAGCTTTACTACGGTATTTGTACGCGTTTCTTTTCTATATTCTTCGAGGTCCGGAAAGGCAAATATTAACACGCGAGCTGTCGTAAAGCATATTTAAACATATTTTTTTAACTCGAGAATTTGAATAAGAAAGTTATATTTGTAAGACTTTGGTCGATTCTACGGTTCGAGATCAGAGTTAGCCTTTGGAAAATGTAGTTTTCGAATTATTCTATTTTTATTTATTAATATGTCGGAGCAACGCGTAAAGACTTACTTAAACGTTCCGTGGTTGACTGTACGAGCATATTTTACACGAGTAAATTATCTACCACGTCCCGTTTTTCGAATCTCGACGCGTACGTTCTTTATTTTCTTCTTATTCTTACTCTTTTATTTTTAATTCTTAGCGTATTGTTGTTTTTAGTTATTCTATGGCGATAAAAGAAGAACCGAGATGAAACGAGATGAAACGAGATGAAACGAGATAAACGTCAAAAGGGACAAAAGAATCTTTACGAACCTTGAGACGAATTTTTTTTAATTTTCGACGCTTGAATAGTACCGGGCGGAATGACTTTATCTCGAATTTAACTCAAAGTATCTCAAAAGTAAACAACGTAAAATCAAACGTAAATTCGCGATCGAAATATATAAATACAAACGAATCGATGGTTAAAATTTCTGTTCTCTTCTCGAACGTAAATCCCGGATCTAAGATACGATTCGTTTTGATCAATTACGAATTAGTTCAGCAATTAATTCATCCCTCCGTGATTCATTAAAATAAAATTTGTCTCGGAGATCGTTCCCCTTGACAATAGCCGGAATCCCGCATCGAACCACCACCGAAGCATCGACCTCTCGTTTTCCGCTAGACGCGCATTAGGGGGAGAAAAATAGTTTCGGGGGATCATCGTCTCTGGAATTCGTAAAATTAGCCAGTACGATGCAGGTCGAGACTCGCAACACGGTCTTACGTAAAGAAGGAGACGCAGAATCCACCCGGCTTACGAAAAACGCTCGTACACGGGTAAGGAAACGGTTTCGTCTACGGCAATTCCACGGTGCACGGAAGAACTGAAAAAGATCATTTACGAGCATCGGCAGCATCGACGGCGGCTCCGTCGGCACCGTCGGCACCGTCGGCAGTGGTAGCGAACCCTCGGCTCGCCGGACTCGCATTCACGTGGACTTGAAGTGGTACGGTAGGTATACGACGTCATTGTTCGCCCCCGCTTCGACGTCGTCCTTTCCAACCGTCGCGCGCGCGCGCGGAAAAAGAGGACTAGAAAGAAGAAAAAATCCCCGCGTCGTGAGGGAAGCAGAGAGAGGGTCAATGAAAGAGAAAGCGAAGAGGCGAGACGGAGGCTTGCTTAACAATGACGTGGAAGTTTTAAGCCGAGACGCGATGCGCGACCGAGATCGCGATTTTTTGGGACGATGGCTGAAGGCTGTTTACCTAGCGGGTAACGTTTCCCCGACCAACGGGGCTGGAGAAGTTTTTTGTCCCGCTTCGGGGCGTGAATGCAAACCCTTCCTTTCTATATACAAATATGCGATGTTCTTTTTAAGAGAACAGCGCGACCTTCTCTCGGTCATTCGCTCAACTTTGTTCTTTCGTACCTTTATCGACGGCTTCGTTGGAAATTTACTTTTCGTACTTTTCCTCTTAAGGAGTATAAATATTCGTCTCGTAAAAGTCTATAATGGTATTTGGTATTTATATTCGTTCGGCGTACCGTCGGAGTCTGCGGAGTTTTGTTTCAACGAAATAAAATTTATAAAAGACGTTTGCGCGAAATTCTTATGTTTATGCAACTGTGGTCGAGTCGTGACCGTGAACATGTGCAAAACGATTCCGAGTAACGAACGAATATACATTAAACTCGTAATACAATTAAAATTTCAGATATTATATTCGAAGGTATACTTTATTTTTACACGAAGAATATCGAAACGAAAGCGCTTCTCTCGAATTTGTTGTTTCTCCGATCGTTTTTACCCGCGAGAAGAAAGAGAAAATGACGTTATACCTTTAAAAAAATAAATAATTGTTCCGTTTTTCTCGAATTCTTTGTGAAACAAGAATACAAGAAACGATTGGCGATTCACGAAAAAGGTTCGCATAAATCAGATAAAATTGCGAAATTATGCGGCGATACTTCACCTTTTCAAAGCCATCTCCCCAATAACAGACGGAGTCTGCAAAAATGAATGATCGACAAAGGGACGAATCTCGTACGTACGCGAGTGGCGAACTCGCGTGGAAGATTCGCGTGTAACGTTGTGTTGCTTCTTTCGTTCCCATAAAGGGACCGAGGTTGGGGTTGTCGGAGCATTGGAACGAGTTCGGGAATTCTAGCTAAGATCGATGCGCGCATTCTGCGTTTCTCTCCGATTCCTCCGATTCCTCCGATGCCTTCTAATTTCCTCGGAACTGTGAAACGATCAACCGCGACGAACATTGGAACATTGTTCGAGATCTTTTTTCTCATCTGTTTTCAACGAGATCGTACTTCAGATTTTTAAATGTATGGTCGTACATTTTTATTGTTCGAAAGAATATCTTTCTCGAGTGTGTCATTTTTACCGGTGCTATTTTATTTCGTTTAATGGGTTATTTTTAAGTTATTCGAGTTTGAATGAATATTTATTCTTATCGCGTTCTTTTATGCGAATGCAATGCTCGAATGGAGTATTATACAAATGTATCATTTACATATAATTTTAAATCGATATTTTTAATTTTTCGACACAATAAATACTTATTCAAATTTCTAGTTCATTCAATTTGAATATACACTTTACGTTTTCTACAAATACATTTTACAGGGAACTAAACAATTACTTTCTTATATTCTTTATATATGAGAAACAACGTTGGTAAATATCAGAGAATAAAGGAAGAAAAAATTTGTAGAAAGCGAAAACATATTGTGTCGTTACTTAAGTACTTATAAATACATATTTAAGTAAAAAGTTGCGAGATTTATACGTATGTAATATACAAAAGAGACGCGGAGAAAGGAAAAAACTTTACGAGAAATGTCACACGTGTATCGCATTTAAAGCACAACAAGTGAATACTTTGTCCACATGGCTCACGAGACACCGTATATGCTTTTTGCGCCTTTTTTTATTTCTGTTTTTGTTACAGGGGCCAAAAGAACGATGCATTAATCGTGTGACTCGATGGAGTTTATCTTAGGCTAGTATTAGCGTACGCTTACCGAGAAGATAAGCGCTAAATATTCTTTTTATTCGTTCGACAATCCCACGCTGACTATCGTTACGCGTCGATTTAAGAATATTCGTTTCTAAAAATCCTACAAATCACTCTACGATTAATTAATAAATAATCTCAAGATTGAAGAATGCATCACGGTCAAAAAATTTTTTTAAATTTTCTTTCATTTTTTGATAAACAAATTAAACATATTCCATTTAAATACTAAAAAATTAATAAAGAAATTAAGATCTATTCAGTGTTTAAAGATTAGGGTTCGTTTCGGTTGGTATTATATAAACGATAAAATAAATAAGGAAAAAAAACAAGAATTATTGGAGGAACTTTCGCTCTATCGAAACATCGTTATCACTTCCAAAAATATGCGCGCGTTTAACGAACCGAGAGAAAAAGAAATGGATCGAACGGAGTTCGCACCGATTCCCATTATAAATCTAAGCTATTGTCATCGACGTTCCATTCTTGGAGTGGTTTTCACTCGACAAAAAGCAAAGCATCGTTTTATTACCGAGGAAAGAAGCCAGTTATAAGAAGACACGAGCGTCGAATCCGGTTCACACACGATACACGCAGACCCGGTATCTCTTTCGTTCCCACAACGAGGAGCGAGAGGGAAAAAGAGAGCAGCGGCGCAGTGTAACGCTATACCGTCGGGTAAACGCGCGCCGACGAGGACGACGGGGACGCCGGTGACGCCGGTGACGCCGGTGACGTCGGGGACGTCGGGGACGAGCGAGTTTCGCCCGTCTATCTCTTGCTCTCGGGTTGGAGAAGCGCGCGCGCACATCCAGGAAACTCCGCATGGGTGGCCGCCTCGTGGACTCGCTCTCATTTTTCGACGACCGCTGTGAAAAATATCGCCTCCGCTCTCGTTACAGCGGCGAGAAAATTAACCCGAGGTGAAAATCCAACGCGGGCGATCGTTCGTTCGGGTCTTTGATTTTTATCACCGTTCGACGATTGTCTTTGATCGGCGACGCGAGTTTTAGGCGCTCTTGGACTTTCCATGCGGTTTTTTTTTTCTACAACTTTTTTTCTCGAGACGGACGCAGAAAGCGAGCCGCGCTTGATAATAATCAACGTTGTCTATTGATCACACTGGAAACAATTTGTAATTACCGTAATGGGCTTTCGAACGCGGAGTTTATAGCGTAATCGTTGCTTACCGAAAGTCACTGCTTCGGACGTTTACCATAAATAAAGTTAAGCGAAATAACGGAGATATAGAGAATAGGAGATCGAAGAATAGCGATGTTTCCGAACATTCCCGAGTACACCACGGATTTTCCGCTCTATAGGTAAGAGTCTTGGATGGACGCAGGGAATTTTCCACACAGCCTCTTTCTCTCGACCGCGTCCACCGCCGAGCTTCTCCAGTCGTTATCAATTATCATCGTCCCGATCGGGAATGTCACTCGCGCGAGCGCTGCATCTCTTCCGGTGGACGCTGCGCTCCTCGAGCGACGAGGGAAAGGAAGAAAAGCGAGCCGGACGGACCGCGAAAGGTGGAGTGGCATCGGACGAGGAGGCGATGCGCATCGCTCGGAAACGACGCGCGCACATCCGAGAGGAGCGTAGAGCCAGAGAGAAAGAATAGTCGGCATTGTACCCGGGAGCAACTGTGATCCTGCGGCTCACGGACGGTGGGACAAGGAAACCGGGAGCTTGAGTTACCTGGGCGCATTGTCGCTCGGTCCTTTATGCCCGGCGAGGGAGAGAGAGAGGGAGCGAAGGTCCCGGATTCATGGAGGGAGGAGGAATCCCTGGTAGGTGGTACCGAACTTGAGAACTTGCGCCCCAGGGTCGGTGTAGAAAACGAGACGAATCGAGACGAATCGAGACGAAATGGAACGAAATGGGACGAAATGGGACGAAATGGGACGGAACGGGACAAAACGTCGACCTCCGAGTCCACATCGTTGCTACTTCATCTTACGCTTCGGTTTGCGCGCTTTTTGAGTCGGAGTCTACCGACTAGACTAAGTTAATGGTATTAGCGAATGCGAAAACGAGCTTTTCACCCTTCGCGAAATGCGACTCGTTTCATTGTTTTCTCAAGCTTCGAAAGACGCCGACTTGGAGACGAGTTTTATTAGATGAGGATTATTCCCGAGTTTCGTCGGATCGTCGCGCGTCGAACGGAAGGTATTTTATAAACCGCGACTCGGAAATACACGGAACGATATCCGTAGTCGGTGGGACTTGTCTCTTCGGGTTCCTCGTTTCGCTCCCGGTGGCAACGAAATAAACTGCGTTTAAAATTGGATTCGTACGAGTTAGATCGTATCGGTGATTCTCGTATCCGAGCGACGATATTTTTAAGATCTTTGTTTCACGCAAGACCTAAATAAACGCGAGCCACGCCTCGCAATCATAACGACACGAGTCATTGCTCCACGAGTTAACTCGACCTCGACGAGCGCCGATGCATCGGAGACGTATAGATCCCTAATAGAGTCTGTCCGTCCGTCCGTCCGTCCGTCCGTCGTAGACTCGTCGTAGAGTCGTGGACGTTCACCTCTCGAGCTCGGGTCCGTCTCTCCCTCTTCTCCCGACGAGCGGAATCTTTCTTTCGCGCATCTCCGGGGACATATCTGGGCTGTGCGATCCTTAAGATGCTTAGAGGGGGTAAGGACGAGACGGGAGCACGGGTTGCCGGTTTTGGTCAACGGTGCCATCTTGGCGCGGCAGCCGTACAAAAGCAGAAAATCGCGAAACGAACGGATGTGCCTTGTTTGTTCGTCGACGCAACCGCGCTCGAGAGTAAACGCGGTTACCGAGCTCACGTATAAATGCATCACGCTATCGTTTTCTCGCCGAGGGATCGCGCGTATTTTAAACGAACGTGGAATTACGTTGTACCCGGTCGCATCGCGTCGATGATGATTTTTTCGCTCTTACTCGGAACCTGCGGTCGAGCTTTCGCGTTACGCGATACTATATTTGGATACTTTGAAAATTCTTTATTTTATTTATCGAGCCCTGTAATTCGAAGGGGTATTATATTACGCGGAGCACGAGATGAGAACTTTGCACGATTCGTATCGGGAGAAAAAAATTTTACGGCTCGCGTGTCTCGATCTTGGATACATTTTTTCCGCGACCTGCGACTACATTTTTCGGGCTAAACTAATTATACTTTTTTCTTTTTACGTCCACATTTATAAAAACTCGCGTATGATACGCTGTATATTTTTATCGAACGCTCGGGGGTCCGCTTATCGGAAACGCGTAGCGATAAAATCCGCTTATACGAGTAATCGCACATTTTTCCCGCGCGAAAAAGTGAACTCGACGATCGATGAAAGAACCGTCGAATCGCTGGTAGGACGAAACTCGTTGCACGGTATTCTGTATTATTTCACGCGCATCATTGTCGCGCAGTTCGAGGGAAAAACGCAGAAGCGTCTACTCGTTTTATACATCGCCGGTCGGACGTAATCGCCGACGAGGATCGCGAGGAGGTTCGGAGCGACTCGCGACAACCGAGCGATGAGTCGTAATGAGGCCGTTTTTACAGTCTTTCGCTCGAAGGCTATCAACTCCGAAATGGGGATGGATGGATGGATAGATGGATGGATAGATGGATGGATGGATGGATGGATGAATCGCTGCTTTACGACAAAAGAAAAGCTAACTGCTCGGATTCGTTCGTTATTTACGATCAAAATAAAAAAGCGAGACCCGCGCGAGACGTTGCAACGAATCTATTTGGAAAGGCAAAATGGGCGATAAAAATTTGTCCGTCGGAGGCGGCTCGAAATTTATTAAATGCGATAGATCCAACGAGACGCTTATACCGGTTACCTTTGAAAACTTAAACGCGACTTTGATCCACCGAATTTCTGTCTTTTTTTTAACGCCAGTCGAGGCTTCGTTTCTTTTACGTTGATTATGGCTTCGGATCAAGGGTAGTAAAATATTCGTTTACCCTCGATCAAGATTGGATTTTTTGGACCCTCGAGTCTTATTAAATATTCGTCGCGACCAAACTCTAATAACGTCGCGATAATCGCGAGTAAAGACATCGGCAACGATTTCGTAATACTTTATTAAAAATGTGTAGAAATGGAAGCATCGCGTATATTCGGATACTCGGATCGTTGCTACCCAAGAAATATTACGAACGGATATTAAAAATATATTGCCCTGTAATAATCGTATCGGCTGACCGTAACGTAATAAGAAAATAACGAGATAATTAAGATTTATCGAGGCTCGTGAAATAAGTTTACGAACTCGAAGCAATATTAATAAGGTAACGCAAGCTCGAAAAAGTTTTCTTCGATAATACTTATGTACGCGTGCGCGTGTGTATGTGTGCGCGCGCGTGTGCGTGGGGTCGTTAGATCGAATTCGCTCCTGCGTTAAAAAAAGATCGAAGCGTATTCGATTTCACGGAGAATAACGAAAGACTTATTTAAAAAGCTCCGCTCGGATTGTTGACCTTGGAAGTCCATTCTCACAAAATTCGTAATTCCCCGCGCTGTATGTTCTTTTTCGCGTTGGAATCGTAGCTCCTTTGTCCACGCACACGCTCCCTGGCCGCATATAATAACTCTCGGCATGCCTCTTTAGTTTTTCCTTTTTACGCACATAGTAATCGCGCGCAACTTTACTAAAACGTATAATTTGGGTTACTATTCTTCGGAGAAAGAGCCAAGAGAAACAGAACCGAGTCTCCGATTACTCGTAGCGAACAAGTTGCGCGTTCCGAGCTCGCGGTCGCGCTTTACGTAGCAGGATCGACATGCTCCGGAGCGTCTTCCCTTCCGTCGTCCCCACGGAACGATGGACGCGTGGAGGAGCGAGAGCAGGAACGCGCGATGCAAATAAAAAAAAGGACTGCCGGGACGTTGAACGCGAGCCTAGATATATAGATAAAAGTTGATTTGTGCTGTGGGATTTGGGAAAAAGGTGATTTCGACCGAGGGACAAGTCGGGAAGCTGATTTTGTTATTAAATAGAGGAGAATTATACAATTGGCTAATTTAATGTAATTAAAGTAATTATTCGATTGTACGTGTACGCGCGCGCACACACACGCGTATATATATAGAGACCCATTTAATCCAGCGAAATGTTATAGATAAAGAAGATTGTTTACAGCTCGTTAAATACAATTGCATACTTTGTTAATTGTTAAATTACTTATATTTTTAAATTTATTCGATTCACGCGATGTGTACAAGTATTTTGTATTTTGAAAACAAAGATATTCGATCGTTAGAAAAATAGATTCGATCCGACGACGATATCAAAATACGAAAACGAAATAATATAGGTAAAGGTGACGACGATGCATCGCAACGACTTATTAAACTTTCCAAAGTATTTTATAACTTTACTCGACAAATTAATTTTCGCGCGATGTACGTCAACGTTTGATTTATCAAAGTTCTCGTACAGATTAGCGGATTGATCTTCGCGTGGAATAAAAAATGTGCCTCGCGAGTAATAAAAAGCTTTCAATCGGCTGAAAATTCAATAAAAATTTTTGTTTGCATTATTCATGAATACTTTTTCGGATTGAACGAAGCAAAGCCTCCGTAACACAAAGAAAATAGAAGGATTTAGTGAATGAGAAAGACGGAGCGAACGAAAGGGAGAGAGCGAAACACTGCCGACGAAAAAGAGCGTTGAACAAGGAAAAAGAATAAGGAAGATGGTAAAAAGCCAGCGTAAAAGAAAGAGAAAGATGAAAAGAACAAGGAGGACCGGTCCGAGGTCTCGTAACATGCAATCTTCGCCCATTGAAGACGCGCTGGGAAACTGCACGGTTATTATGCCTCTCAATGGGATAGGAGACGAGGAGGAGGTTGAGGAGGAGGAGGTTGGGGAGGAGGTGGAGAAGGAGGAGGAAGAGGAGGAAGAGGAGGAGGACAAGAGGAGGACAAGAGGAGGAAAGGAAACTGAAGGGAGGGGCGAGGCAGAGAAAGAAGTAAGAATGTCGAACGTGTATCGTGGAAAGAGGTTGGAGATGTCGGGGCGACGTTTCACCCGAGCAGGGAGGTATTCCTCAAATCATACCTCATGATTTTACCGCACGCAATATCGCGAAGGGACGGAAGAAAACTTAGCCAAGGTTCTCGCTTTGTATTCCCTCGGTGCGCGAGAATTTCTTCGCCGGGACAGTAACGACTTTTGTTTTCTTTCCGTAATTTCGGCTAAGCGTTTTCAAACTTCCAATTTTAGGTCTCTAAAGAGACAACCTAAAGAACACCGCCGACAAAAATTCGACGCGAACGCCGAGTATTCGTCGATAATTTCGTAAAAACCTATTTTTTATCTTATCGATCGTTCGAACGAAGATTTAAACGTTGCGTTATTCGATTATCCAATTCCGTTGTATAAAGCGCATTTACGATCGCTCGATCTCAAGATAAGATTTATAGATATTTTTGCCGATCGATCGATAATTAAATTGCACGCAACTAATTTTCACCCTTAATTTTGTTGTACGTTTATTAATTCCCGAGAAGATGACATTTCCTTACGATAAAAAAACTAACGATTATTATCTTACGATAATTATCTTATCGAAACGAGCGATCCTCCATCGATCGTAAAACCCGATTCGCATCTTCACGCAAAATTACGTTCGAGCAAAGTTCTCTTTATCCTCGCGCAATTTTAGCAAGCGTGGCATCGAATTCACGCGTATGACAAGTTCTTCATCCCGTATCAAAGCACGCGTAGCGGCAATTTCTTTATAAACGCGACAACCGTACTCGAGTCCGTGACTAATCCCTGCACCATAAACTCTCCGTGGCGGAATGATAAAAGCAAAAATTTCTCAAGCGCGAACCAAGACTCCCCGCGACTTTCTCGGCCCGCGTCCGAGACTCGTGTTCGTCTTCTCTCCTTCTTCGTTCGTCGTGCCGCGTAAGACAGGATGCTGACGACTCGATTATCGAAGCTGTTGGTGCGTAACTCTCCATTCAGCGGACGAGCCAAGACTCGCACGACTCGACGTACGCGCAAAAGTCTCGTTCGATAGCCTCCGAGGCAGTTGGTGCCGTTGGTGCCGCTGTGAAATGTCGTAACCAAGGAAGACCACGAGAGAGAGATACGGACACCTTGGCTACGCGTCGACGTCGTTTTCGGACCAAGAAAGTAAAGTAAGGTACGCGTTGTACCCGTTGTACCCGTTGTACCCGTTGTACCCGTTGTACCCGTTGTACACGCTGCGAATTACTCGCGATTATTGATTCAATTGAGCGGACGCCGATCCGAATTGCCAGCGATGTCTTTGCTGGCTGCTTTCAATTGTTTTGATATGAGAAAGACAGGAGTTTGTTATACCCTGCATATATTGAGAATTGATGAAATATTTTTCAAAATAAAGCGTAGATATTGTTTTGTATCGTTGAATCGTTACACGGTTGAACGACATCCAACAAAGGTCTAGATTTCTTTTATATATTAAATAGTGCTCCGATTGAAATCGAATTTCGATGTACAATCGATAAGACATTTTTGCAATAAAAACATATTTTTCATTCGATATTTAAAAGTTAGCCTTGCGAGTTACAAATAAGAAATTGAGATGATTCTTTACGAATACAAAATATTTAAGTTCAAATGTAAGTTTTTGTATTTCGGATACATTACGAATATAATAATTAAAACGATAAAATATTTATCGCGACGACCGATCCAAGTAAACGATACCACCAAAATTATTAATTACCGTAACAATGGGTAATTTATAATTCAATTACGCGCGTATGCTCGAGAGTTTCCAGTATTAATGTGCTTAATTACATAACATACGATTCTTATTTTAAACGATTTTACTAAATAAGATTGATAATCTTTGTAGAAGGGAGTAATTTTAATCGATCGATCGGATTCGAATTTTCGATGAACAAAGACGCATACAAGCTCGTCCCGGTTGTCCGAGTAAGACAGTAGAGTCAAAGAAAGAAACATCGTCTCTCGGCATTGAATTCCGGACCTATACGAGCGCCTCCCTCATCAACCTCAATTAAACTCCAGCGTCTCGCATTTACGCTCTCGCTTCGCACCCAAGGCGCTTCGTCGCAACGCAGCAACACATGCGCATGTGTACACGTATGTAAGATTGCTTAAAAAACTTGGCTGGATCCGATTGAAATTTTATTTTTGGGGACTTTTCGTTCTAAGCATTGGACGTTTTATCCTTTCGTTTCGGTATAGATTTAAAGCGCGTTCCACTTTTCATCGATCTAAGAAACTTCGGTGATAAAATTTTCGAGCAATTTTACGAGTGATCCAACGATCGACGATCGACGATCGATGTTTCGGTATTCCACATAAAAATTTATCGCCAAATACAAGTTATATGTTTTTTGTAAATTCGTATCCGATACGAGATACGATAATATATTGTGATACGTGATATCGACAATACAATTAAATAAAATCCGTGTACATTTCTTTATTTCAATTATCCGTCTATAAAAAATAAAATAAACGAACGTACAACAAATTATAGAAATATTTTAATAAAATAGAAAAATACTTTTAAAATTAGCCGAGTTGTTTTATTTTATAAAATTTTAATAAATCTAGGTTTTTTATCGCGTTATAATAATTCGCCTTGAATCTAAATTAGATTCTCCTGTAATCGAGCAAATTTACATTTAACCCAGAAAAAAATCAATTTTTCGAAAGACACTCTTTTATGCAATTAAGAATGAACAAATACGTGATTACATTGAGTCGAGTTACTTGTGGATTATTGGTCCATTGAGAGGCTTAGGGAATGAACCAGACGTATTTCTCCTTCTTTTCTGCTGCATCTGATCGGTGCGATCACGTGCTGCTGCTCACAAAGACGATTCAAAGACAACTTCCATTTTGCTTTATGTATAAGTATTCAGTCTCTTATAAAAAAAAGAGTTTAAAGCGTTGTTGTTTTTTCAACGGTACGAAACAATCTCATTCTAGTAGGTAATTTCAGCTTATACAATGTCACGATCATCGTTATTATTTACGTTTTAAAATGACACTCATCTACTTAAAATCAATAAAAATAAAATATTCGATTAGGCTTTTAAGTTAAAGTAAATATTAGTTGTTTCGAATAAATTTACCATTTCTAATTCGATGATTCAAAATTATCTACAGAATACATATTGTCTGAATGATTTATTTCTTTAATCCAAAACTGATTATTAGCTGTACTTTATACTGTACATATTTGAATTTTTTATACCTTTTCATAATTTAGATAATTGATATATAAAAAAATATTATTTCTGTCGGTATCTTGATTTTCATTTATAATATATATTTATTCGTCTAATTTACCTTACCTCTGTGCTATTAGCTTAGAAATCGTATCAAAGTTAATTTTAAAATTTTTAGAGGCACGTATATTTACTTATCTTATCTCGTTCGTATTTTGATCTTAGTACAGTAAATAAAGGTTAAAATAGGAGTTATAAAATGATGCGAATATTTCAGCGTACAAATCCGTGTATAAAGTTATTCAACGAATAACATACAAAAATATTTAGAAAAATGTACTCGATTTCTCTCGAGCGATACTAAAACACATTGGAACGAAAACACGTTTACAAGGTCTAAAAAATGAGGTTAAAAAATTAAAAAAAAGAAACGATCGAACACGAATTCGAGAAGGTAAAAAAATATGAAGCTAAGAAGCAGCCCTTTTTCACAGAGCATAAACTCCGAGAGACACGTGAAATTTATTACTAAGGCAACGAGCCGTGAAAGTGTTACGAGCTTCAAAATATCGTTTTTCCCTCCTCCTTAATCTAATCATCCGAGCGTTGCGGGCGTCTCTCGCTCGGCTTCTCGAGAGCCCCCCTCGAGCACCCGATTTTCATCCCACCGAAAACTCATCCACGTCACAATAAGCCCGCCGATGTAAAGCAACGAAGGAGCTCACCCTAAGGACTTTCGGAAACCAGACAAAGAACCAAAGGGAGATAAGAGCGCGGAAGCTCACGTAAGGCACTTAAAAGCGAGCGCCCGGGCTTTTGTGAATCGCGCGGACTCGTATCAAGAGGCGAATTAACGCGGCATCGAATCCAACCCAAAGGTCATTGAAAAAGATCCGAGCCATGGGAATGCTCCCGTCCCGGTCAACGGCATCGCGCGACGTGCACTCGAGAAAAAGAGCAGCGCCTCTCCTGTCCCGAACCCGAGCGTCGCGTGTGCCGAGGAACTCCGGCCGCGGATTATGAGCCTACGACGCGGACACTGGCCTCCGCCGGCTGAACTTGAATGGACGATCGTCGAGAGGGGAAAAAATCAGGGAAGAAAGGAGTGAGAGGAAAAAGCGAGAAGAAGCCTTTGAAAAGCGATAGACTGGATGAGTCGGAGGGAGCGTAGCGTTGCTCGCGGGGGCTTTGAACTTGGAGCAACCTCCTCCTCCTCCACCTCCGGGAGGAAAAGGGTCTGTCCATCTCTCGCGCGCGTGTCCGACTTCCGCTTCGGGAGAGGAGAGGACGCAGAGGCGACGGCAGCGACGACGGCAGCGACGACGGCAGCGACGACGGCGTCCGGCTCCCCCGATTCTCGATTCTATAAAGAACCGTTGCTGCGTCGGGGTTGGCGAATCGAACTCCCTCGCACGTAACCGAGAGCATCGCTAATGGCTTGTTTACAGGCCTTTTATGCGGGTGTAAGTCGGGGCGACGAGACTTGGATCGCGTCTTTATCGCGTACGCAGCAGCGACGAGGAAGGAGGTATTTTTAGGTCGGAGGGTTTGCGACTGCAACTCTCGCGAAATTATTTCTGGACCGCCCGCGATTGCCGATACCGAATGCGTTCGCGTATCCGCGACCGATCGATTTCTGCGTAATTATTCTTTGTTCGCTCGCGTGTCGGCGTAAAAAATTGGACGATGATTAATTTTGGTAGATCAAATAGGAGTAACGATCGTCCGTTCGCATTCAGCGAGTAAAAATATATAAAATATAAAACATTACTTGTTTGGAGACAATGTCAAACTATCGAGGACTGCTGTCGTTTTATATTACAAAATATAACAATTTCGATACGCGATCTAAAATTTGGGATACTTCCCTTCCATATTATACGACAAAAGTAGCATAAACATTGATAACACTTGTAATTCGTAGAACTGACTTTATTGAATCCTGCTTTACGCCCTATAAATAATTGCTTAGCAAACGTGTAGTTCGTACGACTCTGATAGCATTTAAATTGTAAACGTATTTACAAAACGAGTGTTATGTAGAATCTGATATACGTTCCTTGGTCTAGGATAGATAAAATCTTACACCGAAATAGTTCAACCGTCGTAAATATTTCAAGAACAGTTTCTTAAAAGTTACTTATACCGTGTAACAGGAATAAGGAATACCCGAATAAGTCTGGGTTAAAACACGAAAAACAGAGAAAGAAGAGATAAAACGCTGTTACACGTTGGTGAAACACTGGTAACAAAAACCATTGCCATCCTTCGAAACAGCCATCGCTTAAAATTTTCAATGAGTCTCCGCAACCTCGACATATTTAAAAAATCCGCAAAAAAGGAAAACCGCAGATGTAGGATGAGAGGTGAGTGGGGGGGAAGAGGAGGAGGAGGAGGAGGAGGAGGAGGAGGAAACCAACGAGCCAAGATCGCGTTGCAAGTTTGCGCCTCGCTCCGCGAATCCTTTGAAACGAAAATGACTCGACCGCGTGGAAGCGAAAGGTCCTGCGAACGTTCGCGCCTCGATTGCACAAGTCGCCGCCGACGTACACAACTCGATACAAACTCGCACGCGGGTGTCGAGTTCTCGGTCTCCCGAGGTTTATGTAGCGAGGAACGCAACGCGACCTGCGAGTCTCGGGGCCCTTATTCCGCTCGGGGCCTTACTCCACGACGAACTTCCAGCGTTCGATGTTTCTAGGGATTTCTTGCGAGCGAATTCATTCCGCGTTCAAATTTATTGTATATTGTAAAAATGTGGATCGGTATTTCATTATAAAGCTAAAAATACGTAATATACTAGAATCTCGTTACATTTCCGTATTCAAAGCTTTTAATTTACAGCGCTTGCTCTGAGAAATACGAAAATTAGGGCTTCTCAAAAGAATCGTGGACGATATTTTCTTTCACGCGTTATTTAATATTTTCAAAATTATTGCGGTTGGTTTATTTATTTTAAACGAAATACCTACAAATATAAAATATCAAAATATGGAAATCTTTTAATGAATTTTTAAATGTCGAATAAGAATTTACTTAATTAAGTAATTTTTAAGAAAATATATAAAATCACTTATTAAAATAATGTAAATAAAATGAAAATTGTACAATCATACGATAGTTTTTTACCAATCCCTTTTATAACATGGCAAAATCATGAAAAATTATTTCTATGTTTATTATATAAAATTTCGTAATCATTTATCGACAATACCGATATGTATATATATATATATATATATATATATAATTGCGAAAACTCGAGGTTTATTATCGTTAGTTTTATGAATTCTTTACAAATCACTTAAATAAATGCTAATTCATAGTAATTTTATTAATTACAGCGTAAATCGTAAACACATATTTTAATTTACATTTTCTAAATATATCTAGAATTTTCAAAACATTCGCAAACGTACTTTAGTATTAAAATTACGAAACAACAATTATGAAATTATTATATTCAAATATATGAAAAATCTTGAAAATTTTGAGAAGTATTTTTTAATATATAAATTTCGTAACAGTAATTACGTAATTATGCTATTAAAATACTATTATATTGTCTTCTTATCGAGTATTGAATATATATTCAATGATTTATTAATAAAATTACGTCGATTCGTTGAAGTAAGAAGTATATATAAGTAAATAACGACTCTTTGTTTTTAATTTTATATTTTCAACGATTTAAATAATAAATATATACCATAAATTTGACGTCTAAAAAAGCTACGATCGCAACGTATATTCGTTAGCATTGTATAAATCGTAGAAATATAAGCTTTTAATTTAACTTTAATTTTTGATTGTGAGAAAAAAAGGTTTCAAAAATTCACTCGCAGAGGATTTATTAAAGTTCGTAAGAGCGTTTGCACTCGAAGACAGCAAAACCGCAAAGTCCCTTGGCGCATTCTTCGCGGCTATGGTTGCGATCGAGTGACGAAAAAGTGCAGTCGGTGGAGGATCGTCTTTGACACTTATCTGCTTGGGCAGCGAGTGAAAGGGAAAAAAGAAAGAGAAATAGACAGTGGGAGAGGGAGAGAAATGGAAAAAGGAGAGCGGCATCGTCGTGTGAAATGAGAATCCGCATTACGATGGAAATTCCTCGGTACTTTACTTTTTTTGGTTCGTCTTCTCGACACAATTTTTTAATCTTATATTTTATTTTCTTTCGGCTTCTATATCCAAAGTGATCGAAAACAAAAAGTAAACAAGATTTTATGCGGCATCGGTATTCGTTGCAACTTTCTCGACTACATTTTTTACAATGGACCTTTTTTTCGAGCTTACGCTGTAAAAAATATCCGGTCGCGGATAATTGTGCTACGAAGTAAGATAAAAATGTCGAGAAGATATAATATTCGTAAAATAAATAATAATATTGACACTCGTTGGATGTTTTTTTAAAGTTTTTTACGATAAATTACCCATCCATAAAACGAAGCAAAGAAACTCGAGCATTTTTTTTAATCAAAGATCGTTTATTTTGACACGAGCCGAACGGCGTTTCTTAGTTTCCGGTCTATATTCATCGATTTTTGCATAATTCAAAGGATGCTCACGCATCATCAAGCTCGGCAAAAAGAGAAAGATAAACTGGTTTCGATCAACGGAAATAGGATTAAAATCTCTGAAAAGACTCGATCCAGTTACGAGCTGGCAATGGCAAATAAAATATTTCAAATATTAAAGACGATGATAGGAAAAAAATGGAGTCACGTGCAGGTGCCTTGGTAAGCAAGAAACTCGGGAGACAGGAAACAAGGAGAGATTGTTTTGTTCTATATGTTTAAAGTGCAATCGACCTTCGTCTGCGTGCTAAGCATCGTATTATGCGATTCCAACGTTAATTTGTTTTATTATCGATAATGGAAACATCATTGTTTATGGAAAAAGCTCTCCAATCGAGTGTATATAAATAATAATTGTAACATTAGCAAATTGATAGCGATGCGCGTAAATTAATAAGCCTTATGTAATTATACAATCTTAATTCGCAGTTGTAACAACTATAACATTTGTAAATAATTTTAATCCAAATTGCTTAAAGTTGTATAAAGATAACGTAATTTTTCCATAAATATTATAATAACTATCGCTTGTAATGGTTAATCGAGCGAGTTTGTAATCGATTTTAAATCGATCGAGTAGTCAATAATTGAACTAACGTGAAATTCGAATGAACTCCATAGTTATTACAAGCTGTACTCTTAAAGTAATTTCCAAGCAAATTACGAGGTGTAACGCAAAGCCGTTTATATGCAAATTGGAATTTCTCTATTAGAGAAATATAGTTGATGCGTTTCTTTTGTATAACCTTCAACGTAATTTTTTTATTTTTCAAAATTTCAAAAGTTTAAGAAAAATATATTTAAAGATAAATAAAACGTAAGAATAAAAAATTTAGTTTAATCGTAAATTACATAAATATTTCTCGCGATTGTTTATAAAAAAATTTACACTACCTCGAATCTTGGACTATCGTAAAATATAACAAAAAATTGTAACGCCCGAATAAAAAAAAATTCAACGTAAAGCCGGTAAAAAATTTCTTTTATCTCGCATAATGGCTTTTTAAATAACTCATTTTATAATTGTTTAAGATATTTAAGTACAGGATTTCTTTAAGAAATCTCATAGATCCTCAAAGTAGCAAAGTCACCTTCGATGGCAACACAGTTCGAGTGTTTTACCCAGAAACGTGTACAACAATGGTTCTCCCGTCGTTGCCGGTCCTAAGCATGGGAATACAAAATTTTGAATAAAGAGGTCAAATTAAATAAGCAACGAGCAACCAACAACGGAGCTCTGCTCGAAATACAATGAATCTCGTCATAAAAATGACGTAAGTCCGATATTTATAATACGCGAGCGAAAAAACAGATAGAAGTTGATTCGTCGGAGATGACTACTCGACCCGGTGCGACTGGTGTACAAAGTGCACCAAGTTGATCTCTTGTTACACGAGAAAATGGAATGGCATTCTTAGCGGCGGCGCGCCGAGAAGCGGTTCGTGAAATCTGTTCTTCTCTCTCTCTCATACTCTCTCTTTCTCTCGACGGGTCCCGCCAGGTTGCATGAATGAATGGATCAATGAATATACACGGAGGAGCCACCCCCGTTAAACCTTCGCCACGGGGTGCCTACCGCCTCTCTTCCTTTCTCCGTCGCGGAGAGGCAAACGAACTGGATTCTCCATCCAGGACTCGGCCTGCACTACGATTCTGCTGCTGCGTTGCCAAGTTTACCTCTCTTTCCTCTCTCTCCTCTCTCTCTTTCTCGGCGATTCACCACCGACTCCCCCAAGCTGAACCTCGCTGAGGAATTTCGGCCGGTCCGATTTTTAGATTTCGGCGTTCGTGTCTCGACTGCGCCGTGCGAAATCTTTGAGTGCGTATTTCTTTACTTCTGGAAATTTTGAAACTTCAAAGGGAACTCTACGAGAGCCAGGTGTGACTTTTGTGACAGCGTTCTTCCATTCGACCGACGATACATGTATTATGTCTGACCGAGATTAAACAATGCCAAGGGACAGTACCACTTTGACCACAATTTCTATAATTTATGACTATCTTTAACATCGGTTACCGTCGCCCGTTACTATTCTAACCTTTAAAATCTGGGTACTTGTTTCGGAAAAGCTCGGATTTATCAACAATAAGAAATCTATACATAATTTACATGTAAATAAGGTTCGTTACATATTTCTCGTTTCGCAACAAGTAGCGCGCGATAAATAAACTGTACTTTATTCGCATGGGTTAAAAGAAGTACGTTACCATTATGTTCCATTATGTAGAGGTACGCTAATATCGACTCACTTATCAACGATGCACCGATAAATTTATAGTTTTCGTAGGAATATAGTTCGCGATAGGAAAATTGGTCGAATCGACGACCGATTCGACTCGTTAAAGGTCAACTTTCGAACGGTCCCTCAAATTTACGTCCGTTTCGGAAAGAATTTCAACGACGATCCGCCGAATTCCCCGAACAAAAAAAAAGTCCTTCCCGATCGTTGCGTACGCGCGACTACAAAACTCACGGTTCGCGCACGACCCGAAATTCACGACCTCCCACCGTCGATGTTACTCCAAAGAGAAGAATGTCCCGCAACCCTTGCCTGTCCAACCGGTCGTCGACGCGCGCAAATATGTAAATGAGAGAAACACGCGTACGCGAATACGACGAAGAAAAACAAAGGAGAAAAACAAAGGAGAAAAACAAAGGAGAAAAACAAACTCGGCATCTGCGTTCGTTTCTAAAATGTTAAAATTTTTTACGCGTTGTAAAGCGTTTGAGAAACATTTCGAGACGTCGGATTCGTGTCTTAATTGTAAGTGTACTGGAAGGAGAACGCGGAAAGAAAGTAGAGTAAATTACAAATTTAAATTACGTTGATTCGCCAAATTTTCATATTTTCCTCGATCCGCGATGTTCGCGTGCACCGGAATTGTCCCGACTTGACTCATCCTTTCGAACGATCGCTCGATCAAATCGTTCGATCAAAGACGCGATTAATTTTCTAACTACGCTCCATCGAATCGGTCTAATTCGTCTGGCGGCCTCTCGACGATACGTTCGACATTCTCAACGCGTCTAACGCGGAGCATCGATAAGTCAAATCGAAGCAGCTAAGGTAAGGCGAAATTCCCGTCTCCGATTCAACGGAGCATCCAAGAATCGGGAGAGATCAAGAGAGATACTCGCGTCCCTCGAACTCAGTCGGGGCAGCTGTGAGTGCGCGTCTAATCCCTTGTAATTTGCGTTGCACCGAGCGCGACCCAAACTCGGTGGCCACTTGTCGCACTTATTATCCCCGTCGAGGGGGACTTTCTTACGCCATGTGCACGTACGAGCTTTCTAGCGCCTTTGTTGTCCGCGACGCCCAGACATTTCAAGTTTATTAAATCTCTCCCTCCCTTCCACCCTTTCGATGCTTCTTTTTTTCCTTTCTTCTGCGTCTTCATTGTTGCTCCATTTTGTTTTCCTTTCTTTTGAACGCTTGCCTACGAGTTTTTAATTGCCGTGAAATCCATTACGGATCGAGTCTTCGTACGTAACGCGGTGCGAGAGATTTTTCGATAGTAAAAAAGTTGTCGTTCTTTCGCCATCCTTATTTCGTACGTTCCGCATTTTTTAATTTTTAAATTACTAATTATCGAAACGGAAGATTTTCTCCTTGTACTTTATCCTAAAATGTTTTTACCAATTTTTTCCAATCATCGATTCGTTAGATTTTTAACGTTATTATTTATTTGCAAAATACGACGGAATTAACGAGCTGATCTTTAATTTTTACGCTACAGGTGGAGGAAAGTCCGCGAATCGTAACGCGATAAATTCTTTTTTTTCTCTTCTCTCCACGAGATCCGGTCGTCGTATGCAAAGCCTACCAAGTTTCTCAGAATACCATTGAGTCATTCCCCGTTTTTTCAAAGCGTAACTTTTTATCGATCAACTAGATCGGTCGTTCATACGTTACGAGAGGATACGTTACAACAACTGGACATCGAGCGCGTTGAGTAAGTTGAGTAACGAAGCGCCGCATCCATGAGATCGAAGCAACGCGTTACGTTCCCACGAATCGCGAGACTCGTATAACTAGCCGATCGCCGAATACGAGCACAACGCGAAATGACTGGAAAGGCTCTTGCGGGTCAACATCACTTGAACTAATCCCGATGATAGTTTGCCCGATATACGATGACGCATGTGCCTCGCGAATCCCCTTGAAATTAGGCGTATATATTACGATGGAGATGTACCGTTGGCGTGACTAGTGGATACAATTTTCGATCCTTGACTGCGATTTATGTTATTTTATTCAGACCTTGAATTCTATATTAGCTTCGATTCCAATGGAATCACGAGTTTAACGATAAATTATCAACGTTGTTCTCGAGCTATTTATACGCGTTTTATAATAAATATACGACATTTTTATTTTTAAAACGCTAACATTTTTAAACCTCAACAGTGGTGTTGCTTTTTTTTCACCGTTTAGCGACTTTTAATATTAAAATTTCCGTTATACTTGCTATTGTACTTTCGTAATAAATTATTCGAGTATCGTTTAAAGTTTCGAACAAAGTTTATCCGAATTTAAAAAAAAAATGCAACGTTACGAACTTGCAATTTATCAAAATTTATATAATTTTTAAAATCTACTTTGTGTCATCCCTTAATATTATTGAAGAGGGAGTGCGATCAATCTTAAGAGGCGAAACTGTGAAGTCATCGCTTCTCTCGGTGAAGATTAATGAATTCACGCTCTAGTTCTAAATAATGAATAGTCGGCATAATTCTCAAAGTGACTTAAATTGTTAGGCCGATGCATTAATATAGTAGTCTTATTATTTTCCTCGCGTGTAAAATCTTTCGCTCGATCTTTTCTCGGGTCCTACTCGTTTTATTCTGCAGAAACGGAATTTTATTTTTCGACCAGAAGCACCGGATCCTTCTCGAATCGAGGAAACGTAGGTTCCATCTCGATTTCGTCCAACCCAGGCCCGAGGTTAGCAGCTTACACCCTCCCCCGGATCCCCGAGGTCCTCGCTCCATTCGAAACTCATCCTCCCGCGGTCCAGCATACAGAAACATAGAAACATGGAAACATCCATCGGTCGATTCGACTTTGATGCCCAAGGCTGTCTCGGTGACAACGGGTGCGTACGTCCGAGCCACGCGCCGCGGCGTCAGCTCGTAATTTTTCCCTCTCGGCAACGGCGACGTTACGCTTCTTCGCGGCAAGATGATTCAAATTCTTATTGTCGTTCTCGTTCGCTCTCTCTCGCTCTCTCTCGCTCTCTCTCTCTCTCTCTCCCGTCTCGCGCTCTTCAATAGCTCGCGCGCGCTCCGAGTGACTTATGGCCGCTCCGGATCGTACGCACAATACACTCGTGCGGTTCGTGATCTCGTTTGATTGCCGCGGGCGCGTCCTTTCGGCTCCTAAGCCTATTTTCGTTGACGAGGGACAATTTAGGAGAGTAACGCGTTGTTGGGTCGATCGCGGATGAGTGTTTTTGAAAAATCTAATTGCTTCGCGACTGGGAATTAGCCGCTAGGATTCAACGAGGCTTTTGTCGCGCGAGCAGTGATATTTCTTCCTTTTCATATCGAATGATGTTGCGATGAACGAGTAAGCGGAATCGTTGATACTTATTGATTGCCGCTTCGATGTTATTAGAGTTTTGAGAAACGCGTGGAAGGGTTAATTATCGGCGAACGTCCGAAACGGAAAAGCGTACGGATCGATTTCAACAGTCGCGGAATCCATCGATCCATCATTTTTATCCGTCACTTTTATCGCTTCGCACCGCTTTCGGCACTCGATCGAAAAAGTTGTCTACATTTCTGCAATATCGAGAAGAATCAACCTTCGCGAATCGGAAATTCGTTGCACGATTTACAAAGTTAACGCGCGATAAGACGAAGCGAGGGCAACTCGTTCGCGCTCCGATACGATATCGTAAACGGATAAGATTCGCGCTCGTCGATTTCCCCCGCGACTACGCAAAGCGAAACGAAAGGCAAAGTTTTAACGGCCTTCCCGGAAAATGTCCGAGGTTGGCTTCGGTAACGGAACGTCGCGTTCGATCGCACGGAAGAAGTCTCGTGCCCGCAATCGCGATCGTGACTTATCGCGACGTCAACGGTGGCAACGACGACATCGACAACCGCGAGCGGCGATCGAGTTATCGCGATCTAACTGCAGCGGTGCGGACAATCAGGTTCGAGCGATACGTTCACCTTACGACGAGTTGCGTTGTTCGCAGGCTGATCTCCTTGTGCCCCCGCCCCTTGCACTTCTCCGCCAACCCTTGCCCTCGAAATCAAGTTCCGTTGGATTCGTTTCGTTTCGCTGTTATTGGACACCGTTCGTCTTTCCGGACTACGTATCTTTCGTTCGTGGATGTTTTTTCAATGGCGGTTCGCTTTATTTATTTTAACTCGTGCGATCGGTGGAAAAAATATTCGCGAGCGTTTTTACAACGATCCTACCGTTTCATCCGGAGCCGCGTAAACTCGTATTGGCGATTTACGCAAAGACACCGATAAAGACGCGTAAACTAAGAGATATTAATGTTACCAATGTTACCAAAAAAAAAAATGTCCATCTCTTCGAGCGGCGTTCGTCTTCGTTTTATCGATCTTTATTGAGTTTTAATAGGAACCAATAAATTTTAAGTGCCCGCAGTGCGATCTAGGTACCGAATGAACGTCAATGAAAATGAATAGGGTTTTGTGAAAACATAAATTACAATTCTTTTTATAGGCGTGTTCTTATAAAATGAACGAGATATAAAGATTAATCGAGTGTTATATTACTGTATTACTGGATGAAGCGCGTATTCGGTGTAAAAAAAAAAAAAAAAAATATTCCCCTATCGATACTTACGAGTGCTACATTTTTTCATTTAACGACTTTGTTAAAACGTTCTATTTACATTTTAAATCTACATACGTAATATCTAGAAAGTTCCGCGACTCGAGGAAATATCAAGAACGCTTGGACGTCATTAGCATGCTTAAACGTGCGTTGTAATGAATACGGCGAACAACGGACAAACGGACACCTACCTTGGAAAAAGAAAAGAAATAAGAAAAGAAAAATAGAGAAAAAAATTAGTCTTCGCTATAAAACGTTGGAACAATGGCCAAACAAGAAGTCGCAGGTAGTAATTTGAAAAATCTCGAATACAATTATCTCTTTCTAACTAAGCAGGAGCGGAGTCACTGGTAGTCTCCCCCCGAGTCTCGATGTTTTGCGAGAAGAAAACATTCGATCGCCGACGTAGACGCTTCGTTTCTTTATACTCCCCGAGGTTACGAGCTTCGATTCGGTCTTATGCTTTATGCTTGGCTGACTACCGCTCCTCCATATGCCTATGCGCGTCTTTCTTCGCGACCGAGTGCAGCAACGCTCTCGTGGCTGTCGCGGAGAAAGGAGATATATATATAGAGAAAGAGAGAGAGAGAGAGAGAGAGAGAGACCGAACCCAATACCTACCTCGGGGTGCACTGTATACCTCCACCTACAACCGACTCCTCTTCGCTTCTATTTTACTCACGGATTAACTTTTATTTATGCTCGCGTCGAGTACGTTTCGATCGTATCGGTTTTATTGGTTGTTCGAAATTTCAATTGTCGGGTATATAAATCTCGAGAGAGAGTTTACGCTACCGTTTTACATCGATTTTTTTTTTTAAACGCATCCAACGCTCAATTTTGAATCGCAACGTATTTTTGGTTTAACGATAGTCTTTATTTTACAAAGTTAATTACTATCAAAGTTCAATTATCGCGTCAACTTTTTATTTTTAACCAAGTCGTTACTTTTTACGTTGTTTTCGAGATAATTAGCAATTTCGTTTCTAGAAACTTTTCCTTCGTTAATAAAGCTGTTATCTCACGCATTTATCTCACGCGTACATAATATTATATTACGTTATAAAGATATTAATTATATTCTTTTCGCGAATCCACTCGAATCGAAAGAATTTAATTTTTCCGAATCGAAAAAAAAATCGATCGGAACCTCCGACGATGGTTTTCGTAATTATTTCTTTTTTTCAAACTGACTTCTCCGCGTTGCCTTTTTCTTCCTCTCCTCCGAGAAGGAACCTTCCGTACTTCTGCTCTGTAACTGCGAGTACTGTGACATAACGGACACACGGTTCGAAGGAAGAGTCTCGGACTCGAGAACGTCTTACTTTTTTCTTTAAACTTTCGTTATTGCCTTAACGCTACGCCTTCGCGTCGCTTTACAAATGCACAATTAATGTTTTATGCGTATCTACATTTGCCACGAGGATGGTATTTTTTTTGTTTGCGCGTTGGGTTGGGTTTCCACTCGTAAGAAAGCTTTTGAACGCAGATTTTTGCGAGCGATCGTCCCGGGTACGTTTTAAATTGAGACTCGGAGAAAGTTTTTGCTAACGACTCTTAACCGGTATATTGTTTTTCTTTTTTATAATTAGAAGTAAGATAGACGAACGTTGCGTACGAGCGATCGCTACCGTGATTCGGAGTTTCGTAAAAACGGTAAGAAATTGAAGTTGATACGTTTGCGACGAGATGTAAAGTTCGATCGACGAAACGAGATTTTCATCGATGATCCCCCACTTTTTTTAAATTTAATTTTAAATTTACGCGGGAAGAAAAAGTTCTTGGAGACAAAAGGAAAAAAAATAAATTACCCGAATTAAGAGAATTGTGGTAATACGTAACGAGCGTTAAAAAAACTTCGATGTCTCGATTGATTTATCGAAGATAACTCGTTGAAAAATACTTGAAAAATAAATCATAGATATTATCCGCTGAGCGACAAATTAGTCTTGTATCGACTACCGCAACTGCTCGCGTAAAAAATGCATGTAAACGAGATATAAAATAAGTTTACGATACGTTTGTACTGAAATATTAAAATAGGCAAATTATAATATAATAAAACGACAATTCTCGAAACGCGTAATCGAAGGGACGCGTCTAAGCTTTATCCGGAAACGAGCCTCGACGCAATTAAAAATGTGCGCCAACTTTTCGGGATCTTCGCAGCACGTCGTTCGCGGATATCCTCATAGATCGAGAATTTCCCGTCGCATCTCCCTTTTCCCCGGGCGATCCATTGTGCGAGCGTTTCCCGCTTGGAAGTTCCTCGTCAGCATTGGCCTGAATTCCAGGCTGTACGGCCTAGCCGATCTTATTAAAGGTCTAATTAACCGTTTAACGAGGTATATTTAACTCGCGCGTGCGCTTCGGAGGATCGGAGGATATCTGCACCGATCGCCGGGTAAAAATAAACAGATCGCGGGAATCGAGTCGCGCGGCGCGAGTCTAGACTCGAGCGGAGGATGGAGTCCTGTTAACTCGGCGACTGGGAGAATCGCGAGACAAACGCTCGCGAAGAGAATCGAGCCACGGGCGGAATAAACTAGACTCGAAAGGAATGTGCGTCGAATGTGATTGTAGAGAGAGAGAGAAGAGGCTTTATTTTCGTTTGTTTTCCTTGTGTTGCGAGACGAGGATGTTTCTTGGAGCAGTGGCTCATCCATTTTTCAAATAAATTTAAGTGTCTCTTGCCCGTGATTTATTAACTACAAGAGAAATATCAGCGATAGGAATCGTAACTTAAATGGAAATTGATGCATTTACATCGCTAACAACTTTTTTTAATTTCGAGTATTCGATTGTTATTTTCTTACGTGATTACTTTTTATTAAGACTTCCAATACACGGAATAAATGTCATTAAATTTTATAATTCGCCAAGGGTTCGTTCACTCTTCCCTCGATCGATCCAATATCTTCTCGACAAATTTTTTACTCGTAACAATACTTATTTTAAGTACATGGAAATATTTTAAGAATTTTTGTTTATATCTAATTTTGAATTTTAATACCGATTGTTTAGTTATTACTTTCGAGTAAATTTACACATTTATACATAAATCTATATTTGATAACGTGAGTTGCGAAGAAGAAAAATATCAAACTTTATTTGAATGTTTCGATCGTAAAATTAGTTAATATTATTTCAAATTAATAATATTTGTATTTTAGACTTTAACTAAATTAAAGTTAATTCGTATAAGCTTTTATAATATTTAAATTTGTACGAAAACTTTTATCTTTACGAGTGCAATTTTCAGATTTGATTAAAAAATGTAATCGAACGTTTAATTTTAAACACTTTAGTAATTACATGTTAATTTAAATAATTAATTTAATCGATCGATATTATTTTTTCGTGTATGATGATTACGTAATTTAAAAATATTTTCGATTATTTTTATTTTTTCTTTAACGTTCGATGATTTTGAATCTCACGGTTAAATCAAATCGATTCATCGGTGTAAATAATTGTATTTAAGTTACGGGGGATGCAATATTTGGTTAATACCGTATAATGATAAATAGAATAACGCGAATCGAATATTTTTTCTTAAAAATAATAAACTTGAAAATAACAAATTTCAGAATCAATTTTGTATAAATATAATTTTGTATCGTAATGTATATCGATAAACATTTTTTCTTAAAACGAAAATTTTAATAAATAAATTTTAATGTTATCGTTATCTCGTATAATAACATAAAAACAAACAGCTCTCTATAAAAAGTATCTTATTTAATAAAATTCATCGCTTTTAAAATTAAAACTAATGTATAATCAATGTATTTTTACTGATTTTATCAAATATAGATTGGAACATAACTCTTATTTTGCCCATATTATTGTTTCTCTTATCAGTTTATAAATGCTGATAATGAGATATACACTCACATTTCTTATCATTAAAATTGCGATTCTCTTTATCGCAGGCTACGAGCAAAATAAAGACTTTGCTGTTGTATACAGGTTGTGTACTTATGACGTCTCATATAAATTTACACGAAATTTTCTTAGAAATATTATATATTATATTATACATTGGCATTTTCCAGTTCTCCGCTCATTGGATAACTAAATTTTGTAATAATAGGCATCAAATATTAGAATATTTGATTTTACGCTAAATTAATTAAAGATAATCAATCTTGATTCATTTAATTAAATATACTTTAACGTCTTTGTACTTATTTACGTTTTAAGCGTATTACCGAGTTTCATATTTGCATTTAATATTTTTGTAGATAAAAGTTTTTCAATCAAACCTCTTTAACTTACCCACATAAATTTATATACATCAAAACTTTCACCGTATTCTTTACACAATAGTATTTTGCAATATATTTATATTTACGTTTATTTAAATGTGCTTAAAAACCACACGTTACGATTATAATTCTATAAAGTTCATTTTATAAGATAAGCGATAAATTTGTACAAGAAAGTAAGAAAGTAAGAAAGGCAGGAAAAAGTTTACGAAATCTTTCACATTAGTCGCGTAGACGTTACCCGGCAAAGACGTTACCGCAACGTTACTCCGTTTCATTCAAGGACCTTTCAATTTTCTCGCAAGTACGGAAAAAACAACGACAACGATGTTCGAGTACGATTTTTTACCCAAACACGACAAGTTCGACTTCGTAGGCTCGATCGCATTTCGGGCGAGAGTACGAAATCGTCGAACGCGTTTCGATCGAAGCCCGCCGTAAAGAATCGCGATAAAGAAATCTTGGGCACTATCGATAAAAACTGGATATATACGGACGTCCAACGCGCCACTATTGATTCCAAGATTCCAAGCGGCAAGATAAGATCGCACAGGTGCCAGATCGGAACGGAATCGACGAAGGAATTTCCGAAGCGGACGAGATAATAAAGCAAAATCTCGCCCCCGTGGAGGGTTTGGTTATTATCGTTAGATCGATATCAGCCCCCGTTCCGTATCGTTGCAATCGGAACAGGTTCCGATTAATTCGCAGCAACGGGAACGTACCTCGTTCTTCGATGACGTCGGCGATGGCCAGGTGCGCCGTCGCTGCCAGTAGCAGCAACAGGTAGCTGATCCCCGGGGTTCGCATCTCGTCGCTGGAGCGTCGGTGAAGCTTCTCGCAACTCTCGGAACTCTCAGGATCTCGGCGTCGCCCTGAGCCGACTTTCCTTCCAAGGCATATCCACGCACACACCCACCGTATCTCCCTCCCTCTCGCCCTATCGATACTTATCAACTTGGATTTCCTCGTCGATGGCACTCACTCGCGCACTTTCTATCCCCGAGTCGGTGAATCTCCCCGCGGACTCTCGTCTACTTTACTCCTCGCGGACACGTGCGATACCGGAGCAGCGCCATCGGGACGACCTCGCGTTTTTTTTATTATATCGGCGCGCTCGTCGAGGGATTTAACCGACGGCGCGACGCGGATGAAAAGGAAAAAAGGAGCCGCCAAGCTCCGCTGACTCCTTTTGTTTACCTTTCACCGTATCCCTGGGTGGGGGAGTGGGTAAGGAGTCCGCACTCGCGGCGTTCGAATTCTTTATTTTTTTTTTTGTTTCCTTTTCGACGGGTTCGCTCTCCACCTCGGGAGGAGCAGGACTCGCGAGCGCTCCTTGAGTCTGGCGTCGCTCGATCTCTCGTGTACACGCACGCGGACCGAACTCACTCCTACGCCGCTCGAGCGAAGAATACGGGGCCCGGGGCCGTAAACGCGCCGATCCGAGTCGAGGTTCCAGTGGGTGTCGCGAGGTGGCGCTCTCCTCGGAGCTCGTCGTACGCGCCGATGGACTCTTTTTCTCTCTCTCCCCCTCTCTCTCTCTCCCTCTGCCCCCCTCGGTCGCTCGTTTTTGCTCCGGGCTGCGACTCTCCGGACGAGGTGCACGAGTCGCCGCCACCGACGAGTGCATCTTCCGTTATTTGGGTGTAAGTGATTTCTTGTCGGGTTACGTGCGTTAGTTTCTTGCAACGGTTCCGTAAATGTTCTCGGGTCCCTTTTCGTTCGAAGCGCGGTAGAAACTTTGCGCCGCCAATAGAGTCAATTTGTTTTACGACGGTTTTAAGAGCGAGGCCGTATTTCGGTAAGCTCTCTCTCTCTCGAGCTTATTAGTCGGATAGTTTGGGTTTGGTTTCATTTGCGAAAGACATTTATGCGCGACGTTTGATCTCTTACGAAACCTTACCATTATTTCTACCGACGATCGATATGGATATTTTTATTAAGTTTATTTGCATCTTTCGATTGTAAATCTTGATTGTAAATCTTGATTGTAAATCCTGATTGTAAATAATTGAAAAAATAATTTATACTGAAATATAAAACATAAAAATTTTGCGACGAACATCCTGATTTAGCAATTACGATAATTCTATCTAATAATTAATTTAACCTTTATGTACGGTATATTACATATTACCGTTTTGAAATCTCTATAAATAATGTTGAAATATTATAGTCATCGAGAAAAATGAAATGTATGAATTATTTATCAGGGCTATTAAACGGTATAAGTTGCATACTTAACCATTGTTTTGCTTAGTTTATACGATACTCGTACGAGTATATTTCGCGTTAGGTATTCCTTCTTTTGAAAATACTGAAACTTATTAATAAGACTCGCGAGACTAAATATTCCTTACAGAAGTCAAATATTAAAATCTTGAAAGAAGATATTTTGATTTGACAGTGATACGCGATATCGACGATAATAGTTTTGATATGCACTAGATACGTGTTTTTTAAATTTAAACAGGTGCTTACGGAAATAAAATTTGTAAACGGTTTGCAGAACCGAACGTAATTGAATGTGGAAAAAATTCATTTATTCTTATAATTTTTAATTTATAAGCGAAAGAATAATGTATGAAATTATTTTCAGGCCAATGCTCTGAAATATTAAATAGTTATGAGCCGTTTCGTAAAAGATCCTACCAATGATAATAATTACATATTTTACGTTTAAGTAGTTTTCTGAAAAATTTAATTTTAATTTTAATTTTAATAATAGGAAATTTTTTTGCGTTCAAGATTAATGCGATTGTTTCGAAACTCTTGGGTTTCGATGTATCTTTTAATTATTTTCTATTATCATTCGTGGTACAATTTATTTTAATTTCTTGGCTATGTAAATATTACAACGTTCGAAAGAACTAGTAATACTTAAAAATAAAGTTTTAAATCTGCTTTAAAAATTTTTTTATCGTAAATTAAAAAAAATAGGTTACGATTCTTCGTTCGAATCATGATACTGAAAGTTTAATTGTATCGAAATTAATTTAAATATTTTTCTAATAAATATTACTAAGTTTTTACACATTTATTCTTTTAATTAAAATTTTTTATCGTACGAATGCTTTTATATAAACTATTACTTTTATATTTAAATTTATAGCGCGGTTTTATATAATTTCATGTTATAATTTATTTCATGATTTCACATTATATTTTAACGTAGGAAATGATTTATTACTTATAGAAATAAAATTTATAATCAAGCTTCAAAGTATGAATCAGTAGCAATTATATCCTTTTAAATATGTATTAATTTTTTCACTTATAAAACAATAGCTATTTAATTATTTAGATTTACAAGAATACTGTACAAATTAAAAATTGTAATATTATATGATTCATATATTACTAATTATTTTACTTTTAATTATAAAAAGCTTTTGTAGATATATTATATATAGATTTTATAAACTTTACTTTTACGTACAGTCGGTGTCGATAATCAAACTAATAAATTATTTCTTTTAATTTATATAATCTCTTTATGTAGTTTAAAAATTTCTTAATTTAAGGCACTTTAATATTTACAAAAAGTAATATCGAACGAATACGATGTTAGCACTCACGATATTTAATTTATATAGGTTGTCCTTGACGGTATTTATTGTAGCAAGTATACTTCAAGGTAGTTTCTGATTATGTTTCAAATAACGTCAAATGTTAGGTACATTAAATCATTCACGCGTCGAACTTTTGTCGATAAATTAATATAAATACCTATTCTATTTGATAATATTCGATTATTAACGTATATGTATAATTTTATACATTGTTTTCGAAATATGTCAAATAAATATACGTCGAAAGTATTTATCGACCAACAGATTTATCATAGGATTTTTCTATGTTATATTTATTCACGTATGGCTTAAACACGTTTCAAAGAATTTATTTATATTTTACGATAACGAAACGATATATTTATTTTATATTTTATCATTAGTTTTAGACGCGTTTCCAAGCAGATTTAACGAGTTCTTAGTTATGATAAAGCTTAAGATCTATTTATAACATTAGTTTACAGGTTATTAAAATCGTGATTTTTTTTCGTAGATGTAGAAAAATATATGTACTATTATCATGAATTTGTATTCAATGTATTTTTATGTATTATTAATTGATACGTAATAATAAATTACAATATTTTTTTATAGTAAAATAAATATTAAAATAATTTCAAAGAATAAAAATCGAAAGATAAATACATTTCTTCTTTTAATTATTATCCATATATTTAAAAGAACACATTTCGTTAAATAAATACAAACAAGTTTATTTTAGTAGTCAATTCAACTAAATTAATAGTTTCTTTGAGCGATATTTTAATTGTTTATGAAATATCAGTTTCTTGTACAGACAGTTCTAACGTACATATATTGGATAAGGTTATTTATTCTATTAGAAATTTCGTCATTATCTCTTAACATTTTTTAGCTGAAACAGCAGCAAGATAGGTATATCCGTTACAAATCGGTTTACTTTTTCAGTTAACAGTCGAACGATAGTTCAAATTGACATATCGACGCGATAACTTTTTACATTTTTAAATATAATTAAGTATAATAAAATATTCATCGTGTAATAAGAATCGGATTTCATAAGATTTCAATCGTTATTAAATTAATAGACATTAATGTACATAAATGGTCATTGATCTTATTAAAAATATCGAGGTTTAATATATAGAAGACATTTTCTAAATTCAGTCCGATACGATCTTATGAATACGAATGTATTAAATAACGATCGCGGAATATATATTATAACGTGTCTTTTAACGACGCTAAATAAGTATATAAATGACTTGATACGAATATTTTCTAACGCATCCATCGAGTTTTCTTGCTTGGAATGAATCTTGGAGCGTCGATCGGTAGTAAGTGAAAAAGAAGCAATACCAAACCCTTTTGAAATATAATCCGCGAAATCGCTTCAGGCACTCGCGAGACAGACGATTTGCGGTTCTCTTAGTTTCTTATCCGCATAGTCTCGCTCGATGAATTTTCAAACCCTTTTCTTGCGAGGCGACGAAAATGAGTGTCCGGAGTCTAAGAAAAGTTATGAAGTACAAGATTGTTCTTCACGCGATTCTGTGGGGGTTCGGAAGAATTGCGCTCGAGCAATTCTTTAACGAGGCACTTGAAAGCAAACTTGTTTGTTTTGTCTTAGCTGTTATTGATTTGTAGCTCTGAATATAATAAATGGTTTTTCTTTTCCTAGTTTCATGAGCGAATTATAGTTTATTTAATTTTCATTTTCTTCTTTTCTTCGTTTCTTCTCCTTTACTTATTAACATTTGATTTTCTTTAAAGTATTAAATCTCTTTGTTGTTTTTTATTTTACATTTTTATGTATTAAATAACCATTATTTTTTATTCGCAAAAAATTCTTACCAATCGTATAAGTATGTAATTTGATTTCAGTAACCGTCACCAAAATAAAATGCGAATTTACTTTGTTTTCAATTAATGCCTAAATAGAATACAATATTATTCAAGAATATAATACACGTAAGTTTATAATAATTTTCTTTATCGAAACATTTGAAAATTTTTACAAGAATCTCATTTTATCATAAGAAAATTAAATTGTTAATTTGATTTTAAACCGTTTAAAATTGTATACACGTATTATATTTGTTTTATATGTTTTCAGAGAAGCATACGGTTCTATTTTATATTATTGACTATTGTAAGAGATTATGTATTGGATGAAGATCGTTAAAGAATATTATGTCATAAAAATGTATTTATTATTAAATATCAAATAAAAGTTAAATACTTGTTTTTATAGCCACGGATCTTATATTCATAAACTTGATGGATGTTAAAAAATTCTATTTTTAGGTCGTCTTTTAAGTACGTACGTACTTTTGATGGGCGGGATCCTTCCGATTGGCTGATACTTTTCTGCCTTTCGATTAGTGCTTACTACTTTTTGCCCCACCTACTTTTACCCTAAGGGTGATATCAGATGAGGTATAAAATCATGCGAAATTATTAGACGCAGCATCAATTTCATTGCAATCGATAAATTTTTTCAACCTACAGGCACAATGTAAGATTAATTTGATCAATAATTTCTTTTAATTCCACATATTTATGTACAAACGAGAAAAAGTCGTAGGGTAAAAATAGTTTTAAGGATCGGTAAAACTTTAAAAGCTTAATACGGGCGATTTAAAAATAATTTTCAATTTCTGGTTGTACTCGATATACACGAAGATAAAGCATAATATATAATAATTTTTTAATACCTCGTCACCTCTTCGTGAAAATTAAATTTTCTTCCTTACGATAATAAAAATTAAAATATTTAAGAGAGCATAATTAACATAATTAAATATATTTGACTTTAGTAAAATTACGAAGCATAAATTTTTAACACGTTATAAAATCAAAAACGAATTATTCTTTATTACAAATTTTTTAAATTCTATGCAAAATATTTATTATCACTGTGATTCTTTTTAAAATCAAAATGCTAATAAGTCAATTCCTAAGGTTTGATCATATTACATTTAAGATCGTATACTTAAGGCTAAATATTGAGAAGACATCGTAGATTTATATTTAATCCATATTTGAAACTTTTAAGCTAATTCGAACGATCAGTTTTGAAACTTATATGGGTTTACTATTATTCCATCGATGTAGTAAATAAATAAATGCACACCGTAGCGACATTTAAAAAAAGTAATTTGAACCGCTATCATCGTTTTTTTAAAAATTATCGATCTATCCGATCGCGTTCTCATCGCATACCTAAAGGTCCTTTTTTGTACCGAGTTCAGGGTGTTTTCATCACCTCCAGCTTCAACCCTCAGCTCATCTCGCCTAATAATATCGTTAATATAATTATAATTCTTATAATCTCGTAGGCATAACGCAGTAGATCCGCCCTTAAAAAGATAAAATCTAGAACACTTTTCACTATAGGTTCACTATAGTATTACCCCTTGCGAGTGGCGACGTTAGCTTCTACCCGAGTCCGTAGATAGAACAACAGAAAACTCGGTTACGGGCATTGTATAACCCATAAGCTCGGAGTAATCAAGTGCATTCGAGGCGGCTCGAAGCGGCTCGTGGCGACTCGTAGCGACTCGTAGCTCCGAGGAGGAAAAAGGAAAATATATTATGGCGAGACCAGTGACGGCGTCGCTTGGATTCCTCGAAGAAACGTACACGTATCGTCGTCTCTCTCTCGTCTCTCTCTCGTCTCCCTCTCGTCTCCCTCTCGTCTCCCTCTCGTCTCCCTCTCGTCTCCTTCTCTCTCGTCTTCGTCTTTCTCTCAGCTTTATTGGTGCAAAAATCGTAATGCGACAATCGCGAACGAAGAGGACGACGACGACGACGACGACGACGACGACGACGACGAAGACGACGGTTAACTGGTTTCTCGCTCGAATGCATCGTACGTGCAACGCGTTATGGGTGCGAGATGCTACACGGTGTAAGTGTGTAAGCGAGGTATCGCCGATATATTATATCTCTCAGGGGAGATCTCCGAGATGAGAATTTTATGGCTGTTTGAAACGGTTACTCCCTGTCGAATTTAACTACTTGTTAACACCGCAATTGCAAATATCGTGTTTTGCACTTCGTCGTTGCTGGATTATTTTGAAATTATTCGAAAATCTTGTTCGATCGCATAAATTTTGTAGGTAAACTTTATGTAAACGTAATTTCAAGCCCGTAAATTTCAAAATAAACTTGAAAAACTAATGTATTTAAAACGTATATATTTTTGTTTTAAAAATATTTTTTAACGTTGTAACAAATATGTTACATCTTATGTTTATTACAATGTTATTTTAACGGTATATATCGCAACGAATGGATTATAATGTAATAAATATAATAAATTTCTACAAATTTATTTCTACCTTCTTATTTATACGTTTTTAATTATATACAAGAAATAAAATTATTTGATATTTTATGTTTTTATGTAACCCATTGATAAGTGATTATAAAAAATTATTCTACGATCAAAAAAATTAATTATTTTGTGTACGTGCAATATGTAAAAACGATAAATAAGTAATTAAATATATTTAAAAATATAGTTATGGACCTTCTTAAATATAATGTATTTTCATTTCTTATTATTGGGATTATCTGTACTATTGCAAGTTTTTTAATTTAAATTTTAATTATACGTTGTCAACTTTAATTACCGGGAACAAAGTTACTAAGTTGATCAGCAATGGTAAGTGCGTACTTTATTGAATTATGTATTGTATATATAATATCTTCATATATAATTAAATTTATTCGTTAATCGATACAAAATATTCAGTTTTATGATAAAAACACTTCATGCATTAAAAATGATTTCACCATTTATCAACATGTGCATTTATAACTGTACGTACAATCAGGAAGTATTTTTAAAGAAATGATATTGTGGAATTTTTTTAATCTTACTAAAAATTAAATTCGTATACGAGAAAAATTTTATGTAATATTATCTATTTAAAAACGATCGTATTTGAGTAATAAAACTGCCGCCAAAGAACTCTGGAATTTTTTTTCTTAATATAATAGCATTTAGTTGAATAATTTAGGATTTTTAAAAGTATTGATAACTTCTACGATGTGATTTCTGGAGGATTCACATAAAGTAATCAAAATGAGTACGATAACAGAAATATACGGTTTAAAAGTAAAGATATCGTATAAAAAAAGTAATAATAATTAAAAAGAAATCAAATAATTACATTTATAGTTTTCATAAAATGATTGCTTACAAAGAGAAAATCAGTATTTTATATTTAAACTGGAACTTTAAAATTTAAAAGTCTATTACAAAATTGTTTCTAATTAAATAATTTTAACGAAAAAAAGTTTTCTTAATTCAAATGATTATGTAATTTATGTTGAAAATAACAATATACTTTGTTATTAGTTTGAATTGGAGTAATAATTTTTTAAAAAGTAATTCGATTCATGTGTTTAAAACTATTTTACTTATCATATTTCAGATATACTACCAAGGCAAAATTATTTATTTTATTCGTAAACAATTGAATAAAGAAGCGGTACATTGAAAAATATACAATAAAATTTTATGTGGTCAACGTAGAAACGTCGTCGGCATTTTATCGAAACTCGTAAGTATAAATCACAATTTTTTATCAGTCTACATAAAAGCCTTATTCTGAACAATATTTTGCTTTATTTGGTATCTATATTTTAATAATTTAAACTCAAAATTATGAAATTAAAACAGATCAATCTTTAAATATATATGTGGATCAATATATTTTGGAAATAAATAAATAAATAAATTTAGTATTGTTAAATATATGAACACTTTTCACAAATTATATTCTGTCGATTATTAGAAAATTATAATATCTTTAAAAAGTTTACAAAAATATACTTTCAAGATTATGTGCAAAAAGGAAGATTGGTTCGGAAATATTACAAAGTAGATTGTGCATTTAAAAATTGCAAGGAAAAACCAATAGTTTAAAATTAGCTTAGAAATATTCAAGTTAAAATGAAAAAAATATAATTAAATGAATGTTGTTTATGATTTGCGATAAAAAATATATATATAATAGATTGAAATTATATATTGAAAATTATATTATTAATAAAACTAATAAAAATAATTATGCTAAAAATATTTTTAAATAAATTGTTTTTTTTTAAATTTCTAAAGATAATTGATTTTCAATTGTAAAATATAGGTTTTAATTTAAAGTTAACTATAAGTAAAGTTAACTTTATCATTATGTCTATATCATAATTAATTGTAACTTTGATACTAATAATATCAATACAATACAATACTTTAAACTAATAATACACATGTTAGTTAACGTTATCTTTAAAGATACAATTAACTTAATTTTTATTGCGGTAATTTTTTTTAATTAGTATCGATAAGATTATTAAGCAAGCAATAAGAAACATAATATCTTAAAACGATATGTGGTTATAATTTTTTGTTGTAAACTTTCATTTTTATTTTGTAAATTAAAGATTTCAAAATATTATTTATAAAAATTTAAAATAAATATGAATGTTGATTAGTTTTTACAATTTCAAATAATATTTACAAAGTTTCAAATAAAGTTGAATATAATAATTTCTACGTAAATTTCTGTGAATAATTTGAAAGTTATACATTATTACTTAAAAAAAATTTCATTTTATATGAATAATATCACTGATCGTAAAATTAATTAAATTACTTAAAAGTTAATATACATTTTCTGAAACTTCTGCAGAGTGATTTATTTTAATTTAAATTATAATTTAATAATTTTATTATATTTTTTTAAATTTCATTGAGTATAAGAGACTCGATTTATCAATTATACCATTATAGCAAATATTAATTTATACATGTATTATAAATGTGTACAATTTAGTAAAATAATAATTAAAGAAATGTTGAAAAAATAATAGGTAATTATATTAAAAGATACAGTAAAGTATCGTGAATATATTTTTATAATTCCGTAATAAAATTGACTAATTAAATTTTATATTTGCTTACAATTTTGAATAAATTGAACTTACTTCATCCAAGAATAAAATAGGAAATATATGAATATATACGAAAATAATTTCCCAAGTTATCGAATAAATTTTATGGAAATATTGAATGTAACAAATTGAACAGAAGAGAAATCGTCTAAAGTAAAAAATTATAACGTCGGTTGCGATAAATTTGCGGGCGTCATCGTTTCGCGAAGATACAGATGTCATCGAGTTGAAAAAGCTGCAAGTACTTGTTTTTTTCTAGGTGGGTTTAGCAAATACGTGCTCGAGATGCGTTCCCACACATCATGTGATCCAGGATGATCCTCATAGGGTTACCGAGGGAATACCGCCCAGCAGTGCTGTTTTTGCAAACGCTTGGACCAAATGTCGGCGAGTAGTAAAGTAGAGCGCGAGAGAAAAACGTGCGAGTCGAGAGATTAACAGCATCGAGGCGTCGAAATTAATGTGCTGAATTTTTACAGAATGTTTTTAAATATGCCGTAGTTGGATGGATTTATTACAATTACTTACGGTATTTTTTCAAATACGTAATTTTTTATTCATATTTCTATAGACAACTTTGACATTACCTTTTCATTTTTTTGTCAAAAATTATTTTGACTATTAGGAAATTTAAAAAAATTTTACTTATCAATAGTATTACAAAAATTTTTATGCCAGAGAGAAAATGATACATTTGTATTTTAAACTTATTTACTTTTTTCTAAATAACTGCATTATTAAGTTATAAAAAATATGTATATGTATATGCATATATTAGAAAGGTAGTTTCATAATATAATATATTATGAACATTAAAATAGATACAATCTTCCTTATAGGATCGTTAAAATTGTGCACAAACCAAGAACGACATTAATGTATTGAATGCGTTAATCCGTATATAATGATTTGCTTATCCATATGTAATAAAATATGGAAAGAAAATTTATATTTTTATTTATAATGAAAATTGAATTAAAAACTTTTAACAGAATTTCACCGTGCAAAAACATTATTTTCTATAATTTTAAATATATAAAAGAAGTTTACTACCGATCGTTAAGTTAAAATTTTTACTTTATTTGAATTGTTTATTACGTATGGTAATAGAAAAAAATTGTAAGATGAGTGAATTATAATTTGAAATTCTATCATATAGGATATTTTTGTTGTATATTTTAAATATAAATTTGTTTATCATAATACATGAAAAAAATATTTTTAACAATATTAGTTTTCAGAGTACTAAATTAATTATTAAAATATCAATACGGAATTATAAAAATATAATTTTTTTGATAAAATATTAAATATAATATAATATACAATATAATATATAATATAATATACTATATATAATTGAATCAGTGTAAAATCTATTTTAAAATAGATTGGTTTATCGAGTCGAGGTATACATAAGAATTAATTAACAGAAGCTAATTACCATAGTAGAAGTGACTTTTATTACAAAACAGTAAATTTAACATCTATATATTACTCCAAATAAAAAAATTGATATTACTTCCGATGTGTTTAAGTTATTATATATTACTAGTTTATAAAATAAAAAAATTATTATTTTCTTTATTATTAAAAAAACTTAACTTTATTTTCAATTAAAAAATCTGTTTAAATTTCAAATCGAAGTAAAGGATTTTTATAAAATAAAACAAGCCTATGGAATTTCTTTTTCCCACGTTTGTTTATTATAAATAACAACATGTATTATCTCGGTGCGCACGTGTTCATTTATCTTACGGTATTTTGAAGCTATATCTATAGGTGTGAATTTATTTGCATTCAAACTCTCTTATTGTTGCTTACTTATAGAACAGTGAGTCTTTCTACGGAATTCGAACAAATGCATTTATCTCGGTTAGACCGTATCAAAGTTTTGGTTGCCTAATTAATTTTTTGTTTTCTTGCTTTTTGATCGTTTCCATAGTCTTTTCCATAGTCTTCGATGAAAATCAGCGTATGCGGTTCAAGGCGAAGCACGCGAGTGAAAATTTTTTTCTTTCTCCGAGATACGATGTTACAACGATAACTCAAAAAAGATAATTTAACTTAAAAACTGTTCCCAACCTCCCGAATGATCCATGTATCCGTAACATCTATGTATTTATTTATGCAATGAAATTTAAGCATGGAATCAATGAAAAACTCGGAATAAATACAAATTCACACGGATTTTTGATCGATCCTCCAAAAGAGACAATCACGAAAATTTCGATAGCTGCATTTATTTTATTTACACATTTTCCAAATTCATTTACGACGGTGTAGGAGTATCATCAAATTTATTTTCTTATTCTTTCATGTACAATATATTTCGCAAACATAGTGGATGCTTTTATTTTGTATTTTTGAATACACTTGTGTTAGTATGCTCGTATGTATTTTTGTCTTCCTTAAATTCTATTAATTTCCAGGTGTACATTTGGCAAAAGCTGCTTATTAGGTCTTGCATGCTAATGCTTTATAAATATTCGTTTTTTACAACAAAGATTATTACAATGCTTAGCTTCCATCGATTAAATACAACAATAATGACATTTTCCTTTTTATTTTTTTAATAACATCTTGCGTTTTTTCATTACAATGAATCACAATTAATAAAATTATTATAATCGATAAATGCATTCGGAGGGAAAGAACACGAATAAAGTACATCGAACATCTGTAGATTTTAATACTTTACGTATACACCTGGATCGATTTAATATACAAAACATTTTTATTATAACAAAGAATGCAGAAGTTTTGTGTGTTACATTCATAAATCTGTATAGGATGTAGAGGTTTTTTAAAGAAAGGTATTGTTTATAATACGTATATTTATAATATACGTACGCAGTTCAACGCAAACGATATTTTACGCGAATTTATAATACTTATAGAATAAATTTCCAATCGAGTTTCTTGCCAGCTTTCAAGCTTTCTAAACAAATATATAATATTTTATTTATATATATATATATATTTTTTCGTTTTCTCCCTTTTAAATGAAATCTTAAACTCTATAATCTTACATCGAACACCTTATAAATTAATCAATTTATACTTGTGTGATTTGTAGCTCTTGTATCCATTTTATTTTCATACGTCCAAATATAATTATTATTATTAATTCCTTTGAAATTTTTAGAGATAAACTTAATAAATATATCTTATAACTTGAATCATTGCTTAACTAAATTAACGTTGTTTCTAATGAATGAAACACCGACAGTTCGGAGTCGCTATTTTGGGTAGCCCGTAAAACTTAAATACTACGATGAAGGTGTGAGAGTGATTATAATATATAATGTAAATTATATATATTATACATAAATAGCAACGAGTACGTTATTTTTCTCTTTATTAATTTTCTCAAAAGAGACATAGCTTTAGCGAAAGCACTCAAAATTTGCATGAAGTGTTGTCGTGACAATTGTGTTATCGGGAAAGTTTTATACCATTATAGAAAACTAAAGGCGATGATAGCTTATAGTTTTATACTCTCGACAACGACTCTTCTAAGCTATACGCACATATTTATCTCTTTCTGTTTCGTGTAGCAGGCACGTTTTTTCTTTTTATATCAATATTCATATCACTTGCTAGAGGCTTGGGAAACGCATGTGGTAAAAATCACACTGCGCTATGTATTTGTAAGAAGATACTACCCATTCGCGCACATAACTTTTTTTATTGTTTTTATGCTCCGTTTTCTTCGGTTTTTTATATTTTTTTTTTTTTAATATCCTTAGTTCGAATATTTGCCTAACTAAATCCATTGCTAATGCATAGCATAATTTAAATTTCTTTCCTTCCTTTGTGTCGACAGCTTTGAGAGAAGAAAGACAGGAGGGAATGTAGATGTGTAAGTTTTGGGTGTAATTACGTCGACGAATCATCGCGTAAACCATTTTTTATGATTTCAGCTCGTTACTCTTCTTCTCTCATTCTGCTTCTTTCTTTTTATACACACATTTTGCGTTTAATCACTCGGCATTCTCGATGTTTCATAGCCTTTTCTTTACTAATCGAGCACAAATTTTTCGAGTCTTTGATTTTTTATTCTTATCTCTATCTATATTTTACCATACGTCTACTTTAGAATGAGAAAAAATTGTCGATCATTTTGAAAGAAAACGATTCGTAAAAACTATACTTAGAAAACGCCAATTTAACGCATTATGCAATATATACGAAGAATAAAAATTTAGTATAAACGATATTGTACATGTGTAATCATTTTTCAATTCCTAACTTTGATCAAAAAAATATCTAAGAAAAATCCGACTAACAAGAATTTATATAGGCTTAATAATCTCGATATTATATAAACTTGGATATTTTATGATTCTATGAACTCTTAAGATATTAGGTATAATCGCGTATTCATATAACTAATTCAAACTTATCTATAACCGATACAAATTCTGCATTATCATCTACCGATTACATTTCATAATACGAATTAAATTAAATTAAATTATTAAACAACTATAAATAATTAATTCTACGCTAAAATACTTTCGAATAATCGGAAAATGTTTATTATAAAGTAAAATTATAACGACAAAGAAATAATTTATTCTTGAAGAAATTTAAAGTAAATCGTATATTAGTTATCAGTAACTGTAGTTGAAAATTATTAAACGTAAAATTATTATTAGAATCTATCGGCGCACATAAATCCTTTTTAGTCGGAATCCATTCAACGCAAACGATTATATGTCTGCTATACGCGGCACTTACGTTATACATATCATTTCCTCGCTGCTATAATATTCCTGTAAGATTTCGTACGTATACATTTACGCGTAAATATAATCGATCGCTTTAACAAAAAGCACGCGCGGCCGAAAAAATTATTCTCATCGTCCTTAAGCTTATTTAAACTGAACTGTTCTACGTTTATAGGCGCTGTTGGATTCGGAATCCCGCTATTCTCTCTTTGTAGGCCAATACTTAGTTTTTTTATATCGCATTAAGCTCCTACTGATTAATTCCACAGCATAAGTTCTGTATTTTTATCACTTCGTTTGAAACATCCACGACCTCTCGCCGTTGAAAAACGAGGAACCGTGCTCCTATTATGCGATCGTATCTTCTCTGGGATCGCTTAAGATTTTTCGAGAACAAAAAAATTCAACTCAAACTGTCGACTGGTTTTGAGCTTACGCGCAAGTCCCTTCGATCCTAAAAAAAGTACCTTCGAAAATATTTGAATTTAAATTTAAGCTTTGATACCGACGATGATAAACACGAAGTAAAAAATATAGAATTCGTTACCCTTTTGTATATTAATCGCGTGTTCAGAAATGGTCTTTGCGAGTAGGGCGAAAATATTCGAAGGGATGAAGATTTAGGTTGCGAATCGGTTATAAAAATAATCTTATTCGATCGAAGACAGAGTTTTTTAGTATTTTAGAATAAGCAAACGTCGATAAAAAATTAGGTTTATCGAACAATTATTTACTGGAATGAATTAGACATTTTTTAGTTCTTCGTAAAGCAACGAGAAAATCGTGGATTGCAATATTATTATATACGTTTATACATAAATAGGGTATACGCGTATCGCAAAATATCGTACGAGCTGTTTTTTCTTTTCCTTTCCGTTTGTGAAAAATTTGTAAAAACAACGTTACTGCGTTACTAGCGCATCTATTTTAGGAGTTTATACGAAGGTTTGATAGTTTTTCAGAGTACACTTGTGTGAACGAATATTATAGGTCCAACGGTCGGAATAATTTCCGATTCTTCCGATTACATTAGTATCTTAGTTTTAATTATAATATAATTGTTTACATAATCAATGCACAGCAAATTTTTTCCTTAAAGTTTATAGCACACCGTTTCGCCAGTAACAACAGCACTTAGAATACGTATGCGTTATTATTTTTTAAGAAACAAAATTTATTTTTATGAATAAAAATATATTTTTAATCGACTTTCCCTTTATCCGATATTAAACGTATCGCGTTAAAACTCCGTACCATCGAAACCAAAACACAAATTTTTGCACAAACAGGAGTTGGAAAAAGCCTGCGAAGCTCGCGATGCAATTTTACATGATTGAGCGGCGATGATACAGTAATGCTGCAATAGAGGTACTTCGATTATGTATTTTTTTATGAACATGGAAAGCAGTATCGTGTGAGCATCCGATGTACGGTAATCAGAAAGTTACATTGATCTTCGTTCATTCGTTGCTGCGTTCGATTCCTTCGATTGCCTTCTTTCAATTTATCATCGAATTTTGCCTTGATGTTTTCGACTCCTCGTGGAGAATATTAATGCGAACTTATGATGAAAAAGCGAGCAACTCGTCGAGCCGACGCTAAAATAATACGCGAAAATCATACGCGAAAATCATACGCGAAAATCATACGCGAAAATCATACGCGAAAATCATACGCGAAAATTTCTCAAAGTTCGCTCGTAAGAGGATCAAAATTTAATTCAGCGAGTCATTATTTATTTATTTACGAGTGCATCGGCGGTGAAAAAACTCTAACGGAATAATCACAATCCTTTGACGAACGAACTACATTAGAAATTAATAAAACGCTTAAAACCGAACAGAAATCCGTTAAAATGTTCAAATTTTCTCGTTAACTCCAAGTAAAAATCCTTGCGGTACAAGGGATTTACTTTCTCGAATCGAAACTTACGTTGAAAAACTTTGTATACGTAGCGATACGTAAAATCGATCTACCCGTTATCTCAAAATTGAGAAAACGTCCACCGAACGTACGAAAATTTCGATAGATTTAGGTTATACGAGAAACATTCGTCGATCGAAGCGGTAAAATTAGTCTATGTAACAACTAAATTTTCTCCATCGGTCTATTCCGATTCCTTCAAGGATTTCCCTTTATACTCGAGTCAACATCGCCTTCATTCCAGTTCATTTATGACACAAATGCAGGAGACGATCGTTTCATTGTTTTTCTCGATAGAAGAAAAAGGAAAGGCTTTGGCTTTCCGCTTAACAGACGACGGCTTCTGGTAATGGATTCTCGGTGATATGTATGGTCGCGGTCGGCCAGTCTATTTTCTTGCTGCAGATGTGATTCAAACCCTCGAGCGAAGCGAGCCTGTAGTCGGCCATCTTTAGCGGCGAGAGCGGCGCAACTGCAAACGAAAATTACACATCGACACAATCAGCGAAATTATCAGAGTCAGAGTTTCTAAACCCTTGATGCAAAACGGCAATATTAATGCGCAGATCCTTGTTTGGTAGAAAGAAGTTTCTGGATGCTGCTCTAAAAACTACTTTATAACTTTTTCTTTCTCTTTTTTCGAGTTTCGAAAATTCTCGCTCGGCTGCAAGAAAATCGTATCAAATTAGAAAAATTAGCATCGATGACTGTTCGGAATCTTGTTTCAAATTACCGGAGACAAATTTTTCGCGGTCTGTTCTTATCGCGAAGCAAGTCGCGAGTAACGGTGTAAGGTCGAGTAACGTATCCTTCGAATTACGTTTCGCGTTAGTTTACTCTTCCGTTTTTTTAAAACCCTCGAATCGATGATCGCGTACAAAGTAATTCGTAGTTCATCGCTAACTTTTTTCTACCAACGGTTACTCGTTTGTGCTTTTTGGCGGTATTAAACTCGACTCTAGATACAATTACGATACAAACAAAATTTTCAAAAAATCGTCGATTACGTTGAACCAAATCGATGCTGCGATCGGCAAATTTATTCCAAAGCATATCGATAACAGTTACATAGTAAAGAGCATTTTGAAAAATAAAACAAAAAGTAAACCAAAGGCAAGCTCGCATGCAAAGTAAAAGAAGAAGTAGAATGCGTGTGTTTAGTGGTCTGTTGTGCGCAAGAAACAGCAAGACACAATGTGTAAGTCACTTAATGTACCAGAATATATTCTACGTTGTAACCGGTGCAAATTTTTTAAATTTTCAATACGTGTTCTCTTATCATTTTTAACAACAAAATATTTACGGTGTTCAAATTTATAGGTATATACGTATATATATATATAAATATTTAAATGTGGTCCTACCGCGAAAGTTTGAGAGCCGCTACAAAGGTAAAAATTTTATCCAAACTTTTCTCTTGTTTAGAATTATAAATGTAAAATGAACATAAAATATTAGTTTCGTGTCTTTCGGTTCAATCATTTTTTGACGACATAATTTTGGGAAAAGACTGGGATTTAATAGACGATACAAAAGGAAAGGAAGGAAGAATTGATTTTTCTTGCATTTCTAAGACTTGTATTTGTTCGAGTCTCCGATTTACCATCCGTTGATATCCGAGCGTAAATTATGATCTAATGCATTTTTGTTATACATATCTCAGTCATAAGAACTGTTAAATTCTCGGTCGGTAATGTCAATGGCCTACAATTGATTTTAAATTTTATTTTGAACAACTTAATTTATTAACCTTTTTCTGTATATTCGTTCAAATTACTTTACGTTCGAAAAAAATATTTACACAATTATAATACATAAATCATAAACAAATTATAATAATTTAAAGGAAATTTTAACTTTTTATTTTGAATCTAAATTGAAAATCAATAGTTTTTGAAATATAAATAAAAATATCGTTTTTGATAGGTGCAACGTGAATTTATAAATATGACGCACGTTATAATATTATAAAACTTATTTCAAGGTAATAAAATTATACAGAATAAGGTTAAAGGTTTTGCAAAAGGCCACGTGCAAGAAGTGCTAACATTACTGCCGTTAAAATACGTAATGACTAAACGAATCGGTACACATTCCTCGATTCTTTCCTCGACAAAGTCAATACGATTTTTAACAGAAGCTGTAGTATAAATACACAGACACAAACACCAGTTACAAGAGACCACGTTATTAAGCTCGAAGACAACATTAATTCAATATTACATCAATGATCGTATGTACGCTATTCGTAACATACGTGAGACTGAACAGGAACCGATAGAAATTCAGAAAGGTTTTTTCCGTGGAGATTAGCAGATGTTTTTTGCTATTGTAATCGAAAATGACGCGGAGGGAAATTTTTTTCAATACAGAACAACTCTTCGAATTAATTAGAGTACATATTGTAATTTTTATATCGTTGGAATTTATAGAAACAATATAGAATTGTAAATGTATAATGTTGGAATAAGTATTTGATAATTATAATTATAATTATAATTATAATTATAAATAGACTGGCAATTTTTATTTATACATCGTTATATAAGGAAATTGGTACAATGATAAGATTGTACGTTTTAATATAATAGTAGTTAGTACGGAAAATAAAGTATTAAATTTATGTTAGTCCAAGAAAATACGATTAACAGTTTAAAATTACGTTAATTACAAAGTTTTCCGATTAGATTCGATTGTTAGTCTCTCTCAAATTTTTGCTTCCCGAAAATAGTTTTGTAATCCGACTTACTTAACGTTTAGACGTGGCCTAATTGACCGACACAGCGCGTTCAACTCCTTTTTGCGGCCTCAATTCCTAATTACATTTACCTTCGGGTGTTGTAGGCGTCGTGGGCTTCCCCGGGGATCTCACCACTAAAACGCAGAAGAAACAGAAACACTCGTTTTATTTACAGAATCTTAAGCTCCACTCGAAGACGGTATTCTTTATTTATAAATCAATCATAAGGTTAAATATAAGTTTATATAAATATAATCTTACGTTACATTTAAAAACATACCGAATACATCCATTTATATTTTACCTTATCATTAATTCTAAATATTACTACTACAGATGAATAATTTTAATTACTTTAAGCACGCATTTTTTACATATTTATTCCATATATTATTTTTGTAACGTTGTGACAACAATAATTTTTTTTTCCAAGTTTCTTATTTAAGTACACAAGTTTTTATTCTTATTACAGAAAATTGACAATAAATAAGTAACAAATGATAGTTTTAAAGTAATGGAATATTTCATCTTTTGCTTTTTTTACTTTTTACTTATTAAAAAAAATTCTTTATAAATACAATTATAAGTACTTCAGTCTCTTTGCTTCTATATAACGCGAAATCCGTGAAAAAAAATTAAAAATATACTTCAACGACATAAAAGAAACTAGCCAAAAGCCGTAAGGAATTAAATTACTACAGACTTGAGAAAATTTTTAATACATACCACTCGATCGATCCGAGACGCGTGGGAAATAAAGGCTCAAGTCGGTGAACAAGAATTTTTTATTTTTGATGTATTTATTACTATGTGAGCTATTTGAAAATATGATGTGACGAATGAATGAAAAAAAAATGTACAGCGATGATGAAGTTCAGAGACGAGTAGTTTGGTAAAATATTTTTTGATGTTCGTTTATTTATAATTAATATTGAGATGAGTAAACACTGAACAAAAGTTGTATTTAAATAAGAGTTGAATTTTAGAATAATAATAGAAAAATACTTATATATCTTTACTGTAAAAATTAAAATTAAATTTAAATAAATTAAATAATAAAATGTATTTATCAGTCTAAAATTCAACGCTGCTATTTATTGTTTCAGTTATACAAAACAGATTTCAACTCTTTTCTACTCAATTGACAATAATGACAAATCATAAAATCATTAATTATTCTAACAACAAGATGATTATTTAAATAACAGTAACAGTGGGAGGATTGGTATTTCTTCGTGTCCTACAGGAAAAGTTTTAACATTAAATACAAATAATTAAAAAATTATTTTTCCATTAAAACATATCTTATTTACTTATTTCGGCTCATACACATTTAATAAATTATAACTATGACTTTCAATACAAGAACATTCTGATTTCATAGAGATAAAATAAATATTTGAAGTAAGAATTAAAAATAATAATAATAATAATAGTAATGTATCAATTATTCAGACGTTTTAAACCGATAATTATTTGTTTCATTCTCTTACTTGCGTCGATGTACAGTTTACTGTGACAAAAGCGTATTATAGTGTACAGTGACAGTGCGAGTGTGTTTTCTGTGACCAAGAAGCCAAACAGAACAACGAACGCCGTCTAAGACAGCAAATAGATATTATTTCGATGCCGATCGTCTTATTCATATAATTATTTCTTTTATTTTCGTTTTACTTTCCGCCTCGCTCTGACGCGTAGCTCAACCATCGTAAGTTGTACCGAGTAATTTAGGATTCAATTTATTTTTCCAACAGCTCTATTATAATGCACGTGCAATCTAAGATGTACTTCAACGTTCATACATATTGATATGGAACTTTTAAGCGACAAAAAGATCGTTCGATCGTTCCACAAACATTTATTCTTTTCGTTGCCAAAATACATTTATGCTTTTGATAATTCGATAGCTCGAAAAGGAATTAAAACTTTCAAAGGATTAAAAAATTATAGATTTTTTTAATAACAGTATCGATTTAGTTGAATTTAACAAAGCTCAAATGTCATCACTTTTCTTTCACTTTTCTTTAAAACTCTTAAATTTACGATAATGCTACAGAAATAAATTAACAACAAAGCTAAAACCAAATATTCAAGCTTTTAGATTGCCTCGTACATAAATAATATATCCAGAAATCATTCGTGTGTAAAAAAATTTCGAAAATAGAAGAGATACGCGTGAAGTAATGACTTGGTTGTTTTGCTATACTTTGTTTTTTAACGTTTATAAATAATTAAACGCATCATGCTGCTTTATTTATCTATAAACTACGACCGTAGGCCAATATGAGATCAATGCAATAAGAATATTTTTCAATCAACGGAAACATTTTTAAACGTTTGTCAATTAATTTTTCTTATTTTTGCGTTTGCCGACGAGTCTCGTGCTATTCTCAATGACACACAATTTTATTTCCTTATTTTTAACTTGTATTTTATTCGGATCAATGGAATGTAATTTCAAGTAAGTCTTTTTTGTTAATTATTCACAATTTTATCAAATAACTTTGAGTCACCGGAAATGCGCTCGAGACTCGTTGTTTTCGCTTTTCTTCGTTCTTTCTTTTTTTCTCCGTTAATCTCTCAAATTTCGCGATTCCATGTAATTTCATGGACGCAATATACTTCTTTTACATCATTGACACGAGTTTGCGAATTTAAGTGATGAGATTCGTGATGATAGTTTTTTCGATTCTTAGATAACTTGCTTTTTCTAATGATTCGTTTAGTATTCTTCGGCCGCTCACTTACCATAGCCTTCACCCTGAAGAAACAGCCGAAAGGCTTCGCTTACTTTTCCAGGTTGTTCTTCTAATACCATTCCACAATCAGAAATCTGAAATATATATAAGCAGTCAATTTAAAACATAACAAATAGATTATAAATTACTAATTCTTATAAACTTATTAGTATTCTTTATATATCGATGAATATCTGGAATATCATACAAATTTTCGATATTATCAATTTAACGAACAAAAATACACGAATAATTATAGTGATTTCTTTTGTAAAACGTTTCTACAAAAATAAATTTTCAACTCAATTATATTTTATATTTATTAATTTTACAAACTTAAAATTCACTTTATAGATATTTTACAATTTATAATTTAAATTATTTAACGTATACGCGTTTAAAAAACATTTAAAAATAATTGTTAGCAACGAAACGTATTTTGTTAATGTTCTACAAGTAATTTGTAAACGATGGTAACGAACATTTTCTTCGTATATTTATTTAAGAAAATACGATTTCATTAAATTAAATTGAAATAATATTCAGCGATATAATTATATTTTAATACATTAATGACAAATATTATCGTATAATATAATGTTTTAAATAATATTAATTGAATTTTAATAAAATTTTAATAAAATTTCAAATCAGTAAACAACATCAAAATATTTAAAAAATTTTAATTTTAAATTTTAAAAGTTTGCCATTTTGTCATATATTGTGTAAACGTGTAACGCATGCATAATAATAGTTAATTTCTCGGCTATCAAAAATATAGATTTATCGATATTGTAAAAGTAATCACCTAAAATTACATTAAATTTTCAATTAGGCCGTCGATGATAGTATAGATGGAACAGATAGAAACAAAATGATAAATTAATATAAAAACTAATATCTGACGCTAAAAAGGGTATTTTCTTAACAATTTCATCAAAAGTTAAAATGTCGCGAATAAAGTTAACGCGCCGTTAAAAAATGTAATTCCCCGCTCTTCGAATACAATATCGTTGAATTTAAATTGCCCATATTCCCTGATCCCCGCAAAATTATTGTATATTTGCATCGTAAAACGACAAAGGCAACCGCGAATAAATTGTATTCGAAACGCGAGTAATATTTCTCCCTCGGAAAGTTGGAAAGTCCCGTCACCGAGTGAAATAAAACGAAGCGAAAATCCCGGTCGACGACTACGAGCTCCGGAGTATAAGCCGTTCGCGAAACAGAATTAGCAGAAATCCCGGTGCTTACCTTCATCCAGGAGCTGTTGGTGGGGTCGAGTCGGCCGTTGAGCGTGACGGTGTCGTCGACGTGGGGACTCAACGAGCCCGTGATGTTCATTACCGGGACGGCCAGGGTAGAACCGTCCCTTTTGCGCGTCGGGTCCAGTTCACGGGCGATGTTCAGATCCGTACGGCGCACGTAGCTGTCGATGAAGAGGGCGAGGTTCGTCGGGTTCACCCGGCGCTCGAAGTAGTTCTTGTACACCTGCACGAGGTCGTGATTTCTCTCCTCGGTGCCCTGCAATTCGAGGCAGCCGTCGATCATTTACGCCCGAGCATTTTCGATTTCCAAAAGGTGTTCTATCGTCCGGATAGACGATAAGTTATCGATCGGGTCGAATCGTCGAATCGTCGATTCGCGAGTAATAATTACGCTATCGAGAGTTTCGGCTGTTAATTTTAGGTTCCCGGTGGCTTCATCGGATATTCTAACGATTACGTACAGATATCACCGGTGTCTAAAGCTACGGCGTCTAAGGTCGCGATTTCTTATAAAAATTGTTTTGAAACACCGTCAATTTAAATGTACATTTGGTTCGTAATTTCAATTGTAATCTCCGATGAGTATCAGCGTTATTTTAATTTAAAACGTTTGCAACGTTCAATAATAAACTCGAGGGCGTATTTATCAGAGTAATAAAAAAACTTAGTATTTAGACTAAATATATTTAGTATCGGATGCTATTTTTAATAAGTTTTAATAAAAATAAATTCACAGTTATTTACACTCGAGAAGTAAGATATTTAACGAGTGATCGAACAATTTCAACGACTGTATTGGAGAGGATGTAATGTCGTTATTACTTGGAGAAATGGATCGATAGTATTAATATTCCATTGGTGATATCCTTCGAGAAGATATTGGTATTCGCATCTTGAAAATTATATCAGTTTTAAAAGCAGAAATTATTAATAAGGAAAATTTATATTCTAGCATTAGAAATAATCATGCGTTTGCAAGGAAGTCATTTTATGCAAAATCAATATACGCGTACGAGATATAATTTTTATTCGAAAATCTATGCTTCCTGATTAAAGTTTCGAAATAAAAGTTATTTATATCGAATTAAATTTTAAAAAATTAGGGATGGTATTTTATACGAGATTTTCACGTTCAGGATAATTATGGCGAATGTAATTAATTTTTTAAAATAATAATTATTTTTTGGTATTTAAGTACAGACACGTACGAAGTTAATTAAGTTTCGTTCAAAAGAACAACGTAGCTAATTATTGAAAACCGTATAAAATTATTTATTTTTGAATTTCAATGAAAAGTAGTAACGGCACTGTATTATAAAGTACAAAGAAACGTAGAGAAATTTCCACTTTTCACCCGTTTCAAATTTTTAAATATTTCCATATTTCTCCAGACGCAACGTTAGATATTTTCGAATCGGTTCTTCGTAATTACAAATAATTTGACCCGAGTAACTTTGATCATCGCACTCTCCTCGCTTTGAACGGCCGAGTTTCGTTATTATCCGGTATTACGAAATAAATAAAACCAGCTTCGAATAGATCGCATCATCTGTCGATCGAGTGCAACCGTCCGTGCACCGATATCGGGTACATACGCGTACACGTACCCAATTATCGTCAAGGAAAAAATGACAGCTAAGGGACGTATGCCCAATGGAATTGCCAGCTATCCGTTAATCCAATTTTCCGGAACTCGCGTGGAATTGCAGCGTTGGCAAGAGTCGATAATTCGCGCCAACTCCTCTGTAAATCCACTTGAATGATGAGCTTTCACGCGCGTTTCGCAACTCAGTCGAGCAAATTATCTTGCCGTTGCAAACGATAGGGACCCGTGTTATCTCTCCTTTTTCCTTCCCTGGTATTTGTGTACGTATATATTTATGTGTAAGCCTTCCTCCAAAGCCTTTATTTTCAGCGCGCACAAAGAATATCAATTAATTTCGGGATTCGTCCTCGACCCCTTTATTTCTATCGCTCTATTCGTTTATGCAGCCAAAGGCGAATAACGGATACGAAATTTAGACCGAGATTTTCTCCCTTCATTTTCTCTTCATCGCGAACTCTCAAGTTATTAATTGTAGAAACTTTCAAATTATTACCGTCCCATTTATATGTGACGCGCGTTATCGATCCAATCGCTCTACACCGATATTCGCGATTCGATCGATTCACCTACAAAACTACATTTCATAAAAATACGACGATGAAAATTCAATTTGAAAAAAATTAAAACACGTCATCGGTTACTTTTAGCTTCGGGATATTTAAGTTCCGCGCGAGTTTCTTTCGAAGTTGAGTTAAATATAAATGGATTGCTTGGATGCATCGAAAGATTTTAAGAAAGATCGTTTCTATCGATATCCGATACGTCCAATAAACGTCGAAGGAGACGTCGAAAGAGACGTGGAAAGAGACGTGGAAAGAGACGTGGAAAGAGACGTCGGAAGCCGCGGGAGCTTTGATAAATATAAAAAAGTCTCACCCTTCCGAAGTGATGCCACATGAGGTATTCGAGAACACCTTGGGTCATTCCTTGAGACCGCAGGTATCGGCAATTGAGTTTTTGATAACCCCATTCGATCCAACCGGCTTGCGTGGACACGCAATTGATAAGACAGAGAGCGTTGACCTTCTCGGGATGCGCCAGGGCGAATCGAGCGAGAATATTCGCGCCTGCCCCGACCCCGAACCCGATCATGGATCTCAGCCCGAAGTGACCCACGACGAACAGCAACTGCTCCGCCAGTTCTTCCATGCTCGGGTAAACGTAACTGCAAGTAAATTTTCCTTTGATGCCAACTTTCCAATGGATTATATTATTTTACTTTTTTCCGGCTAAACTATTCCTTGCTCTTTTTGCCTTATTTCTTTGCGTCGAGCAATTTTCGCTAAACCGTGCAATTACTTTATATTGCCGGTTTTTTTTATCTCGGCTGTTGAGAAGTATCGATTACTTTTCGTAACTGTACGACTATTTTTTTTATATTTTCGATACAAATGTTAGGTACGAATATATCGGATGTATTCGCTTCGTGCTGTCTTAAAACGATACTACAATTATATACATTTTAACGATAATGCAATGATTTATATAGTCTATACTGTGTTACACCGAAGCTCTTTTTATGTAGTAAAATAAAAATAAAAATTTTATTATAATTATTTAATTAGGATTGATAACTTTTACGATTTTTTTTAATTACCCGAATATCTCATTTGTTAATATATTTTCAACGTAAGCTAAGCTTACGATATAAATGTCATTTTTGTAAATCTTGATTATGAATTTTAGTATATTAAATAAATTATAATAAAAAATAAATGAAATATGTACACTCGAGATTTATTAGTTGAAATTAAATAGTAATAAATTTTTTTTAATTTAGCAAATAGAAAAAATATATACCTGATCGATTTCCTTGCAATAAATAAATTTTCATTAAATTTTATTGAATAATGTAACGTTTATTCGATTAAAAAGCTTTAAAAGGGCAAGGAATATTATTTCGCGCTATAGCAGAAATCATAAAAGTATTGGAGTCAATAAGTGAATTGGTAATCAATGCTAAAAGCTTTCGAGATCGTTAAAACTCTCACATTGAAGAAGTTCGTATAAAACATTGCATTTGACACATTGCAAGAAATATACATAGGCAAGGCATTTTTTAAATCACGCAATGTATAATGAGTTAGTCAAGGCTTATTGTAACGTGATTTTTAAGTGGGTGTGACTTTGGTAAGAAAGCGTATCAACGATTTAAAAAGTCCGCGCGTTAACAGAACTTGCATAAAAAGTTCTCTAGAGAATAGTCGAGTGCCTTCGGTAGAATATTGATAAAATAAAAATGTTTCATATTGCGAGTAAAGAAATTTAATTCATGACTAATAACTTATTAATAGGGATAAAATTTCATTGCAATGTGATTTTTTACGACGTTTTTTGTATAAACGTTATATTGAAAAATGTAAATATATAATTTTTTCAACGATATTTATGCTATGTACAATTACGTTTGAAAATGATACACGTAAGAAAAGTTTGTAATAATGCGTAAATAGTTTTGATAATGAAAAACCATCAATGTAATGTGTATACTATACTAGTAATAGTTTAAAAATAGTTACAATTATTATGAGATTGCATTATTGAATTGTATTATTTATTTAGTTTTTATATTGTTTTAATATATTCATTTTATACATAATATATTATAAAATAATATATCTTTTATAGAATTAATTATATCATGAATCGATGTAAAAAATGTTAATAAAATAAGATAATTAATATAATAATATACGATAAAAATGATAACATTATTGTATATTATTGAATTAAAGTTATAATAAATGTACATTTATAAATATAATATTATAAAAATATTATAATAATCATGCTTTAAATATTTTACGAAAATTTTCAAATTTCAATTAATTAAAACATTCTATTATTGCAAAAAACAATAAACTCTAAATTAAAAGCTGTTTCATTAAGTACAAAGAAACCTTAAATAAGTTGCAATTTCAAAGACAAAAAATAAATTAAATAAAAAAGGAGTCAATTAAATGTTCATGGTCTTTGATACTATAAAAAAAAATAAACGAAATCAACTAGCAGAAAATTTCAATCCGCTTGTGGAAGTGAAGAACACGTAATAATCGAAGGGGAAATATCCACTGGTAAAATATGTTCACTGGTCGTACATTTGCCAATATAAATGTTTACAATGGACTCGCGAGTCATCGCCGTCGCCGCCGTTAATTGGATTTTCGAATAGTGTATTTATTCGATCTTGAAGTGAAATTTTGTAACCTATGGTGTTGAAGGTGTACAAAAAACATTCTAGATATACGAACCGTTGATTGTTTCATTTAATTACATATATTTGCATTTATCATACATTTTTAGTACTGGTATTTAGTCAGCGATTTTTTTAACTATGTAAGGTTTACAATTATTACTTATAAGATTGTACAATATATGTAATAAATTGAAAACTAATTTTTGGTAGATGAAAGCTTAAGCAATCTTTATTTAATTTTGTTCCAAAAACCTTAACAGATGATGTATAAAATACACAAACTTATATATCATCTAATTATTAACTAATTTTTAATTGTCTTCCTTTTCTTAGTCTTATTTTACTCTAGATATTGTCTAAAACACTTTACTTCAAATATTCTACGTTTGATTTTTATGTTTTATAAGCGTTTACGTTTTGTAATTTATCGAATCTCATAATTTGATTTACACAATCTTTTATAAAATTATTTATCACTGATTTGTAAATTATAGTTTTTAACTTATTGATTAATAAAACATAATTCAATTTTTTTTTACAGATTATTAATATCACCTATAAAATTCAATCTATCATGAATTAATATTTATATACCTATAAAACAAATCTTTTTTCAAACTTACATTTTTAATTTTGGATACAACCAATATGAAAATAAATTTAGATTATTTTAATGCAATTAATAAACAAATTAATTACAAATGTTTTAATTCGTTCCATAATATTTTATAATAATATTATTTTTAATAAATTATCAATAATTAATTTATAAAACTATAAATAGTTGATCAAAAAATATTAATTAATTAATTTGACAAAATATTTGGATAATTTTATTAGCAAAAAAAGATGAAATTGGCACGCGATTCAAAGAATGGTAGAGGTTAGCATGCAAATCTGCAATGCAGTTGCATGCATTCATTAAGTTGTTCGGTAGAAGAAAAATTCGCGTTACAATTATTTTAAAATTTTAGGATTTAATTACAATAAATAATTACAATAATCTATCGTTCGATTCGCTATCTGTTTATGGGATTTTATTACGCACGCCAAAAAATAAATGTCACGTAGTAAAGTTTTGATTGGACGTGAGAAAAAAATGGGAATTGAAAAATTTATCGATATTTACTTCAAATAAATTCAATTAACTGCAAAAAATTACAAAAATAGCTCGAGAGAAAAATTTTAAAATATATTTCAATTAAGCTGATGGTAATAAAATAAGGGAAACTTGATAAAGAGAAAAAGTTTTTTCATAAATTTGTCATTCTAAATTTACTCGACTAAAATCAGCAGAGTTAAATGTTTATAAAATTTAATAAACACAGTCAGAAAAAATAATATTACCATATGAAACTATTTATTTATGAATGAACATTGGTTTATTAAAATGATATCCAGTACTTTTTACCATTGCCAGATTACCTTATTTTTTAGTAAAATATCACATTTCATTATAATTAAAAAATTTGCCAGGCGACGAAACAAAAGTCAAATAATAACATCTCTTTGTTTACTAAAGATGTCATTAATGGTAATCTCGTCCTGAACACGTAAACCACATTGTAGCATTATCGTAACGCGTCATACCACGTCACGTCAATCGTAAATTTCAACGCTCGGTAATTGAATACGCAGTATATGTAATCGATCCACAACAAGTATGTACATACATTTACGAGCAGCTCTCGCACTACTCGCAATTAAAATGATCTTGTTAATACGTTAGTAGTAGCATTTACTGTAAAAGGATTAAAAAAATCAAACAAAGTTCTTAGGGTTGTAATTCCTGTCCAAGAATATGGAAATAATTTTTTTTAATATTACGGAAATTAAGAATAACGTTACAATAACATTTCCCCCATTTTTCGCTAAAAGTTATAAGAAATAATTTAATCTTCAGCAATTGCTATTAATTTGATAAATATGTGTGTAAATGTATCGAAAAAGATTATCGATGTCTTCATTTTTATATTTCTATCCACTTGTTGGTATGGCGTCGTCTAATAAAGAATAACTTTTCCGATGATTTATTAAGCGGTACATAATTTACTCTCTCGTATAGCTTTTTAACGTTTATTATACGGACGTTAATATAAAAATAATAATATATAAAAATTGTGCGGAAAAAGTAGTTTGAAAAATTTTCTATGTAAATTATAACGTGGTCCATTTTTACTCCGTCAGATTGCGTTATATTTTAATACGTAAGAAATAAGTTATAGAAAAATATCATCGACAAGCTTGAATCTCGGTGAAGAGTAAATGTAAACAATAAAACTTACTCCTCGGCTAATGTTGAAGCGCCCTCCTCTTGACCTGGAGCATTCACGTGATAGACGCAGAAGTTTTCTAGGAGAACTCGCATATCGATGTAGTTGAAGAATCCCTGGAAGCTCGAGATATCTACAAAAATAACAGTTTAAGTATTAATATGTTCCAAAGTATATGCCTAGGTTGCATTGGAGCTCGTTAAGGCTTCATTTTTTTACTCGTGCGATGAATATACAACTCGTAAGTTATTATATTGTAGCAAATAAATTGGCTTTGAATTTAATAATTGACACGGATTATTCGAAATATCATAGCTAAGATATTTTTATTATAATAAATAAGTTATTATTTTGATTAAAAAAGGATCTCTTGCGATTCGATAAAATTACCGAAGATTATGCGATAAGGAACAAATTTCAAATAAATAAGAACAAAAACAGTTTTTTATTTAGAATTTGATAATATTTGTATTTAATGAAAATAAGAAATTTACTTAAGAGTATCGATACGTTGTGTACGTATACGTATAAAAACTATTTAATTGATTATAATTAAATTATGTACTACTTTAATTTTAATTTATAATTATATACTTGTCAATTTATTTAAAAAATACGTACTTTTTATAATTAGTCATTTGGAATTTTTTAAGAGAAGTAGTCTCATATAAATCAATATTTATTGCAACGGAATTTTAAAAAAAAATGAAAAAATGGAGGGAAAATAATTTATGACATTTTTTATAAATAAGGTTTCAACTTAAAAACTCATAATTTTATATATAACTTTTTGTCTTCTAAAGGTAATAAAAAATTTGGATTGGTTTCAAGTTTTTGTCATATTTAATTATTATATTTAACTTAAATGTAACAAAATTCTTTATCGATTTCTTTATCTCAGATTTGATGTGATGAATATTTTAATGTGACCGGTAAGCTAATATAAAAATAAAAATGTAAATTAATTCGAATTTTACACTTATTTTATAAGTATTTATCGAGAACCATAAAATTTTACAAGGTAACGTGAAAAATTAGTTTGAGAGGTGTAGACTAGAATATTGGATATAAAATAACAATGTAAAAGAAAATTTCAATCACAAATTTCCTGAAATTTATGAGAATCGTGATAACTTTTTATCTTAATGACGGTAAAATTTTATATAATAATCCTTTAATAAAAACATCATTTTTCATAATTTTACGAAAAGAAATTTATTATTTACGAATCACGTATTAACAAAATTCAACGAAAACCTCTTAGAAGTTTTTTACATTGGCATAGATCCAAGAACGTTTGAAAAGTGCATTAGATATAGAAAAAGAAAGAGTGGAAATTCTTTGTGCATACAAAAACAAAAGTTTAATATTATAGTAATTAGATATCAAATAAAGTATTTAGTTGTTTTACTTTTTACATGAATAGATATACGTTGTATAAAGATAAATTAAAATTCTCATTTCTAAATTTATATATATATTTTTTCAAATAGAATACACGTACAATTCTAATATTGAAGAAATGGATTTTAAAGGTAGTAAGAATTTGATGAATAAAACATGTCAATTTATCAATCCTTTTATATATTGTTATTTATATTAAAATCTATTTTAAAGAAAATAATTCCTTTTAAAACAATATTAATACTTTTAAGATGTTCTATATCGTTTTCGGTCAAGTATTTGTGCTAATGCAATCAAGTAAGTGTTACATAAATATTAATCATTTATAATACTATTTTCATACACTTAGTCAATTGTTTTTTAAAATTGAAACTATTAATCTAATTAAATGTAATAAGAATTTTTCTTTTAAATTACAATTAAACGGAAGATTTTTTTCTAACGTACTTATCGTATACTATGTACCGATTAAAAGTTGATTACATTAACTGCGCAATAAATTTTCATTCTTCCGCATATCCGTAAATTTTTTAGCAAGTTTTTCGTAAATTTTCCATTTTAATTATAAGATATGCGTTCGAGTAATCTCGTATACACGAAAGTTATTATAAATCTTATAATTGAAATATATATCGTAAAATTCGTATTTCACGAATCGTTTTTAAAACTATGTATCCTTTGATAAATGTATCTATCAATCTCTATTGTTATTACTATTATTATTGCGTTATCTTGGATTGCGAAGATAACCAATTACGCACTCGACCTGTTCTCCACGCGGAGGCCTTTCCACCAAAATTACAATACTTACAGTTAAGGCCCAGATCGTGATACGTAAGGATTGCAGGCTTGGCTCGATTTCCCTGGACGGCAACGAGCAACGAGCCTTTATCGGTTTCCACGCGTTCCTCGCGCACCGATCCGTCGTCTCTCGTCAGATACCTTAACGCCGGAAACTGTAACTGGATGTTCTTCAATTCGATGTCATCCATACTGTCCGACGGCATCGCGCTGTTTCAAGCAAAAATTTTTCTATTAGATTCACGTGAGCTGGTTTCTGTCGAGAGTTGGGCTTTCGGGATGTTTTGCGTCGTTCGAGTTCGTCCTTACTTTGTTCAGTCGTATGTTTCGTTAATGTACGTCGATTGTTTTGGCCTTGTAAATTGTAAATTGGAAATGTGAGTAAAATTAAAACTATACTTTATTTAAATTATAGATGATTTCAAATAAATTGATTCATTTGAAAATTAATAAAAGATTCTAAATAAAGATATATTTCAAATGTGATTTTCTTTCTACTATTTTTACTCGAAATATTTTTACGTATATACGAATTGGGAAATTTTATAAATTATTTATGAATGTAATAAACTTATATTACAATAAAATAGCAGTGTATTAAAACATTGCTTTTAGATTTTAAATTTCCCGATAATTCAAAATATTAGTATTTTTTACTGATTTGTAAATTTTATGCTTTAACGAAACCTATTGCTTAATAAATAATATATTTTTAAATAAAGTCCACAATTTTTTAGAACCAAAACTTTTTACATTAAATCGCAAACTTTTTTACGTATCCTAAGGTAAACTATTTAAACATGGACTTTTAAATTGGTTTTATGAAAATAGCTGGAAAAACTAATTGGTAAGTCTTTGTAAATTTTTTCAAAGATAATTTCTGCTATAACTTCTACCATAATAATATCAAGTATATTATCTTTTTATTTTTTTTAACTTAAGTGCTTAATTTTTGGTTCAATTTAGTAGAAAATACATTACGATAAGTTTTCACCTAAATTGGAAATATATTTTGAAGCATTACAAATTTTATTGCGTTTGAATCACATTTTAAAAAATGTATAAATCAGTATTTATTATAAGTTTACAGTCAAATATAATTTATTTCGTAATAAAATATTTTATAAGTGGTAATTATTTAAAATAAATATTTTTTTAATAATTAACATATATACTTTAAAAACTTCGAAAACTGTTATATGAAAAAAAAAATAACGAAATGTTCATTACCCAAATGAAACATTCGAGGAAATTTATGTATTAAAAATATTATGTATAAGACTGTCAATATTTTATAAATTAAATGTTTCGTTACAAATATTTACAAGATAATTGAAATAATAAGCAGTTCTGAGTTAATTTTTTGTAACAAACTTTTAAATTAAATTTTCAGGTAATGTTTAAAAAAAATCTTTTTTATAACGAAACTTTTCCAATCATACTGATTTAATTAAAAAAAACGAATTTGTTTATAATATTTAGAGCAAAAATATTTTTTGTACGTACGAAAAGACAAAGAGCTTGTTAAAGTCATGGTTGCACAGATATAAATCTCACGATCGATATTCAGGTAGCACGCAACCAATATTGAAGATATAAATTATTTTTAGGTGACTTTTAATGACTCCAAGTCAACAACGTTAGTATTTACAGATGTATACAGCTATTTTTGTATTTTATTAAAATCATTTAAAGAAGATTAATTTATTATCAAATTTCAATTCGAATAATTTGAAAGTACAATTTGAGACGTTAAGAATACAAAGATAAAGAAATTATATGTTGTATATCGTAATTTACGAGTATTACAATGATAAAAAGAAGAAAAGCTAAAATCGTTGCTAAAATTATAGAAAATTTCAAACTGAAATCTTTTAACATGGAATTCTTCGATATAAAAATTTAAATTATTATAATAAGTTTAATATCATGTGAATTAAACGTATTTAGATATCATTTAATTATTATTTAAGTTTTTCGTATACCGTAAATAATATATTTTTCCCGCTTATCAAGGATCCTATTATGATTTAAGTAAGGTCAAATTTTCTTTATCATTCATAATGAACGATTCACGGTCGAGGTACTTTATGAAAGTAATTTGCAATTTAAAATAATTTATATTCTTCATTTTTTGCTCTAATTTATATATCCAATAAATAACATAGAATAAGAAAGTATTAAATAATAATTTAAATTTGAATTTAAAAGAAATTAGAATATAGACTGAAAGATTTTTGAAAATATTTGTATTCACGATATTATTTTTGCTAATTATTTTACAATTACAACGGTACACATAAAGATTTTAATCAATCTAAATTATTTATTTACTTAAAAGCATGGCTAAAAATATTTTCAAAATTTTACATATTCATTCTCATTACTTTCTCATGTGGATTTTTGTTCATTACGATAATTAGTTTTCTTACGCAATGTTTTTTCAATTATTATAAGAAAAAAAATTATTATAAAAAATATAAAATTATTACAATAGATAATTAACGCTTGTATTAAAAAGATATTTAAGTACGTTGAATATATTTTCTTTTAATATCTATTATTCATTAAACAAATGTAAAAAGTGTAATTTAAAAGTTACATATAATCACGTTTTTCAGAATTAATAAGATTTATCATAATTTCAAAATAATTTTTTGAAAGAAGACAGTTAATTTTAAAGTAAAAATTGTTGCAAAATTTTTAATCATTTAATAATATTCTCATTTCAATTGTTAAAATCAACTGAGAATTCTTACGCTATGAATGTGAAATTCATTAATAACAGTGCTTTATTATTTTAAACGTAGATTCAATTCCTTTTTGACGTAGAAAGATAATAGAAAGAATTACTTTTTAAACGATGAAAAATCCATGTTTCGAAACGATACGTGATAAATGAGAGTATTGAAGAAAATAATTCTTTGGGATAAAAAGATCAATTTGGATCAGAAAAATGGAATATTTAAAAAAGTAAAATTATACTTTATTTAAATCGAGCTTCGTACAATTCGCACAATTCGGACAATTCGCACATCGACGATGAAACGATTTGGCTATATAAATCTCTTTTTCTGCTCTGCCTTCCTTTCTCATCTGTATCTTAATACGTTTGGTAAACTAGATCGTTTAGTTTGGGTACGAGCGGGAATCGGAGTTGGACGTCAACAATGTGTAATCCTACAATGTGCCGTCGAGGTGGAACGTCGAGGTGGAACGTCGAGGTGGAACGAGATGAGATTATTGATTCCAGTGGCGTTTCAATCATAATACGCAGTCTCCCAATCATCGTAGTAAACTAGTCAGCGAATTTGATTGTTTCGTGCAGGGACAACACGCGGCTAAAAACTTTGCTCTCGTCGGGGAGGGAAACAAGTTCAACGAACTTCGTGCAACAAAACTTTCACGCGATGGAAAGAAACGTACTCGTAAAACTGCTGCTTCACTCGATTCGACTCGAAATATCGAGCCGCGGGAAGAAATCCTCGAGAGTTTATAGCCCTTTACTATCGATGGATAGTCGATTTCGTATGTACAGTTGGAATTTCGAAGATTTATAGAGTAGTTGGATAACACACAAACGGTCGATCGAGGACAAATCGATCATGTTTATGAAGAGCTTGCATCGATCGACTACATACGAACAAATAAAGGAAGCGATGGATACATTCGAATTTACGTTTATTGCTATTATTGTAAAATAAAAAATGAACGGTTTAGTATCCATCAGAGGCTAATTTATGTATTATTTATTTGAACGGGGACGAGCATCGCATTTTAATTTCCCCCTTCGGTTTCTCAAATAAATTTTACGACCTACCGTAATATTTATTATTATTTTTAATATAAATACATATTTTAATATCAAAATAGATTATATTTTGGATTAATAATCTATATTGCGTTCGTAAAAGAAAGATTCGTTTCAAATAAACATATATCATTATACAAACATTTGAATTTAATATTAAAATCGAATGTCTTTACAGAAAGCACAAATATTTACTATGCAGGAAAGTCGGTGTAGTTTTATTTATTTTGAAATATTTAGTTTTATAAGTTGTACGTATTTGATTTAATTCATAATTTTTTTCTCTTTACGTATTTTCTATTTCATATAAATACATATATAAAGTCGTAAAGAAAATAATTTATCAATATTCATTTTAATTCTTTAAAGTTTATTTACAATAGTCTAGAATATTTCATCATTTTATAATTATACTGTAGTAGAATCGATCGAGAAAAGTGAATTTTTATAGTTTTATTTATAATAAAAAGTTTTTTATCGTATAATATCGTTCGATATCGTTAAATTAAAAAAAAAACATCAATTTTATACCGGTTTAGAAAAAGAACGAAGTATTTTTCTCAACAATGTAAAACTTATCTCACGTGAGTTTTCTTACTTTAAACGCAACATTAAAAAAAGTCGATACGATACCAATAGCCGCGAATGTTTTAAAACGCTCGTTTTCCTTTTGAATTTGGAATTTTTCATTTTCATTTCGCTCGAAATAGAATAGCGCCGTACGTTCTACAAGTTACCCTCAAGGATAAAAACCAAGAAAAATTACACTCCGCCAGGAATATAAGAAATAGGAAGCGAGCGGCAAACCGAGTTTCCGATATCAATACTCGTGCGTAAAGTTTTCCAGCTTAATGAAATTCCTTATTGCGCGGCTCTCGGGGAAAAATCCGAGCGACGTCGCGCAAAAGGAAAAAGCCTGTGAAAGCTCGGACGACATCCTCGATAATACACTTCCGACGGTAAAAAATTATCGGACGATCGAGAGTCGTTGGAACCGCGTCGAGCGTTGATAGAGGTAAACTCGTGGAACGGAAACGCGGATGTCCCGGAAGCCCTCACGGATGCCTACACACGGAAGCCTACACACGGATGCCTACACACGGATGCCTACACACGGATGCCTACACACGGATCAAGACGCGACGCGTGCACTTATTCGCAGGTCGGGCTTGTGTCGCTGGTTGGAGTTTTCGCGGCCGCTCGTCGGCCCATCGATCGGTTGAAGCCACGCCCCGTCGAGGCGAGACCAGACGGAGCCTGCGATCACACGGGGAGAGAATGCACCAGCTTTTTTCCCCCCATGACCCAGACTGCTTTTTCGGGAGGGTGGATGAGCGGGAGACGGAACCTGCATGCAACGTTTCTCTTTCCGTGCGACTTTTCGGGCGTAGTTGAGAGGAAAATCCGGTGCGACGTCTTATTTCAGACTGCATTTTTTTTTTTGTTCGAGTGTTTTGTTGTTTCGCGTTTGTCTCCTTTCGCATTTTGAATTCAAGGACGTGTATGGTTGGACGAGAGACTGGTTTTGCGTTGAACGATGTTGTTGGACAAGCGAAGGTCGATAAGGTAAATCTTGGCGAGATCGAAGGTATTTTGATAGAGACGAGATTTGACACCTCGGCGACGATACGCGTCGAAAATTTATCCGTTTATCTTCGCCGAATGCGATTCGAGGTGTATTGTATGAAAAATGTGGGTACAAATTTGCGTTTTTTATAAGTATTTTGAGATGTATTTTGAGGTGTATTTTGAGGTGTATTTTACGAATGTAGCACGAGTTATCGAATAATAGAATTATTTTACCATAACTGAATAATTTTTTTATATATCCGATACATTGATTTAAGAAAATATCTATACGTATCGGATCATTTTAATTGAAAAATTTCAATTTGTAAGAATCTGCGAATGTTCTCTTTTAAAATTTTCCATATCTATAATAACCAACTTCTAATTTTTGATAACTAGTATTTTTTCATAATTACCTTTTCTCAAAAAGAAAATATTGTTTTGTAATTGAAAATTAAATTTATAAAATACAGCAGGATTTATATTTCTGTATCATGATTAAATATTAAATACCCATTGTACTTGTAGATATTTGATATTTATTCGACGTATCGATTAAAAATTTTGCATGTTTATGACGTTTTACAGATATAAAATTCATAGTAAAATTTCCACGTACAAAGTAGATAATTATAAATATACAAAGATTATATTTTTCTTTTTTAAATAATATTGTTATTCAATTTCAATATAATTTGTATTCGACGAATTTTTTAAATATAAAAGTATAAAATATAAAATAAAATACAGATTTTATTTTTAAAAAATAAATAATCAATTTCTTTATAAATAATGAATTCTTAAATTCTATGAATATTTTATATGTTCCATTATAACTTATTTACATAAAAATTTTTAAGAAAAATTCTATATACCCGTATTTAAACGTTTATTATTCATTTTTATATTTCAAATTATTTTTTTGATTGACACTATCGAATTTTAAAAAAAGTTAGTCGTCGTTTCAGGTATCGATGCTTTTATTTCGCTCATGATGTTTCGTACGATATATCGTTTTGTGTATATATGTTTTTTCCTCTAGGGATCCGAGTAGTGACCTAATTAACGACTTGTTAGAAACGACGAAGGCTACTCTACTAAAAGTCAAACCTTATATTAATGATATTCATATTATTCGTGACATTATAAACCTATATTTCATGCGTTAAAAATATTAGCGGTTTCTTTTATTATTTTTTCATATTTTTCATGTGAATATGTATTTGATTCGCTCTTCGTATTTTTTGCGAATGATTTGATTTTAAAATATATATAACTATTAAAATACTTTATTTTTAAATTGAAAAACAAATAACTCTCAATGTGATATAAATTTGTTATTAAAAGTGAACGTACAAATTTTAAATTTATGTAATTAATTTTTTATTTTAAGAGTACACAAATACAATCTGAATAAAAATACTTGACTTTACAATGCAACTTTTTTCGTTTCCAGAAATACAGAATAATTATACCCAATATTATCGTGTTCTACATAAGTTATTCCATTTGTTCTTTTGAACTTGCAGAAAAACATAAAATACTCTTTTATGCGATGAAAATAATAAAATTAAAGAAAGAACGAAACGAAATAAAAGCAACGGTTAATCTGCGACTAACTCGTGTCGTGAGGTCCATTGTCGACAATCGATTTATCAGGAGAATCGCTCGATTCAATCCTACGCTCAAAGTTCTTCGGTTTTCGATCAACGTTGATTATAATGCAGTTTAAGTGTTCAACTACGGACTCGTTTCTCTACGTATAAGTATCAGATTGTTCCGACGTATGGATGATCGTCTTGTTATTGTTAAGCGAGGGAAGTTGTTTGCATGGTAATGAATTTTTTCCAACATTTTGCATTCGATTTTTAAAAGCTGGAACATCAGCAATTTTTCAAAAGTACTTTCGTGACTTTACATTTTATGCTAAAGTAACGTAAATTCGGTTTTACTTTACGTTAGAAATTCATTGTGAATTCAATTTTTTTTTTCACGTTTACATTTCGATTACGTTGTATTATCTATTAAAATCAATGTACGACCTTTTGGTATATTTTACGATCAAATATTGAAAAATAACGCGTAAAATAATATTATCGAATAACGTATTGTTGTACGAAATAAGGTTTTTGTAAAATAAAATAACAATCAATAATTGTACATTTACTATGTAATTTAAAATATTATTTTTATAAAATGATATTTCATTCTTTATTTGATAAGATATTGTATTTAAAGGTATTATCCGGTATTATTTATTTTAATAATACTGTTATAGTATACGCGAATAATAAAAATGATATGAAAGTATCGAGTATCGAATTATAGATTTTAGCGTTAAAAAATATTTTGCAGGATATTATCCCACATTTTTACTAAATATTACAGATCGTTGAAAACATTTGACAGATAATACAATAAATAATTAATTTCAGATATTATTTTTGAATAAAGGAAATTTTAATCCATTTTGATAAAATAAATGAACGGTAAATCAAAACATTGTTTTATATTTAATAGTATATTTATTGTATAAGCATGTTATATTTGTAAAACAAGATTATTATATGCTATAATATAATGTTAAATAATCTAAGTAAATCTTCAGCTTGTAAAAAACAGTTTGAAAGTTGTTCTGGAAAAGTGATAGCACCCGTTCAATCTTTGAAAAGAAGAAATAGATGCGTGTTTGCATCGTTCACAAAGTAATGAGTTAATTGGATGATGAGTCGTTCGAAGATAACCGAGTTACATATATCATTGTTATATAGGTCGGATTAAGTCCTATGAATCCATGTTGTCACGTCTGAAGGTCATTCGTTATCGATCAATCACTTTGCTCGTCACTTTTTATGTAATCAATTATAAAGTTTTGGTTAATTTTATTAATTAAATTAAATTAGTATTTTTCATTGAAAAAATATAATTGTAACATTGATATGATAATTTCGACTTATATACAAGGTATACATAAAAAATATGTTCCACTTTTTTAATTTTAAGAAATATTTTTTATACATAAAACAGTTTAAGTATATATTTTAAAAACAATAGTATTCGAACTCATTGTTTAAAATCGAGAGAAAATTTGTTTTACAACAATTTTTACCAACGTTACAAAAATATCGCATGATTAAAATTTAAACGCGTAACCAAATTCATTTATATATTTTTAACAGATGCTAAAATATATCGATAAAATATATTAGATCGATTCCCCGAAAAAAATATTTTACAGTTACAAAAAACGAGTTTGTTAATTCGATATACCGTGTAAGTATTTTTTAATATTCCATATTATAAATAAAAACGTAATATATTCATTACATCTTTGTAAGGAAGTGGCGAGTAATTTCGTAAACGATAGTAGACTACAAAGATTTTTATAACATTTAATTTAAATTCAAAGTTAGTATCGGTAAAGTATAAAATCTGTCGGCAATTCGCTCACTTTTAATCTTCTTTTAAAAGAAGCTTTATTATAATTATAATGTTTTTTAGCAAAGTAGGGCAATAAATTTCTATAGCGAATTAAAGAAATGTCAATAATCTCAAAGTACGTTCTAAATTTTAAGAAATACTTTAACAAGATATTTTGATGCGATAATAATAATAATAGATAATTCAATTTCATTCCAAGTTTCAATCTATGATAAATGTAATGAAAATTTATAGTTTTGATCTTAACGTAGATCGTCTATTCATCTATTTCTTGAACTAAGAGTTACGATGTCTACTTACAATTTAAAGTTCTGATTAAAGAGGCTAGGTTGAAAAAAGAATCGGAATTTTAAGAAAATGATCGATACAACAATTAAAATAAATAGAGGTATTTTTGCAACCAACTTTTTAACATCGATCAAAGCCGACGGTCGAAGTCAAATTCCAAAGCGATGTATAAAAAATAGCGATCGTATCACCATCTAATTAAAAAATGTACCTTTAAAGGGGCAATTTAGTTATAAGTCATTCGATGCGAACCTCACCTCGATTCCCGATGCACGAAACGAAGACTCGAAAATTCTCGTTTCGGTCAAGCAAAAATTGCAAGGCCATAATCGCGCGGGGCAAGGACGTAAAAAAATTGAACCGCAAAGTCGCCACTGATCTCAGCGAGCCAAAAACAGGCACGAGCTTAAAAACGATGAAAAAGCTGCCGCGATTTCGTAACTCTTGCATGCGTTAACGCGACATCGCGATAACCCAGTTTCGGACCCAGTTTTCTCGTAGGCCCACACTACAAAGTCCACCAGACGAGCCTCTTTCGATGTTCCTTCGCACGCGATCTGCGATTCCCTCCCACGTTCTCCTACTCGGCGAATCAAACGTCCGCGAGCGACTCGACACAGACCAAAGCGACCCACCAAAGCGACCCACCAAAGCGACCCCATCAATTGATTTACGGAATCGGGCAGGCCGTAAACGTTTCCGAGTAGACGTTATTTTTTGCACGGGAGCGGTTTATGACTCGCCTGACGCAGTTGATAAAAATTGTGTTTTGCGTTAAGTGCTTTGTGGAAATGGCGTTTACCGTAATATTTTTCGTATCTACTTCAGCGGTACTTTATATGCTTTCATTTGTGCTCAACAGCACTTTCAATGCTGTATCAAACTTTAAGAATGAATGGGCCAATTTTTAATAACACTGTTTTTAAATTGATATTGCGATGGTGTGTCGAAGGATTTTTTAATGATAACGTTTCCTTTATATCGATTCTGTATGGAGCGAATACAGTTGACAGATTATCGCGTATAATACCAATTTTTTTATTTCAATTTCGTACGAGCGATCGACGCTTATTTTATTACGATCGCTTGGATTATTTTATTAAACTTACTTAAATTAAACAACGTTACAAGTAATAGAATCTTTCGCGTTTAAAATTATTTTTTGCGAATATTAAAGTTTTTATAAAATTATCGGTCTACCAAAATTTACGTATAGAAATTAAATTTTTTAATTTACGAAGTCTTGCAAATTTTATAACTGATTAAGGAATTATGCAAAAGTTTAATAAAATATTCTTATCAAAATGAAATTACTACACGCGGTTCGCACAAGTTTTAAAAGTAAGAGTAAATGGAAAATTACAAGCGGTTTTATAAATTAATTAATTAAGTAATGTCCTACTTATATTTTTAAATTTTCCTTTTTACGATAATGCATCTAAAATATACAGTCATATATTACTTTATTCTTTATTTTAATTAACGTAAGAAACATACTTATTTAATATTCATTAATTTTTACTGCGTAGATACGCTTTGAAAATTAATTTATTATTTAAAAATTATCTGATATATACGACATAATAGAAATTTAACGTTAAAATACATATTTTATTAGTCGTTAATTTATAAATAGAAATAATGAAAAAATATCAAGATATTTCCATTTTTCGATATAATTATTTAATGCAGAGAAAAGTTACATATTTTTTCAAATTCATCGTAAATAACCTAATTCAAATTTTATATTAATCACACGAACGACTATTTTACCATAATGTATAATTTATCGTTACTTTTACGTTTTTTATTTCGTTAAATATGAAGCGAAAAAATGAAACTTTAAAATATTTAATTTATTTGATTAATTCCTAATCTAAATTATTTAGTATGAAAATAATTAAACGTCGTATAACGAAATTTAAATTACAGCGATAATATTATAATAATCAATGACGAGAATACGAACAATTTTATGAAATATTTTATACGAAATAGAAAATACATTAACGAATATAAAGGACGTATTAAAAAAAATGTTACAATGTAAGATCGTTTGCAATTTCGTTTGTTTTACATTAAACTACGATACTTACTATTGTATTTTTTATAAAAACAAAAGGAACACGTAAAATAAATAACACTTTAATACACTTTGTCATGCTCAGGATAGAAAGTAAATCATTGCACGTACATTCCGTCAAAAAAAGTTTTCTTTTCCTTTTCATTTTTCTAGTCCTTTGATGTGGCACATAACTACTCTATATAATTCCACAGAAAAAAGTATTCGAGTTTTATGGTTTCACCAAAATTGAATATAATTGTGGTTGCTAATTTTAAATTAGCGTTGTGTAAGTCGTATAACGTGAACTTAAGTTAGGTGTTTCAAATTATGGTCAACTTATGAATTAGTTTAGTACACTTTCTCTTTATCCAAAACTCTATTTAGGACATTTTAGGGTGTACTAATTATAGATACAAATACAAACCAGTTATATTTAGTTCAACTTTTATACTCTATAAACCTCAATATAATATGATAATTATAAAATAAATTGTCTGGAGTAAACTATCTATTGTTTAATTTGTATTGTTTATAAATTTTATAAGTAGAATTCTAATGATTCGCTTATTTATAATTAAAAAAATGTATAATAATGTAGGTCAAACTAATCTAGTAAACAATATTATATATGTTACAAATATTATCCTTTAAAAATGATTTAAAATGTATTTTGTAAATAAAAAAATATTTCAAAGTATTTAATCAAAAAAAATATCAACAATTTTTATTTAAAAATTATATCTTCGCGATAGGATACATTATACAAATGAAAATAGTCTTTCATCGTTTAAACAATTTAGAAATTAGGGTTCACAATAAAATCTTATATAAATACTGTAAAAAATTATTATTCTTCGTAGCAAACGAACATTAAAGAAGAATGAAAATATTTTCGACACGGAATGTATAATTTCGAATATGATCAAAATGAATTAAGTTACATTCACACGTGCCTCCCTACCGAAAACGTAAGCAAAATAGATTCACTCCGTTATTCTTAGGTTCGTTGAGTATGCCAATGAAAACTAGAACACTCGTAGCGTTGAGATGGATTTGTACAGAGAATCAACAATTTCGTGGCCTCTTATCAGTGGTATTTCGGAACTCTAGGAGGTCTCGGTTTTTGGTTCCCAATCGGAAATAATTTATAATTCAGGTAATAAATCGATGAATTTGAAATGGTTAGAACTCATTTTCTAAGTATTAAACAGTTTTAAACGATACGTCATAATCAGAAACGAGAAATTAGATCATACAGAAATACCGTAGGTATGAGTCGAAAAATCACGTTTTAAACAATACATTTAATTTCATTTATACGAATCATTATCAACTAATAAAAAATGACAATCAAACTTATATATTTCCAAAATAATGTACAATAAAATATTATTCCCGTTGCATTAAACTTTTATTATTCGTAAGGAGGATTAAACCGAGTTTTTAAGCTTTAAAAAATTATCAGTGTCACTGAAAATACTCTTTAATTTGGTTTACGTTCGATAATATAAAGGATGTTAACTCGGTCGTAAAGCATTGTGCCATCATAAATAACGTAGTTTCGACTTACCTTAGAAGTTGGTAGAGTTATCCGCTAATTAGTACAGAATATTCTTTGCAATAACGTATTATAGTAGTAGTTAGCAAGAAACTATTAAACTCTGAAATTTATTCCGCGCAAAAATACTACATAAGTTACGTACGTATTTCCCTAAACACGGATATTACTTACTACCACTTCTTTCTATTCCTCCGACATCATAAATTCTTTACGTTTTATCGCTAATAACGTTTGCAATTATTATTTATACTCGGATGAATTTTATCGTAGAAATATTTAATAAGCGAATCGAAATCGATATTCAAAATTCCCCAAGGACCGAAGTACGACGACTCGGCAATTTACTCGCTAATAACAATAAACTGCATCCGAACGAACTTCGTTCCAGTGCGATCCAACTTCTCGCAACCGGCATTTTACGAATACATTATTCGGGTCGATCATCGTTACAATTAAAAATAGATTAATCAACGTTCCCTCGGAGTTGAACGACCCCGTCTCGCTACGATAAAACTTTTTCTCAACTGCAATCGCTCTCGAATCGGCTTCCTTCGTAAAACGCGCGTCGCTCGTAAAGACTCGGAGGAGAGTCTTGGACCCCGAGACGATATCGAGGCTGCGGTGATATTTGGCCACGTGCCGCGGGCAAACTTATATATACGGTATACCGACAATACCGTAACCTCGCGACTGGTGTTCCCGCGGTGCGGTAATCGTCGCGATCTCGAAAAATAGCGACCCTTCCGGTGGTTAAGAAGACGTTTACGCCCGGGATTACGCTTCGTTGACTTTTGGCACGCGCTTGGAATGTGCGAGCTTTTTACTTTACGACGGAAGTAAACGATGGATCGTGCCTGCGAATTTCTTCGCCGAACCTCGGCTTTTCATATTTTTGCATGGAGAGCAAATTACTCTCGAGATAAAAAGCTGCACTTGGAGATCCTCGAGATGTCCAACATTTTAGACAACTGTTAACATATATACAAGCATTTCTATTATTTTATCTTCGCTTTTAAGCATCCAAGTTTCGATTTTTCTCTAATTATCTCTAACGAGAAAACTTTTTTGTTTGTTACGAACGTCGCGATTGTTTTGCACAAAAAATAAAACTTTATCCTTTCTTAAAATCGTTTTCAAATTACACAGCCAACCTCGCCATCTAATATCCGCGATTCGAGTACAGACGGCGATGAAAATTCAACCACCCATCAACTTTTTTTCTTTTATTATTTAAAATAGAGGGAAAATAGAAGCGCACACCGTTAAGAAAAAGCCTCGACGAAAGCATCCGGTCGTAAAAGCACAGAAACTCCGTATCCGCGACTCAGCCAATGACTTTTTCTCGAAGGAGACGCATTTTCTCTCTTTCCGTCTTACGATTTTCCTTTCATTCGCGATTCGGATGGACGATAAGTCCGTCGTCGTCGTCGTCGTCGTCGTCGTCGTCGTCGTCATCGTCTTTCTCTGTACATCGGCCGTACATTCATTGAATCTTCGAAGCACGTTCGGACCAACGATTTCCCGTATCTCTCGCGTCACTCGACCGTATATACGCGGCTTCCGGTCTGACATCCGACATCGCGAGTCTCGAGTGCGTCAATTCTGTGTCTTGCATCGGAAGCAGAGGAAGAGCGTCGATGAGTCCTATTTTTATAGACGAGACTTTATTATCGTTTCGTACACGAACTGATTTTATCGAATCGTTTGATTTCCGATTGTTCCTGTTATCGCCTAAACACTATTCGTTCCAACAAAATGAACAAACTATTTAAGTTGAAATACAGTCGTTAAAGATGCCATTTATTTTTATTGGAAGACATTTTCTCTTTCGTTTAGAGATCGTAGAGCAATTTTACTTATAAGAAGAAAATTCTTTTTGTAGCTAAACTATCCACTATTAATACTTATTCGAATTTAATAAAAATATATTCTACGACGAATCAATTTGCAACTATAAGATACTGTTTTTCGATAAATTTTTCTTAATAGTTTTGAATTGGTGTTAGAATTTCGAGTTTCCTTTCGTAAATTATTTCTCTTGAATTTAATAAAAAAAATTGTTTACACTAATTTAATTCGTAAAGTTTATATGCAATTAATCGTTATTATAATTAATTTTAAATATTCTCGAAAATTATTTTTTACGTTGCTTTTTTTTGTAAGAAAATCATAAATAGAAGTGTTTAAAATACAAAAATAGTTTATACTAAAGAATTTTATATGAAAAGAAATGTTTTTTGAAAACTGTAATTATACTTGTAATAATACGAATCCTTACCTTCTAAAAAGAAAAAATTCTAAAGATTTTTTAGCTTTCCTGTTTTACTTCTTTCTATTTCCTTCTATTAAAATTGTTTTTTTAATATAAAAAAATTAATTTTGTTAATTTCAAATTCTTAAAATATACTTTTCAAGTTTTTTTTAAGATAGAAAATTATTTTGAAGATAAATTAAATAAAAAGTATAAGAGTTTTTCAGAATTCTTTTATTTTTAAAGTTAAAAGAAAACTGATAATCACTCTCATTTTATTTTACAATAATTTAGGAAACGATCCAATTTAATATATTATACTGTTCTAATAAACAAGTAAATTATTGAAAAAATGAGAATCTAGTTATCATTCTAATTTTGAAATTAGGGAATGATTCGTTATTAGTTAATCAAAATTTAACTATTTTCTCGTTTCCTTTGATTATTATTAGCCTCGGGTTATATGTTAATAATGCTTCGTTGGTCGATGTCGATATTATTCCATTAAGGGTAAAATGAATGAACAGCTATGGGTGATATAATTCTCAAATTAGAAAGTTTATGATTATACGAGTTTTTGTGGCTAGCGAAATAGAAATTAGTACTTTTTTATTTGTACAGGCTAAGAGCACATAAATAAAGAATTCAATTACGACTTTAGTTGTTATGCAACTTTTTAAAATATTTTTGATATGAAATCATTGAAAATGTGTGTCAGGTAGATACTTGATATAAAATAAATTGAATCTGTGAGAAAATTTTAAATAAAGTATAGATTTAAATTTTATTTCCAACAAAATTATTTTGTTGCTCGTTTTATATTTCAAAGTTACGTAATAAGTTTAATTAAAATATAAAATTAATATTTTGACAAGATTTTTTACTCAAAAAAGTTGGAAAAGTATTATAAAGTATATAATAAAAAATAATATATAGTACGGAGTAACATACTTTTTTTTAATTTAGATTTTTCGGTAAAATTTATTAACATATTTTTACGGTAATGAAGAAAAAGATTATTTCTTGAAAAAATTTTAATATTTTCAAGAATTTTTTTTATATCGTGTACAATTTCCAGAAATATTCGTTACAATAAATGTTTGCATTCGAAATTTATTTGTTTTTCTTATTTTATGTTTAATTGTTATCAGCTAATTTCTTTTTATATTACATTTCAAAATAACTAAATTTGATTTTTTATTTTATTTCAACACTGAAACTTAGAAAGAAACTTTTATTAAAAAATATTTTTATCTGTAATTTACGAAATACAATGATATAACTTTATCAAAGAACTATAAAAGAACTTAAAATAATTTGTTTAGGCTATTATTGTTTTTATTATTATTATTATTATTCAAATAATTAAATTTTTTAATAAAAAATTCAATTATACATACATTTAATCATTACAATACATTTATGAATTTTTTCTGTTGTAAAAAATCTTAGATTAAATTATATACATTTTTTTAAGTGTTCAATTAAATATTTTTCATAAAAGTCCTTTAGAAAATATATCTCCAAAAATTTTTTTGAACATTAAACGTAACTAATTTTTTAAGTAGTCTACTTTTTTGAATGAACGAGTCGATATATTAAACTGATAAAAAATATTTTACGTTAAAAAGTAGCAAAATAATTTTATATGGTTCTTAAATTTAAGTATTTTTTTTATAAACTTATTTTAGAACTACTCTTGTTGAAATTTAAATTACCCGTTTCTCAAACATCTTGTATTAAAAAATTTTTATGCATATTTTTATAGTGTATTAACATCATACACAACATAAACATTGGTATTTTAAGAGCAGTATAAAAAAAATATAATTTAAGGTGTAAGACTCTTTAATTTATAATTTCAGTCATCTTTTAATACATCAAATTAATTCTTAGAATATAAATCTTCCATTACTTAAGAGAAAATTAGAGAAATGTTAATTCGTTACTTATGTTTTTAAAAAAATATAAAAGATTTTGATATAAGTAAAAAGCTTTTACCGAAGTACGTATTCATTAAAAAATTTGAAGATTTTCTGTTTATTAAACTTCATAATTACGTTAATTAAAAATAATAGAAATGATTACGACAGAATTTTATATTAAAACTAAAAATATAGGTATATTTATTTTTGGATGGATTATAAGAATGGAAGAATTATAATTGTATTATATATTTTCCATTAGTTAATAACTAAACATTAAATATTTTTCCAGATAAAAGATATTTCATATAATAATTTGATGTAGATTATAATAGTTTTATATTTTTACTCAAATATTTGTTTTATCTATAAAACTTTATTTTGTATTTATTTAATAATTGCGATTTGTTTAACTTAGGATTGATTAACTCATAAAATATAAAAATTTAGCTTAAATTAAAATCTATAATTGTGAAAATATCCTAGTTCGATTCAATTTAAAGAATTTTTTTGTTGATCGATAAAGTTAATATCAAACGTTTATTATCAAATCCCGTACTGATTAAGAAAAATTATTTTCCCAAGGTCTTTCATATTTTTTGACCTATAAAAAGATTTAAATTGTAACGAATTCATTTAAATTTTAATACATCGATCCAGATAAAATTGAAATGGAAATTTAAAAAATTGAAAATAATTCTAGGAATATCCGTATCAAAGGTACAACATCAAAGCTTGAATTAATTAGAATAATATCGTATTCAGCATGGGATTATATTCGGTCAATTTGCCGATACTCTACGAATTGTGTCGACATATCTATATATTATATATTGTCTCACTGGTCTATCTTCGTCACGTACACTACATTATTTTATGGCTAACTCACTAACTCAATGCATTCGTGTGAGCAAACATCCGTGCTCACGTAAATATTGACTGTGCGTGCGAATATAAGTTGGCGAAAGTTTGTCACAGTATATGCATTTATAGTCGCACTTCGCCACTTAGGAAAGATACGTGCAATGGGGTAACAATGTAGGAAAGAGGATATTTTCCGAGAAGGGGGAGTAGAAAAAAGCTCGTTAGTATTACAAAGAAAGACGAAACAGGTAAATCCTGTGTTTACAAGGATCACCATTACTCGACGTTCTCTATTCCTCTATTCTTGATCGTAAATTATACTGGATCGAATCGATTCAAATAGTAAGGTGTGGATGGGATTAGGCGATTCGCATACTCGTAAATACTTTTTTCAATTTAAATCGAAAGGTAGGTGTAATAAAAGTTCATTTATATTAAAAAGATTTAGTTTTTCTATATAAAATTTTTATTTGCGCAATTCGTTTCGATCCGAATATAAATTTTAAATATAAATGTATCTATAAATTAAATAACCTGCGAGTTAATTATTTAAATGGATTACGTTAGTCTTTTTTCATAAATTATACGTATCATTTTATATTTGTATAAATAACGGAATAAAATTAATAAAAATGTACGGAAAATTAATTATCAAACTTGACTTAGAAACACGTTCGATAATATATTAAATCTTTTTATACAGTTGCAGAATATACTTTTATTTTAAACTAACTTTAATCATAAATGTAAAAAAAACTTTCGAAATATATTATTTAAAATACTTCGGAGCGCATAAATTTTTAAATTCCAAAAAATATGAAATAGTAAAACATTCTCTATATTATTTATAACTCGAATAAAATTTTTCAGAAACCATTAAAAAATGATGTAAATGTATTCGTTAACGTTAATTTTCGTTGTTACTCGAAAGCATAATTGTATTTAAATTGGATATCGGTATTATTCGATACTTTTTAACGATCAAAGGGAACGAACGTGTATCTTGACTCTTATTATGGAGAAACCTCTAAATAGAAAATGAATGCTTAATCAAATACAGCAGTTAACTACGTACACTTGAACCGAACCTATTTTCCCACCTCGAATCCCATTAATTTTGCCCTATCTCTATCCAAACAGCTCATATAATAAAATTAGCATACGGAATGAAGGAGTAGGAGCAGGTTCCGGATACAACGTTCCACGCAATAGGAAAAGAAGCTATAAAAACAGTTTCCTCCTCACGTACGGATCTTCCTGCTTGCCCCTCCCTTTCTCTACTATTGAGATATTCTAGAGAAGTATACAGTGTAGCTTATATGCACGCTAATAGAGGAAATATAATTATGATGCAGAGTAAACGACGATACAACATATTGGATACACGCTTATCCGTTTTCCAGGGGAATACGAGTACGCGGTACTCGACGCGAGAATTCTAAACCGCTATATCTCGACACCTGAAACTTGCACAAATACTTGAATTAGTGATGAATTGGCTTCGGGAAGGCCATCCGTATTCGACATCGTTAAATAACCTTCCCTAACACGATTATAGCTTAAATCACAATTTGACTCGAACATTGATTGCGCTAATCCAAGATCAACTAAAATAGACATCGAATTCGTGGAATGAGTGACATCTGATTCGACTATGAAGTCGATCTGTATTTGAGAGCAGCTTCTAATGTTAATTCTAATGCAGCCTCGGTTTATGGTCGTTTTTGCTTGTGCAACGCGTAGTTGATTTTCTTATCTCTTCCGAGTATTTCGTTTCACGAATAAACTCATACGCAGGTAAATATTTTTGCTACACCTTTTTTGGCGGAACGAGAAACGGCGATTATAAAGATACTCGGATACTCGGGTTAAGAGGCTAAAAGAAAATGTCTTGAGATTATTACCGCGATCGTTATGAAAAAAAGGATTCTTACGTTTCGTTACAAAGTATCGAGGCAATAGTATTTAAATATATTTTTTCTCGATTCGAGGTTTATTTGATTTTGATCGTAAAACGATATTAAAGTAGATTGTTCGTTTCGTACCGAAGCTCAATTTTAAGTTATACGATGGCTGATTGTAAAGCTTTGAATATTTTACTTTGTACGTTCTACTATAATTGGTATAGTTTTATTATAGCAATTTATTTTGTATATCAATAATTTTCATAGTTTAAAATAAATAATTTTGTACGTTGTACTATAATTGCTATTTTTATACATCCAGCGTTATCAAAGATTCGCTAGATTGCATCGTGTAATTTAAACAGAATTTACATACTTAAAAAAAAATTGAAAAAGCTTCATCGTTTTGTATAAAAATTTACTGATTTCATCGATTCGAAATAGCGATATCGATTCGTTATTCCCAAACTAAAAAAAGTAATTTCTAGTAATATTTTCACTCGAAAAGACTGGAATTATTTCATTTTGCGAAAATTAATATTTAATATTCCTATCCATTATTTGAAAGTAATTATCTTGATTAAAATTTCAAATGAAAATTCCCATCTACAAATTCTTAAATAAATATTTAATAAAACTATAAATATCCGCGAGTTTATTAAGATGTACCTTTATCTTTCAAGAAATATCTATAATTTTTAATTTAAATTTAAAATTAATATTCGATATATTTACATTAGTAATCGTAATTTTAACAACACAATCGGTGGAGTTGACCCAGATTTTGACGCACGAAGTAGGCTTTTGATCCAGTTACAGGAATTATAAATCAAGTACGTACATTATTTAAATATAAATATCATTGAATATTAAAATTCAATATTCTTTTTTCGAATATTTTATGCTTATTTATATAGTTTATCTACTTTATAAATAAAGCGGTATAAATTATAAATATATAATATATAATAGGTATTGAATTTTATTATCTTAGCAACTCGAATAACGATATGACCAACAGAGTAAATGCGGTGATCCACCTTAACCATCATACAGAGATTTGATTTCTGGAATATGATACGCTATTCCTTTTTTCTTCGTATATATAGATATTTGTTAAGTATATGAATTTTTCATGGCTTCCGTATCTCCTTACACCGTCAGTGGTAAAGTTCATTTTACTTTATGTTTTTGGTTTATAAATCCTTTCGTACGTCGAAAGAACTAAATTTTTATGCAAAATAATAAAAAGGATTTTACACGAAGAATAATTTCTTTCGATAAATTAAAGTAAAAATATCAATTTCACCAAACTTAAATCAAACTTTATTATATGTTAATCAAGATAACTTTTTAGTTTTATTATTTTTAAAAAGCGATCGTAAATTTAATAAACCATAATGCTGGAACATAAAATACGTATATTATTTTTATCGCGTTAACGGGGTTAATCTAGAAAATAGAAGTTTATAATTACTAAATTTTCAATTTTAGTTGATAATATCGTCTACGAAATTACAATAACAACGTTAGTGCTGACTTAATGCTCATTATTCTATTTCAACGCACAAAATTTACGCGCAAAAAGAATTATTTAAAACAAGCGATATTTAATATTCGATTAAATTTAAGTTCGTAATTTTCCACATTTTATGTTTCGTTTTGAGTTTGTAAAAAATGTGCACCGGTTTTTCGATTATTTCATCAATAGAATTCACTTGCACTATATCGTTGCTCCTACCCATACACAAATTGCAATCGATCCATCGAAATGAAAAAACTACCTTCTAATTGTAACGGTAAACTTTAGTTTTTTCCCTCGAAAACACGAAGTTCATACAAGATTATAATTGTGCCGTAAAATCGCTCGGATGCATAAAAAAAGTGACCTTTCAACCATAAAATTGGATCGAAATTAAAAGATCTCTAGTAACGTTTTTTTTAGTAATGTACTAACGAAGCTCGGCTTTTGTTCTCCTTGTAATGAGAAAAAAGGCAAGAAGAAAAATTTAATTGTCGTGAAACGAGGAATGTGAAAGCCAGAAGCTTCTCTCGTTTCTCCGTGAAATTCCGCGCGATGCAGAGAAAATGAAACGCTCGCGTGATTGAGTTCGGCGGTAATAACAAAGTCGGAAGCTCGGGTCAGTCTCCGTCGTAGATTCTTCCAATGTCGTTATCGTCCGCGTCTCTCTCTCTCTCTCTCTCTCTCTCTCTCTCTCTCGGTCTACCGCGGTTACAATGGACGAAGATTGCGTAAGCGTTTTGTCATCGCGATGCGTCTAACCGAAGCTGCAACAACGTCCGACTTGTTCCTGACTTTCGTTCTTACGAATCTCCACGCTCGAGTCGTTTCTCAGCAAAACGAGAGTTGGGGCCTTTTGTTCGAGCGTCGCTTAGCGATGACTAATTGTGTATAATTCCGACGTTAATTACGACGCGGTCAGCGTCTATTCTGGGTGGGAACAAGGACTCCGTGTCGCATCCTGGAGGCGTGAGTCTGTCGAGCCTAGAGGATTGTTAAAGCGTGTATATTGTAAGTTATACTTATACTTTGGGTAGTAATTATCGATACTTCCGAGAACGTTGCTAAGAGCTTTCGATAGAGTATTTGTTTAGTAAGTTATTCAACGACTTATTTTTCGGTTGCATAATACAGTGTAACACTGGGGAAAATAATAGTTGCATAATGAAAAATTACAGGAAAAGTTGGAGTCATTTAATAATTTAACGTAGTGCTTTCGTACGAATTTTACTCGAATCGAAAGCGATACCTCGATTCTTAATAATTAAAATCATTTTTAACGGAACGCGTGACGTAATTTACAGCGTTAAAATTAACTAATACTAAAGTAACGTACTTCGATATCGCGATTAAGAAAATTAATTAATTTTTTAAATACCTTAAATATATTTTATGTTACTACGAGTTTATGTTTCGTACATGTGTTTTATAAATCGCATACGTACGCGTATTTATCATATAAAAAGCGTTAAATTCGTAATATATTACAGTTGCGATCAAAATATTCATTTAATATTTTTTGTTAAAGCCATTTTTGCGGTTATATAAATAAATGAGTTATAAAAATAAATAGGTCGCGGATCGAAAAAAATTAATACGTGACCCCGATTTGAAATAGCATTAAATAAGAAATAAATATAAATGATTTTTAATTTTTTATAGCTCTAAATCGATTTTTTCTTCGTTATTAGTATATATATATATATATATATATATATATATATATTTACGCAACAAAAAAGATTACAGCAAATGGCAATTTACAAATATACTGGCTAAAACATTTATATCGTAATTTTCTTGTCTATTAGACTTCGTTGTAATTGAAATCGATTCTACATTCCAGTTAATTTAAAGTGGCGGTAGAATTATCGAAGAAAGGTCTCGAAGAAAATATACTTGAAATTGTTACCTATTCGATTGTTATAAACAACCATTACCGAATTGGTACGCATCCGTGCAACCCCGAGAAATTTCCGTCGTAAACTTTTATTTACGAATAGAAACGTAATAAAATTACGGGGTCGGATCAGAATCATGGATGTTTGACTCGTAAACGGAATCGTTCCAAACTAATTGCCTCGAGTTCGCGCATCCAAAATCTTTGCGCACTTGTCCTGCGACCGATGTTTGCTCACAGCTGTCAAATTACGGTCAGGTGTCGTTGAGCTGCGGTTCGGCGATGACTCGTCGTAAAATGCACGTCCCGCGTAACGAGGGACGTTAGATCATTATTTCAGTGGAAGGTATATTTTGCTGACTCGATTGCATCGCATATTTCGCTAATCCGAGATAATCTTGGTGAATACCTTTCACTTTTGTTTGCGGGTGATGCCAATACTTCGAACTTAAAATTACCGATTTCATACGAAGTGGACAATGGAGTCGACGAGTCGACTGTTGTGTTCTTTGTTATTTGAATTAAAGCCGATCAATACCGAAGATTCCTTTTGAACATTCAGACAGAAAAGCTTTTTATTAAATATTCGATAAAGATTGCGTTAAACTTTAAGTGATATTAAATATTGATGCTTTTACGTGCAGATATTGTATACGCTTAATCGATATTACGTTTTAAAGCGATACTTCAAAAAAATATAGTAATTTTCACAAAGTTCTTATGGCAAAAATTACTATAAAAAATTATTTAAAAGAAATTAAGCCTAAATGTAATACAATTGTAAATTAAAAGTTAAAAAATACTTTTCGTAAAAGTATTAAAAAAGTTTAGTTTTTTAGTTAATCTACTATTAAAATTGATTAAAAAAAATAAGTAAGGTATAATTTAGTTTTTTTCAAATATTCTTTCGCATTATTATAAAAGAGAATAATTTATGAAATCTATAAATCAAACGGAACTAAATATTTAAGTTTGAATTATGTAATTCTCGTAGAGTTTCGTAAGGAACAATCGTATCATTTAATAAAAGAACTGAAAAAAACGATTAAAAATTGTTTTACGCTTTTGATTAAATTAATTAAAAAAGCAGAAAATTATTTTTTATTTAATATAATTTAATCAAAATAATTTTTTTAATAAAATAATTTCAAACTGATTTTTTCGTTATCGCATTGCTCGAAAACAATAAGCAAGTTTTCCCATAAAATTATATTGCCAAAATTTCACTAGAAAACATCTGTTTAGTGATATAAAATTTATCATACCAAAAACAAAACTCGTTTAATTTTTATTACAATTCGGAAAATCTGAATACTTTCCGTTGTTATCGTATATAATTCATGCATTTATTTAGATAGTATAACGTAAAATTGGACATTCATATTCCAGTTGATGGTCATATAATCCAAATTCGGTGTTACTCTCGCATACATTGGTTTTCAGTGGATTCTCTACCGTAACGCACGACATAATTTGTCAAACGAGCATTCCATGCATTTCACTCTCTCAAAGCGACATTTTAGTCTATGACTCTATACTATAAGTTATAGCATGAGAATTTAATGATTTCTTTTACATATGTGCATTGTAGTATGCATAAATGTTAGATTCGTATAAAGAAAAGATAATATAAACTAATAATGTTTTTGATCATATTTATGGCCAGGGGAAAATTTATATTCTCTATCTCATGAACCCGAAACTAAATTTTAGTGTAAAATTTATTAACTTCAACCCTTGAATTCGAAATATTTCTCATTATTTATAGCAAAAATTAAGGAATGTTCAGTTCTTATAATCGAGGAAAACTTTAAATTTATAGTTTTGGTATGCGTTGAATAGAATGAATTATGTAACTCTTGAAAAGCACTTAACACCGAGCAAAATTATTTGATAAAAGATTCAACACCTAATATGTTACACTCTTAATATTATAAACTTTTTCATTGCCAGATATAAATTTATTTAAAATTTTGATAGTAAAAGTATTAAAAATATTAATTTTTAGCAAGTAAAATTTTTTAAATTAATAATATTTTAGTAATCGTGTAATTATTAAAATTGTTCAGGTAATAAAAGTATAAAAGATTGATTTTCAACAAGTGAATAAAAAAAATATAATTAAAAATATAAATATTTATATATGTAGATATTTTTAATATGTATACACGAAATAGAGTAAATAATATCCTAAAAAATAAAAAATTGCCTCTGCTACAATTTGTTATAATTATACCACTAAATTAAATTATTAAATTATTAAAGTAAAAAATTATTGCATATTTTTTAAAAAGCCTTATTTAATTAAAGTAAAGATTACATAAAATGAATAAATTTTGTAAATCATGAATAACTTAATAAGTCATATTTTCGAACCTTTTTTTATTACCATGTTAAAAATTAGCTCCAATCGATCGGGACAAAATGTTTTCTCTTTTGTGTTAATATTGTATCAAAGGCTTTTCCAGAAAAGCATCATCGTTTGGTCGGCCGCTAAGAAAATGGAGCTATAAGATAAAAAATTGTGGGCACTTTGGAGCAACCATAAACGTAATTTCGCGCAGAGGACATTTAAGAATTATGCAAATTAAGTAGCTGCGCTTGTCTGCAAAAAAGAGTCACAATCTAGCGACGCAGTTTGGCCTAGTATTTAAAAGGGTGTGTGGGTTATATACGTATGTGTTGAGTTAGCGTCTGTACTCTACTGCTACCATAGCATTACGAGTTTATAAAAATAATTGGCATTCTCTAGCAAAGTTTTTGTATTGTATTCAATGATCTAAGATTACGGAATGTTTCTTCGTGCGAAATTATTTTTCGAACACATCGATTATTTATAAAACATCTAGGAAAATTTTAAAAACGAATCTCCTATGTTAGAAAAATCCATAATTTTGTTAAGCTTAAAATATAAAATTCTTATAAACTTTTCTCAAATAGGATATTTTTTATTGCATGGAACTTTTTTCACATCCATAATAAATTTATGATATTTCAGGACGTGCAGTAAACAACAATTTTAACAATTATTTTATATTCATTATCAAAATACTGTATAAGTCAAATATTAAACACACTTTAAAGACAACTTAATAAGTAAAAAATATGTATTTTTATAAAAAAAATGGTTTATTTATTTTACATCGTAATTAAATTTACTATATCGACTACAATGTTATTATTGCAAAGTTAATAAGATCAAATCTACGCTACGTTATTTTGATACAATACGATATAATTTACACAAATATAATATTTACAGATTAGTACGATACTATTGAAAACGCTATTAAATTTCATGAAAAACGTATTAAATTAAAAAAACACAACCATCTTAAGATCGTCTTTTAAATTTATATATTCTATTTAGTCGTGAATTTTAATTTGCACATATATTTCTTATCGAAATTATAATTAAAGATATAATTGAAATTGAAAGCACAGACCAAACGAATCGTTCGATAAATAATTTTAATACAGGATAATATTCTTTAACTTAATACATTGAAAAATGTCTTTAAATCTTTATCGATTTAAATATCGATTACAATGAAATTACGTACGTTCTCAATGAAATATGATTGAATTATAATTATAATTCTAAACAATGAAAATGTAAGGTTGCCGACAAAGGAATATAAAGGAGTAAACGTCATAATTTCCAAGCTAAAATGTTAAATCTATAAAATGTCACTCGAATAAATGACTCTAAACGAAAAATGAGGATGGAATTAATTTTTCGACGAACGCTTAAGTTGAAAAGTATTTGTGAAAGTAAATATCGCTTACCCCAACAAAGCAGATTCCTCGGCACTGGCTGCGGTCGGCATCTTATTTCTTTCCCTAAAACAGAATGGATGGCGCAGATAATCACACTGCCAGCCCTAATGGCTTATCTACGCTTCTTTTTTCTCCGTCACCTTGTTTCATCTAAGCTTTTCGCTTTTCTACATCACTCGATTACTTTCGTGCAACATACCCACATAAAAAGCTTGCAAGCATCATTTTCACACGCATGAGTTATCCAGTGATACGTATGCTTTTTCTACGGGGGTGTGTACAATGTATAGAGCGAAAATTACTTTTCGGATACTTTAAACGACTGGAAATAGTCGCGTTATTCGATGCCATTCTAAATATTTACTAAGGAAGATGAATATACACTCGATATAACCATTCTAAATACGTTTATACAACTTTATATTAAATTGTGAAAATAGGTAATAAAATAGGCAATAAAAATGATCGCGTTTCTTCGGTATTTGCCAAGTGTTTTAAACATTGCATAAAAATCCTCTTTGCATCGAAGTTCCGTTTTCATAGATAACTTGAAAAGAACGTACGATAAAACCGAGACGTTTCAATATGTGTCGCTACGGAATTTATCCAAAGAAATGGGCTTTATTATTTTTTATTGTTGTTGACTTTCCATTTGACGTTAAACTTTTATGCAGCTACGAGCATCGCTAAATCGAAGATGAACGACTCTTTTTTGATAAAGTTAGGGAACAAGGTGCGCTAAAGTTCACTGAGCACGTTTTACTTTTGGGTTACATTTTGCACGATAGTACCAGTGACTCGGAAAAATTTTTCAAGATAAACTAAACTCGTATCAACGAGATATGAACCAACGATTTTATTAAGTTTTAAATTTTACTTATTTATTTTTTAGATTAGATGAATATTTATTTTTAAATATTATAAACAAATTTAATATTTACGTTTAACAAATATTTTTAATCAAAACTGTTAATATTTTGAGATAGACTCGTAAATTATCTTAACATTTGCAATCTATTTCCTATCGTTATTTTTTTTTCTTATATTTTGAGAATTTTGTTTATTTAAAATTTTATCCAATTTTTAAATTCTTAATGAAAAGGATTTTATAAATTCAACGTTATAAGCTAATTTATAGCAATAAAAGGTTAATTTCAAGATACTTTTTTTTATATTACATTTAAAAGTTTCAAAATACTAATTTTTTTAAAGATTGTAATGTAAATTATTACGTAAGAATGACAAATAGTATAACAAATTATTTAAAATAAAGATCGCAAAACTCTTACAAGAGATTTTGATATAAAATTGAACTACTATGTAAATATTTCTTAAATTTCAATATAAGCCGCGTAAGTTTTTGAAGCTTGAAAAGATATTAAATTTAATATTAATATTAACAATATATAAAATTTAAGTGTATTAATTCAAATACAATATACATAATATAATTAATTAAAACGTTAAAAAAATTTATATCAATATTTAAAATTATTTAAAATGTTTATACGTCTAAAATTTTCTTAAATTTATGAACTTTTCTAAAACATCTATACGATGTGTTTAAAAATTTTAAAAGAATAAAGAAATAAAAATGTTATCGATTATTAATTTTATTTTTAATGATCAAATATTTCGAGTATTTTAAAAGTTTTTTAAAAACATTATAATGATTATATAAATAATTAATATAGAAAATCGATAAATCCCGATAAATTTTACTTTATTCAAAGAAATCTTTCAAAGATAATTTGGTCTTTCATACTGCCTTAGAGACCGCAATTTATAATTGGATAATTAAATCCCGCGAGTATAAAATTGCAACAAGATATCACCTAGTTCCATTATTCCAGTTAAAGAATATTTTTTACTATTTATACCTTGTTTGGGTTAATGCTATAATTGTTTAATTAAAAGGCCTCTTGATATTATTTAAAAAATGTGGATCTAAATTTTATTTTCAGTGCACGTAAAAGTTAAGTTCAATTACTTAATATTTACATCGCTGAACTCGACAAAATGTATCGTAGCTGCATAAAATTTTCTTTTTTCAAAACATAAATAAAATATAAAACTACCGATCTCGTATTTACTTTCGTATTCTAACGAAGCTATTATTCATTTTTAAAAACTCACGAATTTAAAGAATTCTATCGTATCACCGCAAATATGATTATATTATAATTAAAACTTTTCGATGTTCATATTTCTTTAAAAAAATTACCGCAACTTTAACAAAATGAAAATGTTGAATAATAAACTTAGAATACCTTCGGTTAAAATTGCATTTTATTTCACTCTTCAAGCTTAAAACTTGTTTATCAAGTAAAAAAAATGTTGATCTTAAATACGACTGTGTATTTTCATTTCCATTGTTTTGAATATTCTCTTTTATTGAATAAATAGCTTCTCTAAAAACAAGTTCCATAATTCTACTTTTTCAGATGCTACCCTGAAAATATGAAATAATCTTGCGCCAATTCAAATACTTTTACAGCGTTCGCTACTACATTTATTTAAAAAAGACTATACTGAAATTACGATCCGAGTAAATACATGTTTTTAATATCTAAGAAATGCATACGTCGGAAAGACTTTCATAACTGAAATAATCCTTTTTAATAAAAAAAAATATATGAAAAGTAGAGAGAAAAGACAGATTGACGGATAATAATTCATATAAAAAATTCATATTTATTTAAGCAGCGCACAGGAACTCGTTTCAATACAGCCTAACTCAAAAAATTTGTTCGCCTCTTTGAATATTACTCCTCGTGATTTCCAAGTGATAAAACCATAGAGACACATTTAAATACGGCACATGCTCCAACGAAAAAGAAAGACGATCTCTGTAATACATTGTACACACAGAATAATTATAAAGCTCAAAAGCGTGACGGCAATCGAAAGCGACGTGATACACGTTTATCGTTCAGCAGAGGATAGGCAACTACGTTTCTCGATGTGGCGTCGTCTTACCTCGACACTGTCGACATCGTCGGCCTGCTTTTCGTCCTGCGGCACCTTTGGGCCACAAGGGGAGATCGATAATACTCCTCCCCGTGACCCTCAGCTTCCAAATCTAGAGACTCAGAGTATTTTCGTCCGACGTAAACGAACGTTATCGTTGTCCCCTTGTACTTTTTACCGTTTTCGTCGGCGTTGTCATCGTCCTCGTCGTCGTCCTCGTCGTCGTCCTCGTCCTCGTCGGCGTCCTCGTCGTCGTCATCGTCGTCGTCGTCGTCTTACTTGTCATACGTCACAGGTGAGCAATATAAAGAAGCGCGACTCGAGTTGAAAGGCCTTGTACTTTATGCGTCGGACGATCGATTTCAGGAGGTGGATGTATTTTTAAGACAACCGGACCCTCCGCTTCGCTCGACAACGACGCGATGCTTTCACCGTGAAAATAAGTTTCGTATAAATCGGGACGGGTGAGTAATTTTTAATTAGTCGTGTATTTAATGGAAACTAACAAATTTACAGCTCTCGGCTGTTGGTAACTAACGCGATTCGACAGACGATGATTTACAAATATTTTCCGAACATCGGTTTTACCCGGTCACGAGTCATAAAAGCGAAATAAAATTATTACTTGGAAATTCTTTTAGACTTTATATTTTCCGTACGTTAAAAAGTCGTTACGTGCTTTTTTTTTGGAGCACTGGTTTATAATTTAAAATATTATTTGATTTACGATTACATTTGTATTCTAGATACTTCGATCGTTACTTAAAAAGCATATCGCGATAAAAATTCAACGCACCGTCGAATATTTAAAAATGTACGATAAAATTTGATACGAGAAACAATTTCACTTGTATATATCTATATTTTTCAAATCGTTTAAATTTACCCCGAATAAGAATATCTCGATTCCATCTAATACGATATTCGGAAACTTGTTCAATTTTTATCTAGCGAACGATACAGAATAAATAAAAAAGCTTTGAGAACAATACTACGGTCTATTTTCTTTATTTAATTTCTCTCTCTAAAAACGAGCGATACACGTACAAAAGGTGATTCAAATACTAAAATTTATTTTCATCGAAATAGATCCATAACCCATAAATATGAACTACACGAATTACATTGCTCGTCAGTTTTATAAGCGCGCAAAGCGAAAGTCCTCGCGATTTGAATTCAATCAATATGCAAGAGGGCCATTTCATCTCGAGAGGAGCTTATCGGATACCGTGGAATAAAAAAAAAGCCCACCGACATCGCGGCTCTTTATCACCCTTATCCAAAGAAGAGCAAATAGAAAGCTTGCGGAGAAGGTAGTTTTTATAGAGTAGAAAAATCGCGCGGCCAGCTTTTGTTCATTGGCTTACGGTAGTAGGTCCCGCCACCAAATATAAAGCACCCGAAGCTCGAAAACGTGATATTGCGAGGAACCGCTCGATTTAAACCGTCCTTCTCTCTCTTAGTGTGTGACCTTATTCGGCAAAAGGATAGAGGGAGAGTGAGTGAGAGAGCGAGTGAGAGAGCGAGTGAGAGAGCGAGTGAGAGAGGATAAAAGAGGGCTGAGAGAGAGGGAGAGAAGAAGGAAAGACAAATAGCTAAGTGAGCGGACGCTCGCAATATTCTCGTCTGTAACAAAATATATTCCCTTGTCTACCGTCGATGCAGTACCGTAGCTGATTTATGTCTTAACGATTTGTAGCGGTGTAATAAAACTTACATCTTAGATTAAGAGTTTCATTCGTTACATTGTAGCGACAGAATACATTTTTATCGCTTAAATTAAAAATATATCCCCGCTTTCGTATACCGGTAAAGAATATTTAAGATATTTTCCTGGACTATAAATTATATTAATATACGTCTTCATTATTTATATAGGACTAATGATAACCTTAAACTATATCTTAAAATTATAATTATAATTATGCAAACTTCATAATTTATCGACGCAAAGCTTCTTAAATTTTCTTCCGTAATTACGTTTGAATTTAATAAATATTTAATCCGTTCGAGAATTATTGGTTGTTCGAAAAGAATAATTATCTTTAAAATATTCGAGCGTCCGGTATAGAAATTTACAAGGTTAAAAATTGTAACGCAACGTTCGATGCTTAAATAAAAAAAAAGCACTATTATTTTACATAACTTTGAATATTACATAAAAATCGAGCATTTTCATTCGAAAAGCTATGCATCGACTAACAATTCGAAGCGAAATCGTAATTAGCGACAAAAATTAAATTCGGGCTCTAATTTCTTTACAATGAAAATTACAATGAAAATTACAATGAAAATTATATGCGAAAACGTCCCTTTTTACACGGAGCGAAGAAGAAGGAAAGTCTCGAGCGACCCGTTGCGATTCGACCACCATTTTAGCGATATCGACTATCCTACGGTACTGCACGAGACGAACTTATCAAGGATACATACGCGATAACCCCAACGCGAAGACTCCAAAGAGAAGAAAGAAAAGAAAGTGAAGAAAAGGTTAAAAAAACTGGGGACAGAAACGCAAAATAAATCCGACAAAGATAAATCCGACGCTCGGCCTTCACCCAAGAGAAAAGCGCGGCAAGATTACCTGGACACGATGGAGACGCTCTCGCGTCTGTCCTCGATCAATGGATCCTTCTTCCTTATCCCGAGCTCGACCTTGGGCGCGGCGAAGCTGAAGGCCTTCTTGACGGACTCGAGGACGCTCTGGCCGGTGGTCTGCGTCTGCTCGACGATGGTCGTGCTCTTGTAGACGTCTTCGCCCAGGTCCCCGAGGGACCTGTACGAAGCGCCTATACCCGCGGGCATGTGCGCAGCGTCGCGACGCCTCCGTAGCTCCGAGCGGCGCCAACTCCGCCGGTCCTTCCAACGCCGCAGGCGATGCTCCTCCTTCCGGTCTGGCCTCGCACCCCCGGCCCTCTTCCGCCCGAGGAACGCGAGCGTGGCTGGCTTCGACGCCTACGCCTTGCGAAGGTGCGGAGGTGCCGAGGTACCGAGGTGCCGAGGTGCGGACGCGCTCGCTCTTTAAGCGTGCGAGAGCTGCGAGAGCTGCGAGAGACATGTGGTCGTGTGTGCGTGTGCTGGCTTTTATCGCTCAGAGGCTTTCATCCCGCGACGAGTCGCCCTTTCCGCTCATTTTATTTTACGACGAGGGAATTCGCGTTTTTCGGGTCTTTTTCTGGTCTTTTCCGGGGTGACGTTCGACACCCTCGAGGTACCGGAGCTCTCTTATCGCCTCTATTATCGCGTGTCTTCGCGTATCTTCGTAACGCTGCTTTTCGTCGGTTCGGTTATCGCGTTCGACGCTCTTTATTCGAGGGAACGAAGGACCAACTACGATGATTTTTCGCCGTTAAGGAAATATTGACACGTCGATAGATTTTTATGAGTTTTAAACGTCTACGTTTATCAAATTTCAAACGTTTTTAACGTTTAAATCGCGTATTCACGATAAGATCTGGGTCAAAATTGAATTCCTTTGACAATTCGAAAAATCTTTTGTAAAAATTATACCCACGTGTATCGCGAAAATGCCTTTAACGTTAGAATAAAACGTATCAGGGTAGAAGATTTTAAGATTCTATAGAACATCGGTTACTTGGGCTATAAATTAGAGCGAGGTCGATTTATATGGACAAACGTATGCTAATTCACGCTACATTTAAAACTCGCGTCGTTACGCGTAACGTTTCTTTCGTTGAAAAATAAATTTACAATCTTAAATTTATAGTACCGATAGTCTCGAAACGTTTAAAAGTTCAAATTAAAATAAATCATGGCATTATGGTATCGGAATCGGTGCGAAATGAGATCGAAATCAATGATAGAGAGTACATAAATTTATGCTAAAGGATAACGATACTTTATTTTATAAAAGTTTAAAATAATTCGCAAATAAAAATGTCAAACTTACAAAATTTATTTACGTTTACGCTGCGTTTGAAAAATACAAGCGATACCCTTTTCGCAAAGCAATAAAATCAAGTAATTTTAAAACATGTCGCCAACCGAATTAAAAATAATTGCAAATTGTTTTATCGCAAGATGTTTAGAGGCAGAAGTTAGATATTCGGGTAAATTTGTATCGGCATTTTCTAACGAGTAAAGTCGAAACTCAAAAAGTAATGGACGCGCAACGTCGATGCAACCGAATCGATCAACGGGTTAAAAACTAACGTCGCTGTTCATTGATATCGATTACGGATAACGCAATATAATCGAATAAAAAAATTTGGTATTCTACATATTTTAAATAAACTAATACAAGGTACTCGAATTCTTGAAATTCTACGTTACACGAAGCTCTCTATGATATTTCTAAACTTTGGATCTCTTTATTTACTCGAGAGCGCAAAGTTTCGTTGCACCGAATAAAAAATTCAAATAACAGAAAAAAAGCGCTGATGCACTTCACTTTTACTCCATTCCGCGCACGAACCTTGGATATCGCAGGCCATATAGAATAAAAATAGAATAAAAAAAAGTTGCGAGTGCAAACAGCCCTAAAACACATTTGCAACTTGGTTCTTTGAAATAACTCGTTACAGGCTGATTTCGATACGCGAGTCTTGGGAAACGCTTTAATTTCGTTGGTCGCGTTCGTATACTTCGTTTACTCGATTAAACAATCCGCACCCGACGAAAAGTTTGAAACGCGATAATAAACGCGATGTTGGAACGTCGGTACCTCGGGGGAAGTCCAAGTCGGAGTCGCGGATAACGTTCGCGAAAAACGCAATAACTGTGAATTATGAACTTTCAGAGGAGTATGCGATTTTCTTACGACGGATCATGCAAAACACGTCACGCGCTACATTTTTTCTGCCATGCCTTAAATATACATGTATATACAGTTACACTTGCTCCTATGCACATTAGTATTTACACGCAACGACGCATGCCACAACATCATGCAACATTTGCAAAATACAATCTTACAGTTAGGTGAAAACAATGTTTCTCTTCGTTGTTCGTACGTTGATAGCGAACAAACGACGATAATATTGTGTTTTCTTTTACATTCGATATTATACATCATGCGTATGGTATATGTCGTTATATGTCGTTATATGTCGTATCGGTATGTTCGTGTATATAAAATTGTTTGCGTTTTTTATAGTTTATAGACGCGGAAAACGTTATTTTGCAGAAAGAGAGATACCGAGTTGAAGTTGCAACGGGTTAACACGTTTCCATCTCCTTAAACCAAATATTTTCTTCTCGGTAAAACGGACTTAACGAGCCGAATTCGAACCAAAATTTCACTCTCAGAGTTCGAATGCACCGCCCTCGAATAGTTTTACGGTCGCCGAAATAATCGGGTATCGCGATAGAAAAATTGAAAGTTAAAAATTTCATCGAATAAAAGTCTTGGTTGTCGATGTTACCCGACCTCCGTATCAGCGAACGCGATAAAATTTTATACAGGGTACGAAAAGACCACCGAGTGTCTTAATGGATATCTCGTTTCTCGCTAATCACCCACGGGTTTACGACTATTAGAGGCTCTTCGTAAATCGCGTTTTCCGACTCGAGATCGTCACTCCGTTGCGCATTTAATTTTTTATTTCGATGATCAAATTTTATCCCGACTTGTACCGTCACCGCGTAGATGTGGTTTTTTATGGTTTCCGTGAGAAGCTTCGCGTCAATTTGAACACTTCGTTCAACGATAACCAAGATTATCGAGACTTTGCGGGACTCAACGGTTCCTATCCGACAAATTTTTTAATCCAAGTGTAAGACAAGTTTTTCTTCTTACTTATACTTTGTCATTAAAAATATATCGCTGCGAAAAGTGCAAAGAACTCTTTCTTATTTTTCTACAATTCCGCAATATTTTTATAACGTGCTTTTGGATTATTACTCAATTTTACAAGTACGACGCGATACCCGGATAAATTTTAAGTAAATTTTAAGCCACGGAGAAGATCGACTCCTCGTCTTGTAAAAACCGACGCGGAAGGAACGAAAAGCTTACTTGCATCCATGTAAGATTATCGCGAGGAGAAAATATTATTTGCAAATTACGTACAATTTCGTCTTTGTACGGGAGTCGCAAATTTTGAATTAAAGTATCGAAAGTTGCACCGAATACCAAATACCGAATACCGAAGCCGCTGTAACTAGAAAAAACCATGAAAGACGGAGAAGAAAATCGTCCGTCGCATTGGAGTATCGAAACCCCGTCGAAGGTCGCGAGTACGCCTTTCACCGCGCGAAATGTGTATTCGATCTCGGTGAGTCTGCGGAAAAAAAAAACTCGTCGTTTTTGTCGTCATCGTCATCGTGGGTAGTACATCGACGAACGCTACACTTTTTGTTCGCCGTTCGTGTTCATTTTTCAATGTCGACGAGGTATGCGTGTCCTGAATTCGATAAATGTGGTTCGACGTATTGCATTACATTTTAATAACTCTTTAATTTATTTTAATACGGAGATTGATTTATCGATGTCGGCTATATTTCACGAAACCAATATAATTGAAAGTAATTTTGAATTCTCGAAATCTTACGTAGAACCGGCTTTCGATGCGATAAACGTAAAAAAATTATCGTTACGCTCGATGTGTATTATTTTATATTTTGCTAAAGGTTCGTATACTATTGTAATCGAGAAATATTTCAAGTAAATTTAATTTATTTTAAATTTGAAAAAGTGGTATAATTTCCTTGGGAGATAATATTTAAAATACTTCTGGTATCTTTATTATTTTCTTTTCCTTATCTATATTTAAACTATTAATTATCGTTAAACTCCGTAATAATATTTTTATAGATAAATTTAATGCAAGAACGAAAACGATTAAGTGTATCAAATATATTATTATAAAATATGAAAATATACCTTTAGTATAGTTTAAATTTAATTAATTTAAACTTATATAATAATAATAATGTAAAAGGCTTGAAAAAATTACAAAGTATATATAATTGCAAACAGATTATTTTATTTAGTTACATAATTTCAATAATTCATTCGGTATAATAATTTATGATTATTTTCTAATGCGTTGAAAAAGAAATTATCAATTTTGTATTCGTAAATGTATATAAGTAGGTATAGAAATGAAGTTAACTTATTTCTTATATCATGATAATAATTTAACGTCGTATATTTATCGATCATCCAATTCAAGATTTTATGCATATTACCGTTTCAATGAGCTTCATCGAAAGATTCTTCGAGTTGAAATTTAGTTTGAACTATCGATAATTTACTGCACATCGTCAAAAATAATTAATTTATTACTTTAACGTTTGATCTAATTTTATTATCATTTTCATTGTATTACAAGTCAAATATTAGTTGAAAAGATAGTAATGAACACCACTTGCAATAAGTAAATTAAGTTTTAATGACTAAGATAAAGTTGTCTACAACACCAACGAGTTGTTTACTTTACATAACTTATAATGTAAATGAAATGATGAATATTTGAGTATCGTTACTAATACCTTTGAGAGAGATATTGAGAAAGTTACTAGTTGGAAAATGGAGTAAGGGAAAGAGAAATCATTAAATCCGAAACAAATTTTTTAATAACCAAATTAAATAAAAATAATAACGCAAAAAAATTTAAACCAGAAACGATCTTTTTTTAAATGTTTGAAATAATTTAAATTTTTCTATTATTTTATTATCCTTTCAATTTAATATAAATATTGTAAATTCATAAACTTTTAATACTTGACTTATCGATTTAAAGAAAAACTATCGAAAACTTCTGACCATTCTAAACATTGAAGCATCATCTCATTAAAAAGTGGATTTTTATTTTTAAATAAATTAGTTAAATTATACACTGAATATTAGTTCATGACTCGGATATCATTATACGTAAAACTATTGTAAAACGAAAATAGCAGATATGCTTGATATTCTGGTACAGAATATTTAACTAAATGTCTGAGAAGTATTATATCTATCAATTTATAATATTTTACGAATACAGCCCCATTAAAATTATAATATGTTGAAATTAGAAATAGTTTGATGAAATATTCAAATCCAAATTATGAACAAACAAATTAATAAGAATTAAAAAGTTTTTTAATTATAACATACTAAAAGCTATATGTAATAAATTATTGAAATTCAATTTCGTGTTTTGCTGATTAGTTTTTGATTTTAATGCTTTAAGACTTTTTATCCGGTCTTCATTGTTACTACATTATATATTCGATTAATTGAACGTATAAAAAATATTTATTTATGTATAGTTATTTAAAATTATATATGTATATAATACACGATGTTGTTTTCATTCATTTAATGTACAATTTCACATTTCACACATCTGTAGTGTAATTTAATGATTATTATATTTATGTAAATATAATAAATTTGACTTGGTGCATATTATTCGCGATTAACTTCATTAATAGCTCAGATTTACAATTTATCAATAAACTCAAAATATTTGTGAAAATTGATACACATTTTGAATATTTCAGTATTTCAATTTACATTTGCACTACTCAAAGATAATTTTATCTTTACAAAGCTTATCCGATTTCTTAATTATACGCGTTCTTTAAATATAATAAGCTGATTTAAAAAACTTTTAGAACCATACGTCAATTATCATGACTAGAAGTAAAAAAATAAAATAAAAAATTTAAAAATAACAATAAATAATTATTTTTAAATAGTAATAAGAAACAAGGTAGTCCTTCAAAAATACAGAATATACAAAAAATTATGCCATATCCGTAAGCGAATGCATCGATGACAATCGATATACGGATGAAGGTCGTTAAAAAAATATGCTGAGGTAAATAACAACTTACCTTTATCCGTTTATAAGAATTTATAAGAATTTATAAGAATTTAGTTAAATTTAGTAGAGTTAAGTAAAGATAATAAAAGGGAAATGATGAAATAAATCTGAATATGGTCAATTTTGGAAGAATTCTGAAAGATCATCATAAAACTTATACTGATTTTAACTTGCCAAGTTATTCTTTGATATAGATTTATTTATACAGTTAAAGTTTTGATCGTTGGAACGGAACCAAAACTTTTTGATCAAAAAATAATTTTTTTAAGTAATAAACTCGTTTTAGCAAAGTTAAACTGTAAATCAACATTTAGGAGAAAATATAAAACTTCTATGTAAAAAGAAACGCAATGCTCGGAAAAAAGTGTTTTGAAATACTTCTTAGATTTCAGCGAAACAAACTCGAGTAACGAATTATAATACTTTTGTTTTTAAAAAATAACTAATAATTTCTATATTTCATATTTTATGGTTTAAAAATGATGTAATCAAAACCTGGTCTTGGTGATATTTATCAGTTACGTCGGTCGTTATAAAAATTCTAAATAACAAAAAATTAGACATTAAAAACTAATTTTTGACTACTTTCTATAGGTGTTTTAAAATGTTGAACGTTGCATACCAAACTTGTCATCCGTATCAAATTTTGTTGAATTATTCAGTAGGATAAAATTATAGTTTGTAAATATTATAGCAATACCATTTTATTACCCTAATCACAATCACCTGATTTGGACGCAATATATTTAAATATTTGAAGTTTCGATGACTTACTTTTGAGATATATCGAGTATTATAAAAGCAATCTTCTTCGTAAATGAAATAAGCTCGGATAAAATGTACGAAATACGTGGAAAGAGATTCCGACATTCTGTTCGTGATATATCATTAAGATCATAATTTTCGCACTGCTCTTTTCATTTGAGAATCAGCAGAAGAACGAATCGGTAGGTACGAAGAAGGAAAACAACTTCCGTACTAAGAGCGAACGGAATCTTCCCTGGTAACTTGATTCACGGAAGAAGAAGAAGAAAATTCACGGTCCAACCGCACAGATGCAGTGTAGGTACTAGAAATAAAGATGACCTCGAACTTTCTTGCTCTCCTTTTTCCCCCTATATTTTTCTTTCCCTGTCTTTGAAATCTTCTGCTTTCTCAAGTTTTCTTTTATCTTATCGATTTTCTTCAAAGGGATAAAATTGCTGATTTATTTCCGGTTCCTCTTTTTTTTTGTACCATCATCCGTCACGATTTTCAAATTTTCTCAATTTATTTAATTTTGCAATTTCGAAATTTCTGCTTCAAGGAATAAGGTCAATTGATAGAGGCTGAAAAAATATTCACTACAAAAGATAAGGATTTTTGTCTAGAATATTGCTCCTATCGGAAACGCTATTAAGATGCGATATTTGTACAGACCGCGAGTTAGAATACATTAACAGAGAATCAAAGAAATATATATTTATGAATTTATAATTCGTATTATCATCGGTATCATCGCGCGTAAAATTTTTAATAAAATTTACCGCGTAAAAGCTGCTTTAGATTCAATTATTTTATACGAGAGTATACATTGATTAAAAGGCTATTTTTATTCTTAACAAATCCTTTTTAATAAATGTCCCTTTTTTATTATATTCACAATCGTTCTTGATAATAAAAATCTTTGTTCTGTAATTAATATCGAATTTTTTCTTACGCGATTTTCAATATTTTCATTTTTCTTCGAATCAATATAATTTTTCTTCTAATTTTTTGAATATTTATCAGGTATTTTATTAACTATTCAACGCGACTAATATGTAATTTTCTAATCGAAGTTTTTAATAAACGGTGATTTGAGATATTTGAAAATATCGAACGTACATTTGTTTATATGTTATATAAACATGCTTTTTGTTTAAATAATAAAAGATTATTAATAAATCCGTATCGCTATTAAATTAATTACAAGTTGGATGTTGTTTGTTTAATACAGAATCATTCAATTTTTCTTAGTATTATGTTTACTTTGTTATGACTGAATGCTATGTCTAGAATGAAATTGTACTTTGTGTAACTATTCGATCGAATATCGGTAGACAAAGAAAATTGAATTATTGCTATAATATTTGATTTGATTTCTGAATATTCTATCGGATCGTTCTAATACGAATTTTCGAAATGAAAAAATTATAGAGCGACGCGATCGTATAAATGCTAGAAAATAATTCAAATATATTAAAAACGCAATAGTTTTATCAATTCTAGAAATTGCATTGGAATTTTCTAATTTTAAATCAACATTTTAAAATAAAATTCAGATTAAAATATTGAATCGTTTGTACGAGCAATTTCAAAACGACGAAACGAATTATAACAATTTTATCCAAACGATAAGATAGTTATACAAAATGATAACGTTAAATTAACATCGAATGTTTTAATATTAAAATAGCAACGTTTCAATTAAATTAAAAATCCTGAATTTATGGAAGTCAAAAAGCAAACTCGATAATAGAGTTCATCGATAAATATTTTATCTAATTTAGAAATACCAATTTTAGTATTTAAATAATCGATGGGAAAACCGTTGCGTACCAGATTATTTTTAACCATTTGTATCAATCGTAAATACATCGAACGCGTTTGCGATTCACGAAATAAAAAACTAATATTTACTTTCTGCTTCATCGTTTTAAAAGCGTGAAATTCACGAATTCACGGTTAAATTAAAAATTTTCCAAAGCATCTCTCGGAATAATAAGTATTTTTCAAATTTCTTCGTTATCGTCGAACCGGTCGCAATTGTACAATAATCGTTGCGACCAGGTAAATTTCGTAAAAGTTCCCATCGTCCGTTCCTCGAAGGCGCCTTATAAATACGTATCAGTCGTATCAAGCGGGTATCCAATACACTTAAAAAATATACTTAAAAAATGGTCTAATTCCGAGCGTTCGATTCCTTTTCTCCCGCGTTGGTCTATCCCCATCCCTCGCCACCCCTAGGAAAAGTCCCACGTACCCGAGTACATACATCCGTGTGGCTGTATTACGGTTGTCGCGTGTGTTGTTCGTATTGATTTTTCGAGCATAAAGTTAGTAACGGTAACTCGCGTATGCACTTTGCTATACTCGCCAGCGGGTTACGAAGAATCGAGGTTAACTCGAGCCTATCGCCCCGCATCGAGACTTAACCTCTTCCCGGGTGCTTTCTTCGTTCCTTCGCCATTAATTTTTTCTGTATTTTATAACGACGAAGCCCCGTATCTTCGCGCATCGCACCTGCGAAATATGGAAACGGTCTCGATGGCTCGGACGTTGATAACAACGACTCCGAGGTACCCAAATAAATGCAGCCGCTTCGTGCTCGAGTATTTTTTAACGTTTTTCAGGTTTAACGATCGCGAGCCAAACTTCGGATCTTCTCGACACATATATATATATATATAATCGAGGTGACGAAAAAGTAACGAGCTCGTATTTTCAAAATAAGTACTCGAATATTTTAGTAGGGTCGAGGAGCGCAGTCTTATCGCTCTATTTATATATGTAAATAGGAGGTGTCGTGTTATAAATTGAAACGCGACCGACCGATTTAAGAATCTATTACTTAAAGATATTTACGATTTTTCATTCGCTTTTAATTATATCGCGAGTATACTTTTACCAAGGTAGTTTGAAAGGACGCGATCCAGGTTACGTTATTTGTATTCCGTAGAGCTTATTTATATACGACAACGATTTTAATTCGCGGTAGATTTGTAGTAAATTTACGGTCGAATGGTATTTTATGAAATTATGTACCTTGCGATCATCGTAGAATGCAGCGAATAGACTCTGAATCGGAAAATTAAATCGATCCAAGCCGAAGGTATTTACGAATCGATGATAAATTCTCACACACCTCGTGCGATTGATAAAAATTGTCTATTCGAATACACGGAGATGTTCGTATTAATTGCTCGATATAGTTATGCAATAAGGACTCTGTTCGAGTTCGATTAAATTGAGTTAGAAGTTTGCACGAACGAAGGCAAACGAAGAAATAGGAACGAAAGCTCACCTCAGTTTAATGGAAAAGAATCTTCAACGGAAATCTTTTTTGTACCATTCGGAACTTGATTGCTATCATTAAGGAACAAGGGCTCTTTCTATATACTTTGATGCAATTAGAAAGAAAAAACCTTTTTAGCTTTTTATACGAAAAGTATAATTTCGTTACATTTTACTGCCTGAAATAAGGACGTCTGAATTATGAAGAAGTTGAATTTAGTCGAAAACAAATATTTTATTAAAAATTATAAAGCGCTCGACCTTAGAAATTGAAGTTGAAGCAATTAAATTTTAAAGCAGAATTATCATATTAATCTTAAACTGTTTTAATATAAGTATATACCGTAAATTAGAATTTCAAATGTCTTGAATTTATATTATATTTTGTAATGTATCAGCTTTCAGGATTGTATTAAATTTAGTTTATCAAGCTTATCGATACAACGATAATTCAAACGTAAAAAGAAATGAAATTAGTTCGAATTATAATAATGAATTTTAAATCACGTTTGTTAATAAATAAATAAACTATAAGATAAATATATTTTTCAAAGTTAATTTTTACCATAAATATTTATGATTTGGTATAAATAATAACAATGAAAAATATATCAACGAAACATGTCGATTACGACGCACCAAGTATTCGATTCTGTTCCTGATATTTTCGAAAGTATTCGACGGTTAAAATATTTAAAAAAATATTTTAAGCGATTGTAGTTAAAACAATTGAATAAGTTAAACCACGTAATAATAAATTCAAATATTTTAATCTTTCTCGATTAGTTTTCAAATAATGATTTTTATTATGTATTTTTTTTAAACTTGGTATTATCTAATAATCATCAACATAGATTTTGTATCTTTTGTAGTTTTAATAAATTTTTATTAGAAAATATAATTTCTTTTAAATATAAAATAATTTTAATAAGATTTTAGTGTATAAATAAAAGATGAATATTACTTTTCTAATTTTTAAATAGGACTTGGATGGAGTTCATTTAATTAGAAATATAATTAAAAATATACTTAAAATACGATAACGTATTTAGGTTACTTATTTAAAGTAATGGATACTAAAATAAATAAAATAGGATTAATTTTCTTCACAAATTAATGATACTAATATTAAAATACGTATTAAAATTAAGTCCTTAATTTATAAATGAACAATACAATTCCATTTTGTGCAATAAGTCTTTTCTTTGATTTTTCACTTAGTTTTTTTATCAATGCTACTGATTTATTACTATAAAATTTAAATAAAGATTTTTAACATAAATGTATTATTAAAGACTTGTACAATTCATTTACTTATTCATTTGAATTTTCGCACTTTATTAAAATATGTGTATTATTTTATTATAAATAGAAATATTTCGCGTAAGACAAATAGATTTAATTCTAGGATTAACTTTCAAAAAATAAACTTTCTATTTAAAATATATTAAGCTCCTTGAAATTTATGAATAAGATTAGAAAGATGTTTATTTTATTAAATTAATTTACTACTATTCAGAATATAAGTTTCTTCTATTAGACTCATTTTTTTTCAGTTTTATATTGTACAAGTGAATTTTACAAATATCGTGCTCTATATAAATTTATTTTATCGACGAGAATTCTATTTTTTAATATTTTATACAATAAAAATTCTGAACATCATTATAGTAATGATATAAAATAAGTCAGTAAGTTTTTGTAAAAAACTTTTAAGGAACATGGTAAATACTTAAGTTATAAAATATATATTTATAAATTATAAAATGATTTTAATTCACGATAATATTCAAAGTACCTTTTTTATTATACCAATCAATATTAAAATTATATTGCTTAATTATATTTATAATAAAATATATTAAATAAAAGAACCATATTTTAAGAAATCTATATCATGAAATTTATTTTATATATTCTTGAATTTAAATGTATTTAAATAATTTTGATTATTATTTTTTATGGTTCAAAAATTAGAAAAATTTATAATTAATATGCACACATCGAAAATCTTGTTTTTATTATTTTAATATCATATTTTAATATAATTATAATACTTTAATTAATTTAATATCCTTTTTATTATTTTATTAAATTTAATTTTCAACAAACCGATTCTAGTAATTTCTAAGATCGATGATAGCCTTAAATTAAATATTTTAAAACTAAAAGAATTTTACAATATTTTTTGTCCGTTTTTATTAAATAAAATTAAAATATTAATTAAAAAATAGGAAATTAATTTAATCTTCTGCATAGGATTTTCAAAACAAATGAAAAAATTTCTATTTATCGTGTTTACGTATTAAAAGCTTTTATTATAAAAATTCGAATAATTTCGCGATAGTCTAATATCGAAAAAAAGAAAATATAAATTAAACATACATTCATTTATTTAATTACCTTTAGTTGTTTTTAACATTTATTCGACTTATTGCAAATATCGGTTATAAATCGATAGATTTAGTTCTGGTATATAATTTTATAAAATCTGTACCGTTAATGAATACTTTACACGGATATAAATTTATAATATTTTGTAACGTATAGCTTAAGAATACAAATAAACGTAACGTAAGACGGAAACATAACAATATTTTTTAAAGAAAGTAATCGGATTTTATTCATTTGCATTAAATTAATTTATAAATTAAGACAAGTCTAATTAATTTTTCGAAACTTTCTTTCAATTCAAATGAAAATATATATTCCGATTCGTTCGTAATTTCCGTATTTTCTTTTCTATGCACTTAAAATAAGCAAAATATTTAAAAATGTATAGTGTTTACTTAAAAGTTGGCTCTACGTAAAAAAATAATTGCCCTTTATCGATACAAGGAAAAAGTAGTTCATTAGTTTTCATTTACATACGAAGAAACATAAGAAGAAACATACGTTTGAAAATCTACATTTCCAGAGATTATCATAAGTATTTAAAAAATGCGCGTTAAACGATCAAGTTTTATAATATCGTAAAAAGACTCGAGTACTTTCTAAATTGAAAAGAAAATGTATCATTAGAAGAAGCTTCCGGATTTTATCAGGAATTTGCTCGGAATTTAAAAAACTAACTCGAATTATGTTTCGATCGGGCCTCAATTTCTTTATTTTATATCGTATACATCCTATTCCTTAAATTTACGGAGTTTCAAGGACCTTACACCACTTTTTCCATAAATTAGTCTCGCGACGTAATACTTTTAAGCGATCGAGCTTTCAAGGAAGACTCGTTCGAGAAAACGTAAAAACTACATTTTTCTACCAAATTTTCCACACCTAGACGGTCGGATAGGTCTAATCGAATCCTTCGCGAATTCGTTCCTTAGGTCTTCCGATCCAAAAACTTCGAGTCCCCGCGCGTTTTTCGATTTGTAAAAAAGGATCGAAGCCGACTCGCGATCGGCCTATTTCGAGATTGATCGAACGTCGCCCTCCGGAACGAGGAGACGCTTCGACTTCCCGGTAGGCTGTAAAAATAGACGAAATCGCGGCGACGGGGAGGAGGAGGAGGGGGAGGAGGAGGAGGAGGAGGAGGAGGAGGAGGAGGAGGAGGAGGAGGAGGACGACGACGACGAAGACGACGACGTCGTACCTATACAAAGGGAAATCCCGCACCGATCGATTTCGTAGTGGCTGGGTGCCTTTGTGGAGCACGCGCTCGCGCTCTTACACACACCCACACACTCGCGCAGACACGCGACGGACGCACATCGGTGGACGGTGAACGGAAGGCGCGCGGAGGTAACGTAGGAACGACCGGAAAGTGAAAGAGGAAGAAGCGGAGAGGATGAAATGGGCAAGACGACGACGACGACGGCGACGAGCTTCCTGATCTCCGGACGGAGGTGCGCGAGGTTACGTACGGTTCAAGACAAAGAAGGAACGGGTCCGCCTTGCTTACCTTGTCGTAGACTCCCAGCGGCCAGCGGACGACGATGTCGGCGGAAACCTCGAGGATCCGAAGAAGAGTTGCAGCTCTAACTGTATCTCTCCCTGTATCTCTCTCTGTATCTCTCTCTGTATCTCGCTCTATCTCCTAGTCGAGTCGGCTAGGTCGGCTAGGTCGGCTAGGATCCTCGGAAGCGTTTCCCGCTATATCTCTCGCTCTCTCTCGCTCTCTCCGTCTCTCCGTCTCCCCGTCTATGCCCTCGTCTTCTGCGTCTCGGCGTTTCCTGGTCCGTCTCTGAGATGCGGCGACGCACTGGGGACGGTCCGTCCGTCTCGAAGGCACCGTATAGTACTACTATCGGGTAGTCGGTTTCTCTGGCTCGAGTCGACGCGGGACCTCGACGAGGAGAAGCTGGTCAATGGGAAGTGCGCGCGTTGTCTTGCGCAGTCGACGGCGATTTCGAAGTCGCGAGGGAAACACCGAGAGAGGCGCCATCTGGGCATAGGTCGTGGGAACGAAGGACCTCCTCGAGGATCGTCGAGATCCCGGAGATCGCCTTTCCCTTTTTGCGAGTCGAGAGGAATCTACGTTCCGGGAATCGGGATCCACGAGAGATTTGCGGTTTGCGGTCGAGAGTAGACGCCTCTTCTTTTTTCTCCGGTTCGAGGTTCTACTACCGCGATTCGGACTCCTTACCTTTATTCTTCCTTTATCGTCTTACCGGGAAAAGAGGGTATTTTTTTCGGGGATTTTTACCGAATAAACCATACGATTAGCTGAAAGAATTATCTCCAAAACATGATCTTAACTCGAAACACGACGGAGAAACCTCGGTCCGCGTTATTCGCTTCGTCGCGTTTATTCAACGGATTTTAAAGTATTTTTTTCCCATTTTGGATTTTTCGAGTTTATTCCGGAGGTTCCTGGTAACGAAGAACGATACTTACGTTACGGCGGTAAAGTAGAGATCGCGGCTATCGAGTGAAGGTGCCGAGCTGAAATCGCTCGTATCCAAGACGGATACGAGGTTTTTGGGTAAGCGAAGTTAAGTTTATCGACGGATCGTAAACGAGCGTAAAATATATGTGCGCGGGTAAACGTTACAAGGTCAAACAAACAAATTTAATTTTTTTTTATTTTGCTTATATTGCATATTCACATATACATATATGCGAGGATGGATAAACCCGCCTGTAGGCATATGACAAAACAAATGATTGTGCTCCATTTGTAAAAATAACCATTAAATTGTATAAAAAAAAAAACGATAACTTTCGCAAGAGATTTGAAAACAATGAAATGAGAAAGTCCTTGTATAACTTTTATTTGGTAAATATTGACGTTTGGATCGTTTTTAATATATTTGCTTTCGTTCGTTAAAAATAAATATTTGATCGATGTTTTCAAAATATATATTTAAATTATATCGTATCGCAACTACGGCGGAAAAATATCAAATTTAATTTAAAAAGTTTGATCATCCTAATATTTGGAAAGTAAACGTAAATTAATTTTCCACGGAGTTTTTGAATAAAAACGTTCCGATTTGTTTAGATTACGTATCGATCGAATGGGAAAAATTTTAATTCGTTGGTTAATGCGATCGCGACGTCGAATTTTGTGTCGGTTCGTTTTTTATCAATTTAAATATCGCGAGCATAAATAATAGGTTCTATGGATCGATTTGTTCGTAATCGTATTATTTAGCTTATCGCTAAATATCGGTTTTAGAATAAAATGAGCAAAGGTATTATCGAATGTAACGTAGTTTGCGTATCGCGGCAAACTCTAAATTCAAGTGGTCGACAGAAGTATCCTAATTATCAAACCTGTATCGATAGAATATTAACTTATCGAATTACAAAGTTAAACTTAACTTCGATACGATATAACCGAGTCGGACCAAGTCCGATTTTCAATTCTAGGGAAAATAGCGTTATCGATATTGCGAAGGAAACAAATACGATTATAGAAAATAATTTTTCTGTTAAATCGAATGAAAGAGGATCGATATCGATTTAATTTACGATTTACGATTTATAATATATAATAAAATTAAGAAACAAACTTATGACTTTGTCGATATTTAATTATTTTAGCTTCCTTTTAAGCGTCGGTATTCCGTAGGTAACGAATTAGTAATCGTTACTTTCATTTTTTATTCATATTGAGCATTTTAAGATATTGTTTAACAAGAAAACTCGTAAATGTAGCGCTAAAACAGTTTTAATGCGTGTCGAACAACTATGCGATAATCTATAATTTTGATACTATTTAGAATTTTTTTCTGATTTGCGCCAGGATGAAAACATACGTAAAGCCGACTATGTGTAAAAAAGAGCTTTGAAATACTTTTTACACTGCGCGTGTAAATGTTGATAAGCTTCGCGTTGATACTTCTCAAATATATAGTCTGCAATCTCGTATCTGCAGTTAAAGTTAGTACTCGTGTATTTTACTTTTTTCTTTTTTAACGCGCAGTTTAAAGTACTTGAAGGGTTAAAACGATAATAATTTCTTTGAATAAGTTTTAATATATAAGTATTTTATTAAAAATTTAATGACGATGTTAAACAGAATTTTATTACTTATTTTTTTGTAAGCATTGTTAACAAGGCAAAGATTATTAGATTAAATATTTTGTAATGTTAATTTTATAATCTAATAATTTCATAAAGTACATTAATAAATGTAGTCTTGGGTAATTATTTAATATTTTCGAATAGATTAATTCAAAAAATAATGTAAAAACAACTCGAGTGGAAATGCTTAAAGATCGATGTAATTTATAAGCATAAATTTTTGAATAATTAAGAAGAATTCTACAGAATTATGTTATTTATTATTGTTAAAATAATTTTCTAAATTTGTATTACAATGTATTGCAATATTCTATTTAAAATTTTTTGTAATTTTTAAATAAATATAAAATGTAAGATAATGAATTACTCGATCGGACTATTGCATATTATAAATTAGGTTTCTTTTTTTTCATTATTATGTTATTAAATTTTCGTGTTTCATAAATTACCTAAAAAAAGTTAAATATATAAAATTATTTATAATTATTAGAAAATGTCTATAATTAAAATTTTGAATAATTTTGAATAATTTTGAATAATTTTGAATAATTATCATTAATTAGTCAAATTCATAAGATTTTGTAAGAATAAAAATTGAATGTATATTGAAAGTGTGGTACCAGTTTTAAATATACTCCCCATTTTTTTCATATAAGTTTTATTTAGAAATTAAAAAAAAATTTGAAACGAATGTAAAAATTTTGAAAAATTTAATTTTTATTTAAGTGCTAATTTAGATACTGTATAATATAAAAAATTAGTAACTTATAGCTTAAAAACGTACAAAAATTAAATTCTTATCAAACTAATCCGAAAATATAAAATTTCACATAAAATAAATATTAAATATAATTTAAATTTCTTAAGTTTAGGTTTTTATGAAATTATTGATACGTTAAAAGTATTATAATCTTATTAGCTCTCAAATATTACGTCTACTTTTTTTATAATAATTATGACTTCTCGAAGAATTTAATGATAAATGTTCACATTTCAATGATTTGTATTTTTAGAAAATGAAATCTATAAATGTATTTAATCGTTAAATAAAAAAGCGCTGTTTTTTCAAACAAACAAGAATTAGCCTTTGAATTTAAAAATTGAAATTTTATTAGTTTACCGAGGCTGTGCTTGAGTCATCCGAAAATCGGCCTCTACCCGTTCCTTCTCGAGTTTACCAAACTCACAACTGTAGTTCATTACTGAAAACCATATTCCAGACCCAGTGAACCTCCATTCATCAAAACGCAAACATATTCATGAAATACGCTTGCAAATGGCAATTCGTATCCTTCAATTACATAGTTATTTCGAATTTGAATCTCTAGAGAAGCATTATATGCATAAACTTTTCTATTTAGGAAAATTTGCTTCGATATCCGTTCAAAAATTCTCTAACTTGTTAATTCTGTATGAATTTACGAGAAAGCTTATATAATTTTTGATTCCGGATTTTAAGTTGTATCATTAAAATATAACCGCTAATTCCATAGTCGTTTATTTAACACCGTAATAAATTAATTCTGCATTTTCACCTATCGGTAAAAAATTTTTTAAATTATATACGCGAATAAAGTAATCGATCCGTTTATTATATATAAGAATTGATTTTTCTTTTAAATATTTATATAAATGATTTATTCATTTTTTGAATAAAGCATATAAATATGGTAAAAAATTTAGTTTCGTTTAATTATAGCCAAATTTATTGCTAATAAAACTTATGTTTTATTTAAGGATCAATATATTTACGGAAAAACTAACGATAATTTGGAAATATAAGAAAAAACCCGATTAATAAACATAGATATATACTTCAATAAGAACCAAATTATTTTCTCTTTCTTTAAGTAAACGCAAGATTTTAAAAAACGGAAAAAAAATGCAGAATTTCATATTTGGAGTTAATAATCGTGATAACCTGTTATTTTCATTTCATAAATTTTATTAAAATATTATTATTAAAGTAAAAATGATTAAAAAATTTATTAAAAATATTTGTTATGTAATGAATTTATATAATGTGTATATTATTGTGTATATTATTGTGTATATTATTGTGTATATTTTTAAATTTAATAGCAATATAAACAATATCAAATTTTACAAAAATTCGCGAAATATAATAAGTAAATATTAATGTAACCTAAAATTTTTACATAAAATAACGATACTAATAAAAAATAATTCCATAATACCTGTAAATCGTATAAAAGAAAGAAAATATTTTTTTAAAAAAATTAAATATCTCATTAGGTCTTCATAAAAATAATTATAGAGTAATAATATTATAATATTATTTATAAAAATATATCGTATCATTTTTAATATTTTCATTAAAATCTGCCTTTAAAGCAATATTCACACAATTAATAGAAAATAACATTATAATATCTTAATATTTTTTTTTACAAATGTTGTACATGAATTTATTTGAATTTAATTTATTTTATTAAAAATCCAAATAAATTTTCGTTAATAATGTTCAAAATATTTCAGAATTTATATCCATTGTAGTAGAATATGATTTTCTAATAATATGCTTTTAATATAGTTTGAATAAAATAAAAATTTAAATGTATTAAAATATAAGAGAAACTGTTGAGTTTTTCTTTTAGAATATACAGAAATTTTTAGAATTTTAACGTTTACCTTATAAAGTTTACATAAAATTTTTTAAGCAATAAAAATAAAATAACCTTTTTATTTTTTTATATTTTTTGAATGTTTTGGTTTGAATTTTGTTATATTGTAAAACTATATTTTTTATTTGAAATTCACTTTTTTCCAAATAAATATTTAAAATGTATAAAATTTTAAATATTTTAGAAATATATTCAGAAATATGTATATGTACATAAATATTCAGAAATCGTAACGTCATTATTCGGAACAAAAATCGCAATGTCTCAGTCAGTAGTCTTAAAATTTGAATTCGATGAATCCAGATTTAGTTTGGCATCATATATCTTATCGTATAATGAATAAATTATCGTTGAATTTTACATAATTTTATTTTTCACATAGTATTTTAGATTTTGATGCATCCGAAATTGAATTTTCAATCATAAAATGCAGATACCTAAATAATTTTGAATAATCACACGAGATAAAATATGTTAATTTATTTCTATCTTATAACTGATAATTATTCTAATTATGATAAGCACTACTGTCTTTATTGAATATAACACTCTGAATCTGTTATATTTGATAATGTCTCGTTAAATGGGTTACTAATTTATTTTTGTTAAAAAACTATTATCTATGGAAAAGTCTTTAAATGATTTAGAAAATTGTTACATTTTATGGAAAATAATTAAACAAAAAAGTTTTTTTAATAAAAGTTCAAGTTTTTACTTTTTTAATATTAATTATTTTCGTTTATTAATTGTATCAATTAATAGATTCAATTTTAATACTTTTCCTAATATTCTAAAAAAACAAAATTAATTGTTACGATGTATTTACATTTTTTTAATTTTTATAAGACTTTATATATAAGGAACATATTTTGAGAATTTGTCTCAACAATAATTAAATTAAAATATTTAGCGTATTACTTATTATAGAATTCAGATAGAATTTAAAGTTATTGGTAGAGTTAATAAATCCGTGATAATATAATTAAAATATCTATACTTGGTATAAGCACTGGATTTAAAAAATTGTTAAAAATTATTAATTATTGACTAAATAAATGTAACAATGTAAATTAAAATATTAAAATATTATTTTTTTTATGAATTGAGATGTGTGATCCCATTTTTTTATAACAAAGAAGAACTGAGATGATATTGATTACCGAATACATTTTCTTAAAAAAAGTTTAACCATTGTCTTAAAAGCAAGAATGTTGGGGATAGATTTTCAATTTAAGATATAAATCATTTTAGACATGTTTAATAATAGAGATCACGTGACACATACTAGATTTTCATTTCATTTAGAAAGGATAAACGTTTCCCGGAAATGGAGTAAAGCCATCCAATGAAACTCTATAAGACGTCAGCATTAGTACTGTCAAGTTTTATTACAAATCTTGCATAATATAGAAAAATGAGAGAGTGCTTTACGTATATTTAACAACATAATTTACATGAATGTTACTATTACAAAATTAATGCACCGAGTAATGTCTTTTTACATTTTGATATTCGTATAATAAAAATAACATTGCAATTTAATATTTTTATTACAGTATTTAGTAAAAATTTAAAATAGAATTATATTTAAATTAAATATAATTAAATTATTACGAATATTGGAATATAAACTTTTTGTAATTTAATTGTACATAACATTACATTTCAAAACAAAATTTTTTTGCAAACGATTCTACGTTTATTTATATATTTGTAATACATAATCAATAATAATATAGAATTATTTGATTATTCAAATGTATATTATTGAACAATAAGCTATTAGAATATTTTTTCTATTTTTATACTAGATTTTTCCATATTCCATATTTAATTTTGTCTATAATATATAGATAATATTATCTTTAAGTACCAAAAAAATTTTCAAAAAATTAAAAACTCAAAAACTCAATTACGTCAATAAAAATGAAAGAACGATAATTTTAAAACAATAAAAAAAGTCTTGTAAAAAGTAAAACGTTATTTGTAATAATTATTATATATAATGTAATGATAATATATAAAGATTTTTGTAATATACTATTTTTTCAAATATAAATAGAAAAATTTTTATTATGATAAAAAAATATACATATTAAAACATATGAATGATTGTTAGATATCTTTATTTAATTTACTTCTATTAATAAACAAATATTTTAGTATTAATTTATACATACGAAGAGTAGATTGTACTTTGAACAATAAAAAATAAACGTATTAGTTGAAACTCTTCGATCGTTGCTAATGAAATCGTTGCAAGCGTATTTTATAAAAACTTTTGTTATTCATAACACGCAACTAATAAAAACTATTATTTTCGAAATATACGTTACATATTATTTTTAATTTAAAATATAGCTAAAAAGGTTTACAAAATAAACAATATTAACAAACTTTCATTCGCGTTATAATAATAAATAAAATGGATGAATAAGGAAAAAATAACGAAAATAATAAGGAAAGTATTAAGGAAAAAAATATTAAGTAGAATATATTTAAACAATAAAAAAAAATTAAATACATTTTGTAAGTGTAGCCAACGAAATAAAAATTCTAGTACATTTAAATTCAAATAGAAAAGTTTTTTTGTGTTTATTTCTATCCTACTCAATAGTTAATAACATAATAATGTTGTCATTACAGTTTTTAGTAAATTTAACTTATATACTTTTAAATGATAATAGTTTTATTATGTTAATCAAAGAATATCAGACTTACTAATTAATAAAGTTATATATATAATAATAAAATCATGTTTTTTTTATCTTCGGATTTTTTATTCGTACTTTTCCAATATATCTTAAAACTAAATATTACTACAACGAAAAATATTTTAAAGGCTAAATAAATGATAAGATATTTTTAAGTTATCGATAACTTAAAAAAAAACTAACGATCAATATTTATGGGCGGAAGTTTTAAGATATTTAACAATATTTAAAAAAATGAAAATCAATTTCAATAAATACGTTACAGACGATAATAAAGTTTCTAAAATACTCAACAAACGAAATAAGGAAAAAAATCTTTCATAATAATTTGTTTTCAAATTACAGCATGCGATAATCCACTAAAAACATATCAGTTAATAATTTTGGCCGTTGAAAATAATTGACTGTAATGCTTTGTTCGTAACGTACAAGTCGGTGTTGAAAGTACGTTCCGACATTGGAATCGTGAGCCCAGGCGATATCTTCGTTCGAATTAACAAACTCACCACCGATAAATTCAAGGGGAAGCGAATCCCACCCTCGGGCCGTGAAACCATCGCGGATGGAACTACACCTGTTTTCTTTCTCGGAGAAAATCCCACGGGGTCGAGGTAGTTCGCATCGGGTAGTGAAAAATGTCTTGCTTTAAGTGTGAAAATAAAAAGCAGAAGGAAAAAATAATCTAAAGTTCATCGTCTAGGTGTAGTCGATACATTTTACATTTATTGTACGTATTATACTTGTACGAATTATAATTCCACGTTCGCACAAATTTATAAATAGGGCAAGTTAAGAATAGGGCCAAATAAGATCTATAATATGATCCCTAGTATTTTTACTAGTTTTTATTATTCCAAGTGATAGGATACAGGTTATAATATAAATTATATATATTTAAAGTTTTATGTTATGTACATTACATCTATATATATATATATATATAATATTGTAATTTACATTTAATTAAAAGTTCAAAGACTTAATATTTTTATGTAATATATAGTATTATTTATAAGCTTATGTATAGGTTAATTGACGCTATTTATTGCTTTAATAAATAAAAGCTAAATTACATCAAAACTTTATACTAAAGCGTATAAAAAATTTAATTAATTACTCCCAAGGTATCATCTACGGTCTCTTTCTACTATGAATTAATGCAGTGCATACATAATATATAATATTTTTTTTGTTACAAAGGGATCGATAGTAATTTACTCGTTTTTCATAATTTTGGTTACGTTAACAATAATTTAAAAATATATCTTATTCACGAATAACAGTTTATGTTATAAATTTTTTATAAATATTATATAATTTTTGTACATATATATTGTATTTTTATTTAATTTAATCTGTAAACCTTAATATAATTGTAATAAAATATACACATGCAGACAATTTATTTTTCTACGGATGTAACATATTTATTAAAATTTAAAAAAATTAATTAAATGTAACAAGTAAAATTTCTTAAGCCTTTCAATTTTTTCAAAAAATTTACCCTAAATAATAAATTTTTAACTATTAAATTTTTTTTCGGAAGGTTTAATTTTATATATATAAATCGATTTTTATGCTGTGACTTACTAAAGAATATTAAATGAATTTTAATAAAGAACTATTATTCAAGAAATATGAAAATATTTTAAGTAAAAATAATCAAATTGGTACTTTTATTATATCTGTACATTATTATACGATCTAAAAAATAATTTTGGTATATTACGAATTAAACTTACAGACTAGCATATTTAATTTTTAATAATATATAATTAATGAATATAAAATGACCGTCGGCAAAATATATGCTTTTGCGATTTCAGTTTTTATTTATTATAATTTTTGCTATTTTATCTTTGTTAATTTAACTCGCCTTATCAATGCACAAGATACATTATAAAGAATACGATATCATTATTTTTTGTAACAATTTTTCTTCGTTACCTCGTATAAGTTGGAAAGTTAGTAATTTATTTTTCACTCTATATTTCATATATAATATTAAATAAATTATACCTTATTTAATCTAAAAAATACCGTAAAGATATCAATCTGCTGAAATTTGAGTTTATTATAATATTTATAGTGTATAAATACAATATGTTTTGTTAAATTTAAAATAATAATTTTTTCGAGATTAAATTTTGTTTTTAATTTATTATAACAAAGGCAATGATAGAAGCTATTTTTATCAACTTTACCTATAGATATGAACGAATTTAGGCATTAATTAAATATATTATAATTGAAATAAAATTAAAACTTTTATAAAAATAAAAAAATTTCCAAAATCTTACCAAAATTTTCAAGTTAATAATTATTTTACGGTATTGAAATTACTTATTTTTAATCATTTTGTCATTCTTTAACATTTTATAAAAGGTATACAAATACAACAAAACGACAAAGTTTTTTTCATTAGATTTAATTACATTTAATTCGCGATGGAAGCTTTTTAAAATTATTCAATTTACGATAAAAAAAAATCTGAAACAATTATGTTTTATGTATCGATACACCGAGAATAAATTTATCGTTTCGAATTCTTATATTGACATTATTATAAAAACGAGTTAATTAAAAAAACCACAAAGATATGACTCGTTATAAAACTTGGATAGATTCTTTGATCATTCATTCGGAACGTTCTTGGTATTATTTTGAATTTCTCATTTAAATGCATACGACACACAGTTTTGCAAGAACTATACGTATTTCCATAATACGATTAACATCGAATATAATCATGAGAATAACTGTCCGATCAAAGTCGTAAATTGTTAAGGAATAAATTTGATAAATATTAAATTTATACTCAAAGTCTACGGAGTTTTCAAATGCACGCAACGCAAGAAATTCGCAAATAGTTTTTAAAGTAATGCAAAATAATTTACAGTATTCATCAATAGAAAATTGTACTCTAAATCACAACGAGAAGCTTTTCATTCTCGACGGAGAAAACGTAAATAAATAAAAGGAAAGAGAGGAGTAAAGATGGAACCTATGGTATTATCTTGCATCGGATCACTGCGGATCTCCTCCATAAAAAATTCAGCCGACCTGGTCAAGAGTTGGCAGAGAAAGAAGGAATCGAATACCTCCGATAGTATCGCTTACTCCTTGGACCACAGCGACTAATGGAGACAAACGTCGTTGATGGAAACGCCGAGAAGTTCCAGGAGGTGTTGTTCTCGTTGTTCGTCCGGGCGCGAACGAACTTTTAACCAAAGGATGCTACGAAATAAAGACCGACGCCTCTTTCGAGGTCTTCGTATTAAATTCATTAAGCGCGCTTTTACCAATTACATTAGGTTTATTTATAAATATAAATATCGCTCGTTAATGTTACTCGATCGATGTATTCTCGCGAAATACCTTGCAATTTTAGGTAATATGTAAGAGGTAACGAGAGGTAATTAGAAAGAATAAGAGTAAAGTTTTTAATTGGTAATACATAGTTAAGTGTGATTTTATAAACGATTACCTACGTCTCGTTTCTAAATATAATTATTCAAAATTCAGTGATATTTTAAACGAGGAAATACTATATTCTATGATTATAAAAAGTAGAAATTTAAATAGATAAATATTTAAGAAATGATAATATATTTAAATGATTTCATTTCGACTCACTGTAAAGAATATATGCGTATAATCATATATAATATGAAATGCAGCGTCGTTCCAAGAAAATTGAAGTAATCGTATAAAACTCTAGTTAAGTATTAAATATTTGAAAAAATTGGAATAAGATAATTGTTTATTTATCGATAAATTTTCATAAATTTAAACAAACCGTAAAGTACTACAGATAATAAAATTAGAAATTTAATTGTAAATACAGTAAAGTTTTTTGTTAAGCGAATGAAATTATTTTTTCTTTCTTTAAATATAATTTAGTCATCTCGGCTAAGAAAATAGTATCCATCAATTTTTTTATTTAAAAAATAATTCTTAGTTTAATTCTATTATTTTAAACGAATATTTTAATAAGCAAAAAGACGTCAATTAAGTGAAATTTTTGTTTCGTAATTTATTATCTTTTTTTAAATATTCAGTTCTGCATCGTTAAAACTGTTATCAGCTTATTTAATTTATATTAAAAACAAATAATAAAATAAAAAATTAACCTTTTATCCAACGATATTTAAAAAACCCAGAAATATACGTAAGCTGTTTTCTTTAAAGTTACTTCGCGACTTACTTCGTCGCACATTATTACCACGTGGAACTTATCGCGTGGTCTTTAGAGAAGGGAGACAGAAATTTTGGCACCAGAGTCGCGCGAAGGAAGAGTCCGATCGGGTCATCGGTGGCGATGGAATAGTTGGAAGCAAAATGTTAAGGTCGCGATAGAATTTCCGGCAAAAGACAATAGAGGTAGAAGCGCGAGAAAAGATAAAAGAGCAAAGAGAGCAAAATAAGCAATAAAATGGAATAAAGAAAAATCGGAGGCGGAAGAAAAAGGAGACGGCAAGAAAAGATCGAAAGCTTGAGGGAATATAGGATGAGAAAAATAACGGAAGACCGAGGAATAGAGAAGGAGGTAGAGTAGAAAATCTACGAGAGAGAAAAGGAAATCGTTATCCCATACACTTCGAGAGCAGTGCATCAGAAATTTTTTTTATTTGTATATTTCACAGACTCGGTACTTGTATAGAGTAATCTATTATCGTTAAAGCGGACGATCTTAATTCTTAAAAATTTTACGATTGGACGTAGGATGTTCGAAGCGTGTCCAATTATACCGAGAAAGAAACGCTATTCTGTCCATCCCTTTCACATTCTTTTTTTTTTATAGAACTAGATAAGAGTTATAATATAAATGTTTCTTTAGTAATGAGATTAAGATGTCGCGCGAGTTCGTAATTGGCCTCCAGCCAGATCCGGACATTCGTGATTTTATTTTTCATCCTCTATCTCAAAAAGCAGGAAACGAGGACTCGGATCTCGGAAGAGACCGAAAGCTCGGCTGGACGCTTATCAGGATCGCTTCGACGTGGATCGTCCGAGCATCGGTAAGTGGTCCAAGTTGATGGTCGACCGAAGGATCGAGTGGAAGCTGTTAAAAATCCATCACCAGAGTGAAAAGGTCCAAGGATCGAAGGAGGCAAGCAAGACTCGAGTTGTATAAGTTGTAGCTCGAAGGCAGCGGCGATTCGAGGCGGTCCCCTTAAGGCGAAGGTGGCGGTGTTGATGCGGGGGTTGAATAAATAGCCGACGTTGAATAAAACGAAAAAGTGCCCAAACGCGGCCCCTAGGAACAAATACTCGAGGATTACCCGCAGAAATTAGAACTAGGATAACGGAACTAGGAGCGGAAGGGGGACGGAAGAGATAGACACGATGATTCACGGGAGTCTAGAGTCTATCTCACCTTCCGCCACCTACGGAGAAACTCGTTACACCGTCTTACCGATCCGAGCACACCCCGACACCCTCGTGTGTAAAGATAAAATAAGGGTGTTTTATTATACGTAAGAGTGAGCTATGCGTGCGCTAAAAAATATAATGTATTAAATATAATTTTCAATTGCGTATTCTACGATATCGGTACGAAAAATATTTAAATCTAATTTAATTTTTTCGTAATTACGATTTATTTGTTGCGCGTGGATAATTTAATTTTGTATCATCGTTACTTCGAATTTTTATTAGGTAAAATTAGAATGCGTTTATCGATATAAATAGATCGGAACATATTTCAAATAATTTATTCAAACGTATAAGAAAGAAAGGTTAATTTAGATCGTTGATTTGTATATAAATTTAGAAAAAGCTTATAAGAATTTTGTAAAATTTTTGTATTTCAAACGTACAACTTTATTAACATATACGTAACGGTATAAATCGAAAGAACGTACTTATAAATCAAATAAATGGTATTTAGAATATTATTTATGAAATTGGTCGAAATCGTATTTTTTTACTTTGCGCATCACTCGTAAATAAAAAGTCTGTTTTTGGCGCAAAAGTTTGCTCGGATAAAATCAAATACCGGAGAGTACAACGAGATTGCTTTTAAATAAAAAATTATCATCGGACATACAATAGTTGTTCATAGAGTAATTCCATTAACTTAGATAACGGTTTATCTTTTTTTTCTTATACATGTAGAAAAGGTGGCAAGTTCTATTCCTAAGTTATTGCGACTTGGTGTAAACTATTTGCTCGACCGTAACGGCACAATTGGATTTATTTTTTTTCTCTTTCGGGTAAAGGTGGTTATGTGCTCAATGTTGTAGGTAAGATTTTAATTTAAGAACCCTTTATACAGCTTTTTCATCGAAGTATACGAGTGATGAAAAATATCGCAGCAATTAATCTTCACTGTCCTTGACAGGAAAGGTAGAGTTGAGATGGAGGGGTACAAAAACGTGGGCACGCGGATAAACGCAAGTTTCTCGTGTACGAGAAGCGTAAATCGGGGGTAAATCAATTTTTGAACTTCCTGTTAGCGACTAGTAGTTTCAACATAAAAGAGTTATTGAAAAATGTAACCATTAATACGATAAAATAATTATTTATAGAAACGTTATATTTATAGAATTTATTTATATATAATTTATCAAGATTGAAATAATTTTAAATTATTTTTATTTAAATTCTTGAAAATATTTCAATTTAAAATTGAAATATAGTAAAAAGAATTTGTTCGACTTGGTAAAAAGTGTTTATGTTCCTAATTGATTTTATATATATTGCATTCGACAAAAATATATATTATTTATGCGTAATTTTTTAAATTTTAATATTTTTATATTTTATTTTTTAATTATCTTTTCAACGTGAAACTATATTATCTTCAAAAATGTTGAATATTGTATATTTAGAGCTTGCAAAATTATTAATTTACTTAAAAGCATATTTAACGAAAAACGTTTATCAAATTTACAGTCGTACATTGATAATAAATGTTGTTAATTTTAAATATAACAACTCTATTAATCCTTATTTTCTTTTTTTAAATTCGTATAAAAATTAATCGACGATCGGCAACAACTTTTTGAAGCATTATTCAGTTTGCTTGTAAGTCGATATCGAAATATGCACGAAAAGTAGTAAAAAAATCGCGCGTTAAAACTTTCTTGAATTAAAAATGAAACAAGATTTTAAGCGTTAAAGATCCGAATTAATTATTTTTAAAACCAGTAAATTTTTAATCTAATTAAATCGTATTTAATTTATTAATAAAAATAAAAAGTTTTAAAAAATGTATTAGTCTATTAATCGTAATTAAATTATTCTTAATTCGATCATATTAAATATCATTTATGAAAATATCTATAATTTAATTATTTTAAATTCTTTAACTTGAATTACATTATAAAGTTCTTTTTATAGAAAAAAAACGAATAGAAGTGGAAACTCGAGTCATTGATAAACTTTGTCGCTACATCGATAATTTGTCGATAGTCCCGCAATTAAGATTTCTTAAAATAAATTTTGTACCGTTTCTTAATATTTCTCTTAAAAAAACATTCCAAGTCGACAGAAGTATAATTAATAAAATATATTATAATGAAATATGTACAAGCACACGAGCGGTAATATTAGTTTAAGAGTCGTAAACGAGGTCCGTATAAAGTCTTCCACGAGTAGCGCAAAGCACGACATTTAAAAGCGTCGTACTCTTACATTAATAATTCATCGTATACGTATGATTCCAAAAGATATCCTTGCAAGAACTCCCGAGGTCTCTGATAAATTTCACAGTGGGTAAAGTTCAGAATTTGTACCTGCAATTATGCAAATATGGGTGCCTTATTTCCCGTGCTTTTTCCAACCGCATCGACATATTATATCGTGGACTACATTATAATTTTCATTAGGCTAACAATTCCTAAGATTTTAACCACACGGTGGTAAATGAAAACGCCGGTTATAATTATGATTTGGATATCAATGTAAATTCGAAAGGTAACGACTTTCGAAGCAGTTTACGATTCAATGTTTTTAACCTAACACTCAACACACCGAGTTTACAACTTTTTTAATAATTTTCTCATTGATAATTCTCGTAATATTGGTTTTAAAAGCGAATTCTACGAGAACGAATGAAAGATCGTTAATAGAATTGCATACGTTTAAGAATTCGTCGAGTTACAATCTACTTTGAAAGCTTATGAAATTTTCTTTCAAGGTTTACGGAATGTTTGTAAAATCTGTTTTTAATACATATCAACATTGATAAGTCAAACTGTTTCTTGCTAACTTAAACCAGTTAAACTTCCGAATTGGATCATCTCGCGAAAAGTTTCATAAGTCAGCTATTGATTCGCTTCTTCTCGAGTCTCGCCTCTTTTCTGTTCCCTCGACCGCGTTGACGAGTTTAAACAGGAAAAAGAAAATGAAAAGAAAAGGGTCTCCTCATAATCTTTGCAAATCGAGATTCCTGCAAAAGAGGATTACTTTTCTTCGGAAGTCCAATAGAATGCAATCGCTATCCGAGAACAGACTTGAAAATCTATTTTTTTCCTGTGAGATTGCGCGAACGTATAGGTATATAGAAAGCAAAGAATTCGTTGACTGAAAGAAGGAGTGGAAAGAGAAAGAAAAATTTCATTATATATCGATTTCACCTGCATTTTCGCTCTGCGCGTTCTCCGTTCTCTTTTTGCCATCAATCCATACAGTGCGGAAAATATGAAAAGAAAAGAATTCGTGTACGGAAATTCTTACTTACGTGGATCGAAACATGTTGCTCGAAATGTAAGATTTATAATGTCTTTGAGATATTGAATTCTTACGTTTCTGAAAAATTTTATTTCAAATAGTTTTTTATCTGTATCGTTAAACTGAAAGAGATCTATTATTAAACATTTCGATCGACGTGGAAACTTATTTCCTATATTTTCAAAACTTACAACAATCGCTAATTTTTTATTTCGTTGTAACAATATTTCAGAAAATAAACGAAGTTACCTTTATTTATTAACGACGATACATTCAACGAACCTAAATATTAAACTTTTTCAATTAAAATCAATTAAAAAAAAAAAAATATATTTAGTAATTAAAAATATGTACTTTTATATTTTAAATGAAAAATAGCTTATTTAAAAATGTTATAATTAGTTAATACTTCCATCTATTTACTTTGTTTTATAATACATAAAAGCGTATTCGACAAACGACGTTACCAACTGTTTTAACCCTTTTTGTGTGTACCTACAAGCGTACTTAATATATATTTCGCTTGTTACTTCCTCGTACATCGGGTTTAATCCATTTTTACATGATAATAGCTGCCGGAATTTTCAATTATGCATACGATATGGATGTCCACCGAATTTGAATTATTCAGTGGGTTACACAAATTTACCTTACATTTAGCGCATATCTTTGACGGTCCCTTTTAAAAAATATATCTCGGTTCATTTGGATAATTGTAGCATGCATCATTAGTTTCTTATAAAAAATAGATCGAATAATTTCATTTCTCACGATATAAATCGTATATTAAAGAAATTACGTATTGATTGTAAATATATAAACTAATTTATAGCGAAGATATTAAAATCAAGGTAGTGGAAATAGTTAAGTATGGATTACAGTATTATCGATTCAATGATTTTTTTTCACAAAAAACTTCAACTATTCTACACAAATTATTAAAAAATCACGCAAAAAAAAAATTTAGTTTATTTAAAAATCTTCATTTTTAGCTTAAATTCAAAATTTTTAATTTTAATAAATTGTTCGTAAATTTAAAAAATTTAAACGTTAATTAGTATTTTATATCGTTGTACATTTGAAAAATATTTCAGATAAATAGATATATTTGTTTATAACTGTATCGTGTATAACCTTTATTATTCGAATATCGTACTTTATTTATAAAATTTAATATTTAGCAAAATGCTTTTATTATTTATATATTAAAGAAAAAATGTAATTTTTTCGATTGTTATACGATAGTATGTTGTAAACAGATTTCTAAGTATATGAATAGGAGAGGGGGAATACACGTATAGTTCATTTATCACGATATTTTCGGGATAAAAATATTGAATCTACGTTCAGAATAAAAACTGAATAATTTGAAAATATGTATAAAATGCTAAAAAAATTTTAGAAAATTTATGATTTGATCTATTTTAATCCAAACATATCCGTTTATTAATTTTATTTAACTTTTTTTTATGAGATTAAAAAATTTTCATTATAGGAAGATGTAAATCAACACATTTCTATGTTTAAAAATTGTGCGCTTCTTACGTGAAATATAAATAGTCTTAAATACAGGCAAACTTCGTATTTGGATCAGCCTTTGAGTCGTACACTTGCTTTTTACCTTGTCTGTTAATAAATTACATTTTTAAGTATAATCAATTACTTTACCTTAGCAGTTTCGATTCATCTTAATATTGGACTTTATTCATATTATATAACGTTCAAATATTTAATAAAATCTTACGTACGATAATATTAAATAGAAATTTGAGGATTTGAGAAAACGATTCGATTTATTTTTGATTTTCACAATGGAAAGTATCGAGAAGAATTTATATTACGTATTTAATGCTTACAGTATATTAATGTATCATAAATTTAAAAAATTTCAGATTTTTCATAATTAAAAGTAGTTATTATTTAAAATTAACTAATTCGTTAAAAGTGATTACAATATATTTTAAAAGTAATATCGTCATAATATCGTCATAAGATCGTCATAAAGTAAAGATTTATATTAATTCTAAAATTGTTTGAAATTTACGTATTAAAAAAAATTTACCATGATTAAAAATACCGTATTTAAATAATATTTTGAAATTATCGAACATTATAATGTGAAATATAGTTACAAGTTTTCATCGTTATTCTCTAAACGTAATATTATTTCTCACGCTAAGTGTGATACCGAAAAAATTATATAAAAACGGCGAAAGAAATTCGAATTTTTTACCCTTCGTTCATTTGGTATATACAATATAATTTTTAGCGCAAAACAATAGTTAATTACACGAAAAGAGGTAATATATTTTTCTACTTTATAATTATTAATGGTGATACGAAAGTTTTTAATCTTTGGATGAGGAAGTATGCGTGACTGGAATAATTTGCATAACTTTTATTCGTAGATTAATACTTTGTCAAATACCTCATTAATTATATTTCAAACTTTAACGCGTTTGCAATATCTGAATACTATATCCATTCGGACAATAAACAAAAATTGATCCGTGTCAAATTTTTATGAAACTAATTTTATGAAACTAATCGATAACGATCTCCGCAAGTTCGTAGCTTTGATTCATCATCGTGAAAACATTCGTTCGTCCGTCTTACGTACGGTCACTCTAAAAACGCAGCGGCGCATCCCTCGAATAAAATTCGCTCTCATTCGCTCTCATTCGCTCTCGGAAAACGAGCCAGCTTTTGATGAACGACCCCATCGCGTAGGCCCGGTATTCCGAGAAGGAAATTCGCACTCTCCGAGTTGACCGGCAATTTATTTCCTCCGAAGCTCCTCGGATCCTCGGACCCGCGGACCAACGCAAACGAGAGCAGCTGTACGTTACGTCCGCGTGCGCACCGGACACATCACCGGAGGCACCTCAAGGCACAGAGTCGAGGATCTACATGCGGAAGTTGCCTTTAAAATTTATGGCCGCGGGACTTCCACTGGGATCGCGAGATCGCCGAGCTTCCGCTTTCCTCGGTTGCAGGAACGAAGGGAAGATGGAAAAGTAGGAAAAGAGGCCGTCGTTAAAATTAACTATGCATCTCGCGTGCACCGAGAGTATCTCTTTCCCCAAACAATATCGATACTTTTTCGAGGAAGAGGCTTTTACGTTTTTGATCGCATCCTCCGGGTATAGAGTAGTTTTATAAAGAAGACCGTCTTCGTACCAACACGCAATAGTTTTGGAACGAGTCGCGAGATAATTTTGCAATTACGCCACGTTGGAACACATTTTTTCATTAAAAAAGTTGTTTTTAATTTTTACTTTGCTTTTTTAAAACAATTACACGATGTTATCGTAATCGCGGTACAACGAAGAGGTTTTTCGAATTAAACTATTTTTCAGAATATTCGGGGTGTTTAGATTCGAACGCGATTCCAGTGTGTAACAATAATTTCTATTCGAGTCTACCGAATCGTAACGAGGAATAATTTTAACTATGGGACGATTGTAATCGGATGTTATTAAATTTGAATATCCTAAATCCATATTCTTACGCTGATAAATACAGTTTAACGTATAATATATTACGTAAATATAAACGTATATACGATACTTCGATTTAGTTTAACGGTCCATGAAACTACCGGATAAAATCCAAGTTATTTACCGAATAATTTTACTTTCGTGTCTGCGTGAGAAAATGGAATTTCCCTTAAGTAATTCATTCGGACTATTTAGGCCTTTAAACTTTTACGATATCCACGTTCGGTTTACCGCCTTCCGGAAATGTTGTTCCTTCAATTAAGTTATAAAACATGTAACTGCCGCGTACCAACCAAGAGACGATATTGTCTTTGCTCGAGTTCGCTTTCATCTTGTCCGGTTCGCGAGATGCGATGTACAACGAAAGTTTCTTGAAAGAAAAACTTTCTTGCAACGCATTTTTACCATTACGTTTATTTTAATGTTAACTTTGACGTATCCTTACAAGAACATTCGTTAGTTTCATGGATTTTACGTTTCTTCTAGAGTCGATTAAATTATTTGGCGTTAAGAAAAATTAATTTTTATTCCAATTTTATTTTCGGTTTTTGATAATTGATTTCGAATCTTATTCGACAAGTTTTAAGACGTTTACGCGAATTCGGCAAATAGATTGTATAAATATATGGTAAGAAGATAATTTAATACACGTACTCGCAATGTTATAAAAAATTATTGTTTCGAAGATAAATTATTTCTTTTATTTCATCGAAATAAATATATCCGCAGTTTATAATTTTACCTTCGTGTTTACGAAATTAGGTTATTATTGACTAAAGCTCTCGCACTGCAGAAGTATAGTAGTGGGCATGACGATGAAAAATTGCTTCCATATATTTTGCGCCGTAATATAAATGACTCTAGAATTAGTTTAAGTTATTAGATACATATAAAATGAATTCAAAATACTAAAAATCTAAATCAATTATTATGCTTATTATTCATATTTATACGGATAATGACATTTTTATCGATAAATTAGTATAATTAATATATTCCTGTTATGCGTACGAAATTATATACAAATTAGTTTTATTCGATTCGCTTAAAAATATAAATACTATTCATCGGTAATCTATATTTTGTCGATCGCGAATCGAAAAGTTAAAAAAACATTTTAATCTACATTAAAATATTATCTACTATTACACGATATACAACATTTTAAAGAATACAAATATATTTTTTCCAACGCGGTTGATTTCGTCTTAATTTCTGACATAATTAAACGAAGAAGAAAATTCAATGTTTTTTCAAACGATATTTTTTTATTTTCGGAGAGGCGAATAAGCCAAGAATTGTGTTGTAATAATTTGAAAAGACGGTATTTACGGAGTTTTGTGTCGGTATAAACGATAAGTTATTTGCTGCTTTTAAGTTAATAATATCGTCGAGTAATATCGAAAGCATTATTTTGCAGCTTGGTAAAAAAACTTTCGAATCAAGTTTAGAAACATGGATCGATTAATATTTGTAAATATTGTAAATTCGATTAAATATCGTAACATTTATGATATTTTCTCAAATATATTCTTTACCATTGTTTTATTATTATAAATAACTATAAATAACTTATTTCTTCTTTATTACGTAGCATAAAAAATTCATTTTCAATAAGATCGATTTATCGAGTAATCGATCGTAAAATTAGATTCCACGACGGTCGTTGGATGCGAAAGATGATAAAATTTATATTCAAGCGGTTTGTGAGTAGCAAGATCATCTTTTCGATCTTGCATATAAATAATCTTCTCTAAGATTTTATCCATATTAACCTTTGTTCTTTGGTTGGCAGTAACGTCCGCATCAAAGTATAACTCCGCTGGTAATATCGTATTTACGTATTTACTGCGATCGTTACCGTATAATCAAAGCGGACTAGTTTTCATCCTCCGGTAAATTCGAAAGGAAACGACCTTTAGTCGCGTAGGAAGCAGTTAGCAGCGAACCGACGGTATAAAGAAATTTGTCTGGCATTGTCTGGAATTTAAAATAAAAGCATAAAGTCCATCCATTCTCGTCTTTTCCATATCTGGAAATCTGGAAAACTCGAAGGAAACATCGCAATTTCGCTCGGCTCCTTTTATTTCCGCTTGGTTCCTCGGCGCGAAAGAGGAGCATCGCTCGGAGGTCCGTTCGCGTGTACCAAAATTTTGCATCCCCTGGTTCCTGGTAAAACCGCGCCTTCCTTCACCGGAGGAGCGGATCTCACGTGCCGCGCAGTCTCGGCACGTAAAAGCAGGAAATAAAGACGACGTCTGGTGAGTCCTGGCAACGAAAGCGCTGGGATACAGTTCGCCCTACATGCACCTGTAATATCCCCTTCCACCCCCTTCCACCCCTTCCACCTTCTTCCACCTTCTTCCATCGTCGCCTCACCGATGCCGTCGTAGCTCATCCCACGAGGCGGCATCGCCTTTGAGAACTAATGGTCGGTGCGTGCCGACGGTTGTTAAGCTGGAGTCGTGTTTTTAGCAACGGTTCCCCCTATCATCTTTAGGGGATACGATTTTTGCCTTCCCCTTGCAACACCGCGTTGTAATTGCTTTCGGAATTAATAGTTTTTGAGGATTTTTACGATTGAATTTCGAGGTACGAGAAAGAGTACGATGGTACTTTCATCGGGGGATTTCGGGGGATTTAGTTGAAACTTACTTTCGAACGTTCGGATAAGTTGAATTTTAGTCGAGTTTAAATTTTTTGGTTATTACTTTACTTTCGCTTCGCGCGGTAATATTTTTAGTACTTTTATAGCGGAGCTATTATCGAAGGAAGTTTACGTAATTTTCAGTTTGTAAATGTTTTAAAAATTAAAATTTTTGTGTCGAATCCAATATTATTTCTTAATCTTCCAGAAATTGATACAAATGATCGATGCTAAAGAAATGATTCATCGGTAAAAAGTTATACGCGTGTATTTTAAATAAAAAATCGTAACGAACGTAACGATGTTATCGCTATCTATTACCATTAAATTATAGTTATAAATTACACAATATCGTGCAAAGATAATACAGCTTTCGTAAAATGTAGTTATTTATATATTTTCTGTATATCGATAAGTTAACTTACCATAGTTAACTTATTTTTTAAAATTCGGTTACGTTAAAAACCGAATCTGCGATCATCAGATACATTATATTACCCTCCAATATTTTACCAAGAAAATCTCTATACTTTTCTTAGTAATAATAAAAATAATTGGTACACGTAACGCTAAGTATAATAAATATATTGTTACGTACCTTCGACGATCGTGAATAACAATTTTAGAAGGCTCGATAATGAATAAGTCTTCTTTCTTCTTTACTTTAATACCGTGATATATCACGGTTGTGCACATATTATCATTTTTGTTCATTGGAAACGAATCGGATGGTTTCAGTGTCGATTCATCCATTTTGAACGAATAAGTTTTCGAATCACTCTTTTGTTTTGTCCGTTTGCTTTCGATATTCGTTATACAGAAATATTCCACATAAATATTTCAATGGATTTCAAAATATTTGTTCCGACTTTCTAAAAGTTTTCATTATCTCCGACAAATCATTGTTTCTCTCTTTTACGTTTCACACAATAATTTAAAAACATCGTATATTTCTCATATTTATAAAATTTTACGCACTCGGCGTAACAAAAGCGATTTTTATGCGTTTCGATGCAAATTATCTCGAACTCTAAATTATTCGGTCAAACGGTTATTTCACGAGTCATTATATTTGGAGCTTGCGTTACAAAATGTCAAAAACAACGATTAAAAATCATCGCGAATACCATGATTTCGCGTTTTTCAACAAATTGTTTGCATTTGCGTTCGTTCCCTGGTTCGCATCGCAGAAATCATGCAATCGACTGAAGCCCCACTTCCGGTATGTCCGCCTTTAAAGTGTTCGCGAATGTTTAATTACGTGATCATTTGGGAGGGTCTCGCCGTTTATGAAGCAATGCGTGTTTTATTTTGCTTTATTTTGTCACGCTACGCAGATTGTCAATAAGGACTCCATTCACTCGTTTCCACGCAGGAAATCGTTATTTTCCTGATAATCCACGTTAAATTTCATGCCCGGTTCTATAGGACCGTTGTTCGACTGATTTTCAATTAACAATCTTTGAATGCAACTTTAATGTTAATATAAATGAACTTTACGAATTTCGAAATTATTACTCAAATTATGTGGCCCTTTAAACAATGCATTTTATTTTAGGATATTTTAACGTTAATAAATAATTCTGGCTAATTAAATCTATTCAACATATGTCGAATATGCTGCAAAGGTTTATAAGGTTTATAATGAAAGCTGAAAATCATACGTGTTTTATTCTTCTCTGCATATATATATATAAGATATAAAGATTAAAATACGTAAAATTAATTATGTGATTAAATTATAAAATAATCTTTATTGTAACTCTTTTTTTCTCTCGATTATGAACGGTAATATATTTAAACGATAAGCCGTTAAATAATAAAAATTAGAAGAAATTATTCGCTATTTGTTGTTGGAAAATTAAAAAATGTTTGTGTAATTTAAAAAGTAATCATCTACAAAATTAATAAAATATGTATTTCATTATTATATTTATTTTCGATGTATAATTTATATATCGCGTCGAAACTTTCCCATCGGACAAAATATTTTCAGGTACATTCTTCTACTAAATTTTCAACGAATAAGTAATATACAAGATCTCGCAACAAGAAATAAGACCTACTGAAATAAAATTGCTACCAAAAGACTTATAAGAAGAAGAAAAAAGTAAGGAAAAGCCGAAGCAGGAAACGAATTCGCGAGAAAACGAATAAAGAAAAAGAAGCGTAAGAAGAAAAAGCTCTCGTCTGGAAAAAGTCCATTGTCTCATGGGGGGTGAGAAAGTCTTACCCTTTCCCTCTTTTTCGACAGAAGGTAGTAGTAACGACAAAGTGCGACTTTCTCCCTTGAGACTCCAACTGCCGTATCTGGGAATTTTTGCATGAGGCCCCATCGAAGCTACGTTTTGGAGTTTCGCGTTATGTAGACGAGAGGCGCGAAATTCGAAACACTGATCTCGTATACGGGAACGAATTGCAAATTCTCGAATAGCAAGATAGATAGATATAAAGAGTAAGGCGAGAAATGCAGTTCATTATGTATGCCTATGGGGGATACGCGAAAGTTACACAGGTAAAATAAATGCGATTGAAATGCTGCGAATGTTACCGTAACGTTTGACTTGTGACGTTCGAGGCATTCGATTTTTGACGACTGTTCCTATGTATATTTTATCTTATGTATATTCATCGTATACACTATCGGGATAAAAGTTATTTTGCAATAAGGATTATTTAAAAAATTTATTTATATTTATATTTAACTTATTCAAACAAAATACGAGCGATGCATTTATTTATTAGTTTACGAAAAGCAAAGTACGTTATTATTTAAGCGTATCGAACGAAGAATTTAATAATGCGATCGAATCCGTATATTTTTGTTTATTTATACATAAATTTAGTATGATATATACTTTTATTAATCGCATCGGATACGAAAAGAAATGGATTCAACGGATTAGCATATGTAAAAATTCTATGATAAATCTAAACTGCTGTTTCGCATGACATTTTTTGAACGATGCTCGATACAATATCGTATAAATGATACAATTAATATATTTACATAAATAAAAAAAACGTACAAAATAATCTGAAATGAAATTTAATAATAATTAATAACTCGTACGAGAAGTTTATGCACCTAACCAGTAAAAAATTAAATATTCAATAGGAAATGTACTTTTGACATAAATATAAAAAGAATTTTATGAAACATAATTAATGAATAGAAATTGAATAGTTACGTATTAAAGTTTTGAGTACATATCGACGTATTTCAATGCACAGAAATGTATTCTACGTCCATGGAAAATAAATCTATATTTACAATTCCGATAAGCTCTTCTATGATATATTTCCAGAAGTTTTAATATAATTTATTAATTTAAGGCAATTTGTTAATCCATAGTTTATTATTATTCCAAAGTTTTTACTTATTCTATCCGCAACCCAAATAGTAGAAAGCTATAAAATATATAAACTACATCGTGATTAATTTTATTTTTATGTAACAGTATTTTGAAATCATGTAAAAGGTATAACAATAAACTATTAGTTACCAAAGTTTTGTATCTCATACGAATTTACTTATATTTGACTGATTTGGTAATACATTACGATAGTTTTAGAAAATAAATTTATATCATTTTATTTTTTTCCACTCCTTCTCTCACATATATGATTCTATTTTTCACCGATTAAATAATTTTTATACAACAATAAATAAAAATGTACGTTCTTTGCATTTTCGCTGTTTTCTAATTCTCATTTCGCGTTAAACCTTTACGCGTTTTTCTTTGTACACCTTTGTATCGGTAATTCAAGATACACGTTAAAATCAGCCTTTTGATACCTTCGCGGAGGATTCGGTGACATCCGAAGACAAAAGAGCAGTTTGGTCGTTGGTATATAAAAGAGTACTATAAATCGATACGAGAATGTCAATTTATCAAGCTATTGAAAATTGAAAAATAATTTTTATCGATACCAGACTGATCACTCAATTTTCTACACACGCGTAATATTAAAAATGGTATGATTGCACACGTAATTTGATTAATGCCTCGATAATGCAATAAATCTACTATTGTTCTTCTCTCTCTCTCTCTCTTTCTCTCTCTTTTGGTTACCACTGCGTAACCTGTCAATAGATGTTCTATAAGCGAAATCGTCCCTTGGCTTTTGGTACGAAATCTTTTCTTTTGATCTCCACTGGGGTTTTACAAACAGCTGACCACTAAAGTCGTAATTCCATTGCACTTTTCCACGATAAAGTTTCCGGGCAGAAATGAAATCACGGCAAAAAAGGTGAAGGTACTTTTCTTAACGTTGCACTTTTGGTACTTTGTAACCTACTCTTACTTATACTTTTCCCTCGTGAGCGTTTTCGAGTGTTAAAATAGGGTTAACTTGTCGGCGTGTGACGAATATAAAATTTACGCACGAGCTGATTTCCTTTTTCCTGTTCAAAAATCTTCACGACGTCAATTCATATACTTTTTCCGACATGTACATCTTTAAAAGATAAGAATAATATAAATATTAACTCTGCAATATTATTATGTAATTATTACTTTAGATACTCTTAATCAATAAATTCGATTAGTTTTATTTTCTACCGATTTTATAATGTTAAATATAATATTTGTCTTTTTAAATAAAACAAAGTAAAAGAAAAAAAGCCGGAATTATCATCATATATGTTTACTCAAATTATTTATTTCTTTGTTTATATATAACCAGTTTTTTCCCATGAATTTTCTCATATTATATTTTTATTTATAATTATGTTTTTTCGCATCCTCGTAATTTCTCTTGAATCGCTTCCTTCGTACAAAAAAATTATGTGCCATTATTCTAACAAATTAGCGTTTCGCTTAACAACGTATCTACGTGTTAATTAAGAGAAAATCTTGAATTACCAATTGTTTAACATCATTCGGTAGTACGAGTAATAATATAATTTTCAATGCTCTTATAATAAGGCGCTTTTGTGAACGAAAACAATGAATACTAATTTGGATATTGAACCATGTTAAATCATTCACATTTTAGTTTATATTTAATAATTAAGTTTTTACGAAATCCAGTATTGTTTAGTAAAAAATATCTCATCAGAGATAAGTTGGTACCATTTTTAACGATCATATTCGAGTAACTTGCAAACCTTTTTTTATAAAAAATCTGTATTTTATTCCGTTTAATCATAATCGGTAATCTTAATAATGAATTCCAATTTTTTTGTAATGATAACGAGAAATATTATCGTATGAATTGTTAAATTATAAATAAAATAAAGTAACTATGAATTAGAATGATACATCAAATTTTAGTCCCAACTATAAAAAGAGTATTACGATAACTAGAAATTAATATTTAAAAAACGCATAATTTTTTAAAAATTTTAAAATATAAAGTTAAATTTATATTTTATATTTAGTCATCGATATTTAGTTATCGATATTTAGTTATTATTCACATTAGTGCGTATCGAATAAACTTTGTATTTAAATTATTGCTAAATATGCGATAATTTTTTCGTATCATAAAATATTGTAGGATAATTATTAAGTATATTCTCCTAATTTGTATTTAAATAGTACATAATTATGTTATATATTTTTTTATTCAGTTTTTTTCTACTAATTTACTTTTCAATTTTGTAACATGTATTGTTTCTCTTTACGTACTCTATTTAGCGATGCGATAGGAAATGAGAATAAAAGTTGGTTTTTTATTCGATACCTACGAATGTCTCACATGCGATATAATGCCGATGTTAAAAAAGCTGCGAATTAAGTTTGTTTTAATAGTTGGATCGGATAACCAAAGAGAAATTATTAATTTAGCTAATTAAAATTCACGAAATGTATTGATTAATCGTCGGATTTTTGTATAATTACAATACCGTTATTCTTTTTAATAAAATCCAAATTATATTATCACTACTGTTGAACGATCGATTAATCGCCGGAAATTTAAGTTACGTCGTGAACTGCCCGATGCTAATGATTTATTCGATGGTGCTTTGGCCAGTTGTAAAACCATTTCGGCAAGGTGCCAGTACCATGTATGAAAGATTGCCGATATAACCGTGGCTCAGCAACACATATGCGAACTAGACAATATACCAAGTTTGTATAGATAATGAAACTGTGGAGCTTCTTTTAAAAATATTGTTGAGTATTGTGCTTGAAAAATTTTTGTTTCTGTATTTATCTTTATAGTTATTTATATATAAAGATGGTTTATTTATAAGAGTATTTTAAATTGTATTTTATGTTTGTTGCTTACATAAATGTGTTTCTACAAACACACGACTAAAAGTATTATTTTTACCTCGACTGATTTATAGATCATACATCGTAAATAATTTCTAATAGTTTTTATTCGACCTTATTTTAAACTATTCAACTTTTTTTTAATATTATCCTTTTTTGATAATAAAACATTAGTATATTTGGTTTAACTACGTTTATTAATTTCTTTCTCTTTTTCATCTTCAAACATTTGTATTTTTACTCGGTATTCTTATACGGATCTTTCACACTTTATGTTGATATAAAGTATATTATAAAAGGATAAATCTAGGGTAGTTTGCGTTTACAAAATTAGTTCAGTCACGAGTCTTAGATCAATAATCTTTTGTACCGTTTTCTAAAGTTTTTCTTATACCCGATCGAAGGGATTGGCCATCATAATAATTATTACCATTAAATTCATTGCTTTTTTCCTTTGATTAATACATTAAGATCTATAGATTATAGCACTAGTAAATTAATATATTTAAAACAGCGATAAAAAATATAAACGTGTAAAGATAAATAAAATTTATTTGATATTAAATCCTAGATATTTTGAAGTATTCTAGATGAATATTTTAATTTTTATTGAACCATTTTAATTTTTCACAGTCATAAAAAATAAAATCGTCTACGATATTATTATCACGCTAAGAATTTATCTAAGAAATACATAAAGTTTTTATTCTTGTTTCAAAATATTAAAATGGATTTGAACAAGTATAATGCAAATGTTCTTTTTCAAAGAATGTCTCAATTTTAATTTTATTAAGAATTTTTCAAATAAACGTTTAAAATTTATAGTGTAAAAGATTACATAAAATTAAACGAATTACTTAAAATAATTACTTTAAGTTTATCAATAGTATCGATAATAATAAAATCAATTAATAAGGATAATTAATTTTCTTTTTTAGTACAAGAAATAAATGATGATATTTCAATATATAGAGATTTATAAAATACTGTATTAATTTTATGATAAAGATATTATTGAAGATTATAAATGTATTAAAAAGTATATTGGCAATTAAATATATGTATACAGAAAACTATTAAAGAAAAAAATGTGAATATTATGAAAAAATGTAATATTTTTTTTAGATTGCTAATAATATTTTAATATAAATTCTTTAGATACTAAGAAGATTTAATTAAATTCATAAAAAATTAATTTTATAATATTTAGAGTATAATATCGATAAGAAATAATATAATAAAAGCTTTTGAAAGCCTCGTAATTTTTGTAATGCATGATAAAAAATAAGTCCTAATTAATAAAGTAGAACGTATATTCAAATTAATTCGTATAAAAAATATAATATACAATTAATGAAAATTAAAATTTGAATTATGAGAAAATCTAAGCAAAACTTTTTTTTTGAATTTTAGTCAAAGTTAATATATTTAAAAAATATATATAGTTACATTATTAACAAATTAAAATTTTTGGATAGTTTATGTAATGTTAACACTATATATATAAAGAAATAATTCTGATTTCAATATAAAAAGAAAATTCGAAAAAGTATGTAATTATTGTATAATTAGCTTATGAAATATAATAAAAGTAAATAAACAATGAATAATTGAAATAATCCAAGATCGAATTATATATCTCGAATAAAAAAAAATGTAGAAAATTTTAATAAAAAATTGTGAAAAATTAAGGGCATGAAATGGATTAAGGTATTAACAAAAATTGATGTCAATTTATTATACTAATTTATTATACTATTGTACTAATATAGAATAATATACTTTTAAAATATTACTTTTAAAATTTTTAAGTCTTTAATAATTCAATGTAACTTCTGATTCTATTATAAGAATTAAACTTTACGTTAATTAATTTTAAACAATAGTATCAATTTTTCAAAGGGTTACCAATTAGCTTATATAAAACATTATACGTATTCATATCGAAAAAGTTTTTGAAGCGACCTTTTTTAAAGATCCTTTTTTAATAATTTTTTAAACAGACGGATAATATATTTTATATTGTTTAGAGAGTTTATTTTAGAGTCTCCACGCGTAAATCCTCGAAATTTGGTACCTTAACCAAGATTTCTCTTTATTAAAACTTTGTTTCAATTAAAGATACAATAAAATTAATTCTCAATCAAAATAATAACGAGAATATAAATTTTGTAATTCAAGAAACCATACTTGCAGAATTAAATGCACGATAAAGGGTATAATTTATATAGTTAATTTTTTTTCTTATCGGCTGCATTGAAAGTGATATATAATCAGCTATATTTTATAAGATAAAAGTAGCGTTAAATTTTTGTCGAAATTATTTATTAAGAAATAAGTCACGTGTAATTTTTTGATAAGGATAGTTAAATTTATCTTTTTAAATCTATTTTAATATTTTAATTTAATTATTATATTTAATCTACTATTTAAATCAGTTTTATAAAAAATTTTAAACTTTTGAAATACTTGGACAATATGTATAAATTTATGAATTTTGTTTATATTTGTATCTCTAATTCTAAGTTCGCAAAATAAACTCGATAAATATTTCCATCCACATGGAATAATTCACGCATTCGGTTAAATCATCGTAGCCGCGGAATAAATTTATACATAGAAATGTCAGCGATGAATATTTGCATTGTCACAGTTTTCACGTCTTTATCGAACAAAACGTTTTTATTGAATACCGAGTGCAAAAGGAGTAAAAACTCGCTGGCAGTCCAGTTCCGAATTAATATTCATAAAACTACATATATTCTCGAACTCTATCGATGTATAAATAGCGGTATCTTCGATCTCTCCGTTTACGCTTCATCCATGTTAAGCACCCAGTCGAATATATTACCATAACCAAAGCCACATTATACCCAAACTCCGTGGACGAGGGAGAAAGAGACATTAGCCAACAATCGTAATCTCGTTCTCCCACAGAACCAATTATCCATGCACAATATCTCCTTCGACGTGGAATTACGTTTCCTCGAGTATCCCGTCGTCCCAACACACCTATACGCGAAAACGTGCCCAAGACCTTCGGTTGCTTATGTTACCGAGTTTGCATATCTCCTCCGCCAGTAGTAGAAACGTTTCCTTCCTCGACTACTCGCTCGTCCGATAGAAATAGTAAGTACGATAGTAAGGCGCCATACTTTTAACGGGTGCCTCTGAAAAAGCTAGACGGAGGAATATATTTGTGCGAGCTGCGAAACTAATCGTTCAACCCAGGGAAACGTTTTCACCGAGTTTACAAGATTTTAGAGTTTCTTTGTATAAGTAACTTTTCAAATTTTTAACGCGAGCTTCGGATAATATATTTTTATGGTAATAAAATAACTTTGAATTCTATAATCAAAATTATTATTCGTTATTTCATATATCTTCGTTTGAAATTTTCGTTTCCATAATTTTGTAACATTTCACTCGTCGATCTTAGTTTTAAACCAATACCCATTTGTTTTAATCGATACACGTTTCTTCTTGAAAATTCGACAAATTATTTCAATGCCTAGAAATCATGAATTTCGTACACATTTGAGCGAGAGTTTCGTACAAAATTAATATGTCGTCATTTTTTGTGCATTAAAAAATTTATAAATTATAAAATTCATAATATATAATTTAGATGGGGTTTAACTATTTATAAACGGGCTTTTATTTATATTTCTATTCCTCGATCGTCTTTCTTACGTACAATCAGAATTTTGTAACGTTTGTTGTATAACGAAGAATATAATGTTATTTCATTTTTTTCAAATAAATTAAATCTTAAAAGAAAGATTGGGAAATTATATTTTAAATCTTTTGGAAGGATATAAATTTTCATAAAAAATTTACTACGCGTGAAGTACTAAATTAAAAAATTTTGAAAGAACAATTTATGCTTACTCTGCATTTTGACACACTTTATAAAATTTATTGTAAAAAATATAATTGTATAATAAATGAAAAAATTTCGTTTAACAAAATACATCAATGTTTAAATGTAATTTTACATTTTACAGAAGTTCTGAATAGTTTGAATATTTTCTTTACAATCGCACAATTTTGCTACGAAACAGAAGTTCCGAAATAATACATTTAACTGCTCTCAACGATACTAAAATTAATAATGCATGATTATATTGCTCATGCATTAGTTAATAATATCCGTTAAGTTTTATTTCATTTTTATTCGCCAACTTTAAGGTACTTCCAGTCTATTTATAATTGTTATCTCGTGTATCGATTTACAAAATTTATATAGAATATTATATTTTCTTCTTTAATTTTACTTATATATTAAACGACTTATCGAAAAAAAATTTGATTTACCAAAATTAGAAATCGAAACTATAAAATATTCCTGATTTTTTTTGATGAATAATAGAATTATATACTTTTATACTTAAATGTCATAAAATCAATACTTGTATAATCTATACGTTAAATATTATTATAATAATAGAATTTAAATAACATTTCATTTTATCAATATAAAGGAGTATAGACTGTATACTGAAATATATAATAAATTAATAAAGTTGGTCATATTTTACGTTAAAGAAACTTTTTTAATAATATTCAATATTCTGCCAAATTTGAAATACGTATTGTTCGAGCGAGAGAATCTAAACAGCTAAAAGTTCGATCATTTGTCAAGAATTTAATTAAAATATATTCATATTTGTGCTTACGGATTCAGTGGATAAAGTTAAAAGAAAAAGCAGAGAAACTGAAAAATCAATGAGAGTACGAGCGAAAGAGTTAACCGAGATAAATGTCATGAAAAGTAATGGCCGGTTACCGTTGAGTTTGCACAGTTATGGTCTACGATATATAATTGATTTATCGAGCGAGAAACACTCGAAGATAAACCACTCGGGATTTCCGTACGTGTTTTTTACTGTAAAAATAACTGAAACTTGTCGAAAATACAATTGTTTAATCATACAGAGGTGGAATAATTTAAGCATTGGCATAAGTTATTCTAATAATAACTTATTCTTGAGATGAACGAGGAGTTGTTTTTCGTATATCGTGTCATGAAAAATAAAACGTTGTCTAGATCCAGTAAAGTTTTATTATTATTTTTATAAAAAGTTTAAACGTCTTTGTTTGGAATATATTTAAAATGATGTCAAAATAAAAAATCAATTGAAATATTTGTAATTTTTGGAGGTCGTAGATCACTTAAACTTGGACAAAAATTAAAGAATACGCAAAAAAGTTGATTATCCGTTTTAGCTGATAATCATTTTTCGGGTTACGATGATTTATGTAAATTGGTAACCGCGTACTAAAGAAACCGAATTAAGAAACGGAAACTACATATTTAAATACCGTGTAAATCGGATACTAAATAATGGTTTGCGTTAAAGGAACAAGAATTTTCGATTTTTAATAATATAACGAAATCTTAATTATATTAAAAAATGTTTTAATTTCATTAACCGATTTTATCACGCAAAATTTTACGGAGAATGCCTAAAAAAAATTCGTTCCATCTATAAACGGTTTTTATGTTTGGTAAACTTTTTTCTGCAAGATAAATATTTGCGGTAGAGCGAAACGAAGGAAAATTCGACCAGGAAATAACGCGAGAGAGGAAAGATCGGAGAGAGAAGAGAGAAAGAGTGAGAGAAAGAGAAAGAGATCTGGGTCTTAGATATTCATGAGTATTCGTTGGAGATTTTGCGAGAATCATGGAATTTTGGATGAAAGAAAATAGACTTTCCCTCGCATGTAACGCAGCTTATAGTTTGCTTACCAAAGAGAAAACGAATTTAGGTCTGTGGAAAGCTCGACCTTTCGTGTATTCCATTGTTAGGATAAAGTTACGAGGAAAATGCAGCCAATTCCAGAAGGGCTTCTCTTTTACAGTTTCTATTTTCTCTTTACCATTTCGCGTGTACAGCAGTTGATATTTTATTGCTTTACCATTATTTAAAATGTTCTTAGACACGTGTGAGATCCATACTATAGAGAGCTTATATGGAAAACGAGCTTTTAACGATTTTATGCCTATCGAAACAGAATTTTATTCAGAGAGCGGGTAATGGAAATCGTTTTTCGATTGGCAAATAATCATCTAAAATATAACATCGAGGAAAAAGGAGTTGCGTGGAGCATTTAGAAAAATTATTTATAAATATTCTATTTTTAATTCACTGTTGTTTATATTCAATCGGTACTGTAAATTATCTTTTATTAATTTTATAAATATTGTAATTCTTTTGTAACGTAACCGAGAATAATAACTTTCATCTTAAATACTTTTATAAAAATAACTTTTTTCAAAACCTATGAAATATTATTTGTAAAATAAATTCAACTTTTTAAATTTTATTTTATAAATTAAAGAATGATTTTAGAAACCGATCGAAACGATAAATTTTGGAATAATTACGTGCAATTATTTGTCCTTCGATACTTCAAAAAGAAATTAAAATATTATTGCGAATATATTATTCAAAATCTATTATTTCAACTATTTTAATTTAAATTTCTAACAAATTTGAGATATTTTGGTCAAATATATATATTCTCGTGTAATAATACACTTAATGTAATGTATTTCTAATTAAGGCTTATATTATTTAGTTAAGCCTACGTTAGTTATCAACACAATTACTTATCAACTTGAGTTTAATAAAAATCCTTTATACAACCTTGAGCTGACGATACCGACTAGTGATTTTCATTTTTTCCGTTGCAATACAAATCGACATTTAACGAACACAAACAAATAGTATCCCGAAATGGACCATTTAAACAATCGGTCTAACGAGCTTTTGTCATCGAACCATCGGCGAATCGCTCGAATCGATTTCCTCGATTCTCTTTCCTCGTTTCCCTTTGTCACACGTACCCAAACTCGTACGCTCAAAGCGACCTCTGATCCGTGAACGAGTCAATCCAAAGGCTGATACACGCGTAAGAAGATACATCATCCAGATACTTAGCTACTACCGTCGCTCCTTATCTTCGACTCGGTAACCAGTGAGTGCTTCTAGTATCAAGCGTGTAGTTTCCGAAGCTTTTCTGAGACCGAACTAGTGTGAATCGCTATTAATTAGAGCCGCAGTCGAAGCTGGATCCTGTCTCCTCCTCGTTGGCTTTGAAGATTCACCAAAGAGATACTCGTGTTTAGAGAACAGAAACGAGGAGTGAGAGTGATTTCAAATAGGCGCTAATTTCCAAGGAGTTTCATACTTCCGGTACGTTCGTGTGATATCTTCTCTTAGTTTCATTTAAGGCATTATCGCGATGTAGTTCCGACAGTTTCACTGCTGCAGATCGTTTAAACTACGTGTACGTGTAAATGAGTGAATTCGGATCGTGAGTACGCGTATCTTACGTCTTTTGAACGATGACCGCTACCTTAAAAAGAATAAATTGGGAAAAATTAGTTTACCCAGTGATAAGACTCGTTGAGTCGAAGAATCTAGTTTTCGTAGATAATGTATTTTATTCGGGAAACAAGATTCTATATTTAACTTGAGTGTTATGTTCTATTACCGAATACTATATATATATATATATATGTTTAAAAAGTTTACAAAATATCGAATACATTTTCATTTTCCTACGATTATTCTTTGAGATTTTTTATTGCTGCAAATTGAACAATGAAGATATGAAAATTTAAATTCCGCAGTCACCGGTTCGTTATCAGCAATATGAATGCGGACACTCACACTTCATCATTTTCCGTGAATATTGGATATTAGGTTCATGGGAAAGAGAAACTATAAGGATAGAGGAGATATTCCATTGCAGCGACAAAATTTTACGAAACTAGTATGTCTATTTCTGAATTACAGAATCCAGATTATGAAATATGTTACTGATTATTATGTTACCTACACTTTCGATCAAAAATATTTAACGATGCTTTTGATAAGAGTTTATATTTTAATATAATAAAATCATAAATATTTATATAATGAGGCATATATATACAATATTCATTCCACTAATATTATATCGCAAATATTAATATAAATATTAATATTTTCGCATTTTAATTCATAATGCAAGAACTTTTTCTGATAATTATATAGACTTTGTTATACATGTTATTCAGTGACTATATTTTTTATCTTAAGTACATAATGTTGCAATAATTTAACAATAATATAATTATATAAATAATAAAAATATATTAAAAAATCAATATATATAAATATATGTGTATATGAAGATAAATCAATATTTTATATTAAAAAATTCAAAGAAGTAAAATTTAAGAAATATTTAGTTATTTCGAAAAGAAATCGAAAGATATTTTGATTAAAATAATTTTATGTAACTATGAAGTATTGTTAAAAGTATATACTAGACACGTCTACATGAATGTCCGATCATATTGTGTTATTTCTACTTTATATGTATAGATTCAGTTTATGTATATTATGAGAATGAGAATGATACATAATTTAGATTAATTATTTTCACAAATTGGAATCAGTATTATTAGTTTTATAAAAATGTTTATAGAACTAAATTTTTGTACAAATCTTTACCAATGAGACTGAATTTTATATTTAGGATCTTTAAATATTAAAAGAAGTAGCTTCGATTTATTCCATCGTTATTTTATATAAAATCTTAAAATTAAAACAAAGCCTTTTGAATTAAAAAAAAAATAAAAAAACAACTCATGTATAAAACGAGATTTTGAATGAAAATAATTAAATAAAAAGAAATAAATTCTGTAAATTTTTATTCTAACTTTATTTTAAACGATTGTAATTTATTCTTTTGTTTATAAATTACATAACTAATTTTTTTAGTACAGTAAATATTACCGAAATTTAAAAATATTATTTTATAACAATAAGGTTTTTAAATTTCAATAGAATTAACGTAATTATTAATGATCTCGTAATATTTCCATATATAAGGTTCCATACATACCATTTATTGATTTTTTAATAATTATTTAATAAAATAAAATTACGCATATAATGAAAATTTATGTTAAAATTATAACAGAAATCAAGTGGATTAATTTTACGACTCGATCGTTTAAAAAAATGAAGCGTCGTCGTAAATAAAATTAAATTCGTATGCATTTTACTACCACACATAGTTTGTCGTGTTTTTCGAATACCTCATTTCGAGGATTCGGTTCTATTTGAAATGTTCGGCTACACTTGAACGCTTTGAATATTTAAAGGTTTACGAACATCCTACGATTCAATATGGTGGTGTTATAAATCGGTGCCTTCGATCTAACAGGTAATAGTAAAGATACGTATCGCACACATTATTAAATCTGGTTTTGCGTATACATACAAAAACTGTGAAATTTTCACTTAATTCTTCAGGGAAATTAGTTCGTAATATCAAGAATCTTGACTCTTGAAAACATTTTTAAATTTTTTAAATCTTTCGCGTAGGAAAATTATTTTATAAAAAGAGATTTGAAAACACAATATTAATAATTTCAAACTTATACGTGAAAATCTATGGAAAATACCGATGCATTAAAAATTAATTACGAAAATTAATTTTAGGATTTTTACATATTTCGAAGATATTTAGATTATATTTAGATTTATATTTTATGAATAAAATTAATGACATTATATTACTAAAGAAATGATCGTATATTTATTTACTAGGTAAATGTTTAGAAAGTACCGATACTTTAATAATTCAAAAAAGTTTGATTCGTGACTTTATTTACATTGTAAAGTTTATTCATATATTTTTAAAATATTTTCTTCCTTACAAAATGATAAATTATTGATAAATATGAATACATTTTTTCCTTGTATTTCAGATTACAATATATAATATTATAATAATTGTGGATGTAATAATAACATATATTACAATAATAATTTCAATATAATAAAAATTATTCAGTCACAATATTTCTAAATATTTTGATTTAAATTATTGTCAAATTTTATAACAATTTATAATTAATTTCTATACGTACATTTAACATTCACATATTAAAACTTTTCACGAATGAATTTAGAGTATTTAAGCAAACTCATTTGTGGATTTCAAAACACATACGCAAATTACTAAAGTGTAGATTTTGTAAGTCTCGAAAGATTTTGAAAATTTTTACGTAATTTTATAATGAAAACGAGCATAATTTTATTTGCTTAAAAAAGTCTAAAGCATAATATATTTTTAAATTCATTCTTTTAAACGCACGTAGCAATATTTTAAAGTACAGCAATTTTTCTATTTTAAATCAAAAAATTCACATTTATCTTTTCTTGAATATTATAACGTTTTCATATTACAAATTTTGATTTTTATGAAATACGAAATTAAATGATCTAAAAAATAGAATTTAAATTCCTTACGGAAATATGGAAGAAAATTAAGTAAAAAATATGTATACCAAGTATATTATTCATATAAAAATTTAAAAAAGAATTTGAAAAAGTTTATTAAAAATTTTTATAATAATATACAGATATTTATTCATTATATATTTTAATTTCCTTTTGTCGCCTTTCACAAATATCGTTTAATAATATCGAATATAAAAATTTACCTTTACAACGTTTTTTCCTTTTAATTGTTAATAAAAAATATATTAGATTGTTAATTAGAAATCATTTTGTTTTATTAATACAACAATATTAAATAAAAAATTAAAAAAATATTAGTTTGACGTATCATAGCACGTTATTTCATTCTTTTGTACTGCAGTCACGGGTGCAATTACCGTTGAATTTTATGAGTGCAATTTATACGTAACTATGTGTCTTGATTACTTCTTTTTAGTTAAGAGGTTGATTAAGAAATTTTCTTAAAAAAATTTTGATGACCCGTAGTTTTGTGAAGGTAATTTTATTAAATTCTAAGATTTAAGTTTATACGTTATGTCAGATATTTTACGAAGTTGTGGATAACATTGTGGTATATTTAAATTTTACGATGCTTTCAAATATAATATTGTATTTCTTAAATGCAAAAATATTATGGATACAAATTTTACGATGGTGTCTGGTTTAAAAATGATTTCATAAATTATTTCGAGGTTTTTTTAAAAAAATTTCTTTTCGTTGTATATTATCTACACGTAAAATAAAATTATATTTATATAAAATAATGTAGTAAATACTTTGTATCGAATGAGTGATCCTTATATTTTAAATCGATACATTGTAGAAATTTATGTTTGGATATCGATAATCTAATTAAATGTTTTTAAACGTTATATTTTTATCGTTACGATATTTGTACCATCCGTACATAAAATACTTTATTATAATATAAAAATATTTTGCAAACTTTTCTCATTCATAAAATTACTTCGCTAGTCGTATAAATATTTAGTATTAAATTTATCTATTATAATAAAATAAAAATTATAAATAGTCGCTAGATCTAATTATAAAAGTTTTGGCAAATCAATATTGCTGAAGTCAATCGTGGATCATTCGGGATTGGAGTAATTAGTAAATGCATAACCGATTTTGATCAAAATTTATCGATGAAGGAGAAAAACATAGATAAGAAACGTCTATCTAACAACTCGTACCGAGTCGAGTCACGTGATAAAACTGATGAGCTGCGAGGAAAACTCCACTCGATAAGAAAAGGTAAAAGATAATATATAAAAATTGCATTCGCTCAAATTTGGGATAACGGCCTATAAAAAAATAAAAAACTATGTTTTATTTACTAAAATTATAAGATTTAAATTTAGATATTTATATAAAAATACAATGATTACTAAGATACTATTTGGAATAAGGAAATCAAAATGTATTTTATTATTTGATTTTTTGAGTACAAATTTAATAAAACATATTGTATAATTTAGAGAAAATTATTGTAGCTACAATAAAAAAGGATATAAACGATACGATAAAAAGATTATATATAAAACTACGCGTTCCATTTTTACGAAATATCAATGATCGTTATGTCAGAAATAACAATAGAAAAATTGAGTAACGTAGACTATTAGAAAGCAATGTTAAAGAAAGCAATGTAAACTTAATATTCATAATAAATTTGGTGTCGCCGTCTTTGGAACAACCAGAAATCCCGAGGAGTGCGAAACTTTTGTAAACTGGCAAGCTCTCTTTTTTCAACCCCCCTCCCACTCATGAGCACCGTCAACGCCTGTATCCTTCTATCTCTCTTTTTCTTCTATCTCAAGGTAACGGAGGTGCGCAGCCGTTACTGGAACGAGGGCCGACACTCGAGGACCTACACTCGAGGACCGACACTCGAGGACCGATAATGAAACAACCGAGTTAAGAGCGCACGTGGTTCGCTTCGCTAATAGCAAACCTGGAAAGATCGAGCGCGATTCTTATTTTCTATTCGTTGTACAAATGTGTAGGGCTTCGACTCGAGCAATTTACCGAGAGAGGCGCATTTCGGGGTTTGGATTGTGAATACGTTTCGCGTATTAATAACAAATCGCGATCCATTTACAAGGCGATAATTTAACGAATACGTTAATAATAAGAAATGTGTGTTCGTGAAATATTTCTGTGCACGAGTTAAAAACAAAGTACAAGACGTACATATTATTTAGAAATACAAACATGGAAATACTTTGCGTTTATATATACATTCCTTTCTTTCCAATCCCGGTAAGTAAAAAGTATCGATTATACGATAATACGATTAAAAATAATATAATTAATGTATTATTTCTCTTGCTTACGGTACAATATCCCATATATCTCTTTTTTTATATCTATTTCATGTTCCTACATCACGTTTCTAATCTTGCAGCCTAAAAGCGCGCTCTTGTACTCACGGAATCAGAGAAAACAGGTATACTACCCTCGTTCTATCTTTCCTACTTTTTTCTGCAAAAGAGGATTGTCCGATACCAGCGAAAATAAGAGAATGAAGGAGAGAAGCAAAGGGAGAAAGAAGGTAAAAAGGAAAAGATCAAATAAAAAGACGCGAGGGAGTTCCAATGGAGCTTAAGAGCCTCTTGAACATGAAAGGGTACAGAAACGTGTTCGGCAAGGTTTTATCCATTTTAACACTATTTTCATCTTCTTATTTTTTCCAAATCAGATACTGAATGAATTTTGAATGTGCAGGAAAGGCATTAAAATCTGAGAATGAATCTTCTTCTTTTTGTCGACTTTAAAACTTTGATATTTCCATTTTTTTAAAATCCAAATTTATTACGTTTACGTGTAAAATATTAAACTTTCGTATATTGCTATCGTTTAATTAAATAAAGTACTATTTCTCTTCGAATCGTAATTAATCATCTCTACGCGATATCGAAGCAAATAATATTTTAATCGATAATATTTTTCGATAATATCGTATCGTTATTTTTCATGAAAATTTTTTAAAATAGTACATAAAAATTTACAAATTCAATTGATATCACCTAAGACTCTTCAGTTTTATAAAGTCTACAAAATTCACTCGAATCGTAAACGATGAATATTGTTTCATTCTCTTAAAAAACATAGCTTATTCAAATTTTCAACTTTCTTATTGCCTTTCAAATTTACTCGAGTCGCTATGTTATTGCTTCAGTTTATTCAAAAAATTTTACTGATTAGGTGCTTGGGGCTGAAAAAAGTTTTTACGTTCGATATAAAAATAAACGACTTTGTATAAAATTTTTATTGTTCTAATTTCTATAATATCAAACAACGAACGAATAACTGAACAAGTTATGAATGAACATTAATTACTTTGATTATAATAATAATCTTTACAAAAAAATTAATAAAATTTTATAAATTTTTTAATTCTTTTATTCAGTGATACGCGACTTATCTTAATTTATGTAATAATTATTAAAACTATTATCTATAATAATAATTCATTTTCAAAACTATATTAACAATATTTAATTAATTTTCGTATATTAATATGTTCTCGATAATAATAATCACTTTACATACTTTTCATTTTTGAAAATAGATTCTACTTTCCATTCGATTTCTAGAATGTCGTACAATCGTTATAAAGTCGTGCGACCTTGACGATTATACTTACGAAAACGTAGATTATGTACTCAACATCGGTAGAATTCACTTCCTCGTTAAAAATATGCTACAACATTCGATGTTGAAAACTTATCGCTAATAAATCGACAACAGTACACGTCATTTCCTTTCTCTCAATTAAGCACAACAGAATGAAGTTTACGTTTCAGCGCATACTGTATTATTTAATCTACACTCGTAAAAAGGTACGTAGATTAGAAAATTTAATTATGAAATTCAATTAATTTTACGTTTTGGAATTTATTTTTTTTTTTCAATTTTTAGATGAAACAATTTTTTTTAACGATAAAGGATAAGGGCAAAGGAATAAAGTTGTTTCGTTATTGGTGTTACAATCTTTTAAAAATTACCAATTATACTAATTTGGATCTATCTAATTTTTATACATCGCGTTTAAATTGATACCCGTTTGTACATTATTATTCAAAGGCTGTAAAAGTTCAAGTTTCTAAATATTACATTCAGAAAATATTTTAAAGACCAGGAAAAACTTCCAGTAACGTTTTATGTAAATGTCTTATTCATTTACGTACTATTTAATTTAACATTTCACTTTGCGATTCGTTTAGAACACGTGTATTTTAAATACCTTCCCTTTGGGCAGATACATTCTCCAAACCCGATACGTTGGTTAGCACGAAGTAATGTAGCGGCTTGCAACAACTATTCCAGAGTCCCTGGAGATGAATGGTTTCCAAGTGCATCAAGTATGCATATATCGTCGCTCTAAATATCGCTATTTTCTTGAATAACGGAGAATCTAAATTATTTCTATTTCATAACTACTGCATTTTTTTAACAGTTCTATAATATTTTTATAATTGTTTTATTTAAATAAGATTTATCGAAAGATATAGTTACCGCATTTTATAGTTTTAACGTGATTTTTAAATCATTTCTAAGCAGAAAAATTGTTTTAAATTAGTAATTGTATAAAAATATATTAGACCTATTTAATTAAAAATTAATTATTAATTTTTTACTCCATTAATTAGAAGTGTATTGTATTTTATAGAATAATATTTTATTTCTAAAAGAAATCTATAATTGAATGAATGTGTTTAATATACCTCAACTTAGCATATTTATATACATACACTTACCTAAATATTTTATAGCATAAACGCAACTAAAAAATAAATGGTAATTTCTGCTTATCATATGCAAATATACCTGTATCCGAGGAAAAGTGCCTCTTGAATTCTTAAAAGGATGAGGGTTGATATATATGTATTCAAGATGCTAATCTAACAATTGTGGTTAGCTAAGCGAAGTACTAGGAGTTTAAAAATCAGATAGTTGTTACATATATATACATATATATACATATATATACTAATAATAATAAATCTTAGGTCAAGTATTTTAATCAAATATATCTATATTTTACTCATCTTAAATTTTTGTTTAAGAATATCCATGATAACATCAATTTCATTTAAAAGTGTGGATAAACTAAATAACTTAAATTAATATTCTTGTATGTTTTGGTTATAACTAATATTTTGAAAGAATTCTCCTATTTTATACAAAACTATAATATAATATAAAATTTTTCATATTAACGCATGATTGAATAATAAGTAAATAGAAATCAAATATTAGTAATTTACAGGTTTATTTTAATAATATAGAAAAACCGTAGATATATCTTATATGATATATAATCGTAATTCCATTTCGTAAATCTAATAGATTAAACATGTTTAAAAAATTTAAGTTTTTTAAAATTTTATATAAAAAATTAGACAAAATATTTTAAAAGCGAAATATTTGTTAAATTTTACAATCATAATGTAAGCAAATTCGTCAATCCTTTTTATCTAAAAAGTGTACTTCTAAGGCAATTACATGAAAAATAAAATAAAGATAAATTTGAATTTTTATCTTACGCATATTATTATCGCATAAATTGAAAGAAATTGTAAATATTATATTTACATGTATATATGCGAAGAATTATATTACGATAAACCTTACAAAGTCTCTTTTCAGTTTAACTCGCATATAAATGTAAAACTGAGATATTACGTTTTTTCATAGAATTTTTTTCTTTCTAAAATAAAAATTACAATAAAAATTGTAAAATTTTTCTGAATTTTATTTACAATTTATTTATAAAAATAAAATTTCAAAGATGCGATTTTACAAATTTATAACTAAAAGTTTTCATGGGAAAATATGAAATTTTTACGAATTATATTGTAGATTCGACGAAAAAGGACATATATTGTACAAACTTCCAAATTTCTCTAAATCAAACTGAATCTTTATTTAAAAATGTACAATAAAATATCGATTCACCACTTTACCTTTATTACTAACAAATTCTTAATTTTATACTTTGGAAAAATGTTTTTTTTGAAAGCTGTAGTAAAAAATCAATTTTTTAATGTCTAGGTATTTCAAGGATATTTCGTCGATGTATTCATCAATGATTGTTATTTTTCATGAATAAAAATAATAGGATAATTAGAATAATTTATTTAACGCTAATTATAATAAAGTTAAATTATTGTACAGATAAAACAACTGAATATTATTAGAAATTCTATTCTTAAAAATTACCAACCTTATAAAAAACTTTTTCGGTTGAAATATGTAAGCACTTAGATGTAGCACATCTTTACATTACAAAAAAGAATAACTATTCGAATAGTTTGAAAGTACAAAAACCTTCGTGCTTTAAAGCAGAAAAAGTAGTATTAACGAAGGAAAATTTTCTCTGTAATCTTTTTTTACGAAAAGATATTTTATCCGCAAATGTAAATGAATTGGAATAAAATATGTAAATGTATTTGAGTTACGTACGTTACGCGAATAAATTAATTTATAATAAAATATGAATTTTAATATATATATAAAACTAATAAAAAATTTAAACGCTGATTTTATTTATCCTAAAATCTGTTAAAAGTTATAAGATAAAGAGGAAAAAGTATTAAATTCGGGATTAACGTTAGAACTTGAAATTAGTTTGGCTAACGGCGACGAATAAATAACGGGTCATTTCTGTCTACTTTGCGACGATGGACAACGGTTTACAAATGGAATTCAATTGGCTACGTATACAGTGAGATATCAACACGAGCCATTTATAAACTAAACCTGCGATGGTATCGTGATCTATGTGTACAAAACGTTCAATAAATATGGAATGTTTAATTTTACTCTAAATAAATGCTTGTTTAATTTACAATCCATTAACGAGTATTTTCAAACAGCCGATAGACAAATAGAATGGAACTAGACCGTAATATTTTTAATACATTTAAGGATTTATTTAATAACAATAATTTCAAAATTAAACGAGCTAAATTTAAGTGGAAAATTTTGTGTAACGATCGCTAAAGTTAATGTTTTTAAAACAAAAATATGAAAGTAAGAATACTTTATGTATAAAAAGTTTCGCTTATCGAACTTTTGGCGAAATATTTGAGGAAACTTAGACTTGCGTGACATAAGTCGATATTTCAATTATGCAGGTGTAAGTATGTTAAGTATCGTTTAAAATAATTAGCTAATAAAAGACACCCGAAAAGTAGGTTTGGGTGCATACGTGATAGAAACTCAACTATACTCTTAGTTGAGTTTATGTATAATAGAGAAGAAAGATGGAGAAAGGCAACCACGCGATTAAAGTCTGAGCGAGGAATACAGGAGGCGTCTGCCTCTCACCGATATCACGGATATCTCGGATATCACGGATAACACATGAGGGAACCACGATGCAACTTTAATGAGCGACAGTTTCTAGCACTTTAATCCATTATCTTTTGGGCATCGCTCCCCGAGTTCTCTGTTTGTGTCTTCTCCAGAGGCGACTTCTTCCTTACCTGTGCACTGGCTATTCTCATGGACGTCTTGAGAAAAATGTCGTTTATAACGACGCGAGGGATTCCCTATTCAACTTGAAGAAACTACGTCGCTTTGTTAACGATACCTGCTCAAACTTACTCTCGAGAGTTTATCCAATTAATTATCATTTTTTGCACTTTTTCCAAAATTTCAAGGCACATTTTTAATTTATGATCGCGATATTTTTCTATATTCTATGTTAGTCTAAAGCGCGATAACGTTACGAATAAATAAAGTGGAAAGTTTATTTATTAATAGTCGTTATACAAATTAGAAAGCAGGAAAATTTTTAAATATTTAATTTTGAATTGCGAGATTTGATACGCGTTTATAAAAAAAATTATCTAATTATTTACTAATCTATTTTAAATAATTATACGCATCTGTCACATGAGACATTTTTTAATTTATAGTACGAATTTTTAAATTTTAAATTTATGACAAAATTAATGATAATAACTAGATATTTCTAGATTTTATTACGTTAATTCGGAAAATTCATTTCTTGAATGTATGTTATGTTAGATCGTAAGTATTCGTAGTAACAAAATAAATGTACTTTAAAAGAAAAGCAGCAAGAATGTCGGTACGAATAATTAAAATTCTATGTGTGTAATAAAACCTAAATTATACTTTTTTGAAGATTAAATATGTATCTATCTTGAATTAAAATAACAATTCAGAATAATTTAAGGAAAACAAATAAATATTTAGGTCTATTTAAAATTTAACTATCGAATACACTTATTTTTAAAAATTGATTTCGATCGTTAAAGGTTTAGAAAGATATAAATAATATATTTTTAAAAAACTCTATTGAACGTAAAAAGTAAAAATTTGCAGTATTTTAAAAACAATAGTTTTAAACTTTATAGAAATATCGTACAAAAGGAGAAATATATTCAATGAAAAGTATTATGAAAAGAAAAATATTTGGTAATTTTTTCGTAACAATATACAATTTAATTAATTTTAATTATAGTACTTTCTGAGTATCGTGTTATACTTTTATTCCATTTATATATATTTATATACGTGCGTACGTGCACTGTACCATATACGGTTCAAATATGATTGTACACAGTGAGTTATTGCTTTAAAATTTTAAAAAGCGGTACACAGAAAAATATGTTCGCTGAATATTTACAGTTAACAAATATGCGAATAGAAATATACATCGGTGTGCATTTGAGTTTTTCATCTCTAGCTACAAGAGCTGAAATCAACATCAATCCGATTTACATAAATTTCGCATGCGGGAATCTTCGTTTACTCTTAATTCGAAATAATTAATCTCGTATTCTATCGAAAGCTTGGGGTGCATCTCTTGCATATTCAAATAAAGATGTTCGATTACATTATTCCAACGTCGGATGTTTTCTAACGGTATTTCCACCATCGGCTGCCACGGAATAACCGAATCACTTGGCTCAGCGTAGGAAAAAATCCATGGCCCGATTTAGCCGGACTAAAAAGGCCCGACTAAAAAGCCCTGACTCAAAAGCTCTGACTCAAAAGCCCTGACTCATGGATTATAACATCTCGCTGAACAATCAGCCGAGCATAAAAGCCAGGCTACCATAAGCGTTATTCTCGCTGCAGACAAGCGCCACGTTCGCGAGACAAGAGCTTGCGTGTCTCTTTCCCCCTCGTAAAACAACAAAGCGCGCATCAAAGTTCCGGTGGAAGAAACGAGTTCGCGACCTAACCCGAGGCCTTCGATGGATTCCGAATTCCCGTGGTTCGCTCGTAAATTCTCGAGGACGAGACTCGGCTGTCTCAGCTTTTTCGGCTGGCTGACGTAATGAGCCTCTACATAAGTAATACGCGCGTGTCTTTTTCGTCTTCTCCGTCTTCTCCGGCTTCTCCCGAGCTTCGATGCGAATGCTCGTCTTTTCTGCCGTCAACTATCGAATCGCCGAATTCTCCAAGTTTGCTCGTTATAAGAGCATGTAAATATTGGATTATCGTTATACGCAGTCGAACAAATTAATATAGTTTGTATCAAAGCTGGACGGCTCGTAGAGCGGATGGAAAAGGACGGATAACTTCGATGGACGTGGGTTTCTTCTTTATATTTATGTGGTTCGTTTGTTCGAATCGTGTATTTCTTTTACGATCTCTATGCGAATATCGTGTGCGATTTCACTCGAGAATACTTAGAATTATGTAGTAAATTTCGAAACGGAAGATACTAGTTTTATTTTTATTTACTGTATGTAAAAAATTAAATAAATGTCATTCGATAATTGAACGATTTTGTTTTAAGGTTACAAGCGATACTTTTTACAATTTCTTTTAAATTTTATTTATCGTTTAAATATACAAAACGATATTTTTTTATTGAAATACATAGAATAAAAGATGTATTTATAATAAAAATCAAAGCTTTGAAACAATAATTTTGAATGGTATATTTAACTTTTAAGATATTGTAAGTTAACCTTAGTTTTAATAGATTAGAGAAAAAAATTTGAAAAAATTTGAAAATGGACCTTTGAATGTGAATTCTAAAGTTTTATGATTTTCCTGATGGATTTCAGACTGTCATTCTTGTAACAAATATTTCAATGTCATTCTAGCGGGTACTGTATATAAATATTTTTATAAATATGGACACGAAAGTAAAAATCAGATTATTAACTTCCAAAACTCGATCACTAAAAAAACAAGTTGAAAGTTTTGAAAACTGTACAACTTTACCAATTCGGACATTTTGTATAAGATTTGTTTAATTACTTATTTTGTATACTAAAAACATAAATTATTTTAAAAAATTTGATTTTTTATAGTTATCTAAGAATATCAACTTCAAGTTTCATATAAACTATTTAATTCCCATTTAAAAATTAAAATAAACTGAATCTGTTTTATAATTTTGAGTATTTAAAAATATTGAACTGTATAATATTCGACAAGTATTCATTATAAAAATTATATATAATTTCTCTTAAATGATATAACATAAAGGTTTAAGAAGAAAGTTTATGGATAATTTTAATTTTAATAATAAAAATTATATAAAAGATAAGAAAATATTAGATTACCTACTTGAAAACTGATAATTCTTAATTATTGGAAAAAATTATTTCTACTTTTTTAATTGTGTTTCATACGTATCATTAAAATAAAATAAAAATTAAATAAAAATTAAACGTATAAGTAAAATATCATTACTATGGAAAAAATATTATAAATTCAAAAGATAAAAACATAGAATATCAGTCCAGATGATGTTTAAAATATTCCAGAGAAACGAACTATTTAATGTTTTAAATCTTCATCAAACGCATAAAATTAATTGACCCAATTTTCATTCGATATATACATCTAGAACTTAGTTTAGAAGACAGTTTAAATGAAACGTAAATTCTCGTATCTCCTTTCTCGTATACACCCTTTCAAGTTACAATACTATCGATCACGTGTTTATAGATTTAGACTACACTGATATTTGCGAGATCGAGTATTTTTTATATACAAATATGTCTAAATATAATGTTTAAGTATAATATCGATTTATTTGTATAAAGAAGGAAGAAAATTGCAAAATTAATTGTTAAATGGATTAACTTCTTTGTTTGATCATGGTTTAAGTAATTTTAAGGGTATAATACTTATAATTTGGTACGATTTTTTGCGATAGATTAATATCATTTTATATTTAAAAATTTAAACGATACTTTATATTCTTTATAGGTAGATTCCTATAAAATAAACAATTTTTTCATTAATTTTATAATTACTTTTATATTTGATTCAAATCTATATTTTACATTATTTTTAAATATTATTATTTCATTTTCTATTATATTGTAACATGAATACATAATAAAAATGTTAATAAATTAATTTTTATAATTGACATAAAAATTTAAAAAATTATAAAATATATTCTCATCGATAAACGAATAATATAAGTTTCTTAATTATTGATTTGTACAACTTTATTCCGATTTGAACGTATGAATATATTTAAACACATTGCTTAGACTGAAAAGGAAATTAGGTATTTAGAAATATTGAATTTACTGTAATATGTTAGCCATTATATTCAGTTATTCTATCTCTTTCCTGTTAATCTGAATTCTCGATTATAGGATAATTGAATATTAGTAATTCAAATACAATATCACAATAATATAATATTGGTGATAGAAACATAAATTAGCAATTGAATTCGTATATCGATAGAACCATCCTTATAACCGTTTCCAATATTACTCGACCAAATTAAACTAAATATTCACGATTACAGGACCTAGAATTTGAAATTTACAAGCTACAGTTACCGATCGTAACTCTCTTGGTCCGCAAATGGAAAGACAACCAAGATGACTGCGATGGCGTCGAAACCAGAATCTCGATGTCGATAAATTGTCCGTTACTTTCGTACAATTGCGTTTCAATTTACTGCAATCTTCCATTTTTTCTTTAACATAACGTACACGTGAGGAAGTTATGAGAAATAGTTTGAGGAGAGAGAGAGAGAGAGAGAGAGAGAAGAGACACGGAGAATGACTCAAATATTGTTGAATAAGTCTACAGTTTTTTCAAAATTTCGAGTTTTATTGCTAGAAATTGAAGCGCTTATAAATTCTTGTTCACTTGAATTATATTTATATTTGATATTTTATACAATGAACAAAATATCTAGTTTGAATTCAAATTATTTATAAACAATAAAATACGAAGTTTTAGGAGTAACCAAGTTTTCAACAGTAGTATAAAAATTATTCGGATTATTCGGTTTTATACAAAAATTTTGCCCAGTAAATGATTTCATCAATATAATATTTTGTTGTGATAATATAAAAATGCTATAATATAGTATAATTAATATAATAATTCTTCATTTAAAAATAAATTATTTATTTTACATTTTGAAGGTATAAATTATTCAAGGAAATTGTTAAAATTTTTAAATCTTTTACAAAATAATAAGAAAATTGTTTTAACTAATGTTTAATATTTATTCTACACATCTGAAATAAAATAATTATAAAATAAAATTATAATATTTTAATAAAAAATTTGAATAAAAAATTTCAAATTAAACATATTATTATTCAGTTTAATTCTATCATATTTCTTTGAATGTTTATTTCAATAACCAAAACTTTTCACAGAATGTTCTATTAGTTTTAATTAATGTTTGAGTTATAAATTTTTTAATTTTATGGTACATATAAGAAGAGACAATGCAGGAAACAGATTTTTACAAAGCATACAAAGTCTATTTATATATATTTTACTTAAAAATTTATATTAAATTATTATTTCATATTTTTATTTTATAAAGTATATAAAAATTTCTATTTTAATAAAATTATTTATGTATTAAAAATGTATTTTTTTAAAGATTATTTAATATTACATAATAAATTTTGTATTTTACATACGAAGTATCATTCAAAATGTCACTTTTTTAAACTCATTGGTAAAAATGAGTTTGAAAATATTTTTTTATTAAAAAATATAATTAAAAAGTTTTATAAATTAATATTATAAAAAAATATTATAACCTTAAAAATAACATACCGTGGTTAAGAATAACAGCAATCCTAAAAGATTTTATCACACTTTAATTGTAATTTTTTTTAATTTAAAATATCTTCTTTGTAGTACTTTTACTTTATATTACACCATAAGATAAAAAAAAATTTCGCAATTATTTTTATTAAAGAATTCTCTGTATTTAAAAAGCATTCATGAGTACGAAAGGGTTTTTTAAACAAAATTAAATATATTTAAAAAACTGCACAATGTAAAAAAAATAGGTCACCAACTTACATACGTGAATCCAAATAATTGAATGCGTAGTTCATGACAATTGTCATTTGAAAGTTCAAGACATATTTCTAAATCTCTATTTCTTGTTATGGTGCGTAGTTCGGATAAGTTTTCATATTTGGAATGATGATTACATCGAAGTGGTTGCTGTCAAATTCGGATCACGCGCTTTGAAACTGTAATTCAGTAACGTTCGTACCAATATCAAGGCAAACTTGAGATTTGTAACTTGATAATATCATGTTTTACATGAATTAAGTACGAGATGTTTTAATCTATTTATGTAAATTTAAGAAAAAGAAACTATTCGTTTTATTTCAAATGAATATTATTTCAACATTTTTTATTCTGCATTTTAGTTATTTTTATTCAATTCAATTACGATATTTGATTATTTTTGTTAAAAAATGAACTTTTACCAAAGAAATTAATGACTTTACAAATTTTCAATCTTATTAAATTTCTTATAAACTTACGCATTAATAAATATATTTTTAGAAAGTATTAAAAAAAAATTAATTGGATATAGAAAAAGGTAGAAAAAGCGAGGAAAGAATAATCAATGGTCAAAGTTTATTAAAATCGATAAAAAGCTGTACTAATTGAAAAATATACCTTTTCATATCTAACAATATCGTTATAAGTATATGAATTCACTATAAAGCTACGAAAATAAAATGAACAAATAATTTCGCAATTCCAAAGAAGGTATTTAGAGCAGACGGTAAAATAAATCTATGTTAACGCAGCGGATAATCCATGCACGATAAAAACTATATAACAATTGTTGTCACAGAGATTTCGAATTTGATCCAAGTAAATAAAAGCACTGAAATAATACGATTTTGTTTGTAACTGTATATTGTAAGTCAATAGCGATTTTCATATATATTTCTTGTATCGTTTTGGTTTAAAAAATCAATGTGTAAATGTTAAAGAAAATGTTATATAAAATACGTTTATGTAACAAAAATGGTTTTTAACTATCGACGAATCTACGAGTAATTCGAAAGCAATAAATTGAGAAGATCGATTGTAATTCCATTTGCATACACGCACAGATGCAAGCAGAGAAACGTATACGAAGATAGTAAATGCAAAAGTGATCGTGTGGCTAACGGCCAAAATAATAATAATATGTTTCTGTTTTTACTTTATAATTCAATGTAAACATGTAAACATTGTTTTATTGTTCTGAATCTAACGATCAATTTTTATTATAAAATGTTCATTTTTGTAAAAGTCTCAAACTATACATTACCCGAACGTATACCGTGTATTGTCCGATTTCAAGTACTTAAGAGATTCGACAAGTATTTGTGCTCATATTTTTGTGATCGATTAATTCACCAGAGAAGAGTTTGAAACAGTACTTGGATCATTGGAAAACATTTTTTCTTGCTGATTGGCGTGTTTTAATAATCTGAAAATTGACTAATTGTGAAACTACTTAAAAATTATTTCTTTTCATAATATTACTCTAGTTTAACATGAAAATTACTAAAACAATGTTTTATTGAAATTAAAAATTGCACGAACTATGAAAATTTGTGATTAAGTTTTTATTTTTAAATTTTATTTATTTATACATAATATTATAAATAAAAATATTTATAATGGAAACTAATATTTAATTATATCGTTGTTCTAATATTTATTCAATCTTTTATATTTTCTTCGTTCATTTATTACAAATTTTGATGATATTTGCACCGAACGAAATGAAAAACTTAATTGTATAAGTTATTATAAAATATAATATTTATAGAAAAAATAAAACACACACACACATATATATGTATATGTACGTATAAAATTAATAATCGAATGATTACTAAATTTCATAAATATTTATTATTATATATGTATCGATACATCAAAATATATGTACGTTTTTTATGTAATAAAGAATATTTTATTTGTTAGATTCGTTGAAAGGAAGAGATACATAAAGCGGACGTTTGTGTACTTATCAAACATAATGGAACCTTTATCTTCCATCGGATATACACTCGAGGTTCTAGACTCGATGCATACGGGACTTTTCCATCAGTGGTGACACCAGATGAAAGGACTTTGGCTTTGCGGAATCCAACTCCGTCTGGATCATTGGTATTGTTCCAGTGAAATGTCAGAATCGCTTTCTTCCTCTCGGTTTCGCTTTTGAACTTATCCTCGCATACATCGAGGTATTTGACTGATTTCCCATTTTCGCCTGATCAACTCACCAAAAGTAAAAAGAATTACGCCACATACGATCGTTAACTTGTACCAAGAAGTTCAGTGGCAAGGTAAAGTTAATTTTTTATTAAATATAATTTTGAAATAATTTTTCGAATATTGATATAATCTTATGAAAAATATAAAAGTTATTATTTAGATATTTCATATAATTTGTTTAAATTTACGAAGATTCACGAGTAAACTTTTTAAATTGTTTTTATTTAACCATAATTGATTAAATATTTAACCATTATTAATTAAAACGTTTATTTTTGATCATATATTCGTATTTTACTTATCATTTAGTAAAAAAATATTTGAAAAAAAATTTAGTATTTTTATAATTATATTGATAAATTAAAACTTTCATGGATGCATATCATTAAAGTACAAGCGAAACGAATATTTATATAATTTATAAATGGATAAACGGAATTTATAACTATGATAGAGATCATAAATTTGTGCAGAATAAAACAGCTTAATTTTTTCATATTAAAGCCTGCACTTAAAAATTTTAGAACTTGCTTTTTATGAAAAGTAGATTTTCCGAATATTCCTACGGATAATTATTGACAAGGAAATGAATGAATTTTAAACGACGTCAAAAAACCAATAAAATTAGTTATTTTTATAATATTCTATAAAAATATAATACAAAAAATAATTGAACGATGGATCGAAGTTTTCTTAAAAATAATCACGTAAATAAATTATATCACTTAATGTATATGTAAAATATAGGTAATATAATAGAAGCAAGTTAATAGTTTATTCTACAGCATTTGTAATTAATTGTTAACTTACACCTAAGTATCATTGATGTTGATTTTTCGATATCTCTCCTTACGCGATCCAACTTTTCGAAATTTGAATTACAAGTATCAAAGAGAGTGAAATAGAGAGAGCAAGCGACAGAGTTCAAGATTGACTCTTTGGAAAAGGATCGAAAACTCTAGGATTCTATCAGATAGTCGTAATCCAGTCAGCGATAACGGCTTGCGCGGACTTTGAAGGAATAGCTTCCTCGTAACTTTCCTGATAACTGGGGTGAGGAGGAAGTAGGAAGAGAACTAGGAAGCGAGAGAAGAGAGAAACAGAGAGAGAGAGAGAGAGAGAGAGAGAATAAGATCGGAGAACAAAGCTAAAGGGAGGCGAATGTAAACATAAGGATTTGCCAGAACACATTCGCTTTTATCGTTGTACTAAAATTTCACGAGGATTCATCTTTCGTCCTTGGAGGTGAAGATTTCAAAATCTCTTGCATTCGTAGTAAAACGTTCGAATGCAAACATTGGAGTATTCGATACAAAAGAATACATAGTTATAATAAAAAACGAGGTGCTCAATGTTACTCTCTCCAACTATTTCAACTTTATGCCTAATTTTGTATTTCCGAGTTACTTCGTATCCAGTATCAAGGAAAATGTTACTATGATCTGAGCGTATCGTTATTTTTCATATCCCATGCAAAGAGTCTTTCTTCAAATAAAGACTTTACGAACATTTTTTATTACGAATTCTTCTTATTTTTATACTTTTCGTTGACGATCACCAATGCAAGTAATATTTTATCTTTATATCAAAGTTATATATTATATCAAATTTTAATGCAATTATAGGTTATTTATTAGTTTTTAAAGCGGATAACTTATCGAGTAATGAATAACCTTAAAACGTATAATAAATTTTATAGACAGTATTTACATTTATTTAAAAGCTGCATTGCATGAATTTTATGTATTTTTATAAAACTTAAGATTAACTATTAGATAATAAAAAATTACGATATTTAACCACAATATTTATTTTCTGTTCATTGATGTAGCAAAATATTGATTAAAAAATTTAAATTGTAGTTATATATTAAAAAGTTTTGTGTATTGTAATTCATTGTATTTTAAGTGAATATATTTGATGCCTAAAGTATTTTATTTTGAATTATCTCTTTGTAAGTAACTTCATTTTGGTCCCCTAATGATTATATAATTAAAAAACAGTCTCTTCTATTCATTATCACAAATCCATATATTCTGCCATATACATTTACATTCGAATGAATTGAGACGATCGGAGGTATATTAAACAAATAGATGAATTATCAAATTAACTTATTTTTAATGCGGTAAGAAATTTCTCAAATTGCTCGCAACGATTCTAATTCTAAGCTCTCTTAGAGGTTTATCCATTCAAAATTCTAATCTGCTTCTCCGTAAGGAATCCTGATAACCTTCTCTTCCAAGAGATTCATAAACAGTCTCGATAATCTTCTTGTTTTGCTGGCTGGATGAGGAATTTGGTAAACCAAGTCAAGTCTCGAGGATGCTTCTCATTGTTCGGTGGATCGCCGTGGACTTCTCCTATTATTTCTTTTTTTGGTTTGTAAACTTAAGTTTAATCATCGTCGTTTTCTTATTTCTACGATTATTTCAGATATTGTAATTTGTTTTGAATATGCATTACGTTTGAAGCGATATGCCACAAGATTTCACCTCCAATAACACAATAATGTGACTATTTAAAAAATTAAATTAGCTTATTCGAATACTTTTGTAGATAGTGCTAATATTATATGGAACTATTTAAGAAACATTAAATGATTCATTTATCCATTAAAATTAAGTATAAATTTTATTTTCTCTTTTAAAAATATAAACTGATATATTAAAAATGGAAACGATGGTATTCGCTTTTACTTTATACTCAAATGATAATTGAAGTTACACGAAACCTACAAAATTTACTCACTCGTTATCTCTTTTAAAGAGAGTAGGCAGTAGTTTTTATCAAGAAAAAACTTGATATACGAGAGCGGGTAAAACTTTTTACATAATACTTATTAACGTATACTTTTCTTTTATTAGACTCATATTCAGAAGATATTATATATTATAATATGTAATAATTTATATATTTATATTACTTATTATTTAAATTAATTAAAATTACACGATAATTAATTCATTCTACTTCTGAAATTTTAGAGAATTCAAAATTACTATATTATTTTTGAACATCGATCTCTTTAGATGTAAACCTTTATTATAAAATCAAAATAATAAGACAAATCCAAAAATGATGATTTTTTATTGTGAATGAAATTTTAGTTATGCTGCTATTAAAACTAATTATATAATTTTTTTATAATACATACAAATTTGGCCGATATTTTTCATGTTTAATTTCAAAATTTATAACATGAAATTATCAGTATATAATTTACTTAAATAACTTTAATAGAATAATATGATGGATTCATTAATTCATTTGTATCAGCTCATTATTATTTAGCAATGGTATAATAGTAGTCATGGATTTAAATGTGACAACTGTAATAATTTCTTTTCAGCTAGATATTTTCTAATTGTTTTACATTATATAGAAATATAATTTTGTATTTCTATGTTTTATTTTAATTTTCAATTTTATCTTTAGCCACAAACACTATTGAATCTCTTGTAGTAAAAATCGTGTTACCGGTTATCATCGGTTGAGTAATTATGATAAATCAGTCATTATTGCATTTTGTATTTTACTTATTATTTTTGTAATAGCATTCATTTAAATAATCAATTTATGAAAATGAATGAATACGATAACGTAAATTTGTTTTCGAGGTTAAAATAATACATACAATAAAATCGTGAATAAATAAAATCATATGTAATTATAAATGGTTTTATGATACTAAAAAAATCCTTTAACATCTAACGTTTGAATCTCTATGACCGAACAAAATAGTCCATCACTTTATATTATTGGCTACCGGATCAACAATTTTCACAATTTTGCCAAGTCTTGACGATTTTATACAACGAAATAATTTTCCTTTTAAAACCAATTTTACGATAACCTACTCTCTTTAAAAACTTTAAACGCCTCGTTACTTTGTATTTAAAATAGTTACATTTCATGTAATAACAAAAATTATCTTGTTATCGAAATTTTCTACGCCTTTATAAGAATAAAGCTTAGTTGTTTAGCTGTTCCAACTCGTAAAGTTGGAGTCAAGTGCTTGAGTTAAGTGAATGATTTTTTCGCATGGCCGTGCAATACGAACAAAAACTCCAGAGAAGATCGTGTTTTCTGTTTTGGTCAGTTAAAGTTGGACCAACGTATTTCTTCGTTGTGTCACAGCGAACGCGTGGAAAGGCTTTTGCGGTTACATATGGGTTTTTGTTTTATCGTTCTTTTTTGTAAAAAAGACATTACAGAATTTTATTAGAGGATATTCACAGTTTTTAAACTGATAGCTATTACAATGTCGAATTTTGGGGTCTTTTTAAAGTATTTCAACAACATATAAGACTTCTCTTTAAATACGAGTGTTTTTTATTTTATATAAAATGTCGATGGATAATTTATTATATTTCGTGTAAAAATATATTTTCTTAATTAACACAGGATATGCAATATTTGCAAAAATATAATGAGTAATTTTTAAAAATTTGATTCCGATTATTTCATAATAAATGGAATAAAAGTACAAATTATATTTTTCATCAAAATCAATTCAATTTTACATCGAAATAAAAATTAGAATATTTTTATGAGTTGTGATATTTATTTGATTTAATAATATAAAATACTCAAAATTGTATGATAAGTTGTTGCGTTAGATTGTAATTTTCCTTGAAAAGAAATGAAAACAGTTGTCTAAAAAATATAGGTAAACAACATAAAACCGCCACATTCACTCCACTTTCCTTTAATTGCCGCGACCTCAGCGATTTATCGTGCGGTCTGGAAAAAAGCTTCGCGCTTCGTTATAGCGAAAAGTTCTTCGCGCTCCAGAAGGGCTTATGTTTCAGGATATTTATTTTTTGCTAACCACGCGTCCAGTGCTATAACGAAACCATACAAAACTCTCGCAAGGGGATTTCGAGTGTTATCTTTTATTTTAGAAACATTTTTAAATCTAATATCTTTTAAATATAATAATATAGTGGAAGAGGAATAATAAAGAGAGTAACGGTCTATTGTAAAATATAATTGCAATTTAACAAATACAACAAATTACGAAAAGCTATAAATTTATATAAAAATTGCGAATAAAGTCATTTAAATAATTGAAAGTAGCACAGGATGTAATAAAGAAACGTACTTTGTAAAATATTTCAAACAAATTATGAAATTATATCCTTTTTAACTCCCTGTATTTTTCTCTCTTCTCTGCTCCTCTGGAAGATAGATAAAGTATTAAATAAAAGGTAAGTAAAAGAGAGAGAGTAAAATAATATTCGTAAATGAGTGTTTTTTTCACAAATTCCAGTGGAAGGTGCTTATTCTCTCACCCTTAGCTAGAAAAACGTTAAACGAACCGTGGATTATACCTCGTTCCTTGTTACTTCTTTTCTTTTTCCCGAGAACTGGGTGTAAAGAGAATTTTTTCAACATTTTTTGAACGAAACGTTCAACGAACCGTGAAAACTACCGGTTGCATCCAGCCGACTTTAGCTTGTCGTTAAGTCAGCGAAAGGTGGTAACATCGTTGAAGTTTAAGACTAACAACTTTTACGTAGCTGGAAGCTCATTTTGTATCGAATGCTTCCATTAGTTTTCATTAACTTGGAAAACAACTATTATGTTTTAAGTACGTAGGCTTTTATGGTGTATATGCTTTTTTATATGCTTTTACATGAGTATACGTATCAAAGGAAATTAACGACAAGTACGAGACAGAAAAGATAGACAAATGTAACCAAGTGAAATTTCGTTAATGACTAACGTTTCCTTTTTCAAAACATCATTTCATTCTGTACAAGCAGCGAATAATTTAACGAGTTTCTTATAAATTATAAAATTATATCTTTTTATTATAACATTAGTCTCTTATAGATATTCTTATTATTTAAACGGTACTTTGAAACATTCAAAATAAATATAAGAATTTTTAATATTTGAAACAATTTTTCTATATTATTTCTTTCATAATTATTATAAATATTAATAAATGCACTGATACCTTAAATTTTGAATTTTGTTTTATACATATTTTGTATGTGACTACAACTAACTTATTATTACATGTATAAAAAATAAATAGATATCTAAGATACTCATTTTACGTGAAAGTACAACATAAATATTTCATTAGATAAAATATTTATGAAATTCATAACTTTTTATCAAACGCGTTTTCTTTATTTACTACAGTTTTTATAAATCTAATATTGGATTATAATATTTACTAAATTATATAAGTTATTACTATTATTAGTATTTATTATACCAGCGTGTCTTATTATTCCAAAGAGAAACTTATAATTTATTTTTTTCTATTTATTATCGAAAAATATTTATTTATTTAATTAATTTATAAGTAATGGTTAAAATGAACATCATTATTTCGATCAAAAACCTTTTGTATATTAAAATGTTTATATTTTACAATAAAACACAGTTTTTTTGTCTCCTTATATAAAGTTCAGTCGGTAAAGAATTCGAGCATCGAAACATGTCTATTGGCTCGCCATCTTTAAGAGCTTCGATCGAATATAATATAAGATTATCGGATTCTCGTTGTTCAACCGTTTACGAGATCTCGTTCATTACATCGAACAATTATTTATCTCCCTAATACCAAAGCTTCGTTATTACTCAAACATTCTTCCTTATCATCTTGCGCCCAATTATACGTTAACCGAGTTGTACGCGTTTCTCTTCTCTACGAAGCTCCGTTTCAAGTTGAAACGGTAGCGTTTTCCTTCCTTGTGAAGATGCACCGGATTTATCATTTGAATCGATAAATTTGAATTTTTTAAGTAAAGGATTAAAAATATTTATTTATCGATCGATCAACAAATTTGATAAATCAAAATTAAAGAATAAATAAAGAAAGAATATCTTTTTTAATAGTTCATTCATGACACAGGATAAGAAGGAATATAAATAAATTATCATCATTACTGTTGACTGTTAAGAAATAATTTGTTAACCGTTTTTAGAAAGCAACTGCAATTGTAAACAATTGAATATACATCCTCGATGGTAAACATAATATTTGGAGTCAAGGACTCTTCCCTACCTCGTAACAACCGAGTCGAAAAAGTTTTCGTAAAGCCCGTCTGCCATTCATACCGCCTATAATTCTTATCCCTTCGGTATCGCAATTCGTGGCGTCGCGAGGACATATAAAATTCAATTTGCGGCGTTGATACATGAGAGATGTCGGAGGATTGCGAACCGGGAGTTCTTGTTTCGTCTTACGCCGCAGTTTTAATACGATCACTAATTCAACGGCGTATGCATATAAGCATTTTTTTATCCGCTTTGGGAAATTCGTCGAAGTTTACGTCCTCGTGGAAGCGACTCTACACCCGTTCAAACAACGAGGTGCAGTTGCGCTATGGTAAAACTTTTGCGCTTAAAAAATTCATTTCGAATCTCGCGAAAGCAATTCGTATTACTTATTATTCTCGGCTCTTGAACTTTTGACCCTTTATATTTTACGAGTTGCGCGAAAGCCGATTAGTTACAAACCGAAAAGTATTTACTATTTATTCCATTCATTTTTTCTTCGTACTCTCTTCCAGATTGCGCTATAATCTTGTTTCAATTTATGAATTATTGCGAGCCGCGTATCTTTTTGTAAAATTAAGTATATAGAGAGTTATTTGTTTAATTGCAATAATATTGCGGATACAGTTTAAACTATTGCAAAGTGAAAAAAATGGATAATTGTGGTTAATTTCGAAGGAATATTATGAATGTGTACTTAAAGTTTTAGATTTACGTTATCGTGAACAAATTTATATTATTTTTTAACCTTTATTTTACTTCATTTATGGAAGAGCGTTCTATTTTTCATTTACGTACATGTATACATATATACGATTGCTATTCAAAAAGCAAGAGAATTCAAAGGACGCGTAAAAATAAAAATAACGCTCTTCCTGAAATAAAAGAAATCAAGAAAGATCGTTGAAATACGAAGCGAGGCAAAAAGAGAGAGAGAGAAAGAGAAAACGATCGTAAAACTGTTAAATTAGCAAAAAGTACACTTGAATATAAACTCTTTTTACATTTTTTATTCATTATTTAATATATCGTACATAGCAATTATTTTACAATCACTGTTACAAAATTTTTCAACTTCAGATATAATTACGTATAATTTTCCATTGAACAAAATCACATTGATTAGTCCACGTTCAAAGAATTATTTTATTTGTTTTCATTCTTTTGGTACTACCTGTCGAAAATAGATTTATATTATTACACGGTGATAGAGGAACTAGAAATTACAAAGAAAACATTTAAAAATTCTCATTCGGTATCCAAAGTCAATGAGGAAAATGTATACAGCAGCGATTATTTAAAATATCCTGTCGTTTTATCGAGGAAAAAATCCATATCGTTTGGCGTAGAACCATCAGCGAATAGATATACGCGAGCAATAAATTCACGAAACTCTTTTCAATGATTCTCGGGCAGTCGCCTACCGAATCGTGCGTTTAATCGACGATCCTGTTGTCCTTCCTCGGGTCGTTTTCCATACCACCTCCATACCACCTCCATAGATTCTCGGCTCCTACCGTTTTTGAACGCGGTCGACGATTTCCCGAGCGCGTATTTTTATGTTTTACGATGCTGCCAAATTGTTGCCAAGGGTGAACAGGGGGTTTGGGGGGAAATCGGGCGAAAATCGTTGGCTCGACTTCTAACGTGCGCATGCGCACGTGCCGATACTGCGATTTATAGTTGCCGTAACGGCGTTCGACCACGGCCAATGGTTACGCGCTTTTACCGTGAAATCTGAAATCTGAAATCTGAAATCTGAAATCTGAAATCTCCCGAGGCTCGACTCGGCCTAGCGCAACTAATTTGCTTCCGAAATAAAAGGATCGATATTTTTTTTAGTTCCGTGTAGATATGCGTATCGAGGGTTTCTTCGCGAATGGTGTAGTATTCCTTCCTCGGTGATGAAATCTATTTGAGAAACCTGTAATTTCCATACGTTGGATTGTAAAGATCTAACCAAAAATACGTTCATTGCGAACGTCTCTAAGTGATTTAAGTATTTTATCGAACAAGTATTTGATAATATGTTTATAAATTTACTGGAATAAACTGTAAATAAAATTACTCCTAAATAAAAATATTAGAATAAACATTAATATGAATTATCAAATTACTAATTTTCAAATATCGTACAGTTATACGATAAGTTAAATAGAAACGAACGGTATAACTTTCGAGAAGTTTTTTTATGAAACTATCGGTTGGTTGTATAAAAAAAATTATAACAAGTAAATAAACTATACAACGATGTTATTTGAATGAATAATAAATACGGTGAGTTTTATTGGTCGCGAAACGAGACACTAAAGTTTATCGTAGAAAAAATGGAAAACCAAAATATTGGTCGAATATTAAGGCGAAGGTACGACTCGAAGCCTCTCTGTTAGGGTTCGACATTAAAACTAGAATACAAGGTGCTAAATTTGATGATCTTTCCTATAATGATAATGGAGAATATAGGCAGACTATAACATTTAATGATATGGTTACACCCATACACTACTAAATTCATCATTTTGAACTGAATTGTGGCGCAATGCAGTTTGGGAATCAAGGAGTCAGGATGGGGAAGAGGCAACCCTTTATATTATGTGTTCCTACCAAACGGATTACATATAGATGTTGGTTGCAGGAGTTATGTTCATTGGCCTGTTAGTTCAGAGCAGCTGCTTTAACAGCCAACATAGTATTGCTCTTAGAGTAGTCGGAAATCAAGGAGGTATCGGGAACCTTGGCCAGTCAGACTTTGCAGAATATGTAGATAAACGAATTGTACGGGTAGTCGACTGATTAATAGCCTAGAAATATGATTTTTTAATACAGTTTTTGGAGTTTATTGTATTTTAATTTCTGTTAAATGTAACTTCCGATAATCCTGTCTCCATAAACTAGAGAAGGCACCGAATTCAATTTATGCCTGTTATCGATCATATACAACGATTTTTGTCGAACAATTATTTCAATGTGATTTTAATATACATTTATAAATAATAATTTATTAACATACATTATTGATAAGTATATAACATAATAAATAAACCAACAAGAATCTATATAAAATCTTATATCTCTTTTTTTATAAATTAATAAAAGTAATCTTAATCGGTTCGATAACAATAACTTTTTTAATATTTTACATTATTATTCTTCCTGAAATATTGATTCTAAAATTCATATTTATTTTTCAATTTTACTGTTTTCTTAAACATTAATGCAGTACATTTATACTTTAAAAATATGTTTTATTAGTTTAATATATTCTTGGTAAATATGGTTATTCAAAGTAATGCAATTATCGATATAAGGTAAGCAATTATAAATTGTATTTTAATATTACACAATTAAACTAAAAATGTTTGATCAACACAAAATAATTTATAATTTAAAGAGAAATTCATTTCTAATACGAATAAATTTTTTTTATTAAACCAATTCGATAATATACAATTTTCAGTTTATCGTATAAACTTTTATCTCGGTGGAGTCGTAATAATTTGTATGACACGATATAATCTGAAATCGCTATTAGGTAAAATAGTTTTCTTAAAGCTCCCGTAGTGCATCGATTCATTTCCAATTCCTAATTTCGTTACTTTTACTTTTTTTACTTTACCTTTTAAAACTCTCTATTTCGCTTTCTCCTTCTCTATATCTTTTTCTGTATTGGCATATACCTATATATAAGTGTATATTTTATGGAGCCTGAGAAATGGCAACTAGTAATACCAGTGATACTGGAGTGTGTATGAGAATGTAATGAGAATGCTATAAAACAATTTACAACTATTCGGACATTTTTTTTGGTTTCCATAAATATTTGTTTCAGTTGGTTTTTCAATAGATTTATTATTTTATAGAATAAGTAGTTAAATGTAACAATTATGTATTGAATTACAATAAAGTAGCATCGCAATATATTAATTATTACAATACATTCATATATAATTAATAAGTAACATTAAATATATAATTATTAAAATATCTTTAATATTTTGTAATAATTTATAGTAAATTTATATTTGTTTCAATAATATTATAAAAATTTTTTACGTATATAAAATTATGTTGGAACAACTTAAATTTTTCTTATTTAAATTTTGGATTAAAAAATAAAGAAACTCATAAATACATACGATCGATACACTTGTATTAAAATTAATAGAATTTACGCGATCGTTGAACAGAAATAGACGACGATGATTGGCAACTCAGAAAGTGTAAGTAAAAGCAAATTTTATCTAATGATTATTCTCAAATAGTTCAAACGCCAGTGGTAAAATATCTGAAAACAAAGAAAACTAACTGCTTTCGTTTCAATCATTTATGTATTTCATTAATTCTGAATTTTCATAGCGGTATATAGGCAGTAAGTATAATCACACTAATCGATAAGTCAGTTAAAGCTTACTCGATTAATCGAGATACACATTGATGCAGATATATAAAATGTAATTAGTGGGTTTTAATGATGAGTTTCTATTTAAAGCATAAATTCAACTATTTGTTTTAGATTATTACAAGTATTTTTACATCTTTATATTTGGACAAGATTCATTATTACAGAGTATATTATAATACATTATATATATAAATTGTTAATTAATAATACGATCTATTTTATCCGTATAGATTGAATTGTTTTTATTATAAGTTTAAAACTGAAGATTTCAAGTTCTTTTAAGCTACTTATTTTACTTATATTATATATAAATATAAATGAATTATAAAAATATTCCAATTAAAAATTTTATTAGAAATAATGAATATTTGACGTATTTTACTATTTTCAAATAATCAGATAATAGTTAGCTAAGTTGTGATAAAAATTTTAAAAATAACAATATGAGACTAAATTTTAAATCAATAGTTCGTAGTTTATATATATATATATAGAGAGAGAGAGGAATATAATTTATCAGACACCATTAAGACTTTTTTAAAATACAAATTTGACCATTGAATGTTAGAACAAATCTAATATTAAATTGAAATCTAAATTTATGTTTCAATTTGTCTCTTTATCAACTTCTTTCATGACGAAGAAAATAATTTTCATTTAAAAGTTAAGGTTACACAAATAAATTTTAGATAATTATTTACACAATTTTGAAATATTACCTTTTAAATTTTATCTATAGATAATATTCCATAAGTACGTTATAAAATAAAATTATGTTTTTTAATAGGTTTATAACAAACTTTTTGGATAAAATAAATTAGATGAAAAATTTTTTAGTAAGTTGAACTAAATATTTTCATGAAAAGCCATTAATTTTGGTGCGTGAAAAAAGAGAAAGGTAAAATATTTTCTATACAAAAAACGCATTCATAAAATAATAATTCGTGGAATTAACGTATCTCAAATTAAAATTTATACACTGGAAATAATGAAAAAAGTGATCGAAAACTTTAAACGAGATAAAGGTAAAATTTTTCTATATTTAATAAAACCCATCCAATTTCTAACTTTTTTTAGTAAAAAAATTTTACTTTTTGAAGAAACAATGATTACGTCGATAATAACATGGATAAATTTGAAGGAACCTTTTGTATTAAATTGTATTAAAAGCATACCGATCGCTACTGGCAAGTATCATCGTGTAGATACAAGTAGATATATATATCGAGTTTAGCATTTGAGCAAGTATTATCTATATATATTCAAGTAATTTATGTCAAGTCGCGTAGAACATTTGGAATACGCGGTATGTACGAACTTATATGTATGCGGATAACAGATAAGTAGCAGTGGTATTTTCTGAAAATGTATGCAAATTTTCACAACTATGCGTTAGCAACTTATATGCAAAATGATCGAGTTAACGAAATTCTTCGCATAAATAAATATGAATTCCTTTTATCGCTTAAGCTCTACGGAAACTTTATAGAACATTTTCATTTTGCCTCGTGCAAAGACTACACGTAATCGCATTCGAAGACTCATCGAAGTTCGCGAGGGATAAAATTTTAATTCCAAGAAATTGTGTGACTACGAAAGATAATCGGATAAAGTTCGAATCTATATCCGCACAATCTAGAAATCAAGTTTAGTTAGACGCTCGCTTAAATGCCCGAATACCCGAAGAAATTCGTCGGTTGAAGACTCATTATCTCGTATCTCGACCAAGATGGACTCTCTCGTCTCTCTCTCGTCTCTCTCTCGTCTCTCTCTCGTCTTTCTCTCTTCCCGTCGCTTCCTAAAAGGAAATCCTATTATCCTCCATCCAATCGCGGACCCTCGAATTTCGCGTCACCAGCCGACCATCGATTTGCCAATTTCGCGAGTTGCCGGTTGCTTTCGAGCGCGTTTACGATTCTCCTCGAGAGCGTTACGCGAAACGCGATGCGTTCGTACATGGATGTACATGTTTATGTACTGCGTTGATGGATCCCTCGACATGTGAAATAGCCCAAAGGGTTACATGGTTATTCATCCTAGTGCTTCTGGTTTGCGTTGAGGTTCTCTTGTGATTTATAACGAGCCTGTATTTGATAAAGAACGTTGAAATAACGAATCGAAGAAAGGACAACTTTTCAACGGATCTTTGCATCGGTGTTTAAATATAACAAATAATAGATTAATTCGTTATAAATGATTTGTCGTAAACCAAATAATTCATGTAGTATCAACGATCAACCAAAAACTACTTTTTATTATAATACTCGTTATATTTTCTATATTAACCACTAAATTTTAATATTATTATCTAATTATTGACACTATTCCTTTAATTTTTTGATCGCTATTATAATTTTTATAAATTAATCATTTATATTCTAAATATATATTCGTATTTACGCAAATCTTTATACAAAATAATGATTATTGTAAAAGGAAAATTTAGGAATTACTTTAATTGAAAGGTAAGAAATCAAACTTATTCGTTTATACACATATTTAATTATAAATATTTTAAGGGAAATTATTAATAATATGTATAATATATTAGTTACCATTCCAGTAAATATCGTTGATCATAGCTGCATTACTGCAATAACGACTATGTGCATATAAAATTTATTAGAAGACATTTATTTTAATATACCGCCAATACGTTAAAAAATTGTTATTTTTGGTATTTTAAAAAAGATTTTAAAAATTCAAAAATTTATTCTACCTAAATTTTACATTTTTAATGTTATATATTATATAATAGATGAATATATATGCAATTGTATTCATTTATCTCATTTTTAAAAATTAAAATTTAAAGCTAAATAATGAGTAATCTCCTGTGCACCGTCATAATATACAACTACGTTATTTACGAAAATAAAAAATTTTATTTGATTAATATATTAAAAAAAATTTATACGGCAACGTTAAATTATTCGTTCGTTTGAAAATAATAAAGATATTGACGAAAAGTGTACATTTTTTTCTATAGAAAACTTCATGAAAATACATAAACAGTTAACAAACTTGAAATATTATAAAAGTGTACGTATTATTTAGATAATTTAAAAAATCAATGTTTATAAATTTCAAGTAAATTACTTTAGAAAACAAACATCATATATAAAAAAATATCTTTTCGTATTTTATTTCTAGCTAGAATATTTTGTGCACAATAAAAATATCCAATTAATTTATAAAAAACATTTGTATAAATAAAAGAATAATTTTTTTATTTATTAAATCGATATTCTATCTTTAGATCTTTTGACAAAATGTTTATTATAATAACATAGTAAATCTTGAAATAAATTATAAAATAATTTTAATCGATTACTTTAAAACTGATTCTTTAAACCACACTTATAAATTACTTATATATTCGGTACAATTATAATTTTAGTTTTTAATTTTTGAAATACGTCAATTATTATACAGTTAATTAATAAAATATAAAAACGTTCGATTTTAAATTCAATTCTTATTTGAAATTATTTTAGTTTTGCAAAAATCGTATATATTTTAAAAATTTAAACTAACGTTCTTTCGAGAACAAAAAAAATTTTATATCAAAATTAAGTAAAATAAAATTTATCAAAAAATTGAAGTACATTTCTGTATTCATTTTTTGACAACTTAGCTAAGCAACTTGTATGTAATTCATAAAAAAGACTTCAATATTGCTCCGAGCACAACTTCGATGAATTTTATTACATCCAAATCTGTTAAATTTTCGTCACTATTGGAGTAAACGTGCACGTTACAAGTCTTCCCTTGTTAGACATAAGCGTCAAGATGCAGAAACGTGACAAGGATTCACGATGTGGCGATGAAATACTACGAAGCAGAGAAACTCAGAACAATTGTTTGCGAACTGTCACTCGGCAATAAACCTCCAATTCTCCTTTGTACACTTGTCTCTTGAATATTTCCATTATATTCTGATCAGAAACTCGCGAGTTCTTTGATATTAAACAAAAATTTAATAATAGTAATATCAGATATCGATCGCATCAAATGTTTTGAGAGATTCATGTACATTCGAGAAACCATAGTATCATTATTGTCTTACAAGACTTTTCGCCAAAAACATTTTTATAAATATTTGACTTCTTAAGTAATTTTTAAGATATTATAATTTTAGACGTAAATTATTTTGAAAATAAATTATTCTTTTATTATTAAATCAATTATTAAAGAATCATATATTAAGTAAAGATATCGTACATTTTATTTTCAATGCGTTTAAAAAAAAAAGATTAAAAAAAAGGAAAAATAACAAAATGTTTAAAATATTATACTTTATTCATCGTAACGATTTATGTACATATTTATTTTTAATTTTTAATTCTATTCGACTAAAATATTTAATATTAATTTAAATTATTATATCGTAGTGCTTTTTTATATAATATGATTATAAATTTATACAATTAAATTTTGTGATTCTAGATGATATTTTTCAGAGCAGCAAAAAATTTTAAGTCCTTTTTTTGTTATATTTTATTATTTAAAACATATCAGTTAATCAAAAAAGTTGTTTAAAAAATTGAAACGGGATTTTTTTATTAAATCTCTATTCTTTAGTATTCTTATATTTTACTAATCCTACTACGTTGGACTTTAATAAAATATATTTGTAAACGTTTATTCTACATATAAAAATAATCCAAGTTTATATTATAATCTTATATATAAATAACTGTAATTTTTTTTGTTGATTTACTAAAAAATTATAATAACACGCGATATTTTATACGCATGTATATTTAAAATAATTTTACAAATTGCGTAAAAACTTTGTATAATCGACATCAGGTGCTCCAAACAAGATAAGGTACATTATCTTTCATGTTATTAGATCGTAGTTACCAAGCTGTAAAAATTTTAAAACATTTGAAATATATCACAGATCGATAGAGGAGATATATATTATATATAGAAAAATTTCATCGTTATAATTATTTAAATTCAGCTCTTGTAATTTTTAATTCCTTCTCCGACATAAATCCATGTACTTTTTAACTTTACACGTCAATTGTCAGTCTGAAAATGTAACGCAAATTGATGGAATAAATTCCATACTAAAATAGTCCTCCTGTCTGCCATTCTAGTAAACAGAATCACGGAATGTCGTAACTATTACTTAAAAACTTACTGTATTATGTATGCACGTAAATATGAAGCTCTCGACACATACCGTAAATCAAAATAGATGCAGAAGCTCCCTTGTGTAAAATCGCTTAATGTTCCTTGCTCGCATCCTCGAGATCGACAAAAGCCCCCGAGGATTCGGACGATGCAGCTTCTCTTTGCGAACGGAAGTATAATATCGGGAAACAGATATACCAACATACGACATCGCTATCATAAACACGGAAACTCTGTTCTGCTATGCTAATTACCATACTGGGATTTTCGGCTTAATTTTCTGATACTATATCTCTCTTTTATAGATATATGGATGTAACGATGAGCTTGGATAAAGATAATGGAAAAAATAACGAAATCAGGTGAAGTCGTTTTCATGGATATTTTTACCTGTTTTTGTGCTTTGAATTTTCATGGTGTAAGAGTAGTAATTACTCATGCTATTTTTAAAAAAGGAAAATTTTTTCATACTGAAAAATCGTGGAAAATCTTATTTTTTGTACTCGTGAACCAAATATTTTTTATAACACTATTTATATTTTCGATATTTGTTACACCGAATATATTCAATATTTATTTAACTGATATATATTCGCTTTTATTTTTGGGATAGATATTTACATTTAATTTTAAAAATCATAAATTCTAATATGTAACTGGTAGAGTGATAATGATTACAAAAGTTTTTCGAATATAAATTTTATTGCGATATAAATATTTTAAAAAATTAGGCAAGTATCAATCGATAATTGTAATATACGATAATTGAAAAATATCAAAATAAATTTCTATTCGTTTATAATTTTCTTTCTATTCTTATTAAATCAATATTGCACAAATAACTTTAAATGATGTTAAAGTGGAGATCTAAGCTATGGTGTGCGCAGATTTCTCCTGAAATTAAAGTCGCGTATCTTTGATCGTTAAATAAGCAAACATGCACAATCCCTTATAAACTATACTCTATCTCTATTATAAGAGAGTATATTTGTTCATATGTAATTATCAATATGATGGAAAAATAATGCTAATAAAAAATGAATTGAAAGCATAACTATTACCTTATATTAATTAAAAATAAATAATATGAAAACTTAAGTATTTCGCGAATAGATAATAAGTAAAAAAGTAATGATAAATATAAATTAGATAAAATATATAGCTACGTAATAAGAATAAATATGTGTATAAGAAGAAATTTAATATGCGTAAACAAACTTGGACAATATTTATCGATTAATATACATATTATTCTGATTTTAATCATATATTTTTATTTAGAAACCTCATTTTTAGTGTTATATATAAGAGAATATTAATCTTATTAAATACTGTAATTTATAACAATATAATTGTAAAATTGTTTATAAAAATCTGAAAATTGATAATTCTTTTCTTTTATTGACAAATAATGGAGGGAATTTGTAATATATGATAACATTATCTTCTTTTCGGATAACAATGTAAATGTATGAAAGTTTTTAATAGGTAAATACACACTCCTTAAATGTATTACTTTTCAGTTAACTATTTTGATATTTCCTTAATATTTGATAACAGTTTGTCCTATGATCTGTAAAATTTTTTTCTATTGGATGAAACAGTCGTCAACTTACTTTTTTGGAAAGTGAAATCAAATTTTACTCGATAGATCTCACAAGAAAAACACTTTCGCTGTTACTTTCTTTCTATATAATTGGATTTATCGTGCATCAATCTTTTCTAAGATAAATTGACAAATAACTTGTGAATATTGGTATATTACTTTTACTTGTAAGCTTTATACGATGGAATTTAAATATGTATAAATATACTAAAAATTATGCAATTTATCCAGTTTTATTTATTATAAAAAGAAATGAAAAATATAAACTAATAAATATATATATAAATATATCTATTTGCTATTTATATTTACTTATTAATACATATTAACTATTTCAAATATTCTTCAAGGTCTACTTTTTTTTTGCACATAATAGTAAATTAGTCTAAATTATACTTACATGTATATTTCTAATATTTTCCTTCTAAACTGAAGGTTTAAACCTAGTTCATAAATCATTTTCTAATATTCCGTTAAAATCGACTGTTTTAATAGTTTTAACAAACTTATTTTGAAAGTTAGTGATCGATGTTAAATTTGCCGATATTTCTCAACGTTTTTATGAAACAATAATATAATTAAAATTGATAATTATGTTTCATTTATTAATATATTTATAAAAATTAAATATTAAAATTAGAAAGATATTTTATAAAATACTGTAGAGTTATTACGAAAATTATAGAAAAACCATAGTATTAAGATATTAAAAATATTAAAAATTTTATTTAATAATTTTTCTTTCATAAAAACGTCAATTTATATTTTTAATAAAAGAACAGTATAGCTAAATTCAATGGAATAACAGATTAATATTTGAGATTGGGATTTTCACTTTTTGTATTTCGTCTTGAGTTCGCTTACTAGATTCATCAGCAATGTTGATCTTGACAAAATATAGCTTGAGCTTTGAGATGGAATATACAAGATTTGATACTAATGCACGAATTTGAAGTTAATTTATTTTTCGAGATATGTGTGAGCACACTTAAAAAAAATTCGGTCATCATCCATAATATTGGCACACATGTTTAGCGGTGAATCAAAATTTATTCTTAATCTTTGAAGTGTCGATTTTTTCCAGAATTTTCCAAATTATTATTAATAAACATGGACATCGAAGTTAAATTTAATAAATATATTACTAAAATTAGAAAGTATGATTAATGCTAATATCTTTAATAAGCAACAAAATTATAATTATCATAGGAGTTATTTTCTATATCAAATCATTTAGCAGATTTAAATCTAAATTATTTGACATTTTGATTTTTTCAATTTTAAATTCTTTAATAAACTTTCGTTATTATTCTATAATAAAATTTATATTCTGATATATAATATTTTATACTATTAGTAAGATAACATAAAATTTACTGTTTTACATTATTGTTTATATAATAAATTATATATTTTCCTAATTTTTATTTTACAAGAAATTTTACTGGGAGTATATTTTGAAAGCAAATAAATATGTTATTTGAATTTATTTCATTTATCAATTTAATTATTGTTCAAATAATGTAAAATAATAATATTATATTATTTCTTGAAGTATTAATAATTTTAAATTTTTGCTTCGAAAGTTTGTAAAATATGAGTATTCGTTTCCTTTCAGAATTTGGATAATTTATATTTATAACAAATATATGTATGTATTATACTTGTGGATTATATTTGATGCTATAATTTTTAAGTTAAATAAATTAAAAAACATAAGTCTAAATCATAGTTTATAAATAATAAAATTTAATATATAAACATAGAATTAACATTAAAAAAAAATGATGAAAAAAAAATTTTATTTTGGTAGATTTATTTTCCATAACGAAATATAATATAAATATTAAATTTATATAGGAAACAAAAAGTTAATTTGTTAAATTTGAAAAATTTTTATATATATTCTAATATAGTTTAGAATCAGTATTTTCAGATACTTTTAACTAACTAATATTGATTTAAATTGATACATATTTTTGTGTACAGAATAAATATTTATATTTCATTCTAATTTATAAAAATTCTATCGACATTTTCTATCATATATATATATATGCGATTATTTGTATACAATATATTTATTTCTATTAAAATTTACTTATGTACGAAACAATCAATTTCTGTTTAACTTTATACATAAGTTTTTTCATTAGCGTATTATTTTTAAACGTTAGGTGACACTTTGTTCGAAAAAAATTGTTCAAATGAATACTCCCAAGTCATAAACCACAATTCACGAATAATTTCACAGACTGCAGTTGCGATTTTTATGGCGCTCAGTCATAAAAGAACAACTTTCAGAAATGAAATGAAAGAATAAAGGAGAAGTAGTAGAGAATCAGCAACTCTATGCTCATGGGGCCCAGGAAAAATAAAAAAGAAATGCGCTTGAAACGCAATCGTCACTATATAGATTCGCTCTATATAACCGAGCTTCTTTTCAACGGAGATATAAAAATAGAAAAAGAAGAAGATAAAGATAAATGAAGTGAGATTAGACGATGCGATACGACTATTTTTCTCATCCGAAGTATAAAGTTTATTATTTAAACTTGGAAGGACGATTAAAAAGTAAAAGCAAGAATAAGAAAAAATGGAAGCGTATATTCACGGGATAATGAAATGGTTATTAAGTGAAAATGTTTTTAAATAACTGCGAGTGAAGGATTAAAGTTATTTCGATATCAGATTAAAAGGAATTCAAATTTTATCTAACATCTCTATTTCTGTCTCTTTCGTAATTTTTCTATAGAAATTTGCTTATGATAATGGAATTGGCAGTCCAAACATTATTATACCAACAATTTCTTTTAGAAATTCATTTTTTACAAATGTTACCCAATAGTTGCATTTAATACTATTGCATTTTTTAAAACATCGAATCGAATGACAAATTTCATAAGAATAATGGAACGTTAATTTTAAACAATTACGTAGTTAAGTTTCAAATATATACTAATAAAATAATTATGAAGTTACGTTTATTTAGAAGCTTTTTTCCAATAATTGTTATAAAATGTTTATATAATGGTCGGTAAAAGTTAATTTTGTAAAATATAAAAAAAATTTTGAAACATTATTTTATACCTTATATAAAGATTATAACAATAGCTATTTTTGCTTTTTAACTATTTAAATTTAAATTCCTTAATTTTATTAAAAGGTACGATGTATGTTCTAAAGCTCATTAAAATTTAATGTATTTTATGTAACTAAATTATAATAATATTTTTCTTAATATAGAATAAAATATTTAAAAATACTTTTAAAAAAATTGAATATAAAATCTTTGTGTTAAAAGAATTACCGTAGTAAATTCATTTAAGTCTTTGAATTCGTAACGGATTTGTTTATTTAGTTGAAATGGACGATTCCACGAATAAAAAATACGGACAGCTAGACGTTAATATAATTAAAGCTTTTATTACTAAATAAAATGCTCTGATAAGAACTGCCAAAGTTGCTAATGGATTATAGTTGAATGATAATTTGCACGTAGTTAAGGAAAATTTAATTTAACTTGTATATATTTTTGGATCGTAGGATCGGTATCTAGTAGTAATTAAAACGACAATTAGACATTACCGATCTTATTGTGTAATCTAAGGTATGCAACCTTCCGTCTTTAGAGTTGACGGTCGCTTCGAGTCACTGATTCTTCCTTAGAGTTTTAGTTTTAGATCTAATTCAAGGATATAGTTTTCTACGCCCGATTAATACGTTCCTTAGATATTTTATGTAAGCGTATTCTAATTAATGAAATACGATCATCGATTAAATCATTTATCAATAATTACTTTATAACAACAAACAATTGTTACTTTATAATATTAAAACGAAATTTTGCATTTGATAATCAATTTTCTTGATTTATCTAAACGCATTTTTTAAATAAAATCGATAATTTAAATTTGATATAAATATTTATTTATATAAATGATAAAAAAATATTACAAAATATATAAAATAAATAAATTATTTTCTTCAAATAGAAATAAAAAATCAAAAAAAATTTAATATCGTATTACTTTAAACATTAGTTATTATCAAAAAATTACATGAGAATCGTATAATTTTAATATTTTTATGCAATATTTTTCGGAAATTTGATTTTTTATATCGGAAAATAATTCTCTATACTAGTGAAAGCTACATATATATAGAAAGAGATAACGGAAATGGAAGATAAGCCGATCTTATTAAGTTAATTCAATTTAAAGTTTCGACACGTTAGTATTTTCGGTTACGCGTGAATTGTGATAAGTAGTTTTTTTGGCTAGGAGCTAAAACTGGTGCGGAAACTTGAATTTTTTACGTTAATCGACTATAGAAAAAAGGTTATAAAGATAAGTCGATGCTCCTAAGGAAAATACTGACGAATTTTTATATATTAAATGTATTTCTTTCTAATTTGTTTTACTCTTTTATTTATTATAACAATGAGCTTATATTTTAATTAAAACTTAAAGATACAATACTTTTTAAAAGTTACTTTTATCTATACAAACATTACAAATTAGTATTGATAATATCATTTCAATGTAATTATATTTCAATGGTTTTCCACTCAAGCGCTATTTATAAAAGTACTTTTAACACTGGCTAATATTAAAGTTCTTTTAATTTCAATTATTTTAATTTCAACTTTTCAAAAATAAAAAGGTGATTTTCATGTATTAGATATGTACATATCAAATATTTAAAATTGTTAATATGTACTTCGATTCATGCAATCTGGGAAATTGATTAGGAGCATTCTGATTGTAAAGCATTGTCGGTGCATTCTCCCAATTCGCATACAAATGCTTATACCTTATATACATGCCACGTCGTCTCCAAATGTCTACCGATTGTTCACATTTAGATTTAACTTATGTATACATAGAATTGAATATTAAAATTATATATGTATATGGTTAATGTTAATTAATATTAATGGATTTATTTTTAAGTTTTTATTTTAATTTATTGCAGCTTAATCTTTGAAAACTCGATGAAATTTACTCCAAATATTTGATAGCTTGTTTTAATACAATCAAAGTAATTTAAATAACATATATAAATATTATTTTATTATATATATAAAATTTTATTTTTGAAGTTTACTTCGAAAAATCTTGTAATAAACAATTAAATTAAAAAATCTAAGGAAAATGTCGAGTTAAATAAAAATAATTTCTATATATTTTTATATTTACAATGAAATGAAATTTGTGTGAAAAATATTTATTATTGAAAAGATACAATTCTTCAAATATTCAATACATTTTCGTTAAAATGGATTAATGGACGTAAAATTTATTAATACATATTTAGTAATAATAAAATATCTTATAATTATCAAGACAGTATTATAAATATTCGTATATAAATTCTTATATAAAATATAATGTATATAAATGCAAGGAATAATTTCAAACTATTCAATATTCTATGAATAAAGTGTATAATTAAATTGTACTTTTACAATTTTTAATTTATACTTATATGATTGAAAATTTGTACGATATTTATTTTCTTTTTTAATCATGGATCAAAAATTCTTGATCTATATTTTTCGTCATCGTTATATTGTATATTTCCTGACATAGGTTATTTGATTTGGGTTTACTACCTATTTTTACCATATGCTTTATTTATTAAAACAATAATTCAATATTGTAAATTTTGATTTTTTAATATAAAATTATTTAAATTTATTTTTTCATATTATTTCCAAGAATTCTAATTAAAATATATTTACTTCGAATACGTAACCGATAAAATGTAAAACGTTTAAATATTTATTTCTACAGTAATGAAAGAAAGGGTAAACGTATTACTACAATATAATATAATGGAGTAAATAATTTTTATTATCTTATATTGAAACATTAATTTTTTATAGAAATAAATAATATATAATTTATAACAGTTAATCGTGAAGACTTTGAATTATTGGCGTTCGGTTGTCAGGTGAATTATATACTGGAATAATGGTTCTTACAGAATTGGGTTTTGCGATTAGTCGGTCATGAGAGAAATTTTAACAAAGTATATTTGGATGAAACCAGTGCGACCCAAATCATACCCGGGTCTCGAAATCATAAACAGTATATACATCGATGTTGGACATTTCAGTATTTCCCATTGCTTGGAAACGTGGAATAATATAAAAAATGCTCGAGAAGATGGTGACGCGACTACAAAACTACTTTCTTCTAACGCGTGTTTTTGCAATGCGACATTAAGCATATGATTTATGAGTATATGGTCAGTGAATGTACTTATATTTAATATATTTATCAATATATATGTAAATTTAAAATGATATTATGACTTCTTAAGTTACTACTTTACAGTGAACAGCATTTAAAATACAGTAAATATTTATAAATTTCTTAAAAATTCGACTACCACTGCTTCAAATTATTAATTCATATATACATATAAACATATTTTTATATAACCTGCAAACATTAAGTTCAAAAATTAGTTTATATTTTTTTCGTTAAAATCAATTAAATGCATGTATGTAATATCAATGATAATTAAAAGCATAAATTATGTTATGAATAATTAGTTGTATTATTATTAACAATATTTTTTTAAATTAAATCAGTTATAATATTATTACTTTAATATATATAATCATGAGATTCGATATATAAAAGTACAAAATTCTATTGCAGTAAGTTCTTGTTCCGTTTTTTATCAAGGTTTAGGTATGAATATTGAAAAGTAGAATTAACTTTTTTCTCTGACTTTATATATAACATTTTTTATCATATATTTAAAGATTATAGAGAAAGTACCCAATTTTTATTATAATTGTATTTGAGAAACCGATAGATATATATTAGACGAGACTAAATCTTCGATGTATTAAATTATGAAATGAATACGATGTGTAAGTAGTTTTAATTAATAAAAGATAAGTAGCCGTTTAAATAATCGTTTTAATCGTAACAAACTGTAAACTTTATAAAACAACGTTAAAAATTAAATTTGAAAAATCTTCAAAATGACAAAATGCCAATAACTATTTGCTCGTGTTCTTGAATCATCTAAATTTCTCTTTCTTTTACAAGACCTTTTTAAATAGTTAGTTCTGATGCTCTGTTTTTCTAATTGCACTTTAATTATAAGTGAATAAGTCACGAGGTCGATCTCATCAAACACGTTCATCTACGTTCGAATTATATCTTTCTTTCTTTTTATTTTTATTTTTTTTATTTCGCTTACATCTTCGTCTTTTTCTCCTTCTTTCCTAATTTTCTTTCTCTCTTTTATTCTCCTTCTTTTTTCTTTCCTGCCTTTCCACTTAATCTTCTTTTATTTTATTCTTTTGAAATTCTATGTCTCTTTTTCTCTTCTTGTATTAGTAGAAAATACGTTAATTAATTTTATCCGTATTCGCATTTACAAGAGAAAAATCACCGTTTGTTTGACTAAAGATTTCCTTTAATTAAAAAAACTCATGATCTTTTCGTATTCGAGGAATTATCCAAACAATAATTTTTTCTTTTTATTAATTTTACAAATATTAATGATACGTACTTTTACAGATTAGAGTGATATTTTATTCCCGTATATTGTATAAAATATTAGAAAAGAAGCTATATTTTCTTGATTTCTTTATATACGTAAGATTATTATCGTCAGTTGAAGATGAAATACTAATTACCTTATTTTATTACCTTCTTATACGTGATTATTTCTATAAAATTTTAATAAGATTAAGTTTGCTAATAATAATCTTCTTTAGCGAAAAACACGATGTTCAATTATTTCATTTCAACGGATAATTTACAGTTTTCTTCGAATATATTAACGATTAAAATTTCTTCTTTATAAAATTATAAATAATTCCCAATAAAAATTAATTTAGATATTATGTTCATAACATATTTATCTTTTCAATTAATTCAATTTTTAAGAATAAATAAAATCCATTAAAATTCTAAACTCTTTCGTAGAAGAAATAGAAATATTTTTATCGAATAAGATTTTATCTCATATCCTGTATTTTAATGAGTTTTATATCTCTTATTTATTTTTTTCGGATAAAATAGCAAAAATCATGTAAAAAGAACATGAAAAATAAACATGTAATGTAAACTAGTAATGAAAACTTTTCCATGTTCTTTATATTTTTCTTTGACTTTCATACTTTATGCAGCTTAATTTGAGATAATTAATTCAGTCTCGTAGTATTAAGAAGTCAAGAATTTCGTTTGTGCGGTAATGTTGAGAGTTCGATTAAATCTTTGAGGATGATTCTCCATTTATCTTCGGGTTCGGTGGCATGGATTTGACCAACTTATTGCTGAGATTTACAAGTCTGACACGTTTCCCTGCACATTTCTTTTTAGTAATTCTTTTCTTCCTTGTTTTATGCTATTAGCATATCTTACCCTTGCGATATCACTACTCCCAGAAACCCGTTACTCGAATCGGTTTAAAACATGAAAATTGTATCGTTGCTTCTTTCTCTGGTTATTTCGCATATTTTTGTACAAATTAATTGAATGGTTGATTAATATGGCGACATTTCATATAGTTTATTTTATCAAATAAAAGTACCATATTGTTAAATATTATTCCAATAATTTTTTTTCTTTGCGGTACTTTTTAATTTTTTAAATTATTCTCAAAGGTCATTTTATCCGTTTTCTCTTTGCATGTATTCAATTTATTCATTTTTTAAAGCAGATTTTAATTTACCAAGTATTTATAATTTATATTTATTACATACTAAAGTATTTTAAACAAGAATATATAAGAATTTATACATATGTATATTTATATATTTTTAAAAAGGGATAATAATTAATTTATATTCATCTATTGGATAAATTATAGACAAAATAATTGTTTTACAAAGTTTGAATATGTCTTGTAATTCTCAGAAAAACTTATGCAAAAATAACATCAAATCGACAAAAGTAGAAACGGTAATGTTAAAGAAAGACTTAAATATTAACTAAATCATAACTAGAATTATAATTACCTAAATATGTATGTCATATTTTATATTTACTTAAATATCGTAAATAAACGCAAAGTGTACTTCGTGATTTATTAGATTACTATGATTCTCATAAGTGTATTGTATATTTTTTTAAATAATTTACAAAAAAGTAGGTAATTAATTAATGATATATTTTCCATTTTTTTTATCATCTCAGCTTAATGTATAATAATTTTATAGAGAACCAACCTTCAATTAATAATTTAAATTTATTTAAAACATCATACTAGTAAGAAATACCGTTATTAACATTAGTAGCTACGTTTTAACGTTTATCTAAAATAATTTTTAAATTACACATTATAATAATTTAAAAAATTATATAATATAAGTAAATTATTTTGAAAATCTATTAATAAATTAATCAATATTGAAAAAATCAAGAGGCAATCTTTATAATAAACATACTGCTTAAAAATATTTATCAAGAATTATATAGAAAAATCTAAATTTAAACAAATAAATAAATTATAAAAAAATATTTTTAGTTTTTAAGAATCTTTATCGAATGAAATATATTGACAATCAAAGATTTCAATTTTATTCTAAAATTAAAAAATTATTAAAAGAAAATAAGAAATTTGATATAAAATTAAAATAATAATAAGTATGACAATGAATCTCAATAAAAGAAAAAAACTATTAAAATGTTCGTATTACTTGTACACGTATATATAATTATAAACAGTATAATTAAGAGAAAAATATGACAAGGTAGTGCTTACGTATTCAGGCACGGGAAATTCTTAATAAGTTCTTAAGCTTGCATAATAAAAATATTCCGAAGAAGAACCTTTTGCTGCAAATGCGTGTTGATCACAAAATAAATCAGAACCTTGACAAAATTGCATTCCAGACTCCGTCTTAACGGCAGAATTTATAGTTCCGGAAAATGGCGCCTATAAAAGAAATCTATTAGTGGATTGCATCAAGACGCATGGAAAAATATTTTATCTCATTGCTTCGCCAACTAATTTCCCCACATTCATTTATATTCACTTTCCAGCGAGTCTCTCTCTCTCACTTTCTCTTTTTCTTTCTATATACATATATCTTTCTCTACTTGATTCCATTTTCTAATGAACTTAACATCGTCAGCCTTAATCGCATAGTTATTATTTTATATACAATATAACTCCAGCAAGCGAGACATCTAAAGAGTGAAAATCCGCTCGTTATAAAATAACGAATGACAAGCTTTGATAATTAATTTCAGTTTCAGACTCTACGAAAATTTATTTATGTGTATATAGTGTAGCGGATGGAATCTAAAAAATAATTTTTTAGAGAATTATATTTAGTATAAATAATTTAAAAATGATAAAAATATTTATCAACCATTTAAATGCTAAAAACATAATTTTACATACGATACTTTTAATATCAAAGAAACTATTTAATAACTACTGCAGGTATAGAGTAAAAGCTATCGATAATACTATGATAATAATTTTAATGCATTAGCACTAGAAATAAAAATATTAAGATCAAATACTAGACTAGAAATAGATACCAATTATTATGCACTAGAAAGCCAGTAAAGTCTAAGTGCAAACAAACGAAAGAGTAAAGTGTTGGATATGAAGTTCATCTTGTTAGATCATATAAACCAGAAGGTAAATGTATATTTAGTGGTGAAAGATAATACGAACTGCTTTCGGTAAAATTCGATACTCTTAGATTCGGAAACTAATGTTTGTTAATAACTATGACCTCGTTCAATAATTTTATATAATACAAGAATATGCATTCGTATACCAGAAAATTTTAAAGTACGATATTTGAAAATAAAGAATGTGAATAAAAAATATTTATCGAAATATTTTTATATACAAATATTGGAAAATATTTTTTAATAAAAAAATAATAAAAAATAATAAAGGTTAAGGTGAAAATATACCGAAGATAAATAAAGGCAACCAAAGAGTACAAAATTAATTTTCAAAGTCAAATAAAAGTTATAAAGCACCGACAACTTATAACTAGCTAAAATGGGTGAATCGTGAATTTGTAAAAGAAATCCAGTGCTTGCGAATTAGCGTAAAGCATGCGTTGATAAGACGGAAAGGAGTATTATTTTGAGAAATTGCGATAAATTCAGTGCGCGGATTGAGAGTTGGATAACAACTAAAGAGGGATTTTAGATTTGTAGTGGGCAAAGCTCATAGAAAATTTTAATATTTTTCGACAGAATTGATCGCGAGCGATTTCATCTTTAACTTTAAAGAATTATTTAAATTTTTTATCTTTAAAATTATTAATGCAAATTAATTTATAGCTTTGTTGGTATATGTTTCGTGACCTCGACAAATTATTTAACGAATCCTCTAGATTTTATTCGATTACGCTAAGTTGAATATAATAAAAATATATTTTTCGTAATAACGTAAATTATTTAATCTCTGTTTTAACCAAAATATTTATCAATTTCGTTATTAATTTTTCAACGCGTATTTTATAAAAAAGATGTATCGCTCAAAAGCGCATCTAAAAAAATAAATATTTTTAACTCTTTATTATTCTACTTATTTTGCTTTCTTCTATTTAATAAATTAGTTTAACGTCGTGGCAAATGAAAGACGAAAAGATTCGAAAGACTCGATATAGAAGCTTTTAATAATGCAGGATTAATTAAAACTGTAATTATAAATACGATGGATTTATCTTGAACGCACTCTTTAAACGTAAAAAATTAATTTGGCGTATGAGCCCGGGAACTGGATTGTATGGATTGTATATATATATATATATATATATGTTGAAACATTTTTCTACACTTAGCGCGTTTCATTAAAATTTTCGCGACAGGTGCCGGGAAGGTGATCAACGACAAAAATAAAAGAAAAAAGAAAAATGAATAATACGGTACGATGGATCTGTGGAGGCCTATTGGAGTGTAAAACGATTTTACTCAGTCGATAAATCACGATATAGTGGCAGATTATGAGAAGTCATAACCTAACGTTATCGAAAGTCGATACCAAAGTGCCGTTGGCCTTTGCATACCTTACTATATTGGTTACTATATTGGTTACTATATTGGTGCGTATTCGCGAATCTACTTCCACGTGTCGTAATTAAAGTTTCAAGGTTTTCAAATTATTAGCGCTAGAAGTTGAACTTTGTGTTTTTGCTTTCATTCTGCTTTTTTATAACTCTATCGTCACTGGATAACGAAATATTTCATACTATCTTTCAAGAGGAAAATTATTCTTTTGTATTCGGTATTGGCAACTTATTTATTTTCTTTCTTTCAGTTTACACCTCTATAAAATACAGTAGATTTCGATCAAATATTTTTTACAACATTTAGAATAAATTATACGAGCTCTCGAGTCAAGGTAAGTTTTTAATCTCATTCTAGTATCCGTTTCGGTACGCGTTATCTTTTTGCTTAACAAAATGTTTCATCGATATTTTAACGTTAACTGTACACATTTTTTAATTATGTAATTAGAAAGAATAAAAAAATTATTAGAGCTTATAAATATTGTAATTCATTTATTTATTGAAATATTTAATGTAAATTATTTACATTAAAAAAAATTATTCAAATAAATTATTTATATTCGTTACATTTAGCTAAATTTTAATCTGATTACTAGAAAATATAAAGCCTCGTATTTTGTATTTCGAAGCCATAATTATTTTTATAATTTTAAGCATATAAGTAATTCAAATTTTTTAAATTTTAGTTTTACAATGATTTACAATATGTTTTATAAATTTTAATTTTATTCTTAAAATATTAACTGTGATTACATTCCTTTCAATTTTTACTGGATAATGCAAGATTTTAAACGTAAATACCATGAAATTTGAATATAAATAAATTTCTTGCTTTAATATCTAAATAATCTAGCTTGATTTAGTTATTAATAATTTTTATTCTTAATATTTAAAAAATTTTTTTGTGTTTTAAAATTACATTATAAATATTCGATATACGAATACATTTAATTTTATTATTGATAAAGTTATATTAATAAACCTATACCAAATCAATCATTCGTTAAATTTATCGTTTCAAATGTAATTATAAATATCAAATCTAAATTTTCTTTTTTCAATTGTTTCAGTTTTTTCAATTCAAAATAAATTATGAATGAAAAGATACTTCAATCATTATTAAGTAAAATTATATTAATAAATCAATAAATTAATATTGAAACACGAGAAGATATTTTATAACTGGCAACTCGAAAAAAAAAAATTACTGATGCATTGCGCATTATGTGTGAATAATTATTGAAAAGTAAAATTGGATTATTATCAATAAAAAATATGGAGAAGCTTTTGTAATAAAATCAGAATGGATATATTTTAATTTTAATTTAATAGATTATATCGATATACTTTAATATCTTTAGTGCAAAGACTCAAATATTTAGTATTCGAGTATAAAATATTAAAAAATATTCGGTTGAATGTTGATTGGTAGTATTTAGTAACTATAGAATGTAAAACTTGAAAAATAAAAGTACTATAAGGTTTTATAAAATTGAATATTTTATTATATTTTTACACTCCTTTTCAAAAAAATTCCAACTGAAATTAAAATGAATAATAATTGTTTTTTGATTAATGATTAATTATGCGTAAGTTTGAAATGTACATATTAATTTTTTAAAAATTAACATACTTTATGCTAATATTACAACCGTTGAGAATAAATTTGAAATTTTCTAAGTGAACGAACAACTACTTTTTTTTCTTGAAATCAATTTGTAAATAAAAATATTGAAATATTAAAATTTAAAAATATTAAAATATTAAAACATTAATTATTAAAATGTTAAAATTCAGTTTCTCTATAAAATATTTATTCATCTATACAGATAAGAAACTCATATGTACTCTTATCACACCTCGTTCCACAATTATAAAAAGCTGAAAAACGTACACACTTGGCATTCAAAAGTATAAGATTAAAAAGTCTTCTAGAACCGCGGATCTCATTAAAATAGATGTTAAGTATCTACCTTTTATTTATACTGTAATAAAATAAATTTCTTTTTTTTTAATAATCTAGATATTTCAAATGCAGTGGTTGGTACAATTGATCCAGAGGTTGAAAAAGTTTCGATGGTTGTGAACTGACTGGATGAAAACTCTTAGCGGATTATTGAAATGTGTATTTAAAGGATTACACCACAAATGTATTCAAACAATCTTTTATATTTTATATAAAAAATATATTTAGCATTTTAATTAACGAAAACAGATATTCTATCTTTGAACGGAAGGTAACGATATTTTAAAAAGAATATAATATTTATGATAATAGATATACATTTAAGATACTTTATCATAATAAAATACACAAGTTTTTAAAAATTTAAAAAGGTCTTTTTCGATATAATTTAATTTAGAATATAGAGTACCCGCATAAAAAATAATTATATAAAAGTATGAAAAAGATACAAAGTAAAATAAGACTGCGAGAAAAGATTACTAAATAATTAAAAAACGGGTCTAAGGTATATAATTAAGATATTTCCAGCTATAAATGATTTACAATATTTAAATTTATAAATAAAAAAAAAAGTTTCAGTATATATTTCCTACATGTGTTACGTATGAATTTTTCTAGTAAAATCTTTCTATGCATTTGAAAATTCAATAGAAAGCTAAAATAGCGAAAATAATATCGATATCAGTGTCAAACCGATGTATAACAAATTTTTCTTCCGTACACCGTAATTAGCCGATAATTTTGTATTTTATTTAGGTAATTATCTTACACAGCGAGTTACAAGTTTCAAGTAAAAATAGAATGCAAATGATGAAAAGTATTTAAAATTCAAATCACCTGCGTAAGCTACATATAAAGTTCTCGGAGGTACTCGATAAATTTAAATAAGCTAAATAAAAGGTGGCCTATGGAATACAAAGTTCCCTCCCCTCGTAATCGCTATGCAGGTACACGATCCGGAAATCGAGAGTCGCTACTTTCTCCGGTTTAACATCGATGCATCCGTACTGGCTTCGTTCACGCTTCCTTGTCCGGTTCATCTGCAAACGCACCTATGGAAAAATATAGGATCGAAACAAGACCAACTCGCCTAAGCGGTCATTTACGCTTATGCGGATGTGCGTGAAGCGCGACTTTCGAAAATAGTTGGAGACTCTGCGGTTAATGTACGGATACCTTCGTTTCGGTATCCGTATTATATGTATATAGTAAATTTCAGCGGTGGTGTAATCGAATCGAATTTTTTATATTTCTAAATTAATCCGATTTTATTATTTACATAAATTGTCCTGTTTTTATCCGCTTATTTCGTGTATAACAATCTTTTTACTTTAAACCAAAAAACAACGTTATAGTGAAATATAATGGGTATTTTATTCCTATAATGTATTACACGTGTAATGTATCAAATTAATATTTAAAAAGTTATTCGGAAGATTAAAATATAAAGTAGCATTTTTCTATGATTCTCAAGAAATGTGTAACGAAGAAAATATATTATTCATCATAAATTGCGGCTTATTATATCAATATTACAAAGATAAATGATTTTGTACAAAATTAATTTTATAAGAAGATTACAATTTTTTCAGAATATATAATTTAAGAAGATTATATAAAACTATTTTTAATAAAGATCAATGATCAAATGAATAAATTAAAAATGATTTTTTCAAATGATTTAACATAAGCGATAACTTTTTACAAAATTTAATAACATTTTCCTAAACTAAATAAAAATTTACCGAGTTATTAAATACAATTTGAATACAAAAATCTACGAATATTTAACAAGTTCAAATGTATCGATATTTATTTAATAAAATGACATTATAAAATTTGAAATCATACACATTTAATTTAATATTTTATTCTAATGATATTTTTCATTTTTTATTAAAAATTTTTTTGATATATTTTACTTGTTTTTAAACCATAAAGCGTTTTTATTTCGGTATAATATAGAATTAAATCTATAATCAGGCTGATAATTATTTAATTGATATTTAAGTAACGCAATTTTATCAATCTAATTCAGTAGATACACGTATAGAATTAATTTTGAAAATTATCGATCAGTTTTATATCACAGATCTATTTAAAAAATTTCAACTTAACTAGTGATAACGTATAAGATGTTTCAGTGAATAACGAACTTTTATTCAATCATAATACTAATAAAGGATTTATTTGAGCTTTTATTCCTTCCGTTAATTTTAATTTTAACGAATACTTCGTTATTATTATTATTAATTAGTTCCATCTTTTGAAATTTAATATAAAACACAAGTTACAATTAAATAACGAACCATTAATTTCATGGAAAAGTAATCAGTTTTGCTCATCGTTACCATTTTTACGATGTAGATTAACATTCGATATCTTGATATTAAATTCATAGAGATTTATAATTAATAACGATCATTCAATTCATAATATGAAAAATGAAATTCAATCGATAAAATTAAAAATTAAAAATATATCGAGTGAATACAGTTATTTAAATATCAAGATTTTAAGCAATATTTTAATAATATCATGCAGTTTATTAAAGAAAATATCGCGTTGATAAAAATATGGCACAAAGATGTAACTTATGCTCGAAAAATAGGACAAGTAAATCTTATAAAATAACGTAAAATGTAGATATATATTTAATATAGACTATTATATAAGATGTAATTTATATTTTTATTTGTATTATTCCTGTAGAAAATCGTATACACGAACAGTAAATTATTAGAATATTAGAAAAATTCAATATTTTATCTTAATTTTAGTTAATTTGAGTAGTCGGTAACAAAAGATGTTCTACCTTTTATAATTGAAAAAGAACGGTAAGGTACTTTATAATAAACTGACATGTTCGTTAATAGAGTATTTTCTTTTAAATTTCTATTTATGTCAGACTATAGATAAGCGAACATTTTCTTAACACAGAGCAAAATTTTCCTTGGTGGAAAAGGAAAGGAAAAATTTCTTTACTATAAATACAAAGAGGGTGTACAGAGCGAATATAGACGGAAACTTTTAGGACGGCTCAAGTACAGTATATGCATGTGAGAGCTTTAAAATAGTTTCGCGTTAAGCGAATTCCACTCTTGGATAAGTTGCCGAGGACCGAGCAAGAGAGAGAGAGAGAGAAAGAGTTTAATTTAGGCTATTACTCGTCCTGGCCTTTCATCTTTGTCGATCGGAAACTCGTTAATTTCTATGTCGGACCAGCAGCTAGAGAAGCGATTTTCTTTCTCATCGATTTCTTCGTCTATATAGAGCTAAACTAGTTTTTAAGATTTTGAATTTTAATGCGGTTACTCGATAACGCCGAGACTGCTTTTTTTTTTTTCCTAGAGCGAGAACTTTGAACGTTTCCTAACGATGCCATATGGTAATTAAGGAATTACTAAAAAAAACTCACTCAACTTTCAAGCATTAGATTTATAAATTAAAAAATTTATGAATTATTAAGTGGTTCTATCTAATGTAATTTTGATGATAAAGAAATCTAAGATTTCATGAAGATTAATTTATAAATTTTAATTTATGTGAAGATCGATGAATCGCGTATTTTATTTCAAAGGCAATCAATGAGTTTCGTTTCAAGCACCGTATAAATTTCTAAATCAATTTTTATATTTAGCGTATCTAAACAATTATTTATAACATTTTAATTTATTATAAGTAATTGATTGACGGAAATTATAAAATTTATTAACCTGCGTAAAAACTTTTTTTATTTCAACTATCGTAATAATAAATTTTTAATGTTTGAAATGAACTTTGAGCAATGAGAAGGTCATAGTTTATAAATGTTGAATATTAGTAGACAATATATATCGTGTAAAATTACTAATTAATAATTAATAATGGTGTTTTCCAATATTATTTGAATTCTAGATTATTTCTTATACCAATAGAAATTTTTAGAATTTTGAAGTAATTAAAATAATTTTTAAATTTTTATAATATTATTAATAAATATTACAACAAATGTAATAATTTTATTTTCATAAGAATAGCGATACGTATGTAATTAGTGCGAAGCAAAACCTGGTAATATATTACAGTAAATCAGTCTTTGATTTAGTTATTATTTTAAATAAAAAGAATTTTTATGGAAACGTTTTAAAGGCATTCGATATATTTTATCTAAAAAAGTATAGAAGTTTCTTGATGAAAATGAATTTTGAAATACTTTTCTGTATTTTTAATTTAATAATACTTTATTTTAGTATAATGAACCATAAAATTTTTCGATATAAATACGATTAGTAAATTACTTTTGTTTAAAAATATTTTTGAAATTAATTATACTTCATTCAATTTCGAAATAACTCGTATAATAATTTTGCACAGTATTTATATGTTAAACATATTTTAACAAAAATTTCCTTTAATTCTTTTGAATTTGAAAGTGGTATTTACAGATAATTAAACTTGATCAAAAATTAAACATAAAATATTATTAAACTGAAAACGCAATGTAAATTTTTCAATCAGGCGTTACATTATTGAATTATATTTTATATAAAAATCTTTATAATTTACGGCTAATTTTGTGATATTTCAACTAAAATATCATAAAATCTTCTTGTATTTATGATTTTGAACAACTTGAATGAGGATAAAACCAATTTTTCTCTATTTATACTTGTTAACATAATAAACTTAATAAATAGAAAGTTATTTATTTTATAATGCGTTGTTAATCAATTCATACTCATGTTTGAACTTGCAAAAATGAAAGAGCCAAAATACAAAAATGTATTATAATTTCTTACTTTTTTCTAATTAGAAAACGTATCGATATAAAATATTAATTTCTACATTGGAAGATAATAAAAATTAATTTTTATTAAAATCAACTTTCCCTGGATGAGTATTTAAGACGCGAGTAAAAAGTTTCGTGATCACTTACTTCTGACAGAAGCCTTAGACTCTAACAAGATTTCGATCATTCCAGAGAAAGTTGTTTCGCGATTTAACTTTCTATATACATACGGATTCGCGTAACCTTCGTAAAAGCACGTCATGTCTAAATGAAATTTTTTGCAACATCTTGTAACGTCGGTTAAATCAAGCTTAAATCACGGGAAATATGAAAGCAACAGTCATTGAATAGCTTTGATTTTATGGTGTTTAGCTTCGCTTTGAAAGAACTCTTCAAGTATTATCAAGGAGTATATTTGGATATTAGAGAATATTAAAAATGATCGACACATTAGAGATGGATGGTTAATTTAGAATATAGTCGAATAAAAATTCATGCATTTAATCAATTATTCAAATATTAAGAAATTATGATAATACAATATTTATGCAATCCGAACTGTATAAAAATAATTTGTTTAAATTCGGATTTTATTCCAATTTATAAATTATATTTTTTTAGCCGAAAAGTTTTTAATCAATTTTTAGACGAATTAGTATCGGTTTAGCTAATTTCTTAAATTTCGTATTGATATTAATCATCGGTGTAAAATCTAATTGAAAGCCGTGTTTAAATCACAGAACAATTACTTGAATTATCACATAAATAAATCGATTTCCTGTGTCGTAAAAAATTATTTGTACACATACTTATAATGAGGATAATCACGTGATTCGAATAACGGTCATGAAAGTTGAGTATTGTGTCTTCGTGTACCATAAATTATTACCGTTTAATCAATTCTTGCTGCATGATTTGATCGAATCACGTATACTTATAAGAAAAAGAAGAAAATAATGAATTTTATTTCTCCGAGTAAAAATATAAATTACAATAAAAAATAAGACGCTACGGTTGGTTATTACGAAGCAAGACTTCCCGTTTCTCGGTCACATTAATCTTAGTCATTGATATTTTCTCGTCGTGTACAGCGTCACTGAATAAAAGCGTGCAGCTGTAACAATTTTTTTTCTTTTCTTTGCATATACAATTAAAAGAAGGAATGCTGGAGAGTTGGCCATTTCCACTCCTTGAATACGAGAAATGCAACTCATCGTGAAACCAAGCAACCGTCGCTTTTTCACGTACCTACTAAGCCAAGAAGCCGAGCTATTCGCAAGAAAAAAACCATTCTTTTGAATAAGGTGCACGTAAATATAATGATGATCATCATAATAATCGTAATAATAATGACGATGATGAAAGGTACTTTGGTTCTTTCTTCTATTATATTCGCAAAATGAAGTCTTGGTAACTTCGTTGTTACTTTACTTTATCAACGGAATATGCAGTGGTAATTTCTTAAATATAGACGATGATTTTGGCAATAAAATTAAATTTGTATCAATGATTTATCGTGCGCTATTTACTAATCACTGTAACTATCGAATTCGTTCCAGCTAAATTCATACTTTGCTTCGTGAACCTTATGCGACATTCGATATTTACTTTATCTCTTATATGTATGCATTTGAAATTTTAATTGTATGTATTTTAATGTATTTATTGTAATTATATATGGTATTTGAAAAATATAAAACATGGGTAAAAAATTCCATTTAAATTTCTATGTGAATTTTTTTATTTTTTAAAAACTATTTTCAACGTGTTTTATTAACTATGTTTTTATATTGAATTTAAAATGTTAGGAACGTCCACGTGATTTATAATTTCAATAATGACGTGTTATTAACTAATTCCTTTTTATAAACGACTTTCTTTTATGTAAAAATTATTCGTATAGTTTGTAATTTTTGTACGATAACAATAAATTTATTTATTTACGAGACTTACTTTCTCATTATTAAACCATTATTGAACGATAAAATAAGTGAGATTTATTTTACTTCGCTATTACAGTGTTCATAACTTTCTACACATATATATTCATAATTATATAATTTTCGACTTCTTTGAATACCACTATTATTATTTATCAAAAATACTTATATATTATTTTTATGAATCATAAATCTCAGCTAATTTTCATTTAAATTATTTCAATATACGTATAAAAGTAAATGCGTAATATATACTTATTTTAAATATACCAAATATTTCTGATCTTCTTTTCGTGCATCATTAGGATAATAACTATTTCCATTTATATTTTTCATTGATATTAAAAAGATATTTTGCGATGACAAAAAGAATCTTAAATTATTTCCATTAATAAAATAAAAAGCGATGAATTCACTAATGTAATTCAATTAAATAAATTGTGCATACTATCAAATAGTTATATTTCTCTAAATTTTTCTTCTTCTTTCTGTAGCACATTTATCTGATTCTTTAATTAAATTTTTTTTTCATGTATACATATATATACACATTATTTTTATAAATATAATTTTTATCTTAATACATTTTATAAATAGAATTTTAATAAAACAAGGAATAATAAAATATGATATTAAACATTATTTTTATTTAGAATTTTATGTGCTATTCGATTCTGTGTAAACAAGAATATATATTTTGAACTCTATTTAAAAATTTTATCACGAAGTTTTTTCTGCGATGTAAATTGAATTTCAATTAAAAATATATAAAATTAAGTGAAATGCTTCTTTCACGTCATCGCTTCTTTAATTCTTTGGTATTTAAAAGACATTGCATTTAAATTTTAATTTAGTATTTTAACTTTAATTAATATGGCACTATAAAATACTTTAGTATTTAAAAATTCATAATATTCTTTTTAATCATTAATTGAATAAATAAGGAGATAAACTCAAATATATCGTATCAATTATTGATATAGTATATTGTTTTAAATATTTTTTTACTGTTTTGATATTCTACCAAAATACTTATATATAACATACATATTTTTTGTACACTAATTGAGGTTAACACAAAATAGTTTCCTTTTTCTAGAATTAGTAAATAATTTTTATTATATATTAATGTATTTTATTAGCAAACAGTAAGCGGTAATCAATCAAAATCTGAATAAATCATAAATACTATTTCTTTTAGTTCAATTAAAGATATTATATATAAGTTTATCTATTTATTCTATTAAATAAGATTCTATAAATACATAATTGGTATAAGTATATAATTAAATAAAAATTTGTAGCTGATGATTTTTCTTAAATATTTATGCGTATGAATTTATAAATTTAAATAAACATGTTATAATAACTTTTTAAAGAAATAATTTATTATTAATTTTATGTTACATAAAATACCTTGCATATAAACCAATAATTAAGAAACAAATATTATTCTTTTATAATATTAATTATATACTTTCTTATTAAAAATCTAAAAAGTATTTATAGATTTCGTATCATATTCTAACTTGTTTTACATTATTATAATTAGATTCATAATTAAATTTGACTGTTTTCAGCTTTCATGTGCAGTTTTTATAATATGATTTAATAACTATATTATTTAATCTTATAAGCAAATAAGGATTATAAATCTATTTTAATATCATTTGTTTTCGATTTTTTAATCTACATTTAATAATATATAATGTTTACCCGAAGTTTTAATTAATATAATATTATATGTTTAGTGAAACACATTTTGAAATTTAATCATTTTCAATATATTAAATTCTTTATTATTAATGATGTTAAAGTAAAGCACAATTAATGTGATAATAAATCAATATTATTCGATACAATTGTGATAGTAAATATCTACATAGCATAGTAATCAAGTATAAAATTTATATAAAAACCACGCAATTATATCGAAGTTTTCGTTTATATAAGGATACATTAATCACAGTTTCTTTAATAAAGTTTCTTCAACAAAGATACATCTTTTCACATTCTATCCTCCATCTCTCTCGATTTCCTTTCTCTCTTTGTAATTCTCATAATTATACCTTATAAGCATTCATTTAAAGCAGTTTATTCTATCAGTGAGCAGTAGCTACTAAGTTTGCCAGTTGTACTTTCAACGTTAAGAAAGGGAACTGAGACTGTAGACTGAACTTTAAACGACTTCGTACTCTTCGAAATAAACTCGATCTCCAGCTTAACATGAATAATCAAACGTTTTATAAAAAGGTGAAACTACGAAATGTTGAAGGGATCAAGAAACAGGTAAGAGATGCAAAAGTATAAGAACTGAGAGAACGAAGATTTGCGCTGGGTTAGATGGAAGTTTAGGGGCGTACGAAGACAAAATGCCTTCCTCAAGTTTGTTACATTATAACATTGCGTAAGTACATTAGTGTCCTTACGCCCACTTCCTTCCTTGTGTCAGACAATGAGAGACGATGTGCAAGCGAGCTTTAAGTCCTCAGATTTAATAATTGCTATGCTACATTGCTAGTCGGACTCTTTTTCGCCTTTCCCTTCTTATGTCAAGAATCGCAAGTTTCTCATAATAAGAAGCCGGTCTTGTTTCCTCTCGTTGAAGGAAGACTCTCTCTTTTTAATTTAATTAGGAACAGTGTTGAAATAACTCGAAATATATTTAGTTGAGTGAGTTCAAAAATTGTTGGAAAATGTAGAACTGAAAGCGAACAAAGCGTTTGGGCAACGAGAAAACAACGGTGTTGACTGATGTCACATGATATTAATAGATTATAATGTATATTTAATATAATGGTTCTATCGACTGTTCTTAAATATAGTCTATACAAATTTTGAATTGTTAATTAAATATTAATTAAAGATAACAGCTGCAAACTACATTACAAACTAATTATTGTAACGTCGATAATAACAATCCATAAACTTTCGAATCACTTGTTATGTTAAAAATGAAATATACGTAATTAATATTGCTCTTAATTATAAAATATTTTTTTTTAATATTTCTAATTTTTAATTATGATTTTTATAATTAATTTTTGACAATTTTCAATTGTGTACGAAAATTGTTGTGTTTATTTTATTAAAAAAGCTAATTTTCGTTACTCATATTTCCTCGGATATTTAATAAATTCAAATTTAAATCGATAATAATGAAATAGTTTTTTTATTAAATGTTATTATTAAATACAAACTTTAAAATAATATTGAAAATAAAAATTAGATTAGCTTTTGTCGGTAGTATTTAGAATATACGATAATTTCTGTTGATAGTATTTAATTTTAATTGATAAACTTTAGTAACATTAATTAATAAAAAAATCTTTAAAAATCATAAAAAAATATTCTAATCTAAAACAAATTGTTTTAAATAATTCTTACATTATCAAATGAATCTATTATTTAAAATTGTGGTGCAATACTATTTTAAGATAATTGAAAAAAATTGTATTGAGTCAAATACTACTTGGTTATGTCTTCAAATATAAAAGTTTTATTATTTATAATTTATAAATTTACTTATATATAAAGTTCTTTTCCATAGTGATATTAAATAAATCAAAGTAAAAATTAAATATTTATAAAATATAAATAATCTTCAATTTATATACAATCTGAATTACATTTTTTACGCGTATAAATTTAGTATTTTTAAATTTACCGCTGTTTAATATCATTAATTAATTTTTTTGAACTTAATATTATTAAACCAAATCATATGAAAATTTTAAACTTTTTCCACTTGAAAAATAAATTGACAATTCGAATATCTAGAAATGTTAAAAACTATTAAATTAAAAGCAATTTAAATAATATATAAGAATACTATTTTTACTTTCATAACTAATTCACCCCGATAAAATCTTTTCGTATATCGCACTCAACAATTAATAAATAAAATAAATATCAAAGCCGCAAATTTTTTTTTGGCTTTGAATAAAACTCTCATTTATAACCGTATTCTTATAATTGTATAATAATCTCACGACCGATCAACGAATCGTTAATCACAATAAAATCGATTTTCCATAATAATTACTTCACCGAACTCATTAAATCCGTCGAATTTATTCCTGCTTCGCTATCGGTTACTCCAATTCGCGATAATTGCCCGAACCATCGTAGAGAAAAGTAGTATTCGCAAGCCGATCCGACGAAGAAACAAGGAAATATTCGCTAATGGACAAACATCCGTCCATCGCTCGTCGCGTGTGCTTACGCTGTTACGTTGCGCGAAACCAAATACGTTCGTCATTAAACTGACAGAAAGTGCGGTTTTGCGAGGCTCGACGGCGAAAATTATCGGAGCTCGAGGTTTCGCGCAATTGGTCATGCATAAACGCACTCGTCGCTACAAAGAGAAAACGGAAGCGATTCAAGGCAGCATCGAGTGGCCGTTATTACGAATAACGAACAAGACTCGGCAAATTCGATGCTCCGGGTTGTACGCGAAATTAACGGTCAATGTTGGCAATCGCGATCGATTTATCTATTCTGGAGTTACTCCTCTTCTCGTCCTCTCCACGAGATTTGTATCCTCCCATCGTGCGAGAATACAAACGAGTTTACTCGCTTATCTTCGCGTGTCTCTCGGTGCACGGGTGAACGAGGATTTCTGTGTCAACATACATTTCTGTAGGATATTAATGCCGCTGTCTTTCCTATCCGCTTACGAGCTTGCAAAATTGAGCGGAAATCTTACCTACGAAGTTTCATCGTGTTTCCTAGGATTACGATCGAAAATTTTATATATTATTAATAGAGAGGGTTACGTTCGAGTTCGAAGGCGCCGTTACGCGCGAAACGAAGCAAAGGGAAGGAAATTGGATATTCCGTGATATTGCACCGCCGATTTTTCAAAATAAATAATCTAATTTATACGGTTTTAATCGAGCGACGAATGTCAAGGTTAAACGAACGAATACGATACATATTTCAACGCGATCGTACTATTTTTACGTATCATCGCTGGAACAAATTAGAAAAAGTGGAATCATAAATCGTAAGTTTTACAAATTTATTCGATCGTAAGCGTTTCGCGTTTTTATAAGCGATCGAAAGCTTGGAGGAAGAATCCGCTTCGGTCGCGTAATCGTATTTCCATATTTTTTATTCTTAACTTTACCGCTTCAAAAATATTTGGAATCGTTCTTTGTAACTTGCGAATGCATTTTTGAATTATTTTTTTGACAAATTAGGAAAATACCGATTTTTGTCTTCGAACCTAACGATGTCATTTTTAAACGTTCCTTTAAAATATTTATTTAAAATATTGTCGTTATTATATAGAAATATAAACGAATCAGGGATAAATACACGCGAACTAAGAATGCGATATCTGGAAATATGATATTTAGCGGTACGAATACACTAATTATTATTCGCAACAACGAACTATTTACAAAACATTAAAATTAAGCGGTAATATCCAAAATAATAAATCGCAATGTGAATTAGAATAATTTGATTCCCATCGAATAACAATTCAATAAATAAATTAGGAAATGTAAGATATCGGTTAAATATTTTGTACAGTTTCATTGTTCGAGACGAACGACTTGCGTACAAGCTATTATAAAAAAGTCACACGTTCGCTATTATACATGTTTCGGATGAAGTATTAACGATCGTAAATCACGCTTTTAAAAGTAATCGCACATAAGTACACAAAATTTTGTACGCGTTACGTAGAAAGTAAAAGTACGTACTTTCTAAATTCCGTAAAAAATAAGCGAGCGGACTTTCGTGGACAATTCGGAATGTCGATAACGGGAAGGTCGAGTCTCCTTCGAAACACCATCGACTGCAATCGCATGTCAACTATCAACTAGCTAACAAGATAACCCATTTGCCGAAAGAATTAAACGATCCGGATTAAGTCTTGCTTTTAGGCGGGAGGAGGCAATTCAGCCTCTCCCTTGTCCGAGCGAATTCAACGGACATCGAGAGCGAACGTTGAGCTTTCCACGTTGGAACTCTAAGCGCGCCTAATCGATGAGCGGGGTATTGTTTTGTCTCTCTCGGTCTCTCTCGGTCTCTCTCGGTCTCTCTCTCTCCAGCTACATTCAACCCATTTGACGCGCAATCCTTGCGGCTTCCAACTTCCGCTACACCGAACTCGATGCTCTCGAATTAGACGGTCGAGGGGAACCGCTCCGCACGTATTCGTCGAGCGCGTCGAGCTTCGAGCTGATTAGCTATCGGGAAAAAGCGGAGTAATTTCGTCGATGCGTCGAATCCAACGCTGAAATGTACCGAGGACGCGATGTTGACGCGTAATTGGTTTTTAGCATTACGTCGGTCTTCCGAAGGAACTCGAGCCTGGTGCATTCGTGTAATTGGGAGGCGAGGATTAAACGAGTTTTATAATAAATTTTGTATCCTTCGCTGCGGCCCGTTTCCGAGTAAGAAATTGAAATTTTATTTTTGCTTTTATTTTTTACTTTTTTCCTGTCATTTATCGTATTACCTTTTTTATTCGTTTCCACGATCGTTCGTCATTTTTTTTTTAGACGAACCTCGTAAATTATTAATATTTTTGAGATTTAATATTTATTTTAGGGTATTTACAGTATTTTTATGTCGTATTATCGAAAGGATACGCAAAACGAAGCAAATTTAACGTATATTTTAAAAGGTATAATTTTTTTTCGAGCGTGTCATATTAATTTATGATAAAATTTATGGATACATCGAAATGTTCATCCAGCTAAATAATGATTTTAAATATTTTGTTTCTTTTGACGAAAAAAAAAATTTTTTTAACGTAACGATATTCGACGTAAAATTTATTTTTTTGAAAAATTGAATATTTCGGTAATACAGTCGTTCTTTTATTACTATGTATGTAATTTAGTTCAATTAAATGTATCTTATAAAATCTGAATTTTTGGGTATTCGTTATATAATTCATTATATATTTTTTGTTTTTATTACTTTATTGATTTTCCTAATTTACATTTACCAAATAAATATCTTGAAAAGGGGAAAATGTCATCTAGTATTATCAAAGACAAATGGTGCGTAAATATTATAAAAATTTACTAACCTTTATATTAATATTTTTACCATAATTTATGTACTTTTAAAATAATGATCATTCCATGTTAAATTTACGATAACTTCTAATTTTTTGTTAGTTTTATGGTTAAAACTGGTATTTTAATTAATAATTTATCAAAATTGTATATTTCATTTAATAGTTTAAAGATCAATTCGATCTAGTATTTACGCACACGCGTATATTCATTCTATAATTATATTTTAAATGTAACGAATCTTTAATTTTTCTTTAATGTAAATTATGTTTATAATAATAAAGTACACGTAAGTAAAGAAATCAATTTTTAATCTTATTAATTACATAAATTTCATCAAAATATACAGAAATTTTTTAATGTTAAATAAATAGAGGATTTTTATAATTTAATAGTGACCATATATTTTTCAAACATATTAATTAACTTAAAATTTAAGCTTTCGTAGATTTTATTTTTTAATATTTTAATCATTTATGAATCTCGGATAAAAATAGCAAATATTCCTAATTATTACGTAAATATTTTAATAAATCTTATGTAAATATCATAATAAATATTAGATATGAGGAACTAATATTATGTAAATTTTATAATAAATTATAATATATATATTTACTTAATTTATCAAAAATGCATTAAGATAATCTTAAAAATACTTGGACGTAAAATTTTGTTCAATGAACACATCGCAATAACTGTAACGGTTTAATGGTGTTACGTTATCTTGTTCTACCTTCATAAGTTTCAAAATTCTACTAAATCTTCATTGTGAGTCACTACAATGGAAAATGAAGAAACGTCGATCTCACCTTCAGCCATGCGTTGTATAAATTCACTCATGCGAGTGAAAAATTCCGACGGAATACTTTTCAAAATCAACTTCTCTTTGATCGTCCAATCTTATATTAAACTTCATATTCGAAACATTGTTCGAAATTGCGATATAAAAGAGTCCATAAAGTCGTAAACTTTTTTAAAATTATAGCTGATATTAATATAAAGATGTGTTTATGTATTTTATTCGATACGATAGTTTAAATAATGGAAAATAATTTTTTTAACAGTTTAATTATAAAATCTATTTATAATTTAATTTCATAAAAATGTTTATCTTTTTTAGTAGCTCTCATTAGGGTTTCTGTAATTCTCTATATTTTATTGCACGTTCCTAAAAGTACTTATTATCCGATTTACTTTAAGAAGGCTCATTCTATCTGGAAAGTATAAAACTTAAAATACGGTTTTCTTGATTTTTATTAAAAGCATATATTTTCTAGTAGAAATAAAATTGTAAAATATTTTACAACCTTTATAATATTAATTAATAACATGGCATTCAATTATTAATTTAATATACATTGATAATAACTGCACGAATAAGAACAATTTATTAGATTGTAATTTGAAATTACGATTCACCTAAAAGTTAAGATTTTTTTAATATTAATATCAAAGAATAGTTTACCGTGCGTATACTTTAGTAGTTTTCTACTTCCTTGCAATTTATGAATTAAAAATCTAACGATGCAAAAGCTCTTAATTTGAAAGTATGCGTAAGAAAATAACGAAAATTTAAGTATCGATACATATTATCTTTCTTTATATTATAGATTTATAAGCGTTTCTATCGTAAGCGTATGCATTGGTATCGTAAAGAAAAATTTATACATATAGTACATGCATTTTCATAAAACACGAAAGCACCTATTTAAATCGCAGATAAGCTCTTGATTTTACACGAAAATTAAAGCAATAAATAAGTTGTTGGCCTTACACATCTTATCCTAAACGTTACATGGACTTTGCAGAGATAACGTCGTATCGGATCTCGGGTGGACGTGGCTCCGTTCCACTATGAAAACCCATGTAAACAAAGCAATAGGAAGGAAAAAAGCGAAGCAGTCGGGAACCAGCATCGATCGTAGATGAAGACGAGTCGAGTTCGGTCGAGTGGCCCCTAATGTTATCGAAGACTCGCTTTTCTCGCTTACTCGGACTCGGTTCCGTCTGCTCCCGCCTATTTCCGGATTCGTCTCACGTTTCTAGAAGCACTCACGCGTATGCAAGACTTCTCGGCCGATTTCCGAATCGTTGCTCCCGACGCTATTTCGGTTTTTTATGCGTCGACTACGAGCACAAACACGTCCGTGTTTGCCAACTCCACTCGCCCTTTTTCTCCACCGAGTCATGCGCACGATTAGATGTATCGCGTGCGTCACGTGCGAGTCGTTCGATTACGCGAATTCACGCGTATTACATGCTTATGACTTCGACTTACCTGTGTACACCCAAAACAGCATGGAAAAATCTTTTTTTTTTGTGTAATGAGAAGAGTTAGGGGAACGGTCTTCTAAGATACATAAAATTATTCGACTGTGTTCTTATTACATCGGTAACTTTGAATACCTATTCCAAAGCTCTTTGTTTTACCTTCTCGAAAAGACCAGACAATGTTGCGTTTCTTAAATATAGGCACTCGACTTCATTCTTATACGATATATTCCATTTTACATTTCTTTTAATTCCCACTTCGACACTTATGATCGCTCAAATTATTCGCTTGATGCGAGTACTAACTTTATTTTAAGAGTACAACATAATTTTGAAAAATTTATTCTTGCAATTTTAAGTTTACTAAACATTTATAATCTTAAGATAATTCGAGGATTTAAAGTAAATCGATTGAACTAAAACTATTAAAATAGAAAACCTGAAAATGTTAGTATTTTAAGTCAAGAGTGACTTTCGTGATCGGAACGATTGGACAAGATTCGCGTATGGTAATAAAAAATGAATATTTAAGAGTCGTAAAACTGTGGTTCATATTTCTATTATAAAAAATATTCAAGATGAGATTACAAAAAATAATAAAACTAAAAATGTTGATAAAAAATAAAGTACCAAGATTCTCTGATAACGTACCGTAGTAAAAATATACGGATAAACATTTGTTGGACTTTTTAGCTTATTTATTGTTACGATGACAAAATAATTGATGTTACTTTAATGGTAATCCATAAAAAATGTACTAGTGTACGAAAATAGCCAAGAATAAAGTATTAATCATAAAAAATAATCAAAAAAAAATTGAGCCAATGTAGTTACAGAAATGTTTTAAAATTCAGAGACACTGTAACGTAAAAAAGTATTTGAATTACATAATATAATGCAAACAAATGTTTTAAAAAATGCTACCAATGGTCCAAATATTACTGCCAATAAAAATAAGTGCATGGATAGATCAAAAAACGGAAGGGCAACTGGCTGTGTAAGTGTAAGGAAAAAAACAACTCGGAGGGAAAAGTAAGTTAACTGGAAAAATGATTGATGAAACAAAATATGAGCTACGTTTCATCGTAATAGTTCTGTGGATAAAAACTGAAATAACAGTGGCTGTCCGAAACATAATGACTCGCGATACCCTCGATAATGCATTAAAGTAAATGGTATACTCGATTTTTACAAAAATGGTTATCAACGATTACCTTTATACATTAATCGTTACAAATATGAAATCCATGTAAAAAAATGTTTGTAGTAATAATTTATTATAATGTATTATAAAACTACATCGTTCACTTCCATTAAAACAATAATGCAAACTGAAATCTGCGTACTCGAAATATGAGCTCAAAATTTTTTCTAAATTTTTATTTGTCTCGCTAAAATGATATCTATCTTGAAAAGAAGCGTAAAATAAGTTTTGAAATTTATAAGAAAGGTACTATAATATCATTTAAGATGTTATGTGAATAAGGTTTGACCTGAATACTTAACACACATCTAATAAAGTAGGATTCCAGTCCCTTAAAGAGATATAAAAGGATCGCACGGCAGGAGACTCGAGAAAGGAATGCTTTATCACTAAAAACAAATTCATGCTTTAGCAGTGATTTTGGAGCAATAAAATAAAGTCTATAATCTAGAAATGGATAATGCGTAATGCTTTTAAAATAAATTAAAGATCAATTGCAAAATAATTTCATATAAATACTAAATATTTTATCTCATTTGTTTCAATTTAGTAGAAAAGAAATATTGACATTATTGTACTATTCGTGTTATAATTTTATTACTAATATTAACTTTTAGTAAAAAATTAAATCGTTCTCTTAATATATTTAAAAAATTTTACTTATATTTTTCATGCAATTCTTTTCAAGTTTTATGTAATATGATCTTAATAATATTAATAATTTACATTCAAAAGCTTCAAACTTTATAAAATTTATTTATAACTCCGTGATTCAACTTCTTAACTTCTTTTTAAAAATTCATAATTTATTAATTTTTGTATTTATATTCTTTAGTAGGAATATTTAAATTTAAAAACTAAATAATTTAAATTACATAAATTTTTCTGAACAATATCAAAATTTTTTCAGTATATATTTCATTTTAATTAAACATTATAATAAAAAAAAATTGGGCATTGATTAAACTAAGGTATTTAGAAATTAATGTAATAAATATCAAACTATTACATTAGAAAAACAAATTCTGGTAGTTAAAAGTTGTGAAAAATTTAAAACAATGTTATTACTATATTACTATATATTATATAAAAGTGGTATATATTACATATATAATATTTTAATGAGATATTTCAATTATTTGCATACATTAATATTAAAAATTCACAAATTTTATGATACGTTATTAAGTTATTACTTACGTTTGAAATTGAAAAAACCAATCGGAAAACGATGAATTTGAATAATTTTGAAATTAATATCACATTATAACAGTTGTAAAATTAAAATTTAACAATTTAATTAAAAATAATTAAAATTCACAATTATTAAACTTTATAAAGAAATCAATCTCATGCTAGTAACATATATAATAATTGTTATATAACCTTCTATAGCCGAGAATATGAATAATAACAGACGTTTAAATTTATCCAATACTAAATATTTTATAAAATGTCTTATTTCACTTGATATACAAGTGAAATTGTATATATCACTTTTTATAATTATTAAATTATATGGTTTTTAACCTGTAAAAATTCGTCCTAATTAAATATGAAACCATTATTATTGATTTTATATTATTTTATATTATTGAAGTATGAAAATTTGTTGCTAACTCGATTATTTTTTATTATTTTTATTAATACGCGTTAAAAATGTATATAAAGATCGGTAAAAAATTTATATTGAATTTTAACATGATTTAAATAAATATGCATATATTTCTTCTACTTTACAATTTTTTTCATATTTTTAATAAATTACTACCATTTTATAAACTTATTCATTGAAACAAATTTTAATTCTAGATATGAAATATCTTTTCATTCATCTATTTGATTCATTTATCGTTTAAAAATTATTAATTATTTAAGGTATATAATCGATATTTTAAATTTTAAAAAACTTTTGACGTACATAAAGAAAATTTAATGATATACCGATTCTTAAATTGTCTTGAGAAACTAGTAAAAATGTAGACTATAAAACCCATGAAATCTCTTTTTTATTCACTGTAAATTCGCATTAAAAAGTATGAATTCAATGATTACCATTTAAAATTCAGCTTTTGTCGCGATTTATGCTTAGATTATCAACGTGTCCGATCCTAAACTACGAACATAATATCGCGTATTTTAACTTAGAAACACATCGGACGTACATTTACACTATTTTTAAGTGCGTGATTTTGCAAAGAACAATCCATAATTCATGTTCATGCGTATGTTCATGTGCATGTATGAAAATGGCCGATATCCTACTGGTATCTGGATTTAAATGAACTTATATAGATCCGACATAAGTAGCTTATCATTCGAAGATTTTAATCCCATCATTGATGTTAATTTTGTCGCAATACGGATAATGTTCAACTGTCGGGCGGATATTACTTTTTACGGGTGCCGTCAATGACATGACTGCTTACGAAGAATCAAGGGGATAAAATTATGAGGTTAAAATTAATTCAATATCATAAATAATTTAGAAGAAATTGCCACAAATTTTGAAAGTTTATTAATTTGAAGCAATATTATTATGCAAGGAAGTTTAGAATATGAATATATTATCGTATTTTTAAAGGAGATTTATTAATCAATTGTCTTGTTGAATATATGGAGTACATTTTTATATCCTGTAAGCCGAAATTTTAATTTCTTGTTTTAGGTTTAAATACGAAATTCTCATGAATAAAAACTGAAAATAATATCAATGCATGTATTACCGCACTTATTAAATAAATAAATGCACACTCGTATCTTTAATGTACATACGAAATGCAATCCAGTATTCTGTAATATAAATAATATATGTACGTATGTATTTATTTATTCATTTAAACAATTTCTACGTACAATAAATTGATATTTAATAATTATATTTTTCGTATAAATAAAATTTCAATAATTACGAAATCAATATAATCATGTAAACTTTTTGACATACCCAAAATATATAAACGAAGTTATTAACGTAAAATATTTTTTCTATAGAAATATATTTATGTATAGTAAAAATAAAGATAAAATGAATTTAGTTATCAAAAATTATGAAAAAATGTTGTATTTAAATAATCTTATCTAATTATCGCTTGATATTTATTCTGACATTTTTTCGATGATAATCTTTATACGAATGTAATAAAAACGAATAAATACTACGATGTACACAAATATCTGTGTCAAATACATAGTAACTAATACTATTTATGAATTTACCGTTAAAGAACTTCGAAGAAAAATTTAAAGGAAAAATAAAATAAAAAATTAATACATCGGATGGATAAAATACTTTATTTATAGAACTAACGATGGTAAATTGATTAAGTTAAGTAAAAATATACGCGGTTACTTCGAATAACTAGTCTTGAAAACAAATTAATATTAAAATCCTAATTTGAAAAGTAAAGCGATTATTTATAACAAATAAACGTATACTCTTATATCGAAAATAGATAAAGCCTATACAAATAAGTTATTTAAAATGATAATAAAATGTAAGACCGATAACTTTGAGATTCTCGGTAAACTCGCAAATATTAATCCAATTACATCGATGTTTTTGGGGAAAAGGCGATAACTTTATTACTTCCTTACTCTGTATCTAACTCATAAAATAAAAATGAAAGTGTAGCATGAAAAGTGTAGCCGAGGTGTAATTTGCCTCCTGGTGCGTGAAAAGTCGCTTCAACCGCGTGAACTTACGCACCGATACTCGAGTCTGCAGCGGAGGAACTGCCGGTATAGACTGCCGGTATAGAGTGCCGGTAAATTAGGTCGATTCATCCGAACGAACCCCTCGGCAAATTCTTCGCCGCCCTTCCCTGAGCTCGAAACGCCCGCGAGAACACACGTCGTGAGGTTGTGACGTCGTGTCTTGATGTCTTTGGTGTCTTGGTGTCTTGATGTCGTCGTGGCTCAGGTCGACGACGCGATGCGGGAGACGAGATTTGCATGCCTCCCCCGCTTCCCTCTTCCCTATGCAAGCGCTGCGTCGCCTCGGAGCCTCTTCCCCTTTGATTACTTACGTGGCGTTTCTTCGAGCGGTTCCCGCAAAGATTTATGCGAGGCTCCCCGGAGGTGGCGAGCGGAAGAGCTCCCGGGATTCCCCGGAACGGCGGAAGATCAGAGCTGTGGGAAAGGGCGAACTGCGAGACAAAGTGAACTGGATTATGCAGGGGCTTTCGGTGCGGATGGAGTTGTTTTTTATTGGCCGTCGAGATTTACTTTGGAATCGCAATACTGCGATTCCAAATGCTTCGGCTACTCGCTGCCGATTCCTATTTCACCCTTTTCTTTTCTTTTTTTCTTCTTGCAAACTTTCCTAGAAAAGAACTAACCTTTGGCTCGAGCCGGATTTCGATCGTCTCATTTTACTACGTAAACTTAACTTGCTTTCGCGATCGATCGATTTCTTTCTTTATTCGAATCACGTCGTTTCGTCTTTTTTATACGTATTACAAAAGTATGTATTATTAATCCTAGATAGATATTAGATTAAGATTACCACGAAAGTCATCGTTATTTGTATCAAACTTTTAGTTCGATTACTGGATGATAATTCGTTAATAACTCTTAGATTTAAAGTTTCCATTGGTATACGGTTGGTATATGGTTCGAGAAATTTAAGTATAAAGTAAAATAAAGATAAATAATATCGAAGAAAATATATTATTTATAAATCGATAAATGTCGCTAAGTCTAATCGTCCATTAAATATTTTGCTAGAAAAATGTCAAATTTCCACAAACTTTTTCCGATCGACCCTCGGACGTGTCGGTAAATAATATTCGAGATAAATTATGACTTTAACGCGGATAAGTGTGCACTGAGCATTAGAAATCAAAGTTGAGAGAAGAGAGAGCGAGTGGATAACTCGTCTTTATAACTGGTGGCTGTTTATATTACGACCTATAAGATTTTAGACACCAGGAGCTCTCGGATCCTAAACTCCGCGTCGCCTTGGAACTCTCCACCAAGTTTCGCGCAAGTAAATATATGTACACAACAAATATGTATTTCATCTCTCTGTTCTCCTATTTCGAGCGTCTGTTCGCCATAGCTTCCAGTAATACACACTAAAGAACACATGCCGAAAGTTTTGTACGTCGCATGTCGGGGTGATATCGTGTCGACGCTTTTACTATTTATTAACACTTTTATTTTACTTAATATAAGGTATATAATATAGTAGTTGATTCAAAGATATAATAGAGTGGAACAAAATTTTTTTCGAAAAAATTATACTTAAACTTCGTATGTATTTCAAATGTTTCAGAATGATATTGTCGTTAATTTTATAAAGTACATTAATAAAGTCAATACAGTGATAAATTATTACTAATTTTCAATATTTTTTCAAGATTATTTAAAACATAATTGATCTTTATTTATTATTAGTTACTTTTAGTTTATATTTTTGGTTGTAAGATTTGCCAGAAATAATTATATTTAGTTTATCAGATGCTTGTTATATTTGAATTAATTTTTTTATTCCAAATTAAATACTAAATCACTTGAAATATAAAAGCAAATAGATGTATTTTGATATTTTCTCATGAATTTTGAAATATTTCTGATAATTTTAGAGGTATTTTTTTAATATTAAATACTTCAGAATAATATTTTTATCATAATTAAATTTAATTCCGATGAAAAAAATTATGAAAATACGTTGTTATAAAATATAGGATAAAGTACAAAATGAATTCAAAACATAAAAAAATTTAACTTGTTAATAATATTTATTATTTTACTGGATTTTTATAACATTTTAGTGTACATTATTTTTATGTTGATTAAAATTTTAATTAAAAAATTCTTGCTTTAATATTTTATAAGTAGACATCACGCATTTTGTTAATATGTGAAAAATTTTCTGATTAAAAATGAATATTCAGTATTTACATAAAAATTTTTCTTAGAATTAGTACAATTTTATCAACATATTCATCAAAAATTTTTTTTATATAAGTACGTTTATTTATCGTACTTTTAAATTTCAAGAAATCGTATATAAAAAATCCTTACTTTTCATGTTCAATTTTTAAAATTTTATAAATTTCATGCACTAAGTATTACACAGATTTATAAATCTGCGATTTTTATTTAAATTCATAATATTATATTTCTTAAATATTGAAGAATGTCAACCACAGATTTTGTAGAAGGGACTTGTTTCCGAGTGTAGCAACAAAGATTCGGTAAGTTTCAAGAACTGGTTGGATTGTAAATGCGTATTACTGGATCGAATCAAAAATTATCTATTTCAATAGCTATCATTAAATAAAGATTGTTTATTTATGATTTTAATAAAATTTCATAAAATTTATACATTTGACTTTAAAGATATTATTTGAAACTAATATAGCGAATACTTATTACATACGGTGTTAAATAATACTGATATTAAGTTAAGGTGATTAATAATACAGTTAAAAAATTTTATACATTTATTTAAACTATTAAGATAAAAGTTTTAAAATAAAGTAGTTGGAATATGTTTTATGTACTATATTAATTAAAATATTGAAGAAATATGATTCTATAATCAATGTTTTTGTAATAAAAGATTTTACTGACGAGATTAGAAAAAATAAAATTTTTGTAATTTGAAGAAAAAATAGCCATTAGATCTCTGTAAAAGATTAAATTATTATTAACTAAAGGTCTATGCAAAATTTACATATTTTATAGAATTCAAAGCAATGTTGATTCAATAATATAACTTTCTAAATCATTATCTCCTTAAAATTCATTGTTTGATCCTTTTATATCCATATTAGAATTAGCTTTATCAATGTAATAAAACATACCGTAAATTTTAGAGTATTTAAGTATTACAGAATTTACAGCTTTATAAATCAGAAGTATTATTAACTACTAAACCTAAAATATTATCTTTAAAATATTAACCTTTTACATTCATTGATAAGAATTGTATCACCGATTAATGCAGTACTTTTAGAATGAAATCAGCTTATTATATATATTAAATAGTAGATACGTTTTAATAGCAATTGTTGAAATATTTTTTTCATGTACTTCATTTATGAAATTATAAGAAATAAGGTGTAATAATGTTTTTCTTATATCTATTCTAAATGTAAATATTAGTCTAATCATTAAAGAAAACTAAAATCCGTTAATGAATCGTTAGTTTCTATATTTAGTAAATCAAAACGTGTAAGTATTTTACTTTCATATATTTTATATTAGACATATAATTTGTGAATCGTGACGAAACGTCTTTAAAACTTAAGTTTTGATTATTTTCTTTTCCTCGTTAAATTTTAAGCTTAACAAAATATTCATTTTCTTGTAAGTTTAGAACTGTAGAGTTTATTTTTAAATTGTGCAAAATAATATTAGTTTTTTTTTAATTTTAGTACTTGAAAGATTTTAACTTAATATTAGATTAAATGTAATTTTGTAGTGTATTGTTCTAAATATGTATATATGTAATGAAGTAATATTTCAAATTATATATTCAATAATATTTCGTAATCGATAAAGATAACATGTTATTTTTTTCATCTACTTAAATAAAAAATGTATCAAATATTCTAAAAATATAATTAAATAAAATTCAACAAATACCTACATTCCATAAAAAATATTTATGAATAGTTTGTTTCTAAATTTTCTTAATAAGATAAACGTGGAAATATTTATTTTAAATATTTTAACCGTGTCAAATAATAATTTTGTATATTAAAGTTATTAAATATGTGTTATGAATATATTGAAGTATTCTGTTTGACATTAATTATAATTCTTAAATTTTCGTAACATTACCTATTAAACTTATATATTACATATTTTTATTTTATCTTTTTTCATATTTTTAACTATATGTAAGAATGTTATTTATAGTAAAATTAAATTTATTTATAGATAAAGTTCACATCGGTTAATGAATAATTTAAAAAGTTTTAATCCATACATATTATTTAAAGGAAATAGGACAAATGTATATAAATTATTAAAAATTGTATTTTTCATAAATTTAATTAAAAATTTTTGGTGCGATACATCAAATATTTCGTAATGAAGGTTTAGCAATATTTTTTTCATATCTTGTGACTGATTGCGTTTTGATTACGATTAGTTTTCGACGTGTCGACATCGATGTTGTTTGTTTTATCAGATATTTACGTTAATGATACTTTACAATCGGTACTATTAAATATATTATCGATCAGATTGGAGTTTATTATTTTATGTAAATCGTTATGACAAAACTTCAAATTATATACTATTCTTAAACTGTATAATGTAGATCATAGGAATTGATATTGTATTAAAATTTTAGAGTATCGTTGAATTTGGTATTTCCTAAAAATATTTAAAATAAGAATAAAAAAGAGCCTAATTAAAAAGGTATTTATTTTCCAAATTTTATTAATATATCAACCGAGAATTTTTCTGTAAATAATGAAAAAAATACGTAATATGAAATTGATTATGTTATTATTTATAATAATTGAATTAGAAAGAAAATAGGAATATTCATCTACAAAGGAATTGTAATAATTATAATTAGAAAAAATTACTGTAAATTAATTAATTTTTATTAATAAAATAATTTTAATTCAAAAATTCTATCATGTAATGTTAATGTAATTATTAATGTTTCCATTAACAGATTATTGAAATATTCATTCGAAAGAACAAAATTAAAAATTTCCATTTTTGCTATTCCGATAAAAGAGTTCACAATGTACATAAAAAAAATGTAAGAACTACCTATGGAAAAAACAGTTTTTGATTCGTGATTACGTAATAACGTTAAAAATATCTTTAGTAATACACGAATATCGAAATCCACGAATTTTGTATCCTAATCGCTGCTGGCTACTTCGATACGAACTACGTAATATTTACACATACATTAATTTACGTACGATAATCTGTTGTTTGTCCACTCCCTCGATAAGCACGAACCTACACTATTACTTTTTATAGTAAAGATAACCACGCGCGAATAATTTTAACTGACGTGGGCCAATCACGCATCTTTTTAATCCTATACGACTGATCGAACGAGAATAAAAATACAAACTAATACGTAGAAATTATCAAAAATGGCGACAGTAAGCGTTGAAACTGTAGCGACAGGTACCGAGTGAGATACTAGAGTACCGTATTTAGTTAAGGTGAGAAAAATTCACACGTGTTCACTAAGTCACGCCCATTCTTGTCTGCAGACGTTATCTTATTAGAAAAAATTTTACGTGCTGTCTATTAACAAGTATATTATTTGCATGTGCGCTTGCAAATTTGATTACACGTAAAATGTATTTCGGTATATAAAATGATATTCGAGTATATTTTTAATATTTTACATTATATTTTTGATTCATTATCAAATTTAAAAAAATGATACGTTACTGTAGCGGTTGCGAATAATTAATTTTATCCATATTTCTTTCTATGTAACTCTGATAATACACTTATTTCGTGTATTAGTATCTGATTGATTGATTTAGTCATCGAATTACGGATTAGATTAGTGTTATTTGCAATGCAACATTAGTAAATCTATATTTATAGTGATTTTTATTTCAGTGTTTACATTACAAATAAATTTTAATATAAATATTATACGGTTGATTTATATCGTTATTAATACACCGATTTCTATAAACCAATAATTTCTACTAATAATCGAAGTAAACGTTTAAATAAAAATGGTATTTATATTATATTTATAGAAAAATATTATCACTTAATTATAATATTTTCAATCTTAAATATATAGTATATGTTTGTACTAATAATAAATACAAATACGATTATAAATAAAAGATGTACGAAATCTTGAATTAATGCGTGATTTCTTTATGTATCGAAAATTTTATTTATGACTTTCGTGTATATAAAAATGAAATTTCATATTTAATGTTAAATTAATATATTAAAATCAACACGTAATCGGTAAATGTATAAAAATTTAAATATAAATAACAAGTGAATCAAAATAAAGATGTAAATTAAAAGTTCTTTAGGCTTCTATGTAAAATTTATCATTTTGAGTTGAATAAATTAATTGTAAAATCGTAACGATAATTTTTCTTAAAGAATTCCATCATTTTAATCCTATTGTAAAACTTACTATAATGTGGTACTTTAAATCTAGAATTTATTTTATCAAAAATAATTTATGAATTAATAATAAGTTTTAGATACGGAGTTAAACACGTTTTCTTAGAAACTATTAAAGTCTCGAAACAAGTTCTGGTCAACCTTTTACAGAATTTCTAGTCAATGACTAATTTTATTTAGAATATCCAATAAGAGCATGAAAGTCTAAATACGGTTTCTATTTAATTTAATTTACATTTTAAAAACTAGGATATTTCTAGTAAGCTGGTATTTAAATTTTCAACCTATATTTGTCATTCGATACTTGTAGTATTTAATCGGTCATCATCGAAGTTCGTTAAAATGTAGATATAAAATCGCAAATAGGATGCGGAGCATTTTCTACGGAATACATTCTGCAATAAACATTTCATTTCACATTCTCTATAATCAAAATACATGCAAGTGATTTATATCAAAATATAGAAACAGACTTAAATGGTAATTACCGATACAATACTTTATAAATTATTTTATATTAGTTTTATACCTTATAAAATTGAAAAAACAAATGATAAAGTATTGGATTTAATGTAAATGAAAATAAACATCCGAGAGAAATAAGTAAACACGAACAAAAGCGTAGAGACGCACAGATCCGGAAATGGAAATAGCCGGCATATAAATCTGGCAATTTACTCACCCGCCGTCTACATCGTCTCTCGCTAGGAGACTGATTATCGAGAGATTAGATGGCGAGGTAATGAAATTACTCTAAATATCAGGGTGAGGTAGACACTCTCTCATCGCCCTTGCGACGAGCCAATAGAAATGGAAGAGAACCGCAAGGCCGAACACGTGTTCCTATAAGCACTCGGGACAGGATGAACGACGGTGAACAACTTGGGCGACAGGACTTTTCGAAATATAATCAATCCTTCCTAAGTCCTATTTCTGACGTAAGGCTGCTGCTCCAACTATCAAAGTACCCAGATTCTGATTATTTCCAATTTTCAAACTATCAATTTGTTTTAGTGGCGCTGATCGAGGGAAGCTCACTCCAATATATTTTACACCTAAATATTCCATTCCTTTAAACAAACCGTGTTTTAAATACCAATCGTTAGATATTCTTATTCACAATTATTTCTCGAAAATATCTTTTCGATATATTTTATATATTTTCCAATGATTGCACTATTATAGTGGTTGCTATAAAACTAATAACATATTGCGATTCTACTAAATTACGTGTTATAAAAATTTCGATCGAAGGAGATAGAAATATATTTTATTTGGTAACTTTCAATCGACATAAATTACTTTTAATTTTATTATCAATTTTCTATATATTTATACTTATAATTACAAAATCATAAATCACAAAAAATAGCATAAATTACTTTGAAAATTTATAGTGGAATAATTTAAGATTTTTGATTTTATAATTCCAATTTTTTTTTTAATTTACATAAAAAAAGATAAATTATTTTATGAGTTTGATAAAACTATAAAATTAATACGAACGCTCGATCGCTCGAAAAAAGATTTTGTAATTTATACACGAATATTCTTAAAAAATTTTTAAACAAATAAATAGATGATCTAAATTTGTACGTGCATTAATAAATACAAAATAAATTATTTACAAAAATTCGTAAAAGAAATTATTTTTAACTATGCAATTATTATTTGTATAATCTGTTATTTTTATCCTTTATATAATTGGTTATGATATTGCTTTTGAGACGTTTTTTGTATAAAATATCAATATAATATTCACGAATATTTGAATGTATATCAGATTTACTATTCATTCAAATGGCTACAGAATAATATTCTAAGAATTTTATTTCAGAAATATATAATACAGGTATTATATACAAATATTTTTATTTTGTTTTCATTCTTTTTATTTAATCTTATACCGATATCATTTTATGTGTACTAAAGTAAATAATTTTCTTTTACGTAAAAAGAATCTAGATAAAAAATTTATTGTATAATAATATACGTATTGAAATTCTTTTTTAAAAGAATTCTTTAGTTCTAAAGGAATGTAACTTTATGTAACAATCAAAATTATAATTACTTTAATGATTATTATAACAATATTCAAAAAATTATATAAATATACTCGCCTTATCTAATATATTTCGATTACGTTATTTATCAGATATGTTACATTTTATCGTACTTATAAATATACCTAAATAATATCTATTTTTTAATCTTCTATTTATTAATTTTTAAATAGAAAATATTTTTTCAATCTTTATTTTAATTGTATGTATCGTTGGAATTCAAAAAAATTTATTTTAATGGATAAAGAACTTGATGAATAAATAAAAACATAAATAATATTATTATTATTAATTACGTGATTTTCTTCCAAATATCTTTTGCAAAATTTATAATTACAGTTATATGTATATAGGAAGAGTTCTTCTAATTAAAAAATATAGTCTTTATGAATTAAAATAAATTTTTTTAAATTATAAATTATGCAAATATCTAGATGTATGTGTGTGTATGTATATATATATATATATATATATATATATATAATATGTTCTCTTCAAAATAGTAAGCTATAATTAAATTAGTAACTTTTATAAAATAGAAAATTATAAAATATTTAAAATATTCTACGTTTAAAATTTTGTATATACTTTAATGAAAATAGGATTTGATTTTATAAATTTAAAATAGCAAACTTAAATAATGAATAATAATAAGGTTTAATATTATTTTCAATGAGATGTATTAATTTTATTAACAATAAAGCAGAATTAAAAACATTTAAATCTTAAAAATGAATTAACATCAATAAAAAAAAATTCTATAAATTAACCGAAGTTGATTCAGAAACAAAAGTTTTTATTCGACTCGATAGATTATACTTTTCAAAATTTTAGTATTTTCAATTCAATAGAGTCACATAATATCTGCTCTTTCGTCCTCTTATCTCTTTCCCTTTCACTATTACAATTGCAATATCAACAATCGATAACTATCCTTATGATTATATCTTTATTAGATATACGATGTTTCATCGTCGATGAGTACACGTATGTATGCACAATTGCATGTGCAAACACTTCGGTGCACAAGAATATATCTTTCCAGGAGGTAACTAATGCGCTTAGTATCGTCAGCAATCTGTGAAAAGAGAGAAAATGATAAGGATAAATCCACAACAAAACAGATAATAGACATAAGAAGACTAGAATAGAATAAAAAAAGTTCACGATTCACGAAAATTCAAAATATATTAAAATATTAACAATATTATGAAATCTTTCAAGGAAATTATTTCCGAATTCATATTTATTATTTGCATTTGAATAAAAGTTAATTTAATATACATTTATACATATTTATTCTGACAATTGTTTTAATATTTTATGCGAAGGAAAATATAATAAAACTTCTAAGAATTTCTGTAATTAAATATTACTTAGCAACTAAATATTGAAAAACCGTATTCTTTTTTTATTTATAACATTGTTTTATAAGTTTATAAACATTATATTTCAAAATTACATTTCTTTTTAGTAACAGAATAATATTTAATATTTAAAGGCTAATTTTACTCGTGAACATTTTATCGTGAAATCTTTTTAGTGTAATAATTGATTCAAATATGTTCAACAGGTGATAACGGATTTTTATCGGAGAATTAATTAAAGGACAAGAATGAAAAGTATTTTGATATTGTTGTTAATTTGATTCGTAGCAAGTTAGTCTATAAGCTTATAAGTTACGATTGTGCATAAATTAATTTAGAATAATTATAACCGAGTAACATAAATTCTATTGTTTGAAACTAATAAAAACTTTCAAATTTACGAAATATTTTGTTTTTAGTGATATAGAAAAATTTTGATAAAACAAAAATAAAATTCTTGGTAATAAAGAATATTTTTTTAATTATCGTAAACCTATTTTGTAATAATCGTATCAAATCGAAACAGTAAAATTGAAAATATTCGATTACTAAATTGAACCGTTCGAACTTTTATTTTTGTACGTATATTCTTTTAAGAATTGAAAATAATTATAGAATTTTTAAAATAGTAAGATATAAACGGTACTATATTTTGTACTAAAATTAAGATATCTTTAATCACAATTTCTACATGTTTTCATAATTATCACAAATAAAACTTATTTACTTTATTCGATTTTATTTGTACAAATACGATTAAACATTTTTTTTAAACAAAGTCTTATTTTCAGAAAAAAAATAAAATTGTTACATAAATATTTCAGGAATCAATATCAAGTATTATTTATTTTTATTTTATTTATAAAATTTTTCTCGCGACGTTTATAACTTTAAATTTCATAAACAAAAAAATATTTAGATTTCATACGAATTATTAAAGATGATAAATATTACGCGGTAAGTTTACATAAATATTTACGTTCGATTATTTCTGCATAATTCTATCAAAGTTACGGTTATAATATTTGTACAATATAATACGATAATTTTCATAATTTTATTTTGGATAAAATAAAAAATTTAAACGACCAAAGCGAACGTTCTTTTGCTTAAAAATTATAAATTTCAATAAAATAATTAGACGTCGGAGCGACGGAAGGACGTTTAAAAAATTACACATTCGGCAGACTTACGTTCCTCCATGTTAAAAAAAACTACATTCAATCGCAATCGTCGAAACGAGAGATAATTCTTGAAAATCTCGTAACGGCACACATACATCCTCGATCTCTTGTAGTCGCGAATAAATGAAAATTTAGCGGAGAGACGAAGAAAACAAAAGTGAAGGAGACCCGAGAAGTCGAGGAGAGAAAGAACGAAAGACGAGAAAAAAATAAAAGGAGGACCGACCGCGACGAAGACGGACACGCATACAGCCACGTATACTTCGCGACGGCAAGAAGCGGTAACCAACGTCGAGAGGAAACGAGAGAGCGAGAGGGAGAGAGCGAGAGGGAGAGAGAGAGAGGGAGAGAGAGAGAGAGAGAAGAGCCATTGCGCCGGAGACCTACATATTCGGAGCGCGGGGCCAATGAGACGGCGCAATGTGGCGTATATACCGTTCTCTTTCTCCGGAGCAGGAGCGACCGCGAGCGAGAGGCAGAGAGCAGGAGAGAGCGAGAGAGAAGCGAGAGAGAAGCGAGAGAGAGCGAGAGAGAAGCGAGAGAGAGAAGAGAGCGGAGGCTCGCTGGCGAAGCGCGCGCCCACGAACCGACAGTAGTCCGCCGGCACTCCGCCAACGCAGAGGTCTTCGTTAGTCAGCTTACCTCCGTACCACGTACCACCGTCACGATCACGACCCGCATCACCGTCCACGTCGCCCTCGGCACTTGCACAAGTTCACGCGTCCGACGTCCGCACGACATCCCGTAACATACGTGGACACATCGCCGGCGCGAGGCTCTCCCCGTTTTTCCCGTCCCGTTTTTTTTCTTTTCGTTTCTTTCGTTCCCCTTTTATCCTCCACGCGATATCCTCGTCGCGACGATGGCCGTTGGAGGTAAATCGCTTCTCGCGTTCGCGACGTGCTGCTGCAGCTTCATAGTCCTGGCCTCGGCGACGGACCTCAAGGTGGAGAAGGTTTACGTGCCGGAGGTGTGCGAAGTCAAGTCCAAGAAGGGCGACCAGCTGACCATGCACTACACCGGTACGCTCCAGGATGGCACCAAGTTCGACTCAAGGTCAGTCATAAGAAACGGGAGCTCGGGGAAGACGCGTCTTTTATTTCGCTATTTCGCTGGCGCGTCTTTTATTTCACGGCTGGCTCGACCCGTCGAGGCCTTATTTACGGACCGTTCAACTCGGAGGGTCGGATCATGCGTTGGCTGCAGTTTCAGACTCGGCTATTTTTATCAATTATGGAATTTGAGAAGCGTACACGTTCGTTGATGGTCCAGCGTCGAAGGTTCCTACCGATTTTCAATGGAGGGTACGGGCGAAAGGCGGATACAAATTTCGGGTTATCGTTGGTAGGCTAATTTTATTTATCGGAAAAATTATATCTCGTCATTCAACTTTCCTTAACTCGAGATTTTCTCAACTCCGAAATTTATATTGAAAATATTTTTTGTGTAAAACTCGGTTCTTAAATCGACCATATGTTTTATGAATCTCGGGAAATATTTTGAACGCTCCGATCGGAATAAATGTAAAATTATGAAATTCTTTTCAATTATGTATTCAGTGTTAACCGACGAAGTCAATTTTTTCACCGTCCGTTTCTTTATTGCAAAGTAATCGATATTTTTTGTTGGAAATTCTTAGTAATTGTGAAATTTATTGTTATTTTTCGAATGTAGCGACTGTAGTTTTTTATACGTCTGTTTAGAAATTATGGGCTTGTAATTACAAGTTTTTAAGTCAGGATTTCTCAACAATTTCAATTTATCTTTAATTTTCCTGAAAAAATGGGCTCGAAACGATACATCCTTGAAAACTCGATGTAACGTAGACCCGTATAAATTTGGAATTATATTTTTCTCGCTGTTGCAAAAGTCTAAAGCAGAACTGCTAAACGACAAAAGTAAGACAAATAATAGTTATGGCGGTAAACGCGATAGAAAATTTAATAAAGTGTCGTAGGAAAAGGATACAATTACTCGTTCGAGGCTTTTTCCATTGGATAATTTTTAATAAAACTCGGTATTGCGAAACCTGAAATTTTCGACTTCCGTCGCGTATTAATAAAAATTCGTGGGTAAATCAAAAAACCTTCCTAAAAACGTTAAAAAATTGACGCGTCGTTTCAGCACACAAATCTAATAGAGTTCCGAGTACAAAGAAATAGCGCACAAGATTCTTACAAAATTCCTAAGTATACGAGAGATAGTCTCGTTTTAGTTGAAAAGTGAAAGTCCCGCGATGAAACAGCTATTGCAAAGTCATAATTTATTTACTGTACCGTCGTGCAATGAACTTGAAACGATAGTTTTCTGCTTTTTTCTTCCCGAGCTTCGCAGAGTCGCATCTTTTCTCCTACTTTTTCTTGCGTACAATGCTTAATTTTACGGATGAAATTAAACGGATGTATCCTACTGCGCTAAATAGCGTAACGGAACGCGGCAAATAAGATGTGCACGTAGACAGTTTTCTAGAATATAAAAGACCATGTGACCGTGAGCGATAATAAACCAATCGAAGAAATAGGCGTGTAATTCCTTTAACGGCGTATGTGGAAAATATCTGCTACGGCGCGAACGAGTTAAAGTTGCAAATAATTAGGATAAAACTCAGATTAAAGGTAAGCCGCGTGTGAAAAAAGATATGCGATTTAGAAAACCATTATTTTATACGATTAAATATCGAAATAATAATCTAAGGATTTATTTTAAGAAACGATGTTACGTTTTTTTAAGTACGCGTTCGTATATTTATGTTGTTTCAACAAAAAATTTTTATTGTAAAAAACAAGAAACGCTTGTACTCGTATGCGATTCTTCGTTGTGAGTAAAGGATAGAACAACGTAACGGTACAATTATTTTGTGCTACGAAATAGCAAAGTTGATGACATCGCCTTCGTTCATCGACTTACCTGAGAAAGGGAAAAAAGAACGAGCGAGAGAGAAGGAAAAGCAGAACCGTTCAATGCCTCCATATGGAAGTGATTTCTTAGCGTTCGCGAGAAAAATAGACTATGAATATAAACGTATGTCCGGTTTAAAAATATTTTATACAAGTTGAGATAAATTATGTTTTGAAGTAACTTTTATCATAAAATAGAAAAGTTGTATTATAAAATGAATGTGTGTTGTAAAAGTATCATTGATAATGATTTTATGACATAAAATGAAATTTAATTTATCGTTCAAAGATTAAGAATATCTTTGTTTCAATTACAACTGTAGATATATTTGTTTATTTAAATAAATGTTTTTAAATAAACACTATAAAAGATAAAATTTCGTAACTAAATGATTTTCTAAACTTTAATTTTATCAAGTTTGTAAAATATTATACGTATTCCATGATTACAATAAATATGTCACGATTAATTATTATCTCGAACATAATAAGATATTATTATTATTTAATGATTAATAAAAGATAAAAATAATTCGTAATGTAATAAAATATATAATGCAAAAAAACTGTAAGTTTGTTAGTATGTTAATAAATTTAAAAATAGAGTATTAAAAATTAGAATTTAGTAGGAACTATTTCAATATTTTCGAAATTTTGTTATCGATAAATTTGTTATCTTTTTATTCGGATACTCGATATATATATATATATATATTTACCATAAATGTAACGGATGAACTATTCGAAATATTTTATTTCGAATAATTTCAAATATGTAATTATGTATCGTTATTTCTCTCGTCGAGAATAAAAAATCCGTAAATCTCAAAATTAATAAACACCTTTTCGGTAAATCACGTAACACTTTGCAGGTGTTCGATAAAATACAAAGAAACAACGTAAAATATTAAAATCCGAAATGTGGAAATATCCTTAACACACTCTTCCGTTTGATCGATAATATTCTCGTACCAAGATGTACGAGGAAACGTAATTTGTGGCACCTAAAATTGTCAGATTTGCAAATGGCAGTTGATGGTAACGAAATATATTTAAAGTTCCTTTGAACTGTTTCATTGCCCGACTCGATGAGTTGGTCATTGGCTTGTGAATTTTTTTATCGAATGTCCAAAATGTTTTAGTGTTTATCCGTGTAATGCTGAGAGTCATTGCAGCCAACGCAATTTTGCTTTGATATTTTTACCCTGGGTGACACATTCACGGGATATTAAACGATTTTCATTATATTTCCAGATGAAATGTAAAATTCCTTAAATTATAGTCTTTAAAGTATTGTGATGAATAGGTTGTTATAGAAATAAATATTCCATAATAAATTAATTCAAGCAAGCGCTTATAATAAATCAATAATTTCTCTCCTTTTACTGCTAATCTATTATATAGGTGTCAATATATTAAACAAAGGATTTTATCAATTTTCAAATAATTGCGATTTTTTAATTAACGAGTATTTTACGAAATTACGTTCATTTTTTATAATTTAAAGTAATATTTGAAATTCAAATTGTACTGTCATTAACAAACACTATAAATGACGTAAAATAATTATATATTTTACATTTTGTACATAAAATTGAAGTTCGGATTAAATTTTTGAGTGACTACTCTTGTAAATGTTCAGTATATTTTTCATTTATATAAAATCAAAATTTATTAAACTATTAATAAAAAATTGCATTTTGTGTAATTCGATCACGAAAATATTCATCTGCACAGTATTTAATAATGTATGAAAATGAATTGTAAACGCAAATGAATATCAACGATGTATAAATTCGAACTTTGTATTTAGCGTTAATGATGAAAAATATAGAAAATTTTTTTTATATCTCGATATAAACTTAAACAATATGGATAATAAAATGTTAACGATATAAATTTTTTTCGTTTGAAAGATACGTCATAAATATCGAACGTCTTTCGCCACGATCTTAAAAAAATTAATTCCAAAGTTTAATCTAAGCGTAGAATATAAAATTTGCTTGGAAAAATTTAACGTTTAAAAGGAATAATTTGCAAATGAATAATCTTTGCGACTTTTTCTTTGTTTCAATTTTCCAACCTACGGCACAAGAATGCGAACTTGATTCGAATATCTAACAAATTCGTTAGCCTCGTTTACTTTCGACGAAGAATCGTAGGATTTTTTATTACAAAAAAAAGAAACGTTTTTCCGAAGATGAAAAGTATTTTCCGAAAAATTCTTTATACGCGCAACATAATATCCCTCGGTCTTGTCTAAAATTCCTTTTAAAACGAATTCATCGTCGGAAAAAATGTAAGCAGAGCAAATTCAAAGCACGAAGACAAAATTTTTGAAAAACTCCGAACGGAAAATAAATACATATTTGTAAACGATCCAAGTTCCCGTTTGGAAAGAGGCGCACGAAACGAACATAAGCGCATACATTTTTTCTTAGCTGGATTGTCCGTAGGTACGAGAGGAGTCGTAACCGCCCGCCTCGTAAAACCGAGTTCGTTATGCATGTGGGCAAAGCGGAGACGAGATGATGGAGCGTAGGTTGGGCACGACTGTAAGGTCGAGCAAGAGGAGTGTGTTTTCTCTACTTTGAGTAATTGCCCTCATTGCGCTCCCATCCCCTTCTTTGTCGCTAATAGAGCCTCTACGTGGCAAATCTCGAGGGTTTTACGCAGCTTCTAGACTTACCCTACGCATTGAACGACGATACATAATATGCGTTTATAAGTGCGAACCGAGGCTTCCAAGAGAGCCGTTCGTGTCTGTACCGAGCCCCACGAAATTGTTCTGCTCGGCCGTTATAAGTACCGTTAATTGCCTTCTCGGCCTCCAAGACAGCGAGAGGAAAAGAGAAAGAGAACAGTTATATACTCTCGTCTACCTACACGCGCGCGCACGCACGCACGCACGCACGCACGCACTTATACATATACTTAAATATTGTTTCCAAATTTACTTGCCTGCATTTACGGCCGATACCTAAGCATAAAACGTGTAATTTCTTCTATAAAATAATGGTCGTCGTGTAGCCAATCGCCAATTACGTATATTTTATTTACACCCGTACGCGTTCACAAAGAATATTTTGGGTTTGTAAATCAATTAGAAAGAAACATCTTACCTACGTAAATGACGGTCTTTCAACATCAACGCACATACGTTACGAATACACATTAGCAACAGAATAATTTCGTTAAAGCGATCTCGGATGATTTATAAATATTTATCGTTTCTCTTTTAATTACTAAAATTATAATCCAAGAAAACAATTGTATCGTAAATTATTAAATTTCAATGACATCAACTATTTATGTACACCCTCTCGTCTATATAAATAATTCAGATTACCAGCGGTGATTATTAGTATCTCTATCTTTGTATCTCTCTAATTACAAAGTCTGATCTTACTTTGCTTTACTCATAAAGCGTAATTATCGCATGAACTATTGCAGACTTTAGTTTCTTTATTGTGATGTACGCGTTTGTATAGGTAAAGTTAATTATAGCTTTTTTATTACAGTTGAGCTTATTCTGGGGCTATTTTTATATTCGGTTTCTTTAATTCGTATTGTACGGAAGTTTTCTTAGTAAATTTTAGTCATATTTTAAATTCTATACAATTTTCTTGAATGTCTATTAAATATAGTTTCCTAAATGATATTAAATATTCTTATTAGTTTGAAACAAATTAAAAATAAATAATGTCGCGCAACTAAATAAGTTAAAAAAATTATTTTTTTTTAAAAACCGTGTTTTAAAAATTTTACGATACATTTCAATCCGATAAAATACTATTATAATTTGCATTAAAATTTATTCGTATAAATCTTATACAAATTGCGTATAATAAATAATACGAAATTAATTTCTATGGAAAGGAAATCGATGAATTTTTATGAATGTATATTATTATTTTGAATGCTAGATTTATCGAGACGCTACCTTATCAAAAGTGGCGTTATAACCTCGGTAAAATTTATATATCGCTTCAAAACTGTTCCCTTTAAGTTTTATAAAATTCATATTTTAGAAAAAATGAATGGCCTATAGAATTTTTATCGTTTAAAATACTATTTTATAAATTATCGAATCATTTAAAAATTATTCATATGAAATTCGGTTTAAGAAATTTTTTTTATTCGATCGAAGCTTACATTTTTAATAGTATTAAAAAAATTATTTAACCGGTGTTAAAAGAAAGTATACATATACTTCGAGTCTTTTATTTTATCCGAAATTTTATTCTCGTTTCATTACAATTCTACAGAAGATCAGATTAAACAATACAGTAAACTTTTTAAAAACCAATTTATATGTACCGTAAGCAAATATTCTTGAATTTTTAAAGAAAAAACGAAGTTTATTATCAAGCTGGAGTTACTATATAATTTAAGTAATGAAACAGTTAGCTTCGAATGGATACTATACTTAATCGATATTTTAAAGACGTATTTTTAAAATTCTTCGAAAAACTGTACTTAGGAAGTATAAAATAAAAGTAAAATACGCATTCGAATAAATAAATAAATAAATAAAAAAATATCAATTTTATACGCATCGATTGAATTGATTAAAAGATCGAACGTTTTATAAACCATATTCGAAGATATCGTTTATAATTTTACCCTCGAGTCAATTGCGCATCGTAGAATCGAATAAATTGAATCCGGATCATAAATTTCGAGTCTAGAATACATAGAATTAGCATGAGATTTACATACGGTTTGCTCAAAAGATGACCGAAGCTATGGATTAGCGACTGCCAGTGTCAAAATTAAAATCGTGCATGCCGCGAATACATTGAGCGGATCGGAAGCGTCACGCGATAGAAACGAAATAACCGCACCGAACGGAGAAACTTAGGGCCGATTTTACATTCCGCCCATTTCACCCTCGCGGTTATCGGCAAGGCCGAACATCAACCCCTGAGGTCCAAGTTTCGCGCGTCTCAGATAACTCGGCTCGCACTTTTATTTTTATACGGTAGTTTTGCACGAGTTGGTGCACTCGAGGAGTACTCGCGACACTTGCACTCTTTTAATGCAGTTGGTCGGATGCGACGCCAGTGGTGCTGTGGAATTCACGACGCCCGAGCTTTTTTTCGGGGGAGGGGAGATCGTCGCGAGCATTGTTCTTAAAATAGACGAGCGAGTTTTATTCCGTCGAGCAGGTTTATAAAATTTCGCTTTTACCTAGAGTGTTAAAAGGAAAAGCAGCTCTTTATCGTTGCTTTATGCGCTCGATGCGGATTTTAGTGCTCCGGGCCTAAAAGGAGAATAGAGGAAATTAAATTATGCCTCGAACGCAATTGTGATTTCGATGACTGATGGAATCGCTATTTCGAATAATAAAAATTTAGATCTACTGTATCCAACGTAAAACTTTCTTATTAAGCTTTACGTCGATGAATTTTAAGGCCAGTTTAACACGGCATTCTCGCGAGATTGCTTCTCTTATAACGCAAACATTGTCTAATTTTAATTGAATATCGCAATAACCGAAGAATGAAGAAAACTACGATATTCTTTCCCGAATCGTAAAATTAAGTTTTATCCAGCTTATTTTCAATGTGCGTTACTTTAATTCCCTACATTTATTTATAATTTATTCTACGAGTGGTGAAGAAATAACTTTTGTTATTAAATACTTGGAATACGTATTCGTTTTAATATCTTCGTATTCTATATTTTTTAAAGAATAAAACTACGCGAATAAAGGTTAAGATTTAAAAAAGTAAGATAAGAAAGCACATATTTTTATTTTCTAGTATATTATAGTAGCTTATTTATTATAAGATCGCCGTATATTTTATTTACGAACTTTAGGATGTTTTGTAATATAATCAAAATTGATGAAGATATACCGTTCTAAAGTTTTTGCAAAGTTATTCACTACCTGAGGCATCCTTTGAAGTTGGTGACATTACAGAAAGGAACTTTAACCGAATATAACTTTTGTAATTTAATTTTATTTTAAAAAATATTAAAATAACTTTTACTTAGTTTAAATTTCTACTTAATTTTATGCGTATCGGCAATAAAGGTTTTTTTTTATCCTAATATCGATTGTTAAATATTAAATCGTAAAAATAAAATATACTTCATCCGTATTCTTTTTGTAATATAATATAATATAATATTCGAATAATTGAAACGAATACGACTACCGAGAAGTTTCGCATTTTACGTCTTAAAAGCTAATAAGTATACATTTTCATTTACTGCCTAATTGTCTTCGATTTAACTTCGTTCTACAAATAAGCAATTACCTTATATATTTTTCTGAAAATCACCTTTTATATTATAGGCTATATAATTCTGCATCGGTACGTGATTTCTTTAATGTCATTTACCGTTATGGCAAGATGACATTTTAGTTTCACTTTTAATATTGGTAATATCCATAAAATAGTTGCAGTAATTTAACTTGGTAGATTAAATTTACATTGTTCATCGAATATGTAAGGTATTTAAAAATTTCTCCTCGTTTCGCGCCCGAATTTGCGTGCTTTAAATTATTTTTAAAATATTCGATAGGGTGTTGGTATTAACTTTCGTGTTTGTTCTTATTAAGCGAAAATCATAATTTAGTACATAAATTAAATATTTTTATTCGATATCTCCGTAATTGGTAATCGCACCATCAATTATTTACTTAAATACTATAATTAAAATACAAGTTTAACTTTATACGAAGGAACGCTTTATTAAATTACACCGCAGTAGCAGAAAAGTTTTTAATCTCCAACAATTGAAAAAACCTTAGCGATATTTGCCGCATTTTAATAAGTATGGTAAATACGATATTCCAAGTAAAATTTATTATGTATCTTAAAAGCTTACTTACGCATTATTCCCATGCATCCTATCAACGTCCGCAATCAAAGCATAAACTTCCTATTTCCGTTCTATTTTTTAGTACAGCTGACTCGTTTTATCTTTACAACTTTAACCGAAACGTAATAGAAATGATTAGTTTATCTTAACTTTTCTATTACGCGTAGACCGAATTTTTTTTTAGAAACTCGTAATTTCTTAAAAATAGTTTGGGTAGATACAACCGACGTAAAAGTGTCAGTCTTGAATTTTCAACTCCAACACACATAACAATGCAATTGCCCTCGGTTTCGAGACCACACGTCTGAGTTATCTACTTTCGTGCCGAGTCAGAGATATCTCCAGCGCGTCTCGAGAGATACGACAAGCGAGAGAAAAATGGGACAGATAGAGGATGGAGACACCCCCCCGGGTGCTTATATACATTCCTGTCGATCGGGTTTTCGAGAAAACTGCGCCCATCGTCTCCGACTCCTTTCCGGTGTACGTTACTATGCGACGTGAACGCTTTAGGCTATATCGAGAATCGCGAGCTTCTCTCTTTTCGAGGCCTCGTACTTGCTGATCTTGTAGAACATATTCGTGACAAGTGACTCTATGTTAATGATCCATACACCGTTTCAACGGCTCTTTGCACAAGCTGATGAGGAATGAAATAAAACGTGAATAAAACGTGAATAACTTTTTATAATTGATACGCTTCGAGTATTTCGTTATTTTTAAAATCGAACTCGAGATGGAAATCTTGATACGAGAAAAAGTACTGAAATTTTTGGTTAGTATTTAAAATTTTAAATTGATACCGATCGCGTCTGCGTTAATATTCGAATTTAATCGAATTTTATTATTGAATACAGTTTGGATTTGTTAGATCCTTATTTTTAATGAGATAATTACATATATAATTTCGGATGATCTGTATCTTGATTAAAATATGAATAACATTGAATTGTAGATGGCGGTATTGAATTCATTTTAAAAAATTATATCACTCGTATAATACTGTTAGAATACCGTATAATAATGGATTAAAATTTTAACCGTTCAAATATAATAAATTTACCTTGTTCAAAATTAGTTTTGAATATTTGAAAAATAACGAACGTATTATCTTTTATTACATTTTATAAAAAAATATAAATGGCGAATGTTTTAACATTTAATAATATGAATGACGTATACGTTTTGATTAAAAATTGAAATCTACAGCGAAAATTTTATATACATTTATTTTCAAAGAAAATTTTTATACACATCTATTTTGATTTTTGCGTTAAAAACCGGATTTCGGTTCTCTCAATTCAGCTTTATAATCTTATAATATAACTTTCTAAATCTCCCTAAGTTTTGATAGAATAAACTTAACTAATTAATCGATCGATCGGTTATTCCATTAATCGAATAATCTATCTCTTCTTTTATCGAATCTATATCCGACCTTTTATCTCTTACATGCAGCGTCCGATATTTCTCTTATCTACCAAGGCGTATATTAGAAAGCTGAAGCTTAATTTCTAGAATTTACGAATCGAATTCTCAAAATCTGGTATATATTATCTTTAATTGAATCGGTATTACGAGATTAGAAATTATTCGACTTATAAACTAGATGTGAATTTCATTCATATATCGAAGCAGTTTACATTTTTCTTCGTTCGAGGTAATTACCAATGAAACAAAAAAATCCCTGAAAGTATCGCAATTAGTGACTAATCGACCGAAAAACTTTTCGTAATTGTAAGAGATTAAAAAAGAAGCGATAAAGTAAAATTATAAAGTATTAAATATTTAAGTAAACAAATACTTTTCAAATTGATTTTCCTTCACAATAATCGAAAGGGTTTTTTCGAGAAAATTAGTTTCGCTCGAGTAGTAATTATTACGAGAAGTATGGAAAAAAATGTTATGTTTTAAAAACACGAATAAAAGAAAGAAATTTATTTTTTAATTTTTACGATTTCGCTTACGAAAATGAAATACTTTTGAAAACCAACCAAGGATAAAAAATATTCGCCACGTTGCGCGTCACAGCGAAAATCGAAGTAGTTCATAAATCACGGATTTTTCTTCGAAAAAGGCAGATAGATAAACCGAAACGGACAAAAGACCGCAGGTTCCTTTCCAGCAAAACAATGGGAACACAAGCGCTTGAGAAAACACTGTGCACCAACACACAAACACAAACAACGAAACGTGACATCCAGAAATTATAGGGTTAAGGAACCCGAGGAGTCGTTTAAAAAAGCCACGATAACCCTTACACCCGTCCTTTGGCCGGATAGGGGCATTAGCCGATACGAGTGCATTAATTAATAGGTGGAAACTCGGCACTCGATCTACCTCTCGTTATTGTTGCACGCACACGTTGTAACGCGTTGAATTTTACGTAACACGCAACGTACGCAACGTACGCAAAAGAGTCAATTTGTAGTCCGTCCGATACAATGGCAGGCGCATGTGCTCTGACGTACCGAGACATACGGTTACATATCGTAACCGCAACATACTGAATTTGCGCATCTCGCCTCTTTACTTTCCTTCGGGGACGAAACTAAATAACTCTCCAGTGACCGACTCCTCTTTGTAAGCGATTTCGAGAAGCGATTTGTTTTGCGATTTCTTTTGTTAAGCTCGTTTTACTCGGCACATTCGTTTTGTTTTTAATCTTGGTTATTGCGCTGCTATTGTCTCGTTTGTTTCAAGTACGCATTGACGGGGTTGTTTAATTAGAGTTTAATTAGAGTTTAATTAGTGGCCGAGGTAGACCAGATAACGCCCGTTAAAACGCGTAAGTATATAATATCGTGTCGTATTCGATCAAGAATTCAAGAAAATAAAGAAGCGCTCGACAAATTCATCGTTTCAAGGTTTGCTTTTGTTGGAGATTCGCAAAAATCTCTTCTTCGCTATTATAATTTTTATTTTAACATATAAACTCAAATACGTTGATCGATCGATTAAAATTATAGTTTATAGCTGATTATGGAATCCTTTATTCCCTTAAAATCTATTTCATTTTTTAATTAGGATACTTTTCATTGTTGAATTATGATTTTACCAATTTAATTAACTTGATTTAAGAGGAATGGAAATTTTCAATTTAAAGGATACCTCAATTTATGTCACCGAATTAAAACTTTTGTATCGGATGACTAACGGTGTATTAGAAAAAAATTTTCAGTTCAAAATATTACATCGTTTCTACTTTATATTATTTTATATTTATATAAATATCATTTACTTGTATTTTAATTTCTTAAGACTCTGCTCGGGACACGTGTAACCGAATATAAAGCAAAGACGAAGTATAATACCAAAAGTTTTGGCAATACGTTATTTAAACTGCATATTTTATAAAACTATTATGAAAGATTCTAATATAAAAATTTTCAAACATTTCATTACATTGTACGAAAGATAATTCGAGTAAAATTGATACAAGCGATGTTTGTTATTTTACTTATAATTAAGCGATATAAAAATTTAAATATTAATTATTACTTTTCTTTATGTTACAGGTAAGTTTTAAATGTGTCTACTTAACGGAGATTTAAACGTATCTAATTTTTTATGTAAGTATTACCGATAGTTCTAATATTCGCGTTATCATTTATGTAAATACAAAAACTTTTGATATATTGGCTTATTAATTCAATTCTCGTTATATATATATTTATCTATTAAGTTAAACATTAAATTACTCAAAAATTAATATGTATGAATAATTATTTGTCCACAATTCAAATTATGACTAGGAATATATTCGAAGTTGTATATAAAATATATAACGCTAAATAATATTAGTATCGATTAAAAAAAATATCTAATTTATGTAATTAAAATTTCTTACTGAAAGTTAAAACGTATAAAACGAAGAAACAAGATAAAATATCTTAAGAGTACCGATCGAAATTTAATTCACGTAAATATCACACGATTCAAATCCAATCCATCTTAATAAATCGCAATCAATCGCATCAATAAAATATTTAATTAAAATAAATTTTATCGGAAAGTCTATACAAGACAAGTTTTCTTATCAAAATATAGTATATTTTTATTCGGAAACGAGACGAGCGAGTCTTAATAGATATCTACCACTTACAGAAGAAAACACGAAACACGCGAACTACATTTAATTAGTGTCACAAGAGGGAGCGACGCTAAACTTAGGTTACACGTGCTAAGAAATAAATCAAGCCTAAAAGGAAACGAACGAAAACGTAAGCAAGAAATTTAAAAACGGTCGTTATCGATTTAAAAAAATATCGTAAATATCGTAATTTAAAGAAAGTAAATTTTTTTTATTTTACCTTAAAGAAAACGAGGAAAAAAATTATCGCAAAAAAATTACCGTAAACACGAATTATAAGAACATAGGGTAAATTCTAAGAAAAAGCGTTTAAATACGTTTTCAAGTATATTCCAATTAGCATATCTTAATTCGAAACTATAAAAACTTTACCAAAATGTAAATTTTGAATAAAATAAGCATTACTTAACTGCGTTCAAAATTAAATAATATACAGAAATTTTACATAAATGAAAATGAAAAAAATAGACGATGATAGTAATAATAATAATTATTATTTCATTAAATATAAATTCAATTCGGTATTCTGTAAAAAATAAATTCCATCTTTGGGTATACTTCGCGTGTTATATAATCTAATACTCTCGTTACTACATTGTCTCAATTTTATTTAACGCGGTAAAAGTTTTGACAAGCTGCGACGGGGCAGCGAAAACGTGGACGTATAAAATCTGAAATAATGGTATTGTTAAATTTGATGTACGAATGCATTCGAATGTATTCATTTTCCTTCGGTCCACGAATTCCATCGGTCGTGTTATAATCGTAGCACTTTAAAATATCGTACGAGTTTAGTTTTGACGTAACCGAGTTCTACTCTATCGTTACTCGTTACGAGATTCTTTTTCCACGTTACTATCGCCGAGACAATAGCGATAAGCGAAAAAATATGTTTTCGTAACAAATTTATTGGAGCGAAATTTTCAACGATCGATAAACCCTTTCAAATACAAACGTGTAATTATACGGAAAAGTTTTCCGCGCAAGCCGATTCAAAGTTTACTCGAAGACTCCGATCGAACAAGTAAATCGAACTCTCGATAAACACGATTGAAGAACGCGCGACTCTGAACCGAATTAATCGCCCTCGGAGCGAATCTTCCCCAAGAACATACGTGCAAAATTAATAAAGTGTACGGGTGTAAACGAGTGAAAAGTGGTAAAGTTGAAATGTTTTTCGCACACGCGATGGTCGAGTTGTAATTTCGGTTGGTCGACTTGCTCGAGCACCTTTCGCATGTACCGAACGTGTTTTCCATCTGCATACACGAGGACTCTTAATGAAAAGCGTATAAAACGTAAATTAGTCGAGCGTTGCGGATTTAGGGCAGAAAACGAGTTTGTCTGCAGGAATATGGACCGGCACCCGTTTAAATTTCTAGTCTCGCACGAGGAGCTGGAAGCTGGAAGCTGGAACTACGCGCTTGTAAATAGAATATTTACCCTTTCGAAATATATGTACGAAAGGTGAATTTTCAACCGCGTCTCTTCTATCATTCGTTATCTTTTGGCCACAAATTGAAGTTTTCGTGGTTTGTTAAGTGAAAAATTAATTCACATTTCGGGTGAATTTTTACACGGGCTTTAAATTTTTTATTTTTGGTCCATTCGATATAACTAAGAAATATTTTGGAACGTGAATGACAGTTTGTTAGACATTTTTCATTCGATGGAAAACATTTTTTAACGTCGGGAAAAATTACATGATTTCACCTTTTTACTTCGGCAATGTGTTTAATACTCGTTTAAGGAATTGACTTTTTACGCATAATAACCTGTTCTTTTATCATATACACGAGTGGGATAAATTTCTCATTATATACTTTATTTCCATTTATAAATAACTTAAATTTTTTATACATTAAATAAAAAACTCGAATGCTTTTCTAATTTATAACTAAAGTATTAAACGTTAATTTTTTTTCAATCCGCGATATAATCGGCTATAAATATATTTCTAACGATTGAAAATTTAATTGAATTTTAAAAGAAACGTTAACCGATAATAAACTTAGCAAGATTTTTATTTTTAATCGACGGACGTGTTAATTCACTCTAATTTAATTTGGGTAATATTCCATTGTAGATCGATAAAAACATCTTGCATTTTTTTTTTACATGAACTTTATCAAAACTTGCCAAAAACTTTTCTTAACAGCTTTTAATTAAATATTATTTTTAAATAATAACAAAAATTATAAATTTTTAAGCTCGATAAATAATTGTATCAAATTCGAATAATTTATTTTTCATGAAAAAACTATATTTTATTTATCTTCTAAAAAATCATCGTTTAAAAGAATGTTTTCATTTTTATATTTTAAAATATTTTTACTTTAGATTTTTCAATACTTTAATTAAGAATAATATCGGATCTTTTTCTATCCGCAAAAATCGATCTATTTGTCATATCGTAACACATAGAAATATTAAATTGAAAATTTATATGATATATTAAACGTGCAAGAAAGCTTTCGATCAAAATTTCATATCGAAATATTTGAGGAAGAAACTGAAATTTTTAATATTCGTTAAATCGAATATTCTCGTGGTACAAATAAATAAAAATTAGTTAAGCTATTACGGATTTAATAAACTTATATTTTGGAACATTTTGGAAAATTCCGCTGTGACAGTCGCGGTTTTTGTTTTTCCCTGTGCGCCCAAAATGTTCATTCCTCAGCATTTAAATTCTGCTCGATTCGCTTCCATTCGCAAAATATCTCTTGGTACAGAAATACGCTCGTAAGTCATTTCCACCGGGACACACACACCGGATTCGAGTGCATGGAACTTTCAATTAAGCAAGGCATTGTTTCGTCTCACGAAGACAAACAGGCACAGATGCCATTCAACAAGTACGTCGAGAGTTACCTCATCGAAAGCCGAACTTCAGCATTGCTTTGCTTCTCTTTCTCTCGATCCAGCCGCGATGTCAATTTACATCTCCCCCGCACTCCTTTGCACCGTCGGTCTACGTAAAAGCTTTTCATTCGAGTCGAACACACGTTGTCGCATTTTGCACGAAGGCGACGATCGATTCGTCGATCCGCGAAACCAGTATTTTCTTAATTAATTGAATAATTATAACATTGAAGTGCCAATCATAGCGATATCGAATCGGAAGCCTCGATAAATACAATCCTTATGTAACGTTAAGTGACCGAGATGAAAAGTGTAAGCATCTTTGTTTCGCGTACAATCAATTTGTAACGTTGCAATTTTTATCACGCGATTCTATTAACCGCGATCGTGGTATTCTAGAATATTAGAATATTTATCTATTTGGTATTATCATACACATTGCTTTTCTTCAAAATCTCAAAGTTCGATAAAAGCAATAAAATATCAATATACACTCGATAGGTACACTCGATAGGTACACTCGATAGGTACACGAGTCTGTACACGAGGTTCTACACGTACACATTAAAATATCGTTGTCTACTATCGCAGTGGTATCTTTCTATATTTCTCGGATTCTCCTCCTCTATAAATATCAAATCGAGTTAACGTGAAAAAGTTGACGGGGATTACATCTCCGATAAGAAAAAAATGAAATGAAAAAGAGAGAAAATCTGGTACGAAAATACAGAGAAACTTGTTTAAGTACGATATATGGAAGTGATGATATTTACGAGCGCCCAATGCATTCATAGGTGTTCTCGATATGCAGGCACGGCGATTCTGCCGGAGTCCGAAGAGTCACACACGTACACACATCTAGCAGTCCTACATAAAATATCTATTCGTGATTCGAGTTTTTGAAGCCCGATTGATACCTACCGTACTACCGTATAAAAACAAATCTCGAGTACACAAAGCCGAGTTATCGAGTGCTTCGTATTTCGGTGAATCCATTGGTAAAGCATTGGTACTTGATAAATTTTATACCGATAATTATTTATCCGAGCTGTTTTTTATCTATGTATATCTTTCCAACGGAAGTTAAAGCACAATAAACTATTTATGAATCGGAATCTTTTGAGTAATTGCAAGGATAAAGTATGCTCCAGTCTTTAAATCGTAGTTCATAAAAATAAGTGAATTGGCTTTAATATAGCTTGGAACGGCATAAGTAATAAAATTTTTCGAATTTACTCTGTAATTATTTTACAGGTAATAAATAATTGTTTTTATGTAACCACGAACAATTAATATTGCAATATACTTGAGATTTTTATCCGTTGAAACATTTTGTATTTTTAAATATTTATGATAAATCTTATTTCTCGAAAGCTGAAACGAGAAACTAATATCTAATATCGAAACTAATATGAGAAATAAAATATAAAACGGCTTGGATAAATTTATTCTGATTAACATACCTCGTACATAAAACTAACGTATATTTATATCTTTTGTTAGTTTTTTTCAAAAATATGAAATTCGCCTATATTATATATTATGCGCTTGTATTTGCATTTAGAATTTTTAATCAATTCGTTTAAAAAAAACATGCTTCCTTAGTTTTTGTCCGTTTATCATACGAGAGTAGCATTGTATTAAATTTTTAATATAAGCTTATCCGACTAAAAAATTCATACCAGGATATATTGACTTGTAAACCAAATTTGAACGAGTACGGACGAGTAGAAACATAATACATATTAAATATATCTATGCATACCTGATCAATCCGTTAATAATAGTTACAAAAAATTTAAGCTGGATAGATTAATTTTTTGTTAGTAAATCTTTAAAATACAGTTTTTTTGGTAGTTAGATTTTATAACTAGTAATAAATTATAAAATATTTTGAAATGTTGATATTTACAATAAATACGAAAAGTTAATGATACATTTAAACTTTTTATAATTATTCTTATCGAATATATACGGTATATTTATTTGCGTATGTATTTAAATTATTTTATCTACAGTCGTATAAATAGATAAATATTTAAGAAGTTACCGTTAGTTTTAATAATACTTTTATTAATATTAATGAATAGTATTAATATCCAGTCGTAAAAATAAAAGTAATAAGATGATATTTTATATCGTTAACTAAGATAAATTTTTGAAAGATTAGTTGTTGGACAACTCGTATACGATATAAATATTTGAAACTTTCTAAACTTTAGAAAAGTTCATTAATTTCTTCTATAAACATGTATATTATAAATTTTAGTTAAATTAAAAACAGCAAATATATAATATTCAAAAGATAAATGATCAAGCAATATAACTTGAAATAGGTATATATAAAGTACATGTCTTCAAAATTGCTTGAATCCAATTACGGTACAAGAATGATCATACACTCTTTAAAATTCGTGGTACCATCGAAATTATAATGCATGTAATGAACATAAGAGGTCGATTTCTGTTTCTTTTTTTATGCTGTATATTTTATTTAGGTCGATTTAACAAACTCTTTGCATTTCAATCGCAACTTTTCTTATAACGGATTTCCCATTTGCAAAAACTTATTTTTTAAAGATATTTTTTTTTAATCCAAAGCAATTTATATTGTTTAATAATTATTTACAAATATGTTAAATTCGATTAATACGAATGTTAAGAACAATTTTCAAGAATTTAAAAAAAAAAATTATTAGGTAAATATATAGTTTGGATAAAATATTAAAACCATAAATTAATTTCAATGATTTTGTGAAGAATATTTTTCTTCTAGTAATGTTTGTTTATTATCAATATAAATAATAATTGGATAAAAGATGATAATTTTAATAAGGTTTAATGTTAACATCGGTAGCAAATAAATATGTTTTTTATATTTAATAAAAAACGAGTAACTAAATAAAAAGATTCCATGTTTTCAAGCATTTATTTTCAACTAATAGAGTTTAAAAAAAGGATGTCGTAAATTACATGTTATTTTTTTATCATTTACTAATATAAATTCCACTTACTCGAATCGATTTCTTCTACACCATCTCCTTCACATATATTCGATAACCCGAACAAAACCACGCGGATTTTTCCTTATTATACGTCAAAGTAGCTGACCGATAAAATCGATTCGTCTCTCGAGCAATTCCATTAGTAGTTTCGCCGAAAAAGAGAAAAACGAAAAGAGAAAAACGAAAGTTGAAAGGTTCTCCAGTTCGATTTCTATCTTTCTCAAACTGACCCGCGATCACCGAAAACAAAACGGTAGGCAGTTTTCGTTAAAAAATCTCTAGGCAGACAGAATTATTTATAATCGAAGAATTTTAGAGGCTTTTAGATAACTTGAATAGACAGTTTATAATCAAAATGTCTAAGAATTTTAGTGCAAAATATTTCTATTTTGAAAATTGTAACTAAAAAGGAACATTTATTTTAATTCGTTATAAATACGTTAAGTAATCGAGGTATAAATTGAAATATTTAAAAATTTTGTACATTAACAGTGATAAAAAATTTAGATACAAAGTAGTGAATCGAATCTTATTATATTTGTAAATTTTTATAACATTATAATTTTATTTAGTTTAAAGAAGCTATTGAAAAATATTTGTATTAAATTTATCGCATTCTTTTCCATAAAAATTTTATTCAAAAAGAAGAATGATTTGATTCAAGTTTTCCAGATATATTTGTTTCACATAAGGATACTTACAAAATTTATTCAAAAGTTACCGATATCATTAACATAAAAAATTCGTAACTGCAAAAGTTACTGACTTCTTAAAAGCGAAGTAAAACTTATAAAATATTTATCAAAGTTCAATTTAAATAAAAATATTAGATATCTCGATACAAATGTTTCTTTTAGTACTTTTATGAATATTTTAAAGTTTAGGGCCTTCCAAAGAATCAATAATTAATAGATTTCATAAAATTAATTATCAAGTAAAATTGATTTAACTGTGCGTAAAGTCTTAATAAATTAAATAAAAATAAAATATATTTAAGTTATTATCTTTTAATGTTCAAAAATATAATAAACTTTAACTACTAAAATATAAAATGTATTTATAATATTTCTATTAATTTTTCAAATATATAATTTGAAATCTAAACGATTCTCGAACTATTAAATTTTATTTAAAAGTTTCATTTATATTCGTACTTTATTCTTTTTATTATATCGAAACACCTATGTATAAATATTCTGGGACTACATCGGTAAATTATGAAAAATTTATTTTATGAAATGATACAGATATAATTAAGTAATTTCAATGCAACTAAATTTATGGTTTATATAATAAAAAGATGATTTCGAAATATAACGATGCAGATAAAAAAGAAGATACCGTATGTACATAAAATATAAAATGTTTCTATGCGAATGCACTGCATCGAATAAGAATAAAAAAAATATACGTACTTGCAAAAGTGTGCGAGCATATAGATAGATCGCATGTGTATGCGAAAAATATCTGAATTCGATTGAGTTCACTTTGTTTGAATAGTCAGCATCCGAGTATACGTTTCAGCTACCATCTTATCAATTCCAAATTTAAACTATATAAAATGAGCTTTAACGCCAGTCTTTCATATACTTTGAAAAATTTACGCCTTTTCGTGTAACGCTTTATTTTTTAACACTATGATTTATATTTTGTATAAATTTGATTCGTGCTGCTTTATTTTTTTTACTTTATAAAAATTATAAAAAATAAATTCAAAAAATAATCTTTACAATTTATAATTCAATGGTGCACTAAATCAAAAGACTTTTAAAATATAGTTACAAAGTTTTCAAATCCATCTTTTAGGATTTTTAAATTTTAAGCTTAGAAGTTAGAAGTTAGCTGAATGATTTAATTCTCGAAGCTTTGATAATTTAAGTTATCTTTCTCTAATTTTTTTCTAGGAAATTAAAACAATTTTTATCATATGAATGTATAATATTTTATATTAAAAATTTATTTTTAAATAATATGCAACATTTTATTTAAGAATTAAAAGTAACTAATAAAAAAGATAGTCTTAGACTTTTGGACGAACGATCAGATATTTATAGATAAGTTTTTATATCTTTTAATATATAAATATATATATATATATATATATATATATATATATATATATATGTTCGTATTTGTACTCTGTAGTTATTTATTTGTGGATCACTTAAAACAGTTATAAGAAACGAATGAAAATATTGCAAATATATATTCGAAAGTAATTTTGGCTGCGTCGATTACGCTACCAAGGATAAAAAAAAACATCGTCGACAGTCGACATTGGGTGGGAAGTTCGGGTTCTCCGAAAGTTCCTCTGAAAAATTGTCGACGTATCACGTCGAAGAGATCGCTCTCCATCAAATATTCATACGCCAGGTAAAATACTCCATTCGGCCAATAAATTTAGCAGGAACGTGCACAGAAGCTGAAAAATAATCTCGCGCTCTCCACCTCGATATGAGTCTCCACTCTCTTTTCTATATGCCAAGTGCGCTGTATATGAGATCGAAAGATCTTTATCAAGAAAATAAAGTGACCCAACACCCGCGTCAAATATAGTACCGATTCCTTCCAATGTTTAAAAAATGCGATATTTCTTGAAAATAATTTCGGTCGTATGGCTTTTCTTAACTAAGTGCTGACAAATTGTAACAAATTAAAATGAGCAGTGCAAGTTATTTTTATTCAAATCGAATCAGCTGAATCGAGAGAATATTTTCGTGTTTAAATTTATTTAGCAAAACTTTTTTCTTATTATTACTTTATTATGTTCTTTTATTTCATTTTTAATATACTTTTTAAACTAAAACAAAAGTAAGAAATATGCAACCACGAGAAAAATTTCAAGAATTTTCATTCTTCGTCCTCGATATTATATAAAATATGATGTGCGAATCGTATAAAATTTTGCTACATTGCGCAAAAACTAATCGAATATAAACGGATATGAGTACAAATAACAAAAGCATTGAATTTAAACACGTTTGTACGCATTGACATAAAATTACGGTCAGCGAAATGTTTTAATTATTTAAAATATTATACATCCATATATATACGCAAGTGTAAATAAAAAATAATAATTAATTCCGTTAGTTTTAACTTGAATTGATTTTTATTTTATTCAAGCCATTCATTTTTTAAATTTTTTACGTAAAATTTAGTTTAAGCTATAATCTGTATTTTTCTCGACGGTTCGTATCATAGAGTCGCCGTCGATATTCGAGTACTTAGTTTATTTTCACGAAAAGGAAATTAAATATATCAGCGCATAATAATAACGAGTATCTATAATCGCAAAATAACAAGACAAATCGCAAACGAATTTCAAGACAAGATTCCAAATAATGAAAAAACCTACCGCAAAATTGGCCGCGTCAGCCGCAAGAATATGGAAGCTTATAATCGAATAGGCGTTATCGAATTCGATATTCGATCCATCGTCCTGTCTAGTACCTTCTAAGCGCACCTCTGATAAACGAACTCGGAGTTTTCTTTGTGCGGCTAATTAACCGCGCGTCCAACATTCTTCTTCCTCTACGCGACGTCGTGACGCTGCGACTCCTGAACTTTTTGCCAACGGCAACCCGAAACTAACGTGAAATAATTAACAGAGTTGCTTTTGAAATTGCGAGGTTCGCGCGGAAACCGGCTCAAATATTTGCCGACCTCGCCTCCTAGGCTTCCTGTATCCTCAAACGAGTTTCCCTGACCGGCGAGCTTTTCGAAACTTTTGCGGGCCTATCCCGAGGCTACGCGATTCCGGACACGCGATCGTCGGGGACGTGGAGCCGAGATTCCTGGGAATCCTTGCCGAGCGCCTACGAAACATACTCGGAGATTACAATGCGCTTGAATTCTGATCATTTTTATCTCTCGAGGCTGGCAGCGATGCCTCCGGGTGAGACGACTATTTTCACTGCCTAAATCCGACTCAAAGGACGACTGAATCAGACACTGTTTCGAACAATATTTATCTATCGATTCTGTCCTTTAGTTTTTCGTTCCTGAATTTCCGTCTTCGTTATACGCATTCGGAAAATAATTGCGAAAATGTATCGCTAGAACTTTATCCATTGATATTGTTAGTTTTCAAAGTATGTATTTGTATAATCATTAGCAATCTATTAATATTTATAAAATAGTTGTTTCTTTGCAGTTATTTCAAGGGATATTTTTTTAAACAAATGAGAAACATTTACTAAATTTGTTGAATTTAAATTAGAAACTTTCACATTAATTTATTTACATATTTTCAAATATGGAATTTCTAATTCATGCAAATCTAATAAGTAAGAAATTTTGTTCCTAAACTTTGAATTTGAAAGTTTCTAACGGTTTTGAAATTAATATTTGCCAAATTACGTACCGTAGTTTTATCCATTCTGTATAAAATTATCATAATATATAAATACTATTTTTTTCAATTGGTTAAAACTATGCTTCTAACAACTATTTTTTGTCACACTCGTTAATTTTCTAAAAACAACAATTAAATACGAATTAATTAAACCATAAAAAATAAATCTAATTTAAAAATAAATCATGTTTTATTGCTTAAATTAAATATCCATAAAAATAAGTTTTAAATTAAAATCATGTATTTAAAGAGACACATTAGCCAAAGGTCTATAAAAATATATGAGTTTTTATTATTTCAATTTTACACGAAGTAGAAAAGTCGTGATGCTGAAAATATTGTAAATTATAGTTATTTAATTGTTAAAGGTTTGTATTCAACTTAGATCGAATAAATAATTACGTATGCTACATTGACTTAAATATATTCTACTGAATAATAACGTAATCTTTTTTAGACAAATATTTTATATTTATATATATACGTGTGTGTGTGTGTGTGTGTGTATGATATGCTCAAGCAATATTTTATAAAACTATCCAGCGCTTCAAAAATAATCAAAAATATTTTCATTCAAAGAAAAAAAGAATTAAAGTATATGAAATGTATTTAATATTATTCTGGTATAATAGATATTTTTAAACTACAATAGTAATATATAGTAAGATATTAATTTCCTCTTGAAATAACATATAATAATGTTAATATTATGTAAGATTAGAATGATTCCAAACATTTTCACGAAATAGATTATAATTGTAAAAAATGTATATTTGAAAATTACGCCATTTTAAATAAGATAAAATTAAAAGCCTTCCCATGAAATTTAAGCTAATACATATTCAAAAATATAAAAAAATGTACTTAAGATTACTAATTTAAATAAGCAATATATCTTTATATCTGCAAATATACAAACTTTGAATAAAGAATATCTTAATTCTGGATATTTAAATACAAATTATTCATCTATGTATTATCTAAAACAGTATATACATATATATTTTTCAGTTTTACTATTATACAATGTGTTTGCACAAAAAGTTTTTAAAATGTGTGGATCTTAAGATCAATATATTTACAATAATATTGTATTTTGTTCACATAGATATAAATTAGTAACATTGTTATTCTTTGTGAACATCGGATATGATATTTTGAAATATATAAGTTTTTCAAATAACATTGAATCATTTATTAGTAAACTATTCTATGAAATTTAATTTGCTTTTTACAACTTTTCGAACGTATTTCATACATCATTATTTTTTTATATGCGATTTGAATAAATTTTAAAAACTAATAGTAATACTTAATTTCCATTTTAACAAAACAAAAAAAAAATAAATAAATATATATATTTATCTATAACTTTTATAGGAATGTAAAATTCAGGATTTTCTGCTAAAATATATTCCGTATGCAACTATCACTTTTATAAATAACATTTCTACTTATAACAAAGTTACCGGATAACTAACTATACCAAAAATAATTACTAAATCATAATTATTATTCTCTCAATTTTGTTAATAAATATTTACATAACCAAAATAAAAAAAAAATATATATATATATATATATTAAAAGTGTCACGAAAAATAATTTTTAATACTTAAATTGTTTAATACATTCGATTAAAAATTCTTTAAAATTTTATTCATTCGAATAAGATTTATGTGAAAGTAAATTTCTTACATTTAAATAAAATTAAAGGTATAAAAGGCTTACGAACGAATTAATTTTTGATAACACGAAATTCCTTTACCGATAACATTGGTATGTGGAGAAATTTATAAACGTTATTTATAAAGGCGACAGTTGTATACTCAATGTATTTAGTGAAACGTCCAGCAATTGGATAAGCATTTTACACTCGCTATGAACCAGATATATAATCATTGGGTCCATCGCGAGGAAGGGAATCTCATAAAATATCAGCATCAAATAGCGAATAATTTCTCAAAATAACTAAAGGAGAAAAATGAGGTGAACGAGAAATAAACATACGTAGTAAAATAAAGAACGATTTGAAAATACGGACGATATGTACGCGAAATTTCGGTGACCCAAATCGAGCCAATAATTTCGGTGCACTTCACCTTTGTCGCTACAAGTGCAGACGTACACTCATATCTCGTGTAAAATAACGAGCGTATCCGCATTCCACGCTTGGACGAACTTTCACATTTCTTTTACGTATCGCATGCCCGAAATAAAAGAAACCGGGCCGTTTTGCCTTCGTGAGCCAATTTATATTTGAAAAAGAGATAACGAAGATTCGGATGCAGTGATAAAGAGCAGTAAAAGAGAGAAAGAAAGTAAGAAATTCGAGATATTTTACTTTTTATTATTTTAAATATCCGGGTAGTTTATTAAGCAATATTAAAACAATATGTTTGCCATTCAAAGATATTGATTCTCAGTTTTAAATTCAAATTATTCGAAATTGTTATAAGAGTTTACTCGATAAATATAAATTTCAAGATATTTAATTATGAACTATGAAATATACGTTTTCATTAAATGCTAAAATGTATTTAATTTAATTATCATAAATAACGTTTATCGCTTAATATTATTGTATCGACTGAATTGCGTATCTAATATTTAAATGCTTTTATAAAAGTAAAATAAACAAACAAATTCATTAAATTTTTACGCTCGACGGCCTATGGATGGAATTTTATTTTTAAAATTTAATATTGTGAATATTATGTATTCGTAGTTGTTTAAACTCGTAATAAACGTTAAATTATTCGAGATAATTAATTTTTTAGTAACGAAATATCATTAAATTCTAATTGATTTGTTACTATTTGATTAGGTCCGTAAGAATTTTATTGGATAGCTATGCAATTTTAAAAGTATGAAAACTTCAAATTAATTGCGTTATAATATAATATACTACGATTAATTTAAAATATTAAATAATATTATATTCAGTGGCAATTGCGTATATTTGATTATTTTTTTCTCATAATTTAATGTAAGAAATATCATAGATTAAATTAATTTTATAAATTATTTAAAAAAAATTTAATTTTAATTTTGCTGAATTTAAAAATAAGAATATTCGGAAATAAAAAATGAATTAAAATTTTACGGTTCTTACAACTGTAAAATAAGACAACGTTGAACGAAACTGTTCGAATATCTTAATTTTTAATAGTTTTAAAATAACGATATAAATACATAATAAGATCAAAGTGGTCATCCAACTTGAATTATCGATAAAGTTCAAAAGAATTTCAATTGTAAATTTAAAATGTCTGTTTGTATATTAATATCAATTCAATTTCTGAGACATTCTATAAAAGTTTTAATCTATTTTCAGTTTGATCCCGTGTCATCGTATAATGGCTCACTCATAATGTACCGATCAGAGATCGTATTGAAAATTATTCATTCTTAAAATACATATTTCTGACGTGAAGTTCCATTGTTCTACTTTTCAGGTCAAAACTTGCAATAATCACTAAGCATTTAAAAGAGTTTAACATGCATTATAAACGAAAAAAATGTAAAAATATCGCAAGTTTTCAAGTAATATTATTTAATCTAATAAACCCGTTGCATTTTTAATTATTTATCAACCTGTATAATTATGTTTATTTTGTAAAACGAATGTTGCAAATTAAATTCCCACAAGAACTTATAATTAACCAATTAGCGTTTGCAAAAAGTAGCAGTTATAGTAATAAATGTATACTACAATCGCGTACGCGTTTTTAGCACTGAAACTAGAACGTAAACATTCTTGTGAAAAAAGCAACTTTCTATAATAATGCGGTAGAGCTTAAACGACGGATAAGCGTGACCGCAAAGTATTTTGTGATTTTCGAAAGACTTACTTGTTTTTGACCGATGTTCGTCGAAAAAAAATTAAACAACGCAGGAAAAAATGAAAATATTAAAATCATTTGTACTCGAGGTGCGCAGCAATTTCACAGGCAATTCGCGAGCCATTGAAAAATTCACGACAATATAAATATAAAGACGATATAACGGCGCGACTTTCTCGCAACGTCTCGTTACCGCCTCGGGAAACTTTCTCCGACGAGGAGCCGAGCGCGTGTACAAGTACACCGGAAAAATACACCGGAAAAATACACCGGATAAGTACACCTGACAAGTACACCACGATGGAAATAGATAATTCTAACCCCGAGTCTTCGACTTCCCCTGGAATTTTAGCTTCTTCTTTTTCCTTCTGGTTTTAACATCTGCATCTGCGTTACGTTACGGAGGACTCGTGTACGCGATTCTGCGTATTGCGTAATGAATTGCGCAATAGCTTAGCGTCCTTATCTCGAGAAAGTGTTCGATAACATAATCTTGTCGATCGATCCAATAAATTAATTACGCTTTTGAATTAATGCATTCTCTAAATTGATTCTTGAAATTTTCTCTCAATTTTAGTTTCAGTTTTAGAATACTTAAATATTTCGATACTTGCTATACGTTCATCGAAATTTATAAACTTTATAATTGAGAAATAATACCATCAATATTGTACGAAAATATTTGATCGGGAATCAATGTATTCGTGTTTCATCTATTTCATAAAGTAAGATACAACGTTTCTAAAAGGATCTTTGTAAGTTTATAATATGGAACTTAGTTAAAATTTTTTTATAATTATTAAAGTAATAATTTCAAGGTATCGAAAAACTCGTTTCCATATTTAATTAGTTGTATATATTTAATAGACGAATCAATTTCTTCGAAGAAAAGTATACCGTTATCCGACGCTGGAAAATCAAAAAAATTAATTGTATACGTAAATCAACTATGATTTTCAGTTTGTTTGAATTATTTTTAATTTTCAATTATTTGATGCGCCTTCGAATACGGTTGTAAAATATTTTATTTCCCAGCCACTGCATACGATAGTTCGAGTAAACGAAATTACCGATGGCGTGAGCTTTTGCAACGAGAAAGTGATTATATTCTGGAAAGTTTTAGTCAACGACAATTCGATTGAACTTCGTCAAAAGAGATGAGCAGAAGCTTCGATACAAGCTTCGCTTTTTATCTAAATAAATATTACTTTTTGTTTCATCAACGAAAATCGGACTCCAGATTTTCTTTTCTCCATCGTTACTCTAAGATTACTTATTATTTCTTTTATCTTCATTTTATTTTGAAGCTCCAAGATTTCGTTTGCATTTTGATCACTTGATCATTTACAGTGATATATTTTTTCATTTTTAGATTTTTAATTATCCATATATACTTGTTCGTATTTGTTTAATATTCTATAATATAAATTATGTTAATATAATCGGTTTAAAATGCTACCATAATACGTTTTTATGTACAAATTAAATTAATTGAATAATCTTATTTTGAATAACGGTTTCGTTGAAAATTCTAATCATAATTTAAGATAGAATTTAATTATTCGCACGTTACGAAATATTTATATCATTATTGACAAAATTATTTAGTAATTTTGAATAATTTTTTCTCTATTTTAGGTAAGTTTATCCAAAACAATGAGTTTTTCTCCAAGGAAGTATGGAAAGAGTAAGCGAACAATTTTCTTAAAGAGTTTATTAAAAATGTAGTAGTTTCAAAAATTATATAAAAAGTATAAAATAACTGAAATTTCAAACGCAATCAAAAAGTAAATAAGTAATTTATTATTTCACTTCTATCGAACATACGTATAACCCAGAGAACACAAAATTCCTACTCCTAGGAATTGGAAGTAGACCATGAAGAAGACACTCTCTCGCTCCCGGCAATAAACTTGGTCCATATTATTCTCTCAAACGACCGAAAGACGAGCTGTAAAAGGTAAAGGAAACGTTGATTATAAAAGGGCGTAAAGCCTCATTTCGAAGGCGCCCGTAAATTTTTAGACCGCCAAGAATATGAAGACTATCCGTTCGGATGATGTTCGGCTGATGTAACGAGAGAAGAGTTTATCCGAATCTTCTTTCTTTCTCTCATTTTTCGTTCCTTCCTTCCTTCCTTCCTTCCCTCATTCATCGAGAAGTTGAGATTTATACGGAAAAGCCAAAGCGAAGAAGCAAGCAAAATTATGAAGGAGAGCAAAGATCGTACGCAGGGCTTCTTCAGACTTGGGATGAGTGAAATAGACTCGTTCATTTGTCCTAGAATCTTCCGAAAGGAAGATAAAGGAGAGAGAATAAATTTTTCCAACTTGAAACAAACTTCATATTCGCGTGAACTTTTTCTAAAATTCGCTGCGACGAGTGGAAGTTGAAAACGACGAGGCTGAGATTTTTCTCGTAAAATACGATTTTCGACTTACGATCAAGAGATATAAATCAAATAGAGGAAATCAATTTTTATTCCTTCACGATACTACAAGTTCTATTACAAATATGATCGATCGGATTTAATTCGTACCGTTGTAATAAGAAGGAAAATGTAGAAATAACTTTATACGTATAACCTAAGAGAAATATACTGGAATAAATACTCTCGAATACTTTACTATTATTATGGATACAAACAAAATACCCGTTAATGCAATAATCCTTTTACCAATACATAAGTTTACGAGGTGTAAGATTCCTCATAATAATAATAATAAAATATCTGTTTCAAACGTAAAATTTTTTTGAAATTTTCTTTCTTCCGTGGAATTTATATCACAGCATTACAAAATGAACCGAAGATATTTTATCTTTCGTAATATCTTTCGTTGACAATTTGAAGTTAAAATTTTGATTTTAACTTATTATTTTTAATACTTAGATATTTAGTTACTTGAAAAGCTTATTATATTTAAAGTACCTGTTTTAATTTACATTTGATTCCATGTAAACATTTTAAATGAGTTTTTAGAGTACCGATCGTTTCTTAAATAAGCTTCTCATAAGATACCGATAGATTTTTAAATTAAATCGGAACGCAAGTCACGAAAAGTGATCGACGGTTCTCTCACCGCACATCTCGTACGCATACCCAAACTCTCTACCTCTGATCTCGGACTCGTTACCAAAGTACCCGAAGATTCGACCTCTAAAAAGTTATCCGGTTCGTTGCCCGGACCATCAAAGCCGGTCATTGCTCAAAAGAAGCATAGAAAACTAAAAAGCCGACCCAGCAACGAAGATCGAAGCTCGTGTCTTTTTCCGAGCTTCCTCGGTCCGCTCTCGAAGCGACTCCTCGCGGATGCTTCCGATAGGACCTCCAGGGTAGCGGATTTGGTTGCCTCTTTCCTTCTCCTGTGATTCGAGCCCGAGATAAAGCTCTGAACTTTGTTACCTCGTTCAACAAGGTCGCAGTCTTCTTTATCCCCCTTCTTTATCCCCCTTCTTTTCCCCCTTCTTTTCCCTTTCTCCGCTATCGCAATTTCCAGTTGTCCTTTGATCACTGGCGCAGCGTCGAGGATCTCCGCTCTGAACTCTTCCGCGCTGTAAAGGGAAACGAGTATCGAGGAGTTTTCAGCGATATTGTAGGCGTGCGTTGGAAAATTTAAATAAACGATAAAAATAATTAGCAATTGAAATATGGGTTTTGTTTGCTTATGGATAAGTAGCGTGTACTTTGAGAATATTAATTTTATTCGCGAGAAGAGCTTTTTTTCCACAAAATTAGTTGGAACGCTCGTCGAGCTTTATCTTTGAAAATTTCAATCGGCTGAATACTTGGCGTGGTCTGTGCATAAAATTGACCATCCCTGATTCCGGTCCATTCAAAGGTACGCTAAAAATTTTATATTAAATTGTATAATCTTTCGTCTTTTCATTTATTTATAGAAAAAGATTCGATAAAAACAGAATCGAGAAAGGTTTTCTAGACCCTCGATTCGTTTTTATTGTACATTTCCAACAACGCAACGGCGCTAATGAGTAATAACATAAAAGAAAGTGTTACGAGTGGACTGAATTCCAGAATGTACCAACGGATTAAATCTCAATGTATCGGACAATTCGTTCTTTATGTTTAATTTTACCGTTTTTTTATTCTTTCGTTTATTTGGTGGAAAGTATATTATTTTGAACAACGGTAATCAACGGCTCGAGTACCGCTAATATTCAGGTTAAATTTTTATCGCGATAATATTTTTGATTCGATAAAGCGAGTTTTGGAAGTAGCGGTTATTGCATTTCTAATTATGGAAGTCAATGAAACTTAATTAACGAGTTAGACATGATTCCTATTTATCGAAAGCTCGATATAGAATCGATTTAAAAAAAATCAATTTTAGATCGATTTTAAACGTTGGAAAAATCTCGACCCGACCGATGAAAGATAAAAGATAAAATTGATAATTTGATCCTACATCTTGAACGTTTAAATCTCGTCGTCTCTCGTCGATTAAAGCACATTTCTCGAGAGACCATCTCGAGATATCGCCGGGGCTGATCAATTCCCCGGAGAAAACTCTTTCGACACTTCGTATACCTCGACACGCCGATTCGCTTATCGGCGCAAGAAAAATCGAAGGCGCGTTCCCAAAATAATTATCTCGAAAGGCGAGTGCGTGATCTGGAGGACGTGAAAGTCTCGCGGGGGAGAAAGTCGCGACTGGACTGGTCGAAGTTCATTGTCGCAACCTTCCTTCCCTGTTTCGTTGACCTGCTTTCGTGAATACAGCCTAGACCCGGACGCTGAACTTTCCTGCGGTTGAAACTCCGCCGGTGCTAATCTTTGGTACGCACTTTCGCTCGGAGGCGACCTTAAAACCAAGAGAAAAAATTCTAAGGCTGACGCGTAACGCGTGTAAGGAGCCACGTAAGAGGAAGAACAGATTTTTACCGCGGGTTTGCTTTTTCTTTTGGTGAGCGCCTTTTTATTTATACTTGATAACGTTCGCCCGTGTAAAATAACTTTTGTACATCGAACGGATTTTATAAACGTAAATTGATATGATTTACGCGATCAAACTTTATCCATTCGACGTTATTTATTTGCTTCAGATTTAATAATACAAACATAGTTTCGTTTTTTTCAAGATAAATTAATTGCTTGCTAAGAAATGCAATTTATAGTTCTAGTATTTACATTTTTGTAACTTTCTAATAACAAAAAATACAATTCGTAAAGTTCTCCTTTGTGATATACGATTTTTGAGAATCACCGTAAACGTTGGCATTTCTATAAAAAAATTTATATAAAAAGAAATATTTAATTTACGAGGAAAAGTACAAATTTCAAAATAGTTATAAATGAATACTCGTATCTAAAAAAATTTTCAATCGTACATGAATTTCTCGAAGAATTATGACAAGTGTGTTGTTTTTTTTAAACAATGTTACGATATTAATATTTTCATTAATCCAATTACTTAGCAGTGAATTTTAATGTTTAATATTTATCGGAAGTTAATCGGTAGCTTACAGTTATAATTTCAACATTTCGCAATATTGTATTCGATAACTTTTGCTGAATATTTTTAAATTTTTAGTGTTAAACATCTTGTGTGCAAATATTTTAATAACTGATACGTGTAAGAAAGAAAGTTTCCAATACTATCGGTGAAGTTGTCCGTTCACAAAGCGGAAGAAATATCGTAGCAACTAATAAATCATATTTAGTAATCATCCCCAAATATCTCCGAGCTACGATGTTTTACACACGAATGTAATATTCGACGCTGTACATATTCACATTCGTAAAGAGATTCATAGGTATGTAGCTGAACGCGAAAATGCGTAATATGTTGACGTTTATTTTTGTGTCGAATGTACGCGTAAATTGACAGTCGCATAGGCTAAGCTCACCATTTATATTGAGCCGATAACTCGACGTCGATGTCGATGCTGTTGAATAAGTATTAAGTCCTTGATTGATCGCTTGTATCGCGTCCATTTGCATCGCGAATGAATCGACCGAAGGTATCTTTGTTTTTGTCGCATTTTTAGAGAAAATGCATTGCGAAATGATTGTAAAAACATGGATTAACTAAAAAACTACAATTTTTTATTTATTTATATACTTGAAAATATTGTTTTTTTAATATACAAATGATTTTCAATTTTATAAATAGCTGAAAATAACAAAATGTATTCATATTTATTTCCCTTTGAAATTAACGTTTTAGTTAAAATCAGGGTCATTAATTATTATATTAATGTACGTATAATTATAACTATAATTTAATATATCGTTTCAGTCTATTTTGAACATCGATGATTTGATTACTTTTAAGAAACGTAAATTGTTGGAAAATTTTATAGCTTTGCGTATAAATCTGATAAATTTTTTAAAACGATCATTATATACTTCAAATAGAGAATTTTACCACTAAAATTATAAATATTTAATAACTATTTATAATATGACCGATCGATTCAAATTTCAATTTGTATTATAACAAATGATATCCATAGTTACATAATATTCTTTTTATAAAAATAATATTAAAACCGAGTCGGTATTTTAATAGTTTTGAACAAAAAGTATGGATATTTTATAAAATTCTAATAAATTAAAACAAAAAGTAAGGTATTACTGAAAAATTAAAGTGCGATATCATCGATTTGATTTAGATATCCTTGGTTGAATCTGCGGTAATTTTCGGTATATCAATTTGAATAATGGCTAAAAAATATTAATAATCAATTAGATTACCGAATAACGGAACAAATTTAAAAAGAGAAACAAGTTTTTGGAAAGAAATATTATTTAATCGTTCACGCGACTTATTCATAAAACTTTACGACGTGCAAATTATCAAAAAAAAAACATTAAGAAAAATGAAGTTAAAGATGAAACTTAAGAATAAGCTAAGAATTTCCTACACGAACGAATATCCGATGAAGCATCGTCGAACGAGGAAATGAATTAAATTCGACGTCTTCCTCGTTACTTTCGGAATACCTCTCGGAATGTGTCGCTCGTTTTAAACGATATTTCTTTGTTTCCAAGGCACTGGAAATGCGCGAGTGAAAAAGAGAGGGAATAATAGTCGCTGACACGCTTTCTGCTTTAAATCGTGACGAGGGCTTTTACGACTACGATAAAAACGATCAAATATCTCGCGGCGAACACCGTAAAAGAAGCGACGCCGGACGTATATTTACACCATTTACACCATTTACACCATTTACACCATTTACACCACGCATAAAACAATGCGCTTACACGCAATTTAAATGCGATAGTCTAATGGATGCGTGATATTACCGCGATACTCGACCACGACTGCGTATCGCTAATGCACTTCGGTCGCGGTGCATTAACGCGACACACATACGATCGAACGCTTCGTGAGAGGGAAGGAATTATTATCGATGCTTCGGTACCGCCGACGTTTAACCCTTTTCGCGCCTAGTGTGCTTCGGAATCTAAAAATCAGCGCTCGAAAACCTAAGGTCTTTGCTTTTCGAGTATCGCGAGACACGTTTTAGGGAAATTCGATACCGTTATATTGCATTTTACATTTATAAGCATGATTTTACAATACGGGGAAGCAATGATCGGAAATTTAGACTTCTTTTCTTTTAATCGTTCGCTCAATATTTTGACAATTTAATCGACGATGTTCAAACTTTCGAATTGAAATATTTTAAATATTAAAATACCTTTCGCAAGTTGTAATGCAAAATATAGTCTTATACTTTTCTCGATAGGTATCCAATTTTTCGATCATCGTTGTTTCGAACTAAGTATTTTTATCGTCGGGCATTCGTAATTTTTTCATTAAATTATGATACCTTTTTAAATATAATCTTTAATATTAAAATATTTATACGACACGTACGATTCGTTATGGTGATATAATATTTTATAATTCCAACGTTTACTTTTTATTCATCGAACAAATATTATTATTTCCATAAATTCTATTATTTTAATTCCTACACGTTTTGTAGGTATGATTTTCCGTATCATAGAATTGAACTTAATTTTGTATCCGAACTTTATTATAAAATTTATACCGTAAATTAATTTTGGATTATTTAACCAAAGTATTTATTCGTGCATATTTCATCTAATAAATACATAATAGCAATTTAATTGATACGTTGGTTGGCATATTGATCAAAGTGCTAAGGTGCGGAGGTGCGGATATATAATTCGAAGCACTTACGGATAGTAAATTGATTCTTAATAATTATAAGTAATCTTATCGATTCATCGATAATCCGTAGGAAAGTAGGCAACGAAGTTGGATCGAAGATTTTCCGAACGATACACATTGCGCTATAAAATAGACTAAGAAATATCACGCATCGATTATCGTGTAACAGTAACAAATTTTTTAAAGACAAGCGAAAATATTAACATTTAGAAAACTCTTTTGCTACGATTTTAACCATCAACGAGTTGCAAACTAGAAACATATTCGATCATGTGTGTATACAGATCAATTTTGCGGTTACATGAATTCTGTCGACACAATGTATTTCGCCTATGTGACAATATTGCGGTGAAAACCTGGACTAGTTAAATCAGAACACACGGATATGAAAATTTGTGATACGAAGTATTCGTCGTAAATTAGAGAGAATGAGAGAGAGACCGAATCCAGTGTATTCTTCGTACTCGACGGACGATACGTTGACTAATATCCCTCGAGCCATATCAATTTCACAATGACTGTTTGCTGTATTATATCTACATCCGTCAATTATAATTAGCTAAAATTATTATAATACAAAATTTTTTAAATAATGCATATTAGGATCTTGTATTTTCTTTATTGCATATAATATGCATTGTATTATTTTGTTTAGTAATAATAACATATATTTAAATTGTACAATAATTCAATGATTATTCTAATTGCAATAATTTTCCAAGGCTTTATATTTTAATTTTTTCTAATATCCTAAATTTTTTATATTCAAAATTAATCAGAAAAAAGTAGTTTTGATCGCGTTTTTAATTTTGTCACATTCAATCATATTACAAATTGTTGCGATATTTATTTAAAAATAAATTTCTCGATAATAATTTTTATTACTTGTTTAAAATGAAATAAAATTATAGTCTATCTTAACCTAAATACGTTGAATTTCGTTTGTGCGAATTCGCTTAAAAATCTATAATAGTCTACCTATTATCTTTAAAAAAGCGCAACAAAGAATATTTTATCGTAAGAATCCAGTTTTCTTATAATATCATTTTTCTAAGTAAAAAATGCTTCAAAGTATTATTCCGATTATATATTTTACATTCATTAAAATATTTATAATTAACGATAAAACACATTTCGCGCCTCAACTCGTCTATCAATGGAAAAATCTAGGGCTTTATTTCTCTGATTTATCCAACACTCGTTTACCTCTCATTGGCACATGATAAAATCTTCATCCTTAACTTGTCAATCCGCTTGTCAGTTTCGCATAAAGGATTTTACGAGCGCATTTTCTCATGCGTCTTAGAATTTTCTCATGATATATCGAGTACGAGAAGACGAACACAGTTAGCAACGAAAGCGTTAGTATTCATAAACTGATAAAATGCGTCGTTCAACCAAAACGAAGTCACATCTCTAGTGGACAGCATCTGTAAAATTCAGACGTGAAAAATTCACTGGGGAGTCGGATCACAAGATCTTTTGCGAACCTTTTTTTTTTAGTATTTTTTAAGGTAGAGTCGCTCATGGATGTGCTTCGTTTGAATATTTTGCTCGTTTATTGTTTAAAACTTTTTAAAACTTTAACTCAGTTTTTATAACATTAGGAAGTGTCTTGAATAATAAAATTTTTAAAAGAATCTATTCGTTTTGATATTATGAGAAAATTAATTTTAACATTTAAATTTAACTCAATGATTTTATAAAACTTTAAAAATATGTCCGAGATAAGAAAACTAAGTTTGCGAAAATCTTATTCGCGATCTTTCGCACTCGTTGGAAATAAATTTCCGAATTTTCTTCTTAGGCTTGGAACACGATACATGTATATTTAAAATGATAATAAAATTTACGTATCAAAAATCAAATTCCACGCGTTATAATATTTAAATTATTCAAAATATTTAATAACGGAAAATATCTGGTAGGAATTTTCTTTTCTCAGCAAACAAATAACCGACTTTTCTACCTTTCATTAAAAGCACATGCAAATAGATTGTCACGTGATCTGCGTGCTTAAATGCGCACCTCGACGAATATTAAGTTTGCACAGTTTAGTAAAAGAAGAGAGTAAGAATAAGCGAGAGAAACATTGGCGGAACTGGAGAAAGTGATGCATAAAACGAGAAAGAGAAACAAGAAAAAGAAAAGAAAAGTTGGCGTCTTCCGAGTCTCGACTTGAAAATTCGTTGAAGGTAAAGCTCGCTTGGCAATTTCTCGCTCTCGTACTCGGCACATCAAGAGCAGCTTCCTACTCCAGCATCTCGCGAGTCTTGGGACGCTGAGAAGAAAATATACAACGGCCGCAAATACGTTCCACGACCGTCCTATTCTGCAAAATAGTATTGCAAATGGCCGAAAAAATGTTTCTCGTTCTTCCATCTTTTCACCATCTTTTCACCACCGTTTCACCATCTCTTTCCTTTTTCTCTGTTTTTCTCTATTTCGCTGTTCTCCGATCCTCTAATCTCCATCCTCCGTTATAAGACAGAATTTTATATCCTGATTTTTACTATTTTCTCGGGTTGTTTAGGTACTCCGTGCAAGAGACAAATATATTCCTTCGTTACATTTAAATAAATGATTTTCACTTCGTACTTTTACACCGAATACACGGAATTTCTATCTTAAAAAATAATTTATCCTCAAAATCCTCGGCCTTCTGGATGAACATAAATGTAATTTTTTCAAGACATATCTTTACGAGTTCTTAATCTTCTTACTATATTCGATATATTCGTATAATAGAATCGATACAGAATACCGCGAGTCATAATCCGAAATCGTATCCCGTCAACTTATAAACGAATATTTTCATCATTCTTATTAAAATTAAAATTAAAATGAATTAAGAAAATAAGCCAAAATGTAATAAATACTTTATCGTATTTTGCACTCAGGTAGTTAAAGGAAAATGAAAACTATAGCTACTTTGTCTGTTGATGCATTATTGAATTGATGGCTCCTTTAATCCAATGTCCCCGGCAAGTGTACATTTTTCGTTCGTAAAATGCTTCATCGGACGTAACGACGTCGGCGATAATCGGTGTAAGGATGCTTCGTTTGAAATAGCTTTTTGGTACGGAGATAACGATGATAAGTCCGACGAGTAGTTCAATAAAAACGAGAAATATAAACCGTTCATTGATATATGTAAGCGCGCACACACACACATATATTAATCTTATTATAAAGATAAGTTGGATGCATTTATTTTTAACCAGATATTTTTAGCTTAAGATCAAAGTATCGATGCAACTTTTATACATTAGCATACAAGTGGATGTTTATGCTTGGATCGTTTCGCGCAGATCAATAACCCTATATTTTAGCATTTTAGTACATATTGAAATTTTTATAAATACTCGAACGATTATAAATTTATGATAAATTTATTTTCGAATTATACATTGCATAAAAATATTATCAAACATCCTTGCAATTTGGCCAAACTATTTTTCGTTATATTTTAAATCCGATAATTTTCTCGCGCAATTTTTAGATGTCGCTTTAAAAGCCTTTAAGTATCAAAGTTCGTTTATTCCGTAAAAATGTTTAAAAAATTCAGTTTTCCGAGTAAAAAATAAAAGAGAAACAAAACTGCAGACATCCTTTCGTTAATTAGAATCGCTCGACAAGAGCCACGTTAACATTTCATAGACGGACCTACTCATGGGAAATGAAATTCGTCAACGCAACCACCAGAGAGGAAAATACCTAAAAAGATTCCTCGGTACCGAGAACGTCAGAATAAAATTGCATCGGCTTTATTTTACGTTTTCGCTTTTACGATTTCTCGCATAACTACAGAACGGAAAGAAAATGAAAGAAAGTTTAATGGTTACTATATAACTAAAATATCGATCAAAATATTTATCGTTTGGAAACTTGATTTTTCGTGCTCTATTAAAAAAATGTATAACACTTTGATCGTTACTTTTAATATTACGAGCGTTTTCTTTCTTTATTTACCTTTTACTAATTTAGAAAACGGAAATATTTTCCGTGAAATCGTACAAAAATTTTTATTCATATTTTACATGTACAAATGAGTATTCAGATTTTATATATACTTAACGAAGGCGTTTCGGTAAAAATTTTATTCCATTGGAAATATTGTATTATTTCTATACTAAAAATATAGATTTTTATATCTTGTTTGAACGTGTCAATTTTTTTATATATATTATTTATATTAGATAAACGCGTATATCTTTCTTTTTTATAAATGCTTTTTATTTTTATTTAGATTCGTTATTTTTCTGTTAATTTTTTCAAGGTTTAATTAATTTAATGAAATTTATCTTCCCTTATAATATGCAAATTTTCGTGAAGTTTATAAACTTTAGTATTTATTAACATCCGTTAAAAAAACTTTCTTAAATTAATTTGCTCGCGTTTACTAATTTACTTCGTTCTCCGTTACTTTTCTATTTTGTTACGAATATTTTTAGTCAGCCTAAAGAATCAACAGAATGAATTTTACGAATGAAATTGAAATATTTAATCCTACGAAAGTTACGATAAAATATCAAAGCTATTTTCACCCTTTCGTAGAAATCTACGAAGTCCGACAAATACGCGAAAAGGAAACGAATCTAGAAGTAGAAAATTAATTTTCAGCTACTTTTTCGCGATACGCGATACAACTTACAACGAGTTTACATCATTCGGCTTTAAAGTTTTCCATCTTCTCTTTCTCCATCTCTTTAAATTTGTCTCTCTTGTTTTCATTCGACGGAAAACTTCTAAAAACAAGTAGATCGAACGAATATAGCCAAACGATAATATAAACAGTCGCCCTACCAGAAAATATAAAGGAAAATTAATCGTCGCAAAATTTATTCGAATAATTGAGAACTTAATCCGTTGAGAAAAGTCCGATTATTTGCTTGTAATAATCAACGCGAACGAGATAAACCAGATTTCATCGTTGAACGCTCGTTATTACGTAAATTCTAAAAGACTCTTGAAAGTAGATGCACTTTGACGACACTCGTTGAGAACGATTCGAACGTTCCAAGGTGAAGTGGAAGAGTACATTTTTCAAGTTTTAATGGAGAAATCGCAGTCGCACTCTTAAAAACTTTAGTGGAGCCCATTAACCGGAAAATACCTGCGCGTAAGTTCGTTAGCGAAACCCACGTGATATCTTCGAAAGATCAAGTCGAAATTAAGTCGGATACGCGTTACATCGACGATCGATGATTATAATTAAGCACACATTCGTACATCGACTCCGAGCTTTGTCCGTCTGAAAAATATTTCCAAACACCTCCAAACGAGCTTTTCGGTAACCCGACGTCCGTCCTTCGAAAATCCGTAAGCCCCGCGAAAAAGGAACGCAACGCGTACTCTCGGAAAACATGGACGAAAGGAGACCGAAACGCGTATCGCTGGAAATTAGGTGGACGGAAAAAGCTCTCGCTAAATTGAAACTCGCTCCCCTTCGACGCATACCGCAAACTTCGTTTACACGACAGTTTACAGGAGAACCGAGCACTTGCCGGTCACCGAGTTGCTCGTTAACTTTTAACCGTCGTGTATGTACAGTGTCGGTACGCAGCCGCGCGTTGCTTGGACAAGGACCTAAGTTCGTTAAGGGACAACCGTAAATTGCGTCGGAGCTTCACCGGGAGGAGGAGCCGCTTCCAAGGTGGCGAGTCACGCGATGATCGCATTATCGGAGCTGCGGAACTGCGGAGCTCGATTAGGGCCCGACGTAACTTCTCCGGCGGAGCTTCGCACGTTCCCTCGGCTTTACATCATTTCCATTCGGGGAGGGTAAACAGTCTTGCGGTGCATCCCGTTCGCTCCAAATATCGCATTTGACGTTTATGTCACCGGATTTATGGACCGAACGCGTTGGACGCTTCCAATTTACGAATTGAAATAATAATTTATCAGCGTACGAATTTCTCCGGTAGTGGGAAACTTAGACTCGAAAGTAGCCGACGTTTGTTCCTTCGGTTTGCTTACGCGCCTATACGTAGTCTTTGCCAAAGACGCTGTCCGTTAGTTTACTCGAGCAGATTTTCATTTTTCGATCCGTCTTTTCCGTTGCTTCGTCGCATCTTTCGAAACAAATCCCCTAGACGCGAACTCGTCGATAAAACCGATCGATGCAAGCCTTTAATCCCTTGCCATTATAAATAATCCTTAATTCTGAAATTGATAGAAAAATATTTGTAACGAAACGTAAGTTAAAATATTATTCGGAATGCGAAGAAGATGTTCGTCGATCGATTTCAATGCGAAAATTTAAGACAAATATAAACGAAACGAGTCGGAAAAACTAAAAGCTAATATTTGCAACGAACAAACGTTATAAACATCAGAGTCGAATCAAACGATGATAATAGACATTGCTTGGAATGTTTTCCATATTTCCACAGTGAAATATCGAATCGAACTTGGCTACTTAAAATAGTATACGTATCGGTAATAATTAAATATTACAACGACTCAGAAACCGAATGTACCGATCGAAATCCTTTTATCGTTCTTATTCGTTTCGTTGTTCAAGTCGGAATAATTTTCGAAACCGGAATAGCTAATAACTTTGAAGTGCAGCACTCCAATCTTGCGCCTTGCCTTGCATTATACGAAAACAACAATCGTAACAATCGTATCGCAGAGTGTGTCGCGAGGGCGAAAGAATTCCCTCGACGATAACGGCCTCCGAAAAAGCAACAATGACCGAGAATAAAAGCAGGCCTCGTGACTCGAAACTACCCCCGACTGTACCCCTGCAACGAAGACAATGCTTTTCTTTGACTAATAGCCTCGTCTCTCCACCTTATGGAAAGACGAATTTCCTGCCCCCTTCCCCCGAGTCCTTGCTATCCTACCGCTTCACAATCTACTTAATCTCGCCGGGACAAAGGTGCCACCTTTTATATCGTCAACCGGAATATAATTTCCTCGGGACAAAATTCAGTCGTGTACCGAGTTTTCCTTCCTCCGACTTTCGATCTTTGGCTGTACATACAGACAACCGTCTGTATTATATTTTCTGAATCCCATCTCGCTTATTGGTCCGCTAAGGAACTGGCCTTTGTTGACTTTTGATTTATGCATTATACTCCGAGAAATCCGATAGCGCCTTGTCTTTTAAATATTCACTGCTTACGAATAAGTAATATTTTGATGCTTCCTTATCGAGAGATTCGACCGATTCACGCTAAATTAAAAAAAAAATTAACAAAAATTAAATAAAATTTTTATGGAAACGGCGATAAAAGTTGTCGTAAATTATTAATTTTAATCGACCGTTTTTATATATTACAGTAAAATTTATAACGAAAATGCTTTGCGATCGAAAATAGTAGTCGTTACAAATTTATTCATCGTGGCCATTAAAAAAATTTAAATCAAAATAATGCACGTATCTTGAAAGTATAATTTATAGAAATGGATGAACGATGTTTCAGGGTTGATAAAATACGGAAATGGTTAAAACGTAAAATAGTAGTCGTTGATTATCGTTAAACGAATCGAGATACAGAGACCAAAGTAAACGTACGAGTAGTTAGACGTATCCTCAGCATTCCCCGGATTCAAATTCATCCAATGCTTGCGTAAAAACCAAATTCCTTAAACCGCGAGGCAAATCTTCTACGTATCGAACAAACGACGCATCCCCCGAAATATTCCAAGGTCGGAACCACCATGGGATTCGAAACCGTACACAGTAATGTAAACGTATTTGTATCTCCTCGTGGACCGTTTCGCTCGCATTCGATCCCCACCCAATAGCTCGGAGATTTCCCGAACCACGAGTCACAGCTGCATCGGTCCATCGGATCTCGGAATTGCAAACGTCCCGGCGACCGATGTCCGATGCTACGTGTGCGGATGATATAGTTTTCGCTCAAGTTTGATTGCGTACGTACGAACGTGTAGCTCTGTACCATCGAGGTATCGAATCCCGGTGCGTGCGATAGATTCCAATTAGGGAAAAGTACTTTTACCATACGAAGGAAAAATTATATTGGTTCGAAGTATCGTAGCCATTTTTCCTGCTTTCACATTTATATTTCGATGTTTCTAATTACGAAATACCTTTGCATTAAATTTCAAAATAGCTGAAGAAATTTGTATTGGATCGTATTTAATCTTCGAAACGTAATAATCGTATAAATAAATTATATAAAAAAATCGATAATCTACAAAAAAGTCGTAAAATTTTTTTTTACAATTCACGGGTATTATTAAGAATGAATTTTGTTATCGCTGATAAAAATGTTTTACCGTATACATTATTGTTCGTTTAATGGATTATTTAAAATAAAATTGATTATATTGAAAATGTATTTAAAGATATTTTATTAGTACTTTGGATAAATTACCGATAAAAACAATTGAATTTTGAACATTATGAAAGTTTATTTGTTAGATGGCAAGTAACGATTAATCTTATCGAACTACGTATACGTAAATTATTCGTCGTGTTATTGGAATATGGGTTAATAAAAATTTATTTTACGATTTAATTTACATAAATTTAATTAGTATAATTTTACTAATAATTTTAATCGAAAAGAATTTTTATCGGCTCGAAACTTTAAATTTTTGATATTGTTAAAAACTTAAAAAATGTAATTTTAACATTTCCCTTTCTAAAAATTTCTAAATAATATAATTATTCGTAAAATATAAAATACTTTAATATATGTAATTTGAAATTTGATAAAAAGTACAAAAAAATATCTAGTCACTTTCTCTCTATTTTAAAGACATATTTTATCTCGAACTAAAATTCAAATAAAACATAATAGTGTCGGAAAATGCATTTATACGTTTCTTCGGAGTATTTCTTTCGTAACTAATAATTCACTTAAATAAGCTTTTAGTTAAGTACTTAAGCAACGCTTATCGTAAATTATAGATTTGTTATACATTGGATTTATTTCATACTAAAAAGTAATGGTGACAAATAGTATAATAGATTTTTTGGTAACTAATCGGAAGTAAACAGTGAATTATACGTTGCGAAGTTTAAACTTTCTCACTTTCCTCAAATTTTTAAATTAACACCGATGCATTAATCGACATACAGATAAATATTTCTATGTACGATATGTTGTAATAAATTTATAAACTACGTTACATCGCTTATATTTCTCCCTCTGTATGGAAAAAAGAAGTGTTCAGTTCCGGTCCGAGGAAATTTATATAAAGTTATTCAGGAACGTTATTTATCGTCGTTTGAAAATGCATTTCTCAACTCCCTTTCGTCTCAAGGAGAGGAAGTATTATTTACAAATCCAGCGAGCTTTACACCTTATCGTATCATCGTTTATCTTCCAGCGAGGATCTCCCGATCGCGGGGCACAAGGGCACAAGGGCATAAGGGCACAAGTGACGACATAAGCGACGAGGGCAACGGCATTTCGCGCTCCAGAATTACGAGCTCGGATACGAAATCGTTTCGTCACAGCGACGTCGCGACGCGTGACGCACTTTCCTCCCTCTTTCTCTCTTATCACACATTTTTCAGCGTTGCGTATACGCGTCACGTAGTCGGCTTTTATTAGATCTCGAGCTTTTATTGGCCGAGAGTTGAAGATTTTTTTTATAGACCTTTTAGATCTACGTAACGAGTTCGAGTTAGTAAAGCTGTGAGTATGGGAAGGTTCCGAGGAGAATTTATTTTTAGTCATCTTTCGAAGGGAAATTGTTAAAAATTTACGACGCGATGGGGATCGAAAGAAGGAAAAAAGTTTTCATTGAAAACTTTTTTTTATTTAGAAACACTTGCGAATTAACTCGAACATTAATAAGTAGTCGTTACGAAGTGATTCGGCGGAACGAACCGAGAAATTCTATGCGGTAAATTTTCATAATTTAGAAGACATCTTCATCGTTAAGTAAATATAGAGTCGCGTATTAAATATTATGTTCCAGCTGTTTAAGTTTAGCTGTCGTTACTTTCTGATTAAATATGCCTCGATTCCTCGCGATACGCAACCCGAAAAATAATCGACGCTCTTTAAGACTTACCTTTTTCGCGACATCGATATTTGTGAAACACTCCAAGTTCTAGACTCTGAAAATTTAAATATTTTAAATAAATTTTCTTTCTTAATAAGGCTAATCATCGCAATTCGATTATTCTTCTCGCTTTCGTATTCGCATCACGATCGCAAAGTCCCTCGATTCTACCGTTGATCGCGTTTTGTTGTAATTCGTGAATTTCGAAAAGCTCCCTTTTAATCGGAAAATGTTCGTCGTTATCCAAATAGCTTTTCCTTATTTTCATAATCCCGATCGTTTGAAAACACGGGGAATAAAACTCGGGTGTATTTTGCAATATTTTTTAAATTGGAAAATGCATATAAGCTTTTTCGTGCGACGCTCGATAAAGAATTATCGTTTTAAAAATTAGCGAAATCATCAAATTGTTACCCAGAGGATCGTTAACTAACGCACCAGTGACAAATTATAAAACTGCGATGACGATCTTTGCGCAGACCAAAGCCAGTCTCGAATCCCACCCGCGACTTATTATCGTTTACCCTGGAAACCCGCATCGGTTGCTCCGGGAATAAAAGATTTACGAGTCCGCAACGAGGCGACGTAACAAAAATCTCGTGTTTCGAGTTCTGTGTGTTTTCGGGTGGTTTCTGTTTTGTTTTACTTCATTTTATGAGAGATTTAATATTGGCTATTTTAAAAGGAGTTAATTCAAGGGAAATGTTCGTTTCGGTGTGTTTTATGAGGGTAAAAAGTAAATTACTTAATGAAACTAAATGAAGCTCGTATAATTGCTTTTCCGTTGTTCTTCGTATGCTATTGAAATATCGAACATTTAAAATTTTTTTCTTATATTATATTCGTAAATAAATAATTTGGCAATTATACGGTAAAGTATAAACTAATGCATCTAATTAAAATTATTTAATTACAGTTTTATTTTTGTAGTGAATTATTAAACGCGAGCTTTTATCTTAGCTTTATAATTTTCCGAACATTTGTGTAATTAACTTTTTTATAAAAGGGTAACATAGGTTCATATATTTTAATAAATTAAACGCCCGTAATACTTAAAAATAATATGTTTGAAAAAATTTTGATCGCTCGAAGAATATTGAAAAGTTGATAATAATGAAATGGATTAACTCCGTTATTTTAATATTGCAATGATAATTATATTACTATATAAAAGCGAGGAAAGTACGTAACTAGAATGGAAAGTATAAAGTGGTACGTAAAATTTTAGTAGAAAAAAAAGAAAATGAGAGACTTTTCAGTTAATAATGATACAAATAAGAAAATAATACCGATTTATTAAAAACATGCAGAATGCAATTAACTTTTCTGTATAAGATCGGTGTAAAATAAAAAAATTTATAATATATTTGTTATTTTTCAATAAACTCAATATAAATAAACTAAAAAAATATTTTCACATATTTTGTAACTTATGCATTAATACACGATACCGGCAGATAATTAAAGATAGTCGATTAATTTTATACCTCGAGCAATTTTATTTATATAATCTTTTTTGCTCCAATGTGTTTTCTGTTCATCACGCGTCAAAAGAGAGTTTACGGTACTATTACAAGAAATTTACAGTTTATAGTAGCCTCGAGCTATTCTACATTTTACTGTTCTTAATCTTCCGAGGATTAACGTTGCGTGAGTGCAAAGTAAGAAATCGCTAGAGATTAATTATTGTACCTTTCAACTTTGTAAATAGAGTTGATAGCCTATTTTATTATATACTTGAGTTTTAATAAATACCGTAGATACATATATTTTATATAAAAGTAATTTTCCGCTAAAATTATAATTTATTACATACATTATCGAACACAAAAACTAAAGTGTGTTATAAATTTATATAACAATAATAATAAGTTATCGCAAAACCAATTTTAGTTATTATATACTTCTAAAAAATCATATTTTATTTAGCATATTCCAACTCTATGATCTTTTAAATTATTATGCAATATTGGAAAACATCTCAAGAAATTTTGCATTTGTATTTTATAAATATATTTGCGAGCAGCGCATCGTTATAAAAATTGTATAATGTATATCGTATTCTATACAGGTTAAATAAAATGACGAAAAACCATAATTTGATCGACTCTTAAATTTAAATGAGTAAAAAAATAGAGAATTATCGGTCGTTCGTGATCCGTAAACGTGAAATTCAACGATAAAAACTAACAATTTCTCGAGAACGCAACTCGATGGCAGACGGATCAGCCATCCTTACAACCTTGGACGAATCAGTCGAATAGAAAACGGAAGTCTTCCCTTTCGATATTCAAGAAGGCAAGCCAGCATCATTGCCATAGTTTGGCTATTGGAAAAAGCACCTTATAAAAGGCGAACGTCGGTTCGAAAATATCCTTTAAGTAGTTTGTAAAGGCCACGTTATGCTCAGACTACCTTCACGACTTTTCGACTTCTCGACTTGTCGACTTGTCGACTTCTCGACTTCTCGACTTCTCGACTTCTCGATCACCCAACCAAAGTCGCCGTGTGTTGGCTTTTCGACATTCCGCCGAGCGAGACAACTTCCGTATTTTTACCACTTCCTTTTTTACATTCTTCGACGCGTTTCACCACCGATACATTCTTTTTTATGTGTCGCTATTTTTTATGTTATCTCCTGTAATCGGAGGGAATAATTCTGTTTTGTAAATTTCTGATTATATTATTTATATGTACTAAATAGTATGTGATCGGGCAAACAAATATTTTATTTTGCTCATAATTTCAACCTGCCTCAACGTATCTGTAATTAAAATTAACATGAAATTAATAAGCGGCAATCGCATAATTTTTATATTAGTATTCAAAAGTACGCGCTCGTTATAAATATCAGTGCGTCACTCGTAAAGATAATTTATACCAAATTTTAATCGTTTTTAATTACAATTTTATTTTTTCATAATTTATTAAAGTTATTCTTTCGTCCTTTTCCTATATTTAAATTTTCTACCGACTAAATTTTGTAATTGCTTTGATAGATTATAGCAATTATAATTTAGAATTCTATACTTCGTATCGAACGAAATTACTCGACTGTTCCGTTAATACGGATTTGATATAATTATAAGTATATAGGTATATGGAATTGCAAAAAATAGCGATCGTATAATTCTTTATTATAAACCTTATAATACTTCCGGTGACTCTTCCGTCTTTTTCTTTATTTATTTATGACTGACAAAACGTCGGGAAAAGGCACAAAATAGTCGCTAATTTCACGCCAGTGAAAGTTCATAAATTCAGTTACGGAAAAACACAGCTTCTCGCAAGAAATACTGGATGGAAAAAACTTTTCGGAATTCCATTTTGATATATCTTGTATTTTTCTCTTCCTTGAATATTTTTTGCAAAACTGATTGTCTTAGTATGAAAATTCATAAAATCAAACTCTTAAAGTATTTGTAATTACATTTCTCTAAAATTTTTTTTTATCCATCGGTAAAAATATTTTACAAAATATTAATTCTTAAAACTTTTATATTTTATTATATATAATTCACAACTTATTAATGTGATTTTTTGATATCGGATATTTATATTTTTTACTTGTAATATAATAATTTTTTTCCTAAATTATAATTAAATAAATAACATAAGTTTGTATACATAAATATAATACAAAACATATTATGAAATACATAAAAAATAAATTCATTACAACAAATTTTTTATTTATTAATAATTATATATTTTATTTATTCCTAATGTACATTTGCATATAACTAAATATTCCTTTATTTTTGTCTGTTTCAGGTAACATTTCGATGAATACGGATGGATTGACTTTAATGAACGTAAAATGAGTAAATTATTAGTGTATTAATAATTAATTAATAAGTAAATATATCACGCAAATAACGCATAAATTAATACAAAATTATAATACTAGATAATAAATTTAAAATATTCTTTTTCAAATGCTATCATACTTTTCTACAATTGTATTTTGGTATACGATTATCGATTTAAAAATTCATAAAGATTATAAAACAAGATTTTCGCCAAACACTTTTAGATTCAACAAAGTATTATCGACATTATAAATATAAAAATAATTAAAGTATACGAGAGGACTGTTAAGTACTAATACTAAAAAAATTAATTTTTTGCGTAGTATTCTATCGTACAGATTTATTTTCAAGTCTATTTAAAAATGCAATATAAAACAAAATTTTGTGTACTACACATTTTAAGCTAACCTTAATTTAACTTTTAATATGAAATAGAAGTAATAACCGCTGCATCGTTAAGATAATTCGCACGAGGAAAATACGGATGTTCCGATAATTAAAAATTGTTCTAAATAGAAACGAATCGATAGAAAACTTTTTTCCAACAAATGATTCCTAGCGAACGCTTAAATATAATCATCCACCCGAACGGTTGGACGTCATCGGATCAACTACAAACTCCGGTAAAACAACGTCGCGTGTAAAATTCGTACCCGTAATCGCGTACACGTCCACCCACGCACAGCTTACGCACCCCCACACGTGCACTCGTCCACGGATACCCAAAGGAGCAAGAGTCTCGGGGGTGAACTGCAGCTACTGGATGACCGGAAGTTCGTACGCCTCGGTGACTCTAGGATTTCCCATGCGAGGCGTATAAACTGTAAATACATGCATATGCGAACTCACACGCCCCTTATGGGTTACGGGTCATCGATGAAATATGTAGGGCAATATTGGATCCAACGCGACCGAGGCTGAGCGAACTACGCATTTTCGACGCCGTTTGATTTCGCGAGCAAATTTTCACACGGTGCGAATGAAAGAGCAGCGGTTTTTAACGCAACGGTGGTGTCGTTTCTTTTTAGAGGTAATCGTTAATTACCGGTTGAAATCAATTTTCAGGGGTTGACAAATTTTTTCAAACATTTTTTCCTTATTTACGTACTAGTCGTCGTATTTTACGGATTATTTCGTCCGATGGAAATGTGAGTTAAAATGCGAAACCGAAACAATATTTACGATTCATCCGTAACTATCGACTCGAGTATTGAATATTAATACCGTATATATATATATATATATATATATATATATATATCGATTACCTTCGAAGGATAGACTAATTTCTTAAGTGTTCGATGTTTGCGATTCGTTTATCGGAATATAGTTTTCAATTTGGAACGATGTGCCAATTATCGTGAAAATAATTACTCTCTAACAAAGTAAAATTTAATCATTCGTGTATTGTACTTCTCCTTAATGCATGATCGATGATCGAAACAAATTTTTCTATTACTCGTATCGAGAACTAATGTTACAGTGGTATTATAAACGCAGTTATAAATAAGTGTACGATAGATTACGACACAGAGAGATTAATTTAAAAATAGTTCCTCGAGTATGAACTTTAATACTCTAAATAGTTATTGTATAAGTGCAATAAGCGTATTAAACTCTATGTACGCTAATATTCTCAAACTCTAGACACCGCAACCAGACGAGTTTCGCTAAAAATTCCTAATGACTCAATCTCTAAAAGTTTAGAACTAGGAATTGAACTACACTTGCAGGAAATGAAATTGCAAAAGCCGCGTAACAATGTACCCCAACTTCCACGACTTTGGTCTTAGCTAGTTTAAAGGGACATACTCCAATGAATTACAATTGTTTTACAAGGATAACCGAGTAAGTACAAATATTGTACTTTATCTTCGTTGATCAAACTTTATAATTCCAGTGCAATCAAATTGAAATAAATACAACGAATTTGCATTTTAATTACACATAGTTATAAAAACACGATAAATGTCACGCGTTAGGCATAAATTAAAAATTATCGAGTTCAAGTTTTTGTGAAAATAATAAAATTATTTAAACAAAATAAAAATGCACATTTATAATTCGATTAATTTACGATCAAAACGATAGTTTCAATTCTTCTCAAATTCTTTATTTTTTTTTAACCGTTTGTCTAAGAAATTTTACGGTATTTTACATGTTTTAAAATACAAGAAATTGTTGAAATTGTTATATGAATTTCATTGACCGATGCAAAAAAATAAACTGTAGGATGCGCGTAAAAAATTCAAATTTAATTTATACTCGAACGATAAATATCGATACTATCGATACTTTTATGTTTTAATTCAAACTTTATTCGATATAATTTCAAAATATTTATTCATATTCGTATTGGAACGAGAGGAAATATTGAAAGTACAATTTCATTTTAATAATACTCTATATAAAAAGTAATCAAATACACGTTATAAAAACTTGCATCAATGAATAGAAAATTGAAAATCTTCTCAGTTTTTGACTACCCTATCCTCGGAATTTATTTATAAATTTTCAGGTAAATATATGAACGAGCGATCGCTGCCATAAATTCTTAAACCGTATCGTAACGATGATTGTATCTTATTTTGCACGTATTTGTATAGAAATTCATGAAATATGCACATAGGAATATAATTAGAAAATCTCTCTCTCTCTCTCTCTCTCTCTCTCATTTTTCTCTCGCCAATGAACCCGAAGTTCGTTTAAAATCGTGCTTACCGATTCATGGATACATGAATTATCCGTCGCCTTTTGGCTAAGGCATTTCATTAGGTAAGGTCTATTGCTCTAAATAACTTGTCTATTCCTCTAAAATACTCGCAAAGGCATTCGCTCGACTAGTTTAAAACGTATATTTATACATGCGCTCAACTTGCGACACCACACGCACTCACACACGTATAAAAATAGTACGAAAAATCCACTCGGTTTGCTCAATGTTAAAATCTATTTCTCTTGCTTAATCTATCCTCGTTTCTCTCTATCCTTATCACCGAATATATCTTACGTACACTCGGTTTCTCAAATGAAGGTATTCGCGTAATGTCGCGTACGTATTCTCTAACATTCTCTACGTGTAATCTTCTCACTCCTTTAATCTTGCGCAGTATCTCGCGAGCTCACAATCTCCCACACCGATATACTCGTAAACTTGTAAACCAGCTCACACACGCAAACGCTCTATTATACAGTTGTATAGAAGACTGTACAACTACCTACAACCAACTCGCTATAATTTTCCCTCTTTCTCTCATTTGCGTTACCCAAAATCTTTCCGCCCTTCCCTTCCAACCCTTTTTTCTCTTTAAATCTTTCTTCGTATCTCTGATACGGTTCGCAGTTTCTCCGCTTTTAATTTCTCCTTTCTATATGCGCACCTCGAAGCTTCGACTCGACGATAGCGTGGCGAGATAACAATTTTCTTTTATACGTATGTACCGTTACACCATCTCGATACACCTTTGTGTACACGAATACGAATATTGTTCCCGCGATACGACCGAGTCGTTTGTTTTAATCTCGAGTGTTCTTGGTACTTTCGCATGTACCTTCTTTGCACGAGAACTTTTATATTTACGGTTGGTTATTCTAGAGACTCGCGATGTAATAATTTGTTATTAACATATTTAAATTTTATAAACTTAGATTAAAATTAAAAAATGTAAAACTCTTGCATAATTTTGTAGATTAAATTTGAGAACTTTCCTAATCGAGCGCTTAAAATTTCATTTATAAACTTGTTTACTTTTAATAAACTTATAAAACAATTTTTACAAATTTTTATCATTTTACATTTTATTTAATTAAGTTAAATTAATTTTAATTTACGAGTTGCAGCGAATAAACGCAAATCGGATTTTACTCGGTCAACGAAAACATATTTGATATTATAAAAATTTTATATATTTTCGAACTTGAAAATGTATTATCTTCTCGTTGTTTTGGAAACGATAGATAGAAATATTTGTATTTGGTTACACAAAGAAAACTTATATTTACTAGCTTGATAATAATTTAAAGTCAAGTTTCGATTAAATTCAATATAAAACTAACTAATTATTATCAACGATACAATATGTAAAAATTTCTCCTTCGAAAATGAATTTAGAGTTCAGAGATCGATGACCGATTACCAAACAGAATATAAAATAACCTACACGCAAAAAATATTACCATTTTCTAATAAAAGAGCATTTTCGATCGATGAATTTTTTTTACAAATCGTTAATAAATACTTCGTAAGCAATGGAGTAACAGTAAACGAGAAACTTTCATAAAACTAATTCGATGCTACCGTTTCACTCGTAAATTGATTCGATAGAGTACGATGAAGAAATTTTTTATCAAAAGTAAGATTAAATTACGATTTAGCGAAGTATGTACAAGAATAGTGGTAGTTAAAAATTAAATTTTAGTACTTGTTTCGTAAAATAGACCTTTCTTAAATTTTTCTCGATTCGCTGAAAACATCGGGTAATATTTAAATTTATAAGCATTACACGATAATTGTTTAAAGTATCGAGGACAATTTATTTTTAATAGCGCGTATCGAACTTATCGAACCGTTGTTGAAAAAGTATAAGCGTTATAAAAAAATTGTAAGCGAAAAATTATAGGCTGAAGGAGAATAAAAGACGGTAAAAGAACGGAAAGATTTTAGAAAAATTTTCATTAGGAGGCGCGAGAGAGATAAAGAAAAAGAGTCGACTTGATGGGTTTGGTGGGAAGATGGGAAGATCGGTGGTAGCGGCCATCGCGGAGGTTCTGAATATCTTATGAATGCATATGAGCTGCCACTCGTATGGATATTACACGCTGTCGCAGCCATTTCCAAGGTGATAACGGTGCGGGCGCAAGCTCCTGAAAAGTGTATGCGATCCAAGGCCCTTTGCGAGTTTCCGAAGGACTCTTTGGAATATTTATGCGACTTACCTGTGTCGGACGAGATTGGAATATTTATATGCTTTAATACGTTTCTGCTTACTTTGTGTTTCAGAGGTACGAAGCTTCTCTTAAACTTTAAACGATTTCATGCGCAAGCCTCGATGTAACAATATGCTTTTTGGTGATCAACAGAATATAAGCTTTGTAATAATATATTAACGAGTTTTAAGTGCTTCGATGCATTCGTTCCTAACATTCGTTAATATGTATTCGCTAAATAACTGTTTTTAATTACGATCCATTTATAATTTACGGTAGTCTAAATAAAATTGTACAAGGTTTTTTCTCCAGCGGATGTTCGAAATTTATTTGCTTTTATGTTTCCTTAACGCGAACCTCCTGTAAATCTGTGTGTAATACATTCCAAAGATTTATTATCTTTAATGCAAATCGTTTCACTTTACCATTGCGCCGAGCTCTTAATTTGCATCTACCGAGTATTTCCATATACGTGTCAAAATCATATACTAGGGTTTCGAGAAACGAAAAAATAAGTTATTCGGAAAAAATTTGTAAAACCTTTTTTTAAAATTCAGAAAATATAATATTCTGTAACATTTTAAAAATGGAATACCCATTTTTCTCGTAAAAAAAATCTTGTACCGCTTAACAAAATCATTCGATTTTTCTTTAAATTTTAAATTTACCTATCAGAGATTTTATCGGTAAAATAATCAGAACCAACGCCTTTAAGCTTATATATCGCACACACGGTGAGATAAGTTGAGTTCGCCAAGAGTAATTTATCGTTAAAAATCGTTAAAAGAAAAAATTGCTCGATCGTGAATAAAATTTAAACATTCGGATGCTCTTTAAATATTCCAGCTAAATTTAAAAACGCGTCCACTCGATTGGATAGATAAATAGCGAGTCTCTTATAAAGCAAGCGGTAACTTAAAATTCAGTCGAATGAAAATTAAAGGATAAACCAATACAATCCAAAGCAGCGGCAAAAAGATTTTCCCGAGTATTTAAACTCCCTTACGAAAAGGTTTCGTAACACCTTTCGCGTTAAATTTCGCTTAGCGTACATCAACCCTGTTAACTCACCTTACGCGTCTCGCAAAGACAGAAAAATGCTAATTCCGTAACCACAAAGTTTCGCGCATCGTGCCGATGAGACTCGTCACATCTCGGACGGAGTAACCGTGTAAAGCCTAATCCAGTCTCTCGTGGCCCTTTAATGATTCGCGCTGAATTTTTAATCCACCGGACGTACGCGGTGAAACTTTAAAGAAGTCCTTCCATCTCCGGACTCGCAAAAACCGTATATGTGTGCGAGCAAGAGGAAGCAGTTCTCGAAAGGGTTCGCAACTACGCGAGTAAACATAACGTTGAAATAATGATGAAACGAATGGGATTATTGCGCGCATCCGACCAACAAGCCGAGAAAATGTACGAGGCATAAATTATGATGCAATTATGATACAAACGGTATTATACTGGGAATTTGATGAATGCCCGTAGGTTATTCGTTCCGGGCTTTCGGAATTATCGAGTAATATTATAGAGTAATTATATTTTCCGATAGGGGTATCAGTTTTTGAATTTTAGAGTTTTAATTATAAAAATTATTCGCGAGACAAAAGGAAATTTAGTCGACTCGGGGTACTATATTTTCTTATGCAGTTTGTAACTTTCATTCCAACTCCTATTTTACTCGGTATAAACTTCGGTTCTAACTTAATAACAAAGTTATTGCAATATCATTAAAGAAACAATTTGCCGAAGCATATGTCTTGCGAGTGCTTAATTTTACAATGTAATTACTTACGAAATATATATATATATATATATATGTATATAAAGATACATTAATTTGTTATTTAAATTAACGTTTTATTAAACACATTATTAATTTTTTTTAATCAGATTGCAGAATCTATGGTAATAAAATATTATTTTGTTTATTAAATCTTAAATACGTAATGGTAAATTTCGATAATCAAAATTAAAAATATCATTGCATTCGATAAATATGAAACTAAAACAATTACATAATTTTTAAATGGTAAATATCGATTTTGTTACTTTCATTAAACATAGATCAGTCGAGATAATTGTTTACATCGTTACTACCGTACCAATTGTTTCGCGATCTAATAAAAGTTTCCCGTAAAAAGTAAATTAAAAATATAAATGTTTTTTAAAACGCGGATGAATGCGATATACGTTCTTACGTTTCAAAAATGATTAATTAATTTAAAATATAATATTAAATACTTAATTTCGTGAAGAAAGTATAACATTTATTAGAATTGTAAGTAATCTAAGATTATTGTTGTAATAAGAGAGCATTGCAAAAAAAAGTAAAATACAGTTTTCTGATTCGATTCTCGCTAATTCAAGTGATTATAAAACATCAAATTATCAGATTATAAAAAGACGTCTTATGACTCGACATCAAAAATTGACACGCCTAAAAGATCGTTGTAATTACAAAGTTGTAATTATTTTAATTTGGAGCTATACACTCCTCGGACACCATCTTCGTAGTTAAGAATTAAGGAACGCTAAACGACTTTTAGCGAGCAACCCGTTTAATGGTGTGTCTAAAAATTACTTGGAAAAGTAAAAAAAAGTCCCGTAGTCGTCTTCTTGAAAAGTTCCGAACGAAATATCCCGAGATAGCAAAAAGCACAACTCATAAAATATACGCCGCAGATTTTATCACTCGGCGCGTGCACCTTTGAGAGTTGACGCGTGAAAATTCTCGGCTCGACTCGTGTGCCAGTGGCTTGCATAATTTACGATAACTTTCCTCGGAGGTGGTGAAGCGAACCCGATTATTAACTGCGCGAGTCCCGCATTACCGACTCGATAGGGGTTTTTTTCTGCGTGTGTTTGTAGTTGCACGCGTCGCGCGTCACACGTCACGCATCCACGCGTTCACGGGATACACGGGATACAAGGGATACACGGGACCAATGTCTGACTCTCCCTGGATTCTGCATTTTTAAAATCTATTTTTGACACCGATGCCCCTCTTTTCATTTTTATGGACGTGCGTAAATCTTTGGTGGAACCGCCTTTCTTTTCATCACCTCTACGACTTTAAACTTTATTTTTATCGCGATACTTTACCGGTCTTTTTAATTTTTTTTATTTACCATCGAACGACTGAATATTTTATGCGATAAAATCCTCTTATGTGAATTTCTTTTATTTTTTTAATTTTTACTGAATCGTAAAGATCGATTCAAGACTCATCGCCTATTAAAACGCCGAACGTCGACTTTAACTTTTATTTTATTTCGAAAAATCGTTTATTTATAGGAAATATCGGATCTATAACGTTTTATGATTTATAATTTTTTTTACGTGCTTTTCATAAAAAATTTCTTTTCATATTTGATTTTTTAATTTCATTAAATATGAATTATAAATATAAATCTTATAATCTTGTATCTTAACGAGGAAAAAATTGAATTTTACTTATTTTATAAAAATGCTATTACTTTTTTCTATATATTTTCTTCCGGAAAATTTTTTTCAAATATTTCTCTAAATCAACTCAAAATAAAATATTACACAGTTAAATATTTTCCGATACTTTCGAAAGAAAATCGATTCAAATTTCATCGTTTATAACAAAGACATTCGTTTGTTTTCGAAAAGAAAAATTGAATGTATTCAGGCCCAGTTATTAAAAAATCATTAGTTTCTATCTCTCGACAATCTTAATGCAAGCCACTAGGGAAATCATTCAAACCAAAAAACCGCTTTAAATCTAAAATCTTATTCAATCGAATATTTTTCATTCGAATATGATCATCTTAAAAGTAACTTTAGTAAAAAGTTTTTCTCTCTCTACTTTAATTTCGATATTTTTCTCGAAATATTTTCCCCCGTTTACTTTCTAGCTGTCTTTCCTTTTTCAAAAGATGATCGTACGTTCCTTTCTTTCTTTTCCAGCTATTTTCACCTTAAAAAGGAAGGTACAAAGAAAGTCAAAAAACCTTTAAAAAAACGAGAGCAAACGGGCTATAAGTCTTAGCGCTATAGATCAAAGGGGTTACAAAATTCTTGAAAATAACGTCTGCCTACACGCGATTATTTCACAAGAAAAAAAGAGGGGGTGAGATTCGTCGGCTCGACGGCTTTTGCGAAAGGAGCGATATTTGAGCTTACACGCGACTTCGTAAATGGTGTTTAATATCGTCGCTTTGATTTTTGAAAACGGCTCTTCGATACGCTTGAAAACGGCCAATCGAGCGAATATCGGCAACGTTTTCTCGATCGTGTGAGACGAATACACGAGACGAATGCACGAGACGAATACACGAGACGAATGAATAAATTAGAAGGTGAAAATGTGATGTTTCTTCTAAATTGAGAGCGGATTCGACTACAATTATACCATTGGTCATTTCGATAATATAATGTCAAGAATTCTTTTAGCCGTATGTTACGAATATACACTTTTGGTCAATTTTTCATCGATCATTTCTTGGTTGTATATTTAATAAGAATTTAAACGAGATTCTAATCGAGATGTAACGAAATACATTATTTACAAATATTTTTATTTTAAATATACTCATATAGTTTAATTTTACTAGACAGACGTATAAATAGAAGTTTAAATCGCATATAAAGAATTTAATTTTATACCCGTAAATAATATTTACAAAATATGCATCGTTTATTTTTAATGTACTATGACTATAAACGGAACAAAAATTATTTATTCAAACTTGTATGTAATATACAAATTATATTTTTTGCTTTAAATTTCTCTGCAACAATTTCAGCGTAAAATACAAAACATACAAATTTGTGTTTAATATTAGAGTTAACGTTAAGTACTTTTAAATCCATAGAAATATCATTAAATAAGTATTATACTTAATGTGTTTATATTAGAGTATTTGAAAATCGTACGAATCACCGAAGGTCTTTGAGCCACCCGGAAACTGCTGATACAGGAAATGAAAGCTGTATTTATTGGCCGGAACTCACATTGACTTACTGCGAATTCTAGCATTAATAAAGTACTTGATCTCGGTATTCTTACGAATTAGCGAAGTAATGAAAAGACATTGAAAGGACGAGTACTTTAAAAGATAATTGTACTACTCATTGGTTTATTTTAAACATATTTTTTAATTTACGAACAGTTTCTGAAATACCTTAACATTTGGATATTCGCAAATATTTGAAAATAATAAATTTGAAAAATTGATATAAATATTCTTGTTTGATAGAAACTTTGTAATCTTTTAACGTTATTGTCGCAAAAAATAAAACTGATAGATTTAAATTTCATATTTTATATAATAAACATATGTAACATGGATTTTATTTTGTACATTTTTATTCGTACAGAAGCTATTTTGAATTTTTATTTTCAAAATATGGTAATGAGTCGGTAAAGATATGGTAATGTTTTTAATAATTAAAATTATACAATTTTATGCAAAAGAAATAAATATTAAAATTACTATTATTTTAAATAATTAATACTGCATAAAGTTTAAGGTGTGATTTTTTAAATTAAATTTAAAATTATAAACACATAATTTTTTCTAGGTGTAGGTAATTGAATTTAAATTCATATTATACAAAGATAATCTAAAACATATTCGCGTATATATGTATTTATTTTAAATTAATAAAAAATAGCAAGCTGTAATTTAGTCGACGGGTCATTTAGAACTTAATTCTATACAATTACATTGTGTTCGATCGAATAACTTAAAATATTCCTTTTTGTATAATATTTAAATTGTAAGAATAAAAATGTTTTCTTTAATTTTCCTCTTACAATTATAAATAACATAAAATTTAGTTTTAATTAAATTGAATTAATTTTATAAGATAAAGTTTTTATATTAAAAATGGATGGGTATTTATAACTACATAAGAAAGATATAAATAATAATATATTTAGTACATAATAATTAATATATTAAATATTATTTTTGGTATTTTTTTTTACTCTAGCTAATGAAACATATTTTTTATCAAACATTTTTATACAACGTATGTTTAATAATTTAAACGTCATTTAGAATTTTATAAATAAAGTAAAAAAATGTTTAAACGTAATTTATAAGTGAGATTTAGTATTTAGAACTGATATTAAACGATAAAAGGAAGAAACAGTGGTATTTAACTTTTAGGTTACATGGATAAAATAAAAATCGTTCTCTGAAGCACATATATAAAATACCGTATACAGACCTCATTGATATTTTATATTTACATTGACACGAGAAAAAAAAATACATTTTACGATAGCAGAAGTGTGTGCTTTCGATCTATTCGCATATAGGGTCCGAATAAATTTAAATTGAGCCAATGCTTCCCTTTGATATGATAACGAATCGCTTAAAAGGAAAGACTAGAGGGTCTGAGATCGGTAAAGGATCTTTGATAAGGGACGATGTTCTAGGACGATCCTTTATTCTTTAGCGATCTTTTCGTATTCAATGTCTCTCGAAAGAAATTCCTTTCACGCTGGTTTTTCTTCTAATTTTACACGTCCTCGATGTCTTTTTGTCCTTCTCCTTTTTATACACTATTCGCAAGTAAAGATATTTACTTTAGTTTTTTCAGGAGACAATGAGATTTTTCTGACCATCGAGATTACCATCTTTATTACAAATTTTAATACCAAATTTCCATTTATCCAATTATGCGTCAAAATTTATAAGAAAATTTCAAAGATTTGTAGCGCTTTAACATCAAAAAATATATTGATTAGCATAAATATTTATGTCTGTGTATCTATAAAAATAAATCGATTTATTCGTGTTTTTAAATCATAAAATAGATAATTAATAAAATATTTTTTATCGTTTTCCATTAAATTTAAACATATTTTCTGTCTTTTAAATTATTTTACAACACATTTTACATTTTTTAAATTTACTTTATTAGCGATCTTTTAACGGCGCACGATTACTCTTTAATTATAAACATACATCGATGTTTAAATATAAGGTTGTTGAAATAACGAAGAATTTAATATCTCAAGTTAATACGTGGTCAAAGCAGAATATTAACATAGTATACTAAAATACATACGTATCGATTTCTATTTCAGCCAATCTTATACGTTTTATACTTGCAAAAGGTATAAGTATAATTCCTAAAATTACATTTATATGTGCATAAAATTTAAAAGCATCCTTATACACGTATATTTCAATTCGTATTTTGAAATATCTAAAGTAAACATTATAGAAAAATATCTTTCCTCGATTTATGCTACGGATATGTTATAAGGCGACGTTCAGTTAAACAATGAACGCAAAAATTGTATTAAGAATTTTGTTGATCATAGAATGGTTATAAATAGAGATTTGGATCCATCGAAGCTCGAAAATTTGAAATGTGCAACGTACAAAGATAAAATTCCACTCCAGGAAATTGAGAAAACGTCAGAACAATGTAACATGCGGTAAAAGGTGCGAAATCCAGTCGAGGAAGAAAGATGAAAAAAAAAAAAGCAAAAGCGAACAGCGAACCCGAACGCGAAGCTTCGCTCCGCTATCCTTAATTACGAAAAGTCTAAGGGAGTATCGGATTTCCGCACGTGACAAGGATGGAACGTTAAGAACGTTGAGGCGTTGCAACGCGTCGTTTCTCCATTCTGGCCTAATATGGGGCGATCGATTCTTTCCTCCTTTTTTCCCTTCACTTTCGTTCGCTTTTTGTTTATTTCGAGGAAAGAATGCACGATCCTCCACATCGGTTGCAGGCGCTCATTTTAATTGACTGCGCTACTGGGAATATGTGATAAACTGTAGTACGATGTCAGGTTATATCGGAGGAAATATGCGATTAATCGTTTTCCAAGGGAACGGTAAGTGCTTTTAGCGAAGAAATGACTTACTTCCATTAAAAGCATTGACGCGCGATAAACGAACGATTTTTTGTACCATTATTTGGAGTGTCACGTAAAGAGGGGATGAACTTCGCTTCCATCTCTCCGATTCTATAGTTTTTAATATTCTTTCAAATTTATGAAAATACTTTCAAACTTATCAATTTCTTATTAAAGTATTTCGCGCTAAATCCCCTTCGATTTTTATTTATTTAAAACATTTCAAAGCAAATATAATAAAACTTATGTATCTAAACTTTTATATTTAGCATCGCAATATTTTGCATTATCTTGAATCGATGGTTGTAGAATAAACTTTTATAGAAATCAACTTTATCCTTTCTAGAATCGAGCGAATATCGGGAAACGAACGTGGAAAAGATATGAAAAGCTACCGCGAAAAATTGTCCGAGGCACGATAAGAAGATTAAACGGTTGCAACGAAGATGGAAACAATGCGGCTGATACTTTTACGAAAATGGATTTATTTGCGAACGATATTTGAACAAAATAATAAATTAGAGTTTGATAAAAAATTTAATAATTTAATAACTAACATTTTTGAAATTCTTGAACGAATAGTTACTTTATAGATCGAATTCTAAATTATTAACTACCTTTATAAATGAAATTTGAATCAGATAAGAAATTTAAATCGTCCTTCATTTATAACGTCCAAGTAAAAAATGTAAAAATGACTCTTCGAAAGTAAATTTCTTATATTCTTTGTGAAAGAATCGACCGATTTAAAATAATATATCATCGCTATTTCCAGCTTTTTTCTTCGTTACCATATCTTATGCATAAAGAACGATCGTTAAAATTTCAGCAAAACTTTGACTTTATTTGTTGCGCTCTGAAATCGTGAATTACCGATACAGATATTTTTGCTCTATTTATTATATCTTAATTTGTCGGTTCTTGCTCGAAAGTTTGTTGAAACATCCGCGGAAGGTTAATGAGTATATAAAAGCAAAGAAAAGAAAAACCGAAGGTTTCCAGACTGGTTTCGACCTGGTAACTTACCGATCGTGTTAACTTCCAACTACGCCTCTGGAAAGATGCCGAACTCTCGTTCTTTTTGACGATTATACTTATCTTCTTTTAGAATATCTTACCTTGGTTCTCCGGTTGTCGCGAGCCACTCAAGATACCATAACTGTTTACTTTGTCTTAAGAATCTATCGTTGGTACGTAAAGTTTTATAGAAATTGATTTTATAGGCGGCTTTCTTGGGCTGATTTCATTGATATCGGCAATTTCTTTACATTTCCAAATTGAAAATTTTAAAGTGGTTATTTCAAGAATTATATTTATTTCAAAAAAATATAATATAATTATATTGCATCGGTTTTTTATTTAGAGTTTACTTTTACGATCGCAAATATTCTTATTCTTAAATCACGAGCACTCGGTATTATATTTTTTAAATGATAAAAATGATAAAATATTTTACGATTTAATAATAAATGCTACAAGTTTAAGTAGTTGGTGATAATTATTACATAATTTTTACATACTTTTAAGTAAGAAATAAAATTAAGCAGAATTTAAAATTATACGTATCTGGAAAGATTCAATTTCGTATAAAATAATATGTTATCTATGGATTATCTTACAAGTGAATGACATTGACAACAAGTTTATTAAGTGCACGCGATCGATTGCACTATTTAACAATTCAATCCACATCCAAATTCACGTCGCCAGTTATTATTGGAAGTTCACGTTAAGTTTATGTTCATGGTAAACATAAACTCTGATATACGATACGTACGATTTAAATTAGTTATAATATAAAAATGTGTATATACAGTATAATTTTTGTTATTAAAAATACCTAATATATTTTTACATAATTCTTACTTAATATTATTTTCGTTATCGATGTTAAATTATTCAGTTCAAAGCGCAAAGTCTTATTAATATTTATTTATTAAATGGTATAACAGGATTCTTTAAAAACTTAGACTTTCGTAAATTTTGCACGGTTATCCCTTGTACCATTAAATTTGATATACTTTTGGTAAAACAAAGAGCGATATAAAAATAATTAAATATAAAGAATAAAAAAAAACGAATGTGGTGACAGAAAGAGAAAACGAAAAACAATTTTGCGTCTATGAATAGGCGAAGAGGTAGAATTCACAGTTGTATCTCATTCGCTAAAGTGCTAAGAAAGTAGACAATGAGGTAAACCAAACCAACGCCCGGAACGTTGAAAACTGAAAAAAGCATAAAGAACCTTGACGCATCGCGTCTACTATACTCGGACTCGTTACGTACCGCCTGGATATAAATTTGCCAGAAGAAAAGAGGATGTTGCGTGCGAAAACGTAGGTCCCGTGAGATATACTACGACGTTCGTAATATGCAAAATGTCTAGACTAAAATGAATAAAGGAAAATAGCGCACAGACGCAATTGTATGGAAGTGAAAAAATATCGATTCGGACCAGTTTATCGAGTATTAAATTTAACGAGAAGCTCTTATATATTATCCAACGTAAATACGATTAACTTCAGCTTCGTGTTTATCTTGATGTGAAATCTAAATCAAAAACATTCTTTAATGGTGTATCGATTACTAGCTAAAAGTAAAAATAGTTCCGACGTAAATTTAAGTATAATTTTTTTTAAATTTACGCCAACGTAGAAGAAAAAATAGAATTTTATGTAAAATGTGTCGTGAGTCGCATTTCGTAAAGTGCATTCTGAATTTTGAGAATTTTTATTCTGCATTTGATGCGAAATGTATGGTTCGGTTACAGAAAAAAAACTTGTATATCTATTGAAAATTTTAATATGTTCGATTTAACGTTTATGGAAAAGCAATTTGATACTCGAGTTAAATTCTGCTTAGATTCTTAATTACACTCTTGAATATAAAGAAACTTTTATTTTAAAAACATGATTTAAAACTTCGCCTTTAAGAGTAAAGTTTTATAAAAGTTCCTTCGTATACAAATATTTAATGCGATTTCAATGTATTTTAAAAACCTCGAACATCGATAAATAAAATTCTTTGGTAATTGTAATGATTATATTATGCATATTTATCGTCTAAAATAAATTACCTACTTAATTGAAGGATACGTGTAACGATATCTACTCAACGATTAAAGTGACTTTATTTTGCGGTATTTGACGGTATTTTCGTGATATTTTTCTATTTCCGTTACTTGCTATTGTAAGTACAATCATTTATATAAAGTATTTTAATTGAGTTGAAGTACGGATGGTAAGATTCGTGAAAATGAAAGATTCGAGAACATTAATTTCCGAGTTTGACTCTTGAATCTTCTGCAAATCCAAAAATCTCGCAACTTTCGTTCGTTAAAAGTATGCGCGGATAATTATAAAGAAAATAATGAGCGTATAGCACTAAATCCCCGTAAGCGCAAATGTCATTAATTTTCAGTGCTGGACTGAAATTCCTGTACATAGAAATAAGGACACCGTAAAAGCGAGGACGTAAAACCGATTTCAAATATTCAAAAAAGCCCCTGGAGTACGATGTAAACGAGCGTGAAGAGAAGTGAAAGGACTTCGATGAAACGCGTTTCCTTTTATCGCCCTTTAGAAGCGAGAGGAAGAGATAGAGAGAGAGAGAGAGAGAGAGGGAGAGAGAGAGAAAGAGAGAACACATATAGGTTTGAACATTTCAACGAAATGTCCGGTCTTTACATATTCCTTTCGTATCTTCCTTTTTCGTTCTGGATCTCGTTGGATGTTGTTGGATTTTTGTTGGATTTGAATACTCTGCAAGCATCTTGATATCTCTATTTTTGATTGAAGGATTTATTGATAAAAATTGTATTTTATAAGAGCGAGCATAAAATATATTGCAATTTAATTCTTAAACATTTTTTTGTATTCAAATTGTAATATTAAATTTGGTGTAAAATAGAAAAGATCCGTGATATCAAATCTTCAAGTTGACAAATTTTTGCTTTTATATTTAACATATAAGTATATAATATTTTATTACAAGTTTAAGTTTCTATCTTTTTATTCTAGAATTTTTTTTAAAAGAATCAAAGAAGAGTTTTTATTAAAAAATGTAACTTTTTCGTTAACTTTCTTATTAATTTTTTTACGTTTGTAATATGTGAAAAAATATAATCCATTTATTAATTATTAATCGTATAATTACATTTAATGATAAAAGTTGTATTAAAAAACTTTATTTAAAAATTTAAATTAAAAATTTAGAAAGAGAATACTAAAAATATTTTATACGTTTCAACGAACGTTTACCATCAATCATACCATAAACAATTTTCGCAGACAGTCGCAAAAATATAATTTCATATTATTTTCTCAGAATTCTAAAGTTTCGCATTAACTTATTATAAAAATGTAAAATCTGACACGAAACTGTAATTATTGGACGTTAATGATATCAGAGACATCTAAAAATTGGAATGCAATACATTATAAAAAGGAACTATTAAAAATCGTAATAGAGAGCTTAACGGAAAGATCAGTTGCAAAGTTAAAATATATAAAAGTTAGAAGCCATAATATAATTTATACGAATATATTCTACATAAATTACTGACTTGAAATATGATAAAGAACTTTCCGGCTAAAAACTAGTCGGATTATTAGTAAAACTAATAAAATGTAACGTTAACAATTTACAACAACATTGTTCTTAAACAAAAACCAAAACTATCCGATAAATTAGATACGATTACGTAATTAATATATTATATAAGTAATTATAAGTAATTTTGTTGTTAAAAACTAAATTATTTATATAGTGTAACTTTTTTAATGCGATATTTTAATGAATAATGTAAAACTATATTAATTGTACGATCATATTCTACCGTTACTTCATCCTTGAAAAAGAAACTCCTCAAAATTTAGTAAAAACCTGCTTCATATTTTAATTTGATTATAAAAAAATTTTAAAGATACTTTAAAAATACATCATAATAATAATCAAGTTGAAAATAATGAAAGTTACATCAACGTCTGTATTAAATTGCTAAAAACTTTCCTTCGTAATTAATAATATTCAAAAAATATAATTATATTTTTAGATAATTTTTTTTCTTGCTACAAAATCCGTTTATCACTTTTATACGAAAACTTCAACCAAATTTTAAAAAATTTATTATTTTCGTTTCATCAGATATGAATTTTTTTAAAATTATGAATCAATATTTTAATCGGTATTTCAATTCAGTCTATACACTAAGTAAACAAATATAATATATCGTAAATTCTTTAATCTCTAAAATCATCTAAAAATTAAAATGCATAATTTCGCAGGATAAAATAACGAGAAGTGATTTGTTTTATTATGTAAAAATAAATTTGTATAAAAAACAATGTATTTGAAGTTAAAAAAACAATTAAAAAAAAATTGCACTAAGATGAAAAGACAGTAGCGTATTGTAGTAGACTAAATTGGGAAATCAATATTCTATTATTACTCTATCGAAGAAAGAAATTGTAAGCGTTTAATTAATAAACCGCCAGTTACCACCGACAAAACCACTTACGTGCTTACGAAAATATAATTCCCAAGCAAAAAACCATACCAACCAAAGAACACCGAAGGAAAGCAACCGCAGTGCGGTAAAAATAAAAGCACCGGAAATGCAAAGCGTTGATCGACTGGATTGAGAAGCTGTTAAGAAGCTGTTAAGAAGCTGCGCTTTCGGAAGACAACTCGAGCAAGGCGATCCGAAGCACCGCTAATGAAATAATTAAAACTGCGCTGGATGGAGTAGCGTCCGAGGGGTGGAAACTCGTGCTATCGTTATCGCGATCGCCCGATGCGCTTTTGACCACCGAAATCGCTCCTTCAGCCCCTTTGCTTTTACAAAGTTTAGCGTCGAGCTTGTTTATACGCCACTTGGCTACTGGGCTGAATCGCAGTGTAATTAACGATGGGGGTGTGGGGGGAGAGTGGGGAGCGTGGGGAGCGTTGGGGTTCGAGAAAATTTAATTAATTAACGAATTAAGAAACTCGTCCTGCCATGGCCACTCGAACCGGTTGCGTATCTCAGTCGGAAGTGCGCGTATCTGCGTATATTTCTCGTACGCGGTCAGACTTAATTAAACGCGCTTCTTTTCAATTGAAAAACTGCTTAAAACTCGCGATTTTGGCCATTATTTATTTCGTTTTTCATTTTATATTTCCAATACTTTTACTTGGAGGTTATCAGCCACCGCCGTCGAGTTATTATATGAACCTAACGCCGTTCGTTTCATCCTACTTTGATCCTTTTCAACGCTTAGCGTTCATATTTTTCTTCTATTATAATTCTCGAGTGGAAGACAAATTTAATAACTAATTATGGTTAAGAAAATTCATAATTATTTGCGAAACGTTAACCAATTTTTTTTTATTTTAACGAGTTTTATTGTATTTGTAATGCAACCGTAAAAGTGTAATTGCATGCTTTTATATAATAAATTTTATTCTAATGATATCGTAATAAAAGCTTATAAAAGCACTTAAGTGTATATTTATATATATACATGTGTGTAGTAGTAAAATTCCTGTATTAAAACATAACTCGAACTAATATTTAAATGATATTTACCGTAGCTTCATTTAGTCAGAAAACATAATGTAATTTCAATATTAAAATATAAAGTTAAAGTAATCGAGGTATGTCACATTTCGGACATTACACATTTATAAAACTAACGCTATTTTAAATATTTTCTTCCGTTTTTCCCAAAAGAATATATTTTATACTTTTAAAATATTGTATAACTTTCTTCGGTATTCTATATTTTTACTTAAATATTCAGAATAAAGTAAAGTTGTACGTGAAACGAAATAATTTGTAACATTTATCTAACCGTATACCGTAAGATATATGATACAAAAAAATTTACGTTCAAAATATAACTATACGTTAATTACCTTTTATTTTTAATGGAAATAATACTCGATCAATTTTTTATATAATTTCGTATACGCGTTAATTGTGTATGTACCCTGAAGTAAATGATAATGGTTTAAAATTACATATGCATCAAAGATGTGTACACATTAAAATTTATCGTCGAAAATATCACGAATAAATTAGAAATTGTACGAATTAAACGTTAGGTTATTAATTATGCAGTAAGCAAAAAATATTTGTTCTTACAGCTATAATTATAATAAAATTATAATGAAGATTCAATGGTTCAAGTTAAATTTTTTACGTTCAATTTCAATATTTATCTGCCGATATACTAATAAATCGATTCTATGTATTTCTAGAAATTAAATTATGTAACTATTCGACATGTTCTAAAAATGAACGAATAGTCGTTAGACGGATCGTTGTTTTGAAAAAATATAAAAGGATCCTTTGAAAGCACACGAGTGACTAATATTACTAAAATACTTTTATCTTCTTTCCAGCTTGGACAGGGATTCACCTTTCACATTCCAACTCGGCGTGGGTCAAGTGATCAAGGGTTGGGACCAGGGACTTCTCGACATGTGCGTATCGGAAAAGAGAAAACTCACGATTCCACCTGAGTTAGGTTACGGTGATCGCGGAGCTGGAAACGTCATCCCAGGAGGTACAAATATTTTTCGATTATAGTTACACTTCGCTGAATTAGAACTGTAAACTGGAATACCTTTAGGAATATAGTCAAAAAAATTATAAAATATAAAATAGTTCCATTTATTTTAATGTCATGTTTAGTAATTTTTATAAAATACAAAACTATTCAGCGATATTAAATTAATATATATGATTTACAGTTTCAGGTCATTGAGTAAAATTAATGCTTTGATTCGTTAGAGTAAAAATTTAATTCAAAATTTCCGATACAAATTTAATGCTTCATTGTAAAAGTACGTATAAAACATAGCTCAATAATGATATCGCTATTCCTGGATTTACGCGTAAATAATTTTTTAAGACAATCGACACACGAATGGATATAAAAGATTAACGAATATTTTAATCGCGTTGAAAATAAATTAAAAAATAAAAATTTACATAAACAAAATTTAAGAACTATTTATGAGAAATTTCCTTTTGCGTTTTTTCGATGAATTTTGAAACTTATGTATCGCAAATAAAAAGTAAATGTATAAGAGAATTTATAAATTCGATAAATTTAATGTAGATTTAGTTATTATAAGTATAAAAAATTAATAACACACATTTGAACATTTTAAGCAATACAATATTTCAATTTTACTCTCATTACTTTAATAAAACTGATACGAACACATGTCCTTAAAAAATAGTCAAGAAATTAAATTTTCTTTTTCTGTTTAATAATAAACTATATATCTTTCTTTATTGCTTCGAATGGTAAATATCGAAAAATCGTTTAGATAAGACGAACTATTTTTTATAATTAAATGTACTCGTTTAAAACATCGACGTGTTTTAAATTAAATTTTTATCGATCGGCATTCGAACTAGAAAAGGTTAAGTGACCGATCGTTTCTTTTTTTTTTATTATTACGGGAATAATAATTTTCTAAATAATATGGTAAATTTTGATCCATTAAATTAAAAAGGTAGTAAAAAATCGCGACTTAAATTTTTAAAGTAAACAAATTCTTTTAAATCTGAAAACACAATAAAAAAGAAAAAAATTCGGCGTTGGCGAAATAATTAAAAAAAGGAGCGAACGTCGTTATCAAGCATCGTAAAATTAACCGGCTTAAATCAAGCATAATCGAATAAATTGGAAATCTCGAATCGAGGCCAGAGAAACGCACTTCCAAAATGTCCAATCGTCCGTAGCGAACGTCGACTGTCAGTTGCGATTAGAGACTCCGCGGTTTCGGCAGAACCGACCGCCGTAAAAATTTAACGCGTCCCGAAACGCGTGGCTGGATAATTGCGTTGGACGCTTTACGTTTTACGCGAATTCAAAATCGCGGTTCGCGGAGCTCGACACCGTTGAAACCGTTGAAACCGTTGAAACCGTTGAAACCGTTGAGACCGTCGAACGACGCACCAACGATAAGGACGATAAGGAGAAACGGACGTATTTCGGGTTTTGAATTATGCAATTGCCTGTGTTTTAGATTAACGACAGGGTAGTTCCACTTTTGGGAGTATCCGAAGCTCGGTGAAAAGTGCGGTACTTAATAAGATATAATGTACGAAAATAATAAATGAGCTTTGTAAACTAATGCTCGACTCGAAATAAAATGGTGGGAATGGACAATGATAAACTTTAATAGAGTTTGTTATTTCGTAAATTCATTATTAGCGGTTTCGTTAACTTTTAATAGTCCATTTCAACCCGCGCGTAACCTTTCGAAATACGAAAAAGAACTATTTTTTATCACGGATTTTATTTATGCAATGGGCTTACATTCGTTAACAATTTACGTACCGCTAATTTTTAATTCGGTGAAATATTTTGAGTATCGGACGAAACGTAAAAAATTTAATTAAAGTAACCTTTGCATTTTCGAGTGCCGATGCATCTTTTGCATCGAGTAGATTATAATATTAATAGTTTGCTTTAATGTTTGAAATACGCGGGGAATTCGAGAACGCGTTGGAAAAAGTCGATAAGAAGCCACTGGGGAACTCTAAAAAACTCTAAAAATGCAGTACAAAATAAGCTAATAAAAATGGCACTGATACTTTTGAGACGTGACTTTGGCGAGTTGGATTTCTCGAAGCTTATATCTATCGAATTCCGCCCGTAACTAGGTCGAATAATAATTTAACTGGATGTATCGGTAGTTGATTCGAGTTCTCCTTCGATCGACCGACGAATCCCGAATCTTGATTCCAAGCTACCCAACGCAGACATTGGAAACTATTTGACCTTTAACTTTCCGAGTGGTCTTCCCTCGATATGGGAATCGTATTTTCTGGACTGGAAGGTCAACGAGTTTGATTTCAAAGATGCCTATCTCGACGGATAGTTTCCGGTTTCGGAAACTGTTCTTCGATTCCAACGCTTCCTATCAACGATGCGTGATTTTACAATTTCTGATTTTACCGTAACTGCGAAGAAGAGATTGGCTTCGAAATATATCTTTGATAAAACGATACGCGTTTAATTTTTGTTACGTAAATTTAACTTTGGTTCGCGAGCATTTTCAAAAATTAAAGTGGATTCGTCCCTAATCCCCGGAGAAGTGAGCTTCTTCTCCCTTTCGCCTATCCTTAACAAAAGAAGAAAGAAGGAGAGCGCGAAAGAAGAAAAATATCGATGTCAAGTGTCGTTACGATGACGCCAAGTATTCTGGAAGTAGTTCCTCGGAAGAGAGAGAGAGAGAGAGAGAAAGAGTCGAAGATGAAAAGAACAATAGCCTTTCCTTCGGTGGTTACGATGATCCTCCGTAAATGAGTTAGCGACATCGCTGGTTGCTCCGATACGTGAGCCACTGTATTTCGTCCTCTTCTTCTTCTTCTTCTTTTTCTCCTTGTTGTTCCCTCGAATACGTGGAGGCTTCTCTGCTTCTTTATAGTTTTCGGGAAAGCTGAAGCGCACCGATCGCATCTTCCTCGTAACGTTTCTTCGAACCCGTTAATTTTGTCTATGTTTTATTTGTTTCTCCTTCGAAATCGATATTTAGGATTCATGTACCGGAAGAGGAGACCTTTTCGGCAATGCGAATACTACCCAAAGCTAAAAGATTCGCTACGCAAGGGTGAAATAATACGGATCCGGGAATCGTGTACTCGGTATTCGTTAAAAGTTTTTGTAGTTGTAACTTGATATACCGAATATTCGTGAGTAATAAAATATTCAATTAAAAGTTACGGAAGTCTTTTAGAATGCAACTTTACTTTTATTTTTAAAAAATTCTTTCGTGGATTAAAAATAAGCGACGCGCATATATTTTTTAGTGATACAAACTTTTTTTTTTTAAATATTCTATCCATGTTATACGGAAAATTGAAATCGAAGATTTCTATATCATATTTTTATTTGTCTTAATTCTGGAAATTCTAATTAATATATTAAATAACAAGATCCAATCAAGTGTAATAAAGAAAACAAAAGTTGAAATAATAATCGAATTGTATCTTTAAAAAAAATATTTTAGTATCGGTCGCGTAACCATCGACATTTTTTTAAAGAATGTATCGTAATCGGTAACAAAATGTGTCGGTATTGATAAAAATATTAAAATAGTAATATATAAAGTTGTTGATTTTTATTATTTTAATTTAACTCGTAAATATTATATAGGTAGTATATCGATAACAAATAATTCAAATTTTATGTAAAAAATTTAATATATATTGTATTGTTCAATATACGATTTTATTGTAACATAATTGTAAATATTTTATAGCTCGTAAATATAATACAATTTTGATTTATGTAAAATTCATTTCGATAAATTATTTTTTATTTTATTGCGATACTTTTCGAGTAAATATTTGGGTATCCATTAATTATTTATTGGTATTTTTGTAACTTTGTACGTTACGTAAAAATTTAAAGAAATAAATACATGTCTACATTTTTCAAGAGTTTCAATTTCATTTTCCATCAATTAAATTAGAAAAAAAACAAGATTTTATAAAAAACTTTAATATAAATTTTATATAAAAGAATTAAAATATTTTTAATCTAATAATAAATAAACATGAAAAAGTTGTTTCAATATAAAATAAATTGAAACTCAGTTTTTATTTTAAATTGTTTAATTTTTAGAAATTAAATAAATCGAGACCAATCGAAGTTCATTCGTTTTCAGCGGACGAAACATCTTTCGAAATTCCAAACTCTATCAATAAATAGAAACCATTACCTTACAATTATATTTGTTCAACATTATTCGTATAAACTGATAGGCTCGCATACGATTGACGCATGCGTATCTGTTATATTCGGAGTATTAATTATACTCGTTTAAACGTCGAATAATTAAACGCACTATATTTCATTAGTGTTGGCGTTGAATCGTCCCGCGTAAAATGTACCGATCCGCCCACGTAATTAATGGATCCCTGGCACATCCTCGCTAACGTTGCGAGGAAAAAGAAGAAAAGTACACCGGATTTTCCACGTCGAACAGTCGCTGCACCCTAATATTTTTAATCGCTAAGGGCGTTCGAGAAAATTGGATTATATAAGAGACAAATTATTCGATACCGAACCAAAAGAAATCAATGTTTCTATAAAAGCGTTTATTATAAAAAATCTTTACTTTCGAGGATCGTTTTCCTTATCGTGTTTAAGATATTTTCACGATCGATAAAATTTGCTTTACGAACAATTTCCATTCGATTTCTTGCATTAGTTTAGAATCTAAAATACACGTTCAAACTGTTTCTTGTGCAAAATGACTTGTAAATTTAACACGTTAAGAATTCTGGACGTATCAATATTTTTACTATTTATATAATTCTAAATAAAGCTGTAAACTTTATTGTGGAATAATTCGATTAAAAAAATATGTAGCGCTGAAGAATTTAAATTATGTAACAATGACAATTTCAAGATAAAATAAATTGAACAAATCTGAAATAACGTTGATAATGAAGCAAAAGCAAATTCAAATCAGAATAAATTTAGCTAATAAAATTTTTGATTTATTATAGATGACCTATTTAAATATTATTTCGCTATAAAAATAAAATACGTCGTATACAATTGTATATCCAAATGAAGTACGCAGTATGATAAACTTACGTATGCGTGTGAACACACACACGAACACACACAGAAATGTATGTACCCGCATACGAGCGTAAATTCATAGGGAGAGTAAAAAGTGTTTCAGAGTGTGAGAGACAGTTAGAGAAGGAAACGATGGTTCGTTAGTGACACCATCCTATTTATTCAAAAAATTACACGAATTTGTTATATTTTCAGCTTTTCCCTTGGTAATATTCGTTATCATTAATTATCACCCGGCCATTCTTTTTTACGATTCTTTCGTTCATACGACGTCGATTTTGTGGTAAAATTATAATAGTATTAAAGAAAGTTGTTATTAACGAATTCATTGCTCTAAATAATAAATAAATGACCGTTAAAAAATATTATAATTATATTTATAACGTTGATGTTAATTTTATCGAATATGATATAACGAAAATTTAATTTAAAAGGTTATTTAAAATGATTTTTAATAGTATAATTTAGATTCATTTTTTATTTTACATACTTTAATATGCTATATGAATAAGATAAAAATAATGGCCATTTTTTTCTCTTTATATTTAAATGTACTCTAAACTAATATATTCTCTTTTATTAGGTAACTTCTTTGTATTTCAAATGAATAATTTTATACGTTAATATTTAATACAACCTCATAATGTAATGAAAAATTATATTAATCGCAAAAATAACACATTTATTTAAATTTTATATTTTATATAATTTTTAACGCATAAAAAAATGTATATACCGTATACATAATTAATATAATATAAAATTATATCTTTCTGTATGGTAATACAACCAAAATAATTTCTAATTTTAAAAGAGAAATCTTCTGTAAAAAAACATAATATGTTTTCTCGGTAAATTTATTCTAAAACTTATGATATTTTTTTTGTCAAAAATGGTTTTTATTTTGAATTGCAAGATAAAAATGTCTCAACCGTATGTTTTTATACATTATTTATTAATTATAGATTATTCATATTTTATATTCTACTTTTATCTACATTTAACATTCATTTGAATTTCTAATCCGAAAAATAAAAATACTCTACAATTCTTCAAATTTCATAAAATAAACGAGTAACGTATATGAAATTACAAGAACACATCACAAGATATAGAAATTATTACAAAGTGAAATATGCAGATTGTTGTATTCGCTATAAAATTTGAATATAATTCTAATTTAAATGGCCGATTTCTATTGAAAAAAAATTTCTTTTCACGTTAATTTTTCTTTGTGATATCATTTGGAATAATGTTGAACCATTTTAAAAACTCAAATTTTTTATTCGTTTTAAATCGTATTTTTAATATACATATTAAACTTAATCACATTTTTAATTATTTAATGTACTGTATTTAAAATTTCTTTTTTCTAAATTACTATATATTGTAATTTAGTTGAAAATAATTGCTAAATTTCATATGCGCTTATGAGTATACAAAAATAAATTTAATTTTCAGTGTAAAGAATTCTATTACTTTCAATTCGACCTAAAGTTTTAATAGTCTGTACATTAATAGTTCTAAACATTTTACGAAATACTATATTTTTAACAAAAGATTATTTCACTTTTAATTAAATAAAAATTGAACAATAGAAATATTTAAAATCAAAATTTTGAGCGTAGAAAATAACAGCTCAAAAAACTAAGCTTTGTTAAATATTGAAAAACTTGCACAGAAAGTTATGAATGAATTTTAAATAAGCGTAATAATGCAGATATCTGTGAAAGTTTTAACGTTCATTCTATTCTTTTCCGAATAGATTTATATGAAACAGTTTTATGATAAAGAAAATCTTTTCAGTTTTTAGCGTCTCTCTTTTACTCTTTGTCTTTTTTATTTTTCATTTTCTATTTACATACATATATATTTTTTCTTTACATAAGTTCTTATCGATGAATATACATGCGGGAAAGTGCATGCATGTGTATGTGCACATGGATTTTAAAATTTTAATTGTGACTCATTACCTGCTTTGCGTATATTTATAAATTCGGTCTGAAATTTCAATTTCAGGAATGTATAATTGCTAGCTTTTATTCTCGTGGGTTGTAATTTTAGCCCTATCAGATTCAAAATAAAGTCAACAGAACTATAAAAAAGTTTCAAACAGATTTCAATTCGTATTTCTTGACTTTAATTATGTTTTATGAAGTAGAAACATATCATACAATCAAAAGGAACAAAAAATAAATTTCTTATAAAGATGTCAATCTTTTCCAAGAACTTTTTGTTCTAGTGTAATTATACATCTAATATATTTATTTTTCTCTAGCAATTTTTTTTATAAAAATAAATTTTATTTCATGTTTTTCATTGTTAAAAGATAAACGCTAAAGTAATTTTTTAATTTGTCTTTTTTGTAATTAATAGGTGCAGTGAATGAAATACCATGTTAGAATATTAATCGATTACTTATTTATGATTTAGAGTAATATATACGTTTAATTTTATCATTAATGCAAGAGTTAAATTGAAATTGCAATTTCAATTACATGCAAAATCCTAGTATTGTAAAACAGCTGTTAAGCTTTTAATATATCATAAAAAAGAAATCGTATAATTAATTATTTATACATTAACATTTGTATAGTATACTTTAAATTTTAAATATCATTTTGAAAAGGTGCTTTAAAATTTTGTTTTAAATATGTATATATTAAATTTTTCAATGACACTATTCGCTTATTTTTTATGTATTTATTAGAAAGAATGAATATTATATTAAAAAACCCGATCAGAATAGAGTTAATAATATTAGTATTTATTTTATTTTTAAAATAAATTATTAAGATGATTATTTTAATGTATAAGACATTTATGAATAAAAAGTCCTAATAATATTCGTTTAAAATTTATTCAAACATAATAATGATATATGTATAATACAACACTTATTTATTTTGCTAGATTATATTTGAGAGGTTTAGTTTACTACATTAATACATGTAATCTTATTTAATAGTAATTACAAAAATTAATTACACTGTAACGAATAAACGGCAAAATGATTTATGACATCATGTTCGTGTTTAATTGAATGATAGTTCTTAAATTTACATTGAACATTTAATATTCAAATTCGATGTAGTTTAACTTTTTAGATAAACACGTATTTTTAATTATGCCTAGAAATTATAGGTTTTGTTTTAAATTGAAATTTAATAAGTTTGTAATACATAACTTATATCGTTAAAATTTTTTTGTTATTTATATGTCTAACAAAACATTGCATAAGTTAATATAAAATATAAAATAAGTAGTTCATTTCTTAAATTATATCCAGTTTCAATAAATATAAAAGTTTTTGTATTTAAAATAAAAAAACAACGCAATTACAAATTCATAATATCTTAGACTAAGAATATAATTAAAAGAACGTATTTTTCTTTACAATAAAAAAATAAATAAAATATGTGAATTCTCGTATGTTTATAAATTGTTTTTTTATAATTTACAGGAGCTACTTTGCATTTCGACGTTGAATTGATCAACATCAGCGACTCACCTCCGAACGCCAATGTTTTCAAAGAAATCGATGCTGACAAGGACAATCAATTATCTCGCGAGGAGGTGAGAACAATGGCAAGAATCGTTCTTTTTTTTATTTATATTTTCTGGGGTCAATCGGTGTCGGCTTTAATTGATATGCAAACATCTTTTATGATCTGTGAATTATTAAAAAATTTTCGAATATGCAAAATTGTATTTTCTAAAATACTACTAACAATTTATCGTAGTTAATTACTTTTTTAATTTGCATGCCCGTAATATTATACAAAATTTATCAATATATAATAGTTGTATATAAATTTTATATATATATATATTGTTGGAATGTAGTTGAGAATTAACAGAAAAGATGTTCTATATCGACCCTTGGAAAATATCAACGGAAAAAGAACGAAAGCTTAATGAAAATACACGAAAAAAAAAGATAAAACTTAGAATATCGTTTATTTCGTAATTCTTTTCACGATTAAAATGAAAAAAATTTTTCTTTAATATAAGTGTTACATGAAAAATCTAAGCTAATAACTGAAATAATTTAATTCAATAGATAGTGAATTTATTAAAAATGATATAATTATATTTTAAAGGTAAATTGAGTTCATTTATATAGAAAAAGGAGTACAATAAAGTGTTAATAATTAGAAATGAAAACAAATTTTTCTTTTTCTTCGAGTGCAAAATTATTTCAGTTTATTAGAGAAATTTTTTATACGACGTAAATAAAATAATTAAAGATCGAAACAAGAATTACATTTTCAATAATAAAATTAAAAAAAGAAACGTCGAATTTATAATATATAATTTTGAATATACGAGTTACCAATAGTTATAACATTTTTAGTTCAATATTCATTAAAGTATTATTTTGAATAATAATGTCATGTGATTTTTGTCAATATCTGTAATTATGTTATTTATGTAATATTTTAATATCGATCGTATAGATTTTAAAATTAAATTAATTTCTTAACCTTCAAAGTTTGTACATATAATGTAAGTATTTTTTAACAGAATAAAAATTTGTGGTGAAGTAAAAATATTTTAAGCTACTGTTATAATCTGTAAATTGCATCTTAATTCATTAACCATAAACCAATTATTTCTTATTCTTCTTTTGTAAATTAAATAACAAAGAATAACAGTAGTGTTTATAAATATAGATAATCAAATATACTTTTTATTACTTACGAAGAATCAAAGAATTTATGGATAGCGAATAATACCGTTTATAAATATATAACAAATTTACGATGTTACATATTTATAATTGTTATAAAGTTCGAATCACTCATCGATACATTCATTTAATATAAAATTGTTCGATATCTTGCTATTTAAAAAGGAATTTATTCATACATTTATAAATTACGAATTGTAAAAACACTCGATCGATTTATGCGACGATCCATCGGGTACGAAGAAATAAGCACATCCAGAATCGATTTCCATAGATGAGACCGATTCGATAGGATAGAAGTAATAATCGTAATGAGAGGGAGAAAGACGTTGAATCAGTTGAATCATATCTCACACGCGAACGCTTTTCTTTTGACCCTGTCACAGGTCAGCGAATACCTGAGGAAGCAAATGCTGGAAGCTGAACAATCCGGTGTAGGCGAAAGCGAGGAAATGAAGAAAATGCTGGCCGACCAGGATAAACTAGTCGAGGAGATCTTCCAGCACGAGGATAAAGACAAGAACGGTTTCATTTCCCACGAGGAGTTCAGCGGACCCAAGCACGACGAACTGTGAAGAACTCTTTTCGCCTAAATCATTCAGCCACGTTCACACGCACCCGCACACATACAGACACGCTTGCGCGCGCCTGCGGACACCAACACGTATGCACGCACAACCAGAACACATATAGACACGCGCGCACGCGAACACAGCTACGTGTTCAACGGCTACAGCGGAAGCAACCCCCGCAACCCCGATGAAACCAACCCCGTTGTATTTTGCTTGTATTTTTTTTTTTAGTTTTTTTTTTTTTGTGTTTCATCGACGGATCTTCTTTCTCTCCTCCCCCCCATTCACCTTCATCCACCCTATCCGACTTCCCCCCAAAACCGCTAATTCATCCCAATTAATCGAGCGTAACCGCAACATCATGGCCATTTTTCTTCGAAGGTAGAATCCAGTGGGTTTAACGTCTGGAATTTGGAAAGTACTAAAATTTCATCGTGTTTCTGCGATATAGCTGTTTTCTTCGAGATTCAGAGTTTTTTTAAGTTTCGACTTCAAGTTTGCAAACTATCGAAAGTTCGTTCGGAGCATCCAAATATTTGCAAGTGTAAACGAAGGAATCGATATTCGTCGTTTCGCTCTCGTGAAATTTGGATGTTTTCCGATTATCATTCGTGAAGTTAATATATATTATTTGGAACTTGTATACTTTCTTAATTTTAACTTGAATTTTACGTTAATAATGTATCATGAGCAAAAATTATTTTTCAATGTTAAAATAAACATTTTTTTTAGCATTTTCTCGATACGTATAATTTCAATTCGCGAACTGCAACCTCCATTCTGCATTATCATTAAGCTTTTCACTCGAGCGATTATGAAGTTTATCACGACTCAGGGTGTCATATTCTTTTGAACTTACAGAGAATAGATAAATGATAAAGACGAGTGGACTAGGATGCTGCCCTTTACAGATACGTGCAGATATTTAAAAGTGACGGATGAACGATAAAAGAGGAACCACTGTAAAACGCTGGAATAATAAATAAAAAAAAGCAAACCGGAGGACAGAAGAACGCGTCGGAAATCGAGCTAACCTCGATCCCCCTTTTTTTGCGAAGCGACATTCCGACGATTCGTTGCACCATGCGATCGCTGTACAAAACAGAGAGAAAAAAGGAATTTGATACAGGCACGAACGAATAACTCGTACACGCGGTAAACACGAGCACAGAACGCAACTACAGATCCACGCTTACACCTGCCCACCAAAACTTACGCCCGCTCCAAGGTACACACACACGCGCACACGCGCGCACACCCGACACCTACACCCCCCCACGCACACACACACAGTAAACAAATATTCGCGTGCGTCGTGATCCATATTCTCCAAGTGTAAAGTGATCCCAAGCATCATCCGTGTCGTGTGAGAGAGAAACGGAGTGAGACAAGACTGTAAGAAAGAGAGAATGAGAAATTGAGTGCGAATGGATTTTTTACTCGAATATATGTATAACGAAAGGGCGATTTAAGAAATAAAGGTAAATAAAAAATCTATTGTAGATTCAGGAGTGTTTCTCACGCGAGATGTTACAACGTATGTATATCGTTTGTTTTAAGGATTTTCCCATGATGTATTTCTCGGTTGTCAGTTTTCTCTAGATTCAAATATAAAAGTATAAAAGTCGTTTTATAAGAATTTTTCAAGTTTTAAGAGGATGGAAATTTTATAAATCTAGCGGCAATGTTTAGCGTCAAATTTTTATATAACTTTTATTGATTGATCGTTCGATCGAGATCGATGATGTTTTCCACGTAAAGATTTTTTTTATTTGACAATGATGAATTTTATATATATATATACGTATATTATATACTTGTTGCATTTTTCTCCTGGAAACTACGTTTCACCTTTGCGCTTCTTCGAAGATGTTCTTCGGTTCTTTGCACTTAGTCTATAAAAATATAATGAACTAAAAAAAAGAAACTAAAATCTATGAATGCCAGTGACTCAATGGTGAATCAATTTTAAAAGTGTGAATTTATTGAAAAATGATCAGACGAGAGAAATTGAAAAACAGAATTGATATCACTCTCGTTGCTAGCATTATTAATGTAAAATTATGCGTTTTTATTATCACATTATATTGTATGTTGTTAAAGCTGGACGAAGGTTAATAAATCGTGCATCTCTAGCACATTTTGTTATAATAAGTGTTTATTTCTTATTTTACGATCATTCCCTACTTTATCCAAATTCATATTTCAAGGCAAATATTACGATTGAAATATTGCATCTGTCGTTCCTCTTTTATTTTTCTTGTTTTTCTTGTATACGAACGCTTTTTTAATTTTCAGTTTTATTTGTTCCATGGTAAACTTATAAATAGAGTATAACACAATAATGTAAACAATGTATACGAAATAATATTGTAAGGAATTGTAAAAAAAACTAATAATGAAACGCGTAATATTGAAATGAATAAAATATTTTTATTATATTAATTTCGAAGTAACATTTTGCGTAAGACTTTTACAAGTTATATTCAATTTTTCGTTGTTCTCATATTATTTATAAGTTAATTTTGTTTTTACGTGATAAAATAATGATGATCGTAGCTCATTGTATTTTTAATCTAAGTATGATTTATAATTATAATATTAATTTAATATCAAATTATGAGATTAATTTAGAAACCTTTGGATGAATTTTAAAAGTTTTAAATATTTATAGTTTTAAATACTTTAAATGAATTTCGATACAGTTTAAATTTGTAAATAATTCATAAACTATATTTTACACTATATCTTCGTAATTATAAGTGAATTTTTTCAACCTTCCGTACTTATTTAATATCAATGTTATTAGTTAGAATTCATAATATTATTAAAGTAGACAATAAACGTAAATGAATTATTTATCGGTGTTGCAATGTTTTTGCTATCACTTTCTTCGAATTAAAATATAACAGAAAAATCTATTTTAATTAAATTTATACATACGTATATAACGCATAATTTTATTTTGTATTTTCATTTGTAAATTTTATATTCTATTTGTACTATTTATAATTCTGTATACTTACTTGATGAATCCTACCGGTGATATTTCCACAATGATATATTATCTTCGATAGATGAGTTTTATGTTTAAGCCTTCGATCGGTAATCGATCAACTTGAAACATTTTTATCGAAATTTGCTTTTTTTCTTCTTATCTCAAAATTATTTGTACAATTTTAAATGGATAATTATATTTTTTTTGACATCATCGTTACTTTAAATTTTTAATTATTTATTGTAGCTACAATAATTAATTATTATTAAATCAAAATTAATTTTAAGCATCTCGTTTACAAATTTTCAAAATACGTTTAATTTAAAGCTTTTTAATAATTTCTTAGTTCTTTCTTTATTTATTTAAAATTTTTTTGATTTAATTCGTAATTTGTGAATATAATATAAAGAAATAACGGAAGTTCATCGAACTTTTTGATATCCGTTATTAGAAATGTAACATTACATAGTAATAAATTATAATTGACTTTATTATCATTGAATCTTTTATAGATAATTATTTACAGTAACTATTAATAATACATTTACTGTCAGAATAAAGTAAGTAAATTAGAAAAAGAATTGCTATTTATACCAATGAAATTAAAAGTATAGAACTTGGAAAAATTTTACGTTATAAAGATTTTTTATAAGGCCCGTTGATTTATCGTAAAAAAAGTAAAACAAAAAATAAAATTTGAAATTCATAGAATAATACAATAGTTTTTTGTTACATGTAGATAATAAAAAAGTTTAAGAATACATATTTTTTTGGAATATTATATTTGATTTGGAAGAAGGATAGTTGGGTTTAAAAATAATACATAGATATTAATGCATATATTTTCAGTTCTTTATTGTATCGATCACTTTTTTGTAATGTTGCACAACATTTTATTTCTACAACCGACTTACTTAATCTTACAATATTCCTCCTTACTCGCTCCTTCGCAGCATCTGACTCGGCTGAAGCAGTGCGTGCACGCGATTTCAATATTTAACTTTACTACGCATCTTTTTTCCTTCGCGAAAAAAATCTATCGACTTACAATAATCGAATTCTACTATAATTATCGATTGATTTTCGAACGAATATTTTTTATTTCTACTAATGCGTTTACGACACGCTTGTAATATATATTTGTTTATGCATTATTTATTGGTAAGTCCTTGGCGATAAAAAGAAAAAATTGTTTTTCACGCGATTTGATCGAAAGAGGCACATTTTCGTTGCTCGATCACATTTGTATGTGTATATATTTCGTTTGAAATAATAATAATAACAAAAAAACAAAGAGGCACAGAAAATCTCCATGAATATTTTGTACTGGCCAAAAGCTTTTTTTATTTTTTATCAATGATATGTATATATAAATATGAAATTTTGTTACAATAGATTTTAGAAGACCGTGTCTTAATACCTAATCGTCATGTTAAGTTATATTTTGTATATATTTATACAAAAATATGTCATTTTCTTAATTATAAATTTTAGCTTAATTTGTTCGAATATATTATTTGTTTATCGAATATCGTAAAGCTCGTATTTGTGAAAAACAATATGTTGGATAAAGAAATTTTCCCGGATATAAAAGGCCATTTCATTTATTTCGTCGTCCGTCATATATACTTTCCATACTATATAGGTACGATTTTTTTAATACGGAAAAATTTGAATATAATGTTTTTTCCCTCGAATACGTAAAGCTTGTAAAAACTTTTCACGAGGCTTTGATTTAGCGTCGAACTCGTCCGATATATCTATATATACTGTATGTATAACATAATGCACAGTCTGATGATCACATTGTGAACGCGCGTAAAAGTAGATCTATCTTAGTCCCTTTATCCGTCCATTTTCTTATTGCTTAATCAACGATCGAACGAGTATAATATTTGCAAGGCTAACGTAAGACTAGTCGTTACAATAATTTATGTACGATATCGTATCTTATCTTAATATTTTTATCATTATTCTTTTCCATCAAATATTTCATCGATTGCTTCGTTTCAGAACTTACAAAAAGATAAAACAATTATACACATACGACATTAATAACACCTCGACGATCGCGCTAAAGTGATTTTAGAGAAATCGTGCAACACTATTTGGTTTTCACAATAGTAACTATATTCGAAGTTCACGTTTATTTACCTTTTTTCGTTTTTTAACTAGTGACTATTATATTATTTCTCTCCTTTCGCAGCGGTTTTTTTCTATCTTTGCTGAAAATACTAGTTCAGCACCGTTTAAAACTATGGAAATACTAACTACATTTTTTCAAAAGTCATTTTATATAGCTTTAAATTATATATGTATATGTATATTCAGCAGCGCGAGCTTTTACGGATAAAAGTTACCGTGAGTTAACTACCGAAGTAAGGGTTAAAAAATCCTTGAATAAAGTTCGTCTTTTATACATTTTTAATACTGATCGCAACATCATCAGCTAGTAACTAATAAAAGAAATAATTAACTAGTAGCGTTCGTTATTCGTTATTATATATGAATTTGATGATCGTGTAAAACATTCGAATTTATTGTGTCGAGACTACGTCCGGGTCGCGATTGAATAGTTGATCGATACCGAGTCTTTTGTTTCGTGGTTTCGTGTACACATTCGTAATATCATCGCGTATAAAGAAAAGAGACGAAATTTTTGTATCTGCTTGTTTTCAATTTAGTGATAAACCGTACTGAGCGGAATTTTCGGGTCGCTGCGAAAGACGTGACGTAGATTTTCTTAATTCATTTCTCTCTAATGAAGAAGCGAAAATGAGAACAAAACGAAGACGCCAAAAAATTACGGTAACATATCGAGAACAAAAGAAAGAAATAAACAACAATAACAAAAGGAAGAGAAAAATAGAGTGATTCGATTAAAATACAGGTAATTGCGATGAGGGGGTTTAGGGGGGAGGTGTTTGGGAGGGGGAGAAAACGTCGAATTTTCTTTCTTCCTCGTTTCGCGTTTACTTACGCGTCGATTTTTCTTTCCGACGCCAAAGCCGACGCCGACGTCGTTACTTTTCGGTGCGAGAGGGAGAAGAAAATACCTGCCTACGAGGGTAATTGCGTTGCATAGTCTTCGGCTGGGTTCATTCTATTATTCGTTTTCTTCGTGCTTGTCGTTTTCTTCTTATCACAGTCAGTAGCCCTTGATGTAGGCAGCGATGTGCTTCTTCTCCTCTTCCGAGAGACCATTCTTCAATGTTCTACGCACTGTAACGATTAAGCAGAGAACAAAAACATTTCATTGGATAAGCGATATTCCTGATATCCTTTCACACGAGATCAATTAACATGCGATTACCCTTGTTTCCGTTCTTCTTCTCTTTTGTTTTTTCTAACGAACGAACCAACGAATCCGTTGCAAATATCCGTTGTCGATATGTTAACGGATAAAATATTCGTTATTCTCAAAAGATGCACTTCGTTATTAGGAAATTCATTTCAAATTTTTACGGATCAATATTATCGCTAAAATTATGTATAGGCATGCAGTTTGAAATTTACGTTGTTAAATAATTGAGAAAATGTTTTTTCGATATACGTAAAACCAATCTTAATTTTAAAACTATGTAATAGAAACACAAGACATCCGCAACTATAATGTGATTTTTTTATTATCACTCAGCAATTACTGTAGGTAGATATCTTCTATAAAAACAAATTCGGTATTCATGCATGTTTTTCATATCATGGCATCATGCAAATTACAAACTATGGTATAAAGTCATACTTATTAAATCGATTTATTCTAAATACGTTAAAACTTACGAACGAGGAATCGCGACTGGAATATTCTAACGTAACCTGGAAAAATATTTTTATCGACCTCAACGCGAATCAAAGTAGCCTTGATGCATACTTTTAATCGCTAATTCAAATTTTATCATTGAAACCAATTGCGAAACTATTACTATCGAATATTTCTCATTTGGTATAATATTCGGTTTACTTTTTTTATTCGGTTGATAATCGATACATATCGTGAATGGTATAAAAATATCTTGAAATCGAATGGATATTACACAAGATTCGAACAAGGAAACCAATTACAGTCATCGGTTGACTATACCGTACATCGAAACGTACATGAAATAAAAAATAATTAAGAACTTGCGTTACGAACTCCACATTGCAAAATAGATAATATTATAGAAGAGAATACGTTTGTTTTTCTTTGGCATTAGTTTGATCCTTGGTAAATTGAAAATGTATTTTCCAGAACTCCTACTCTCAATGTTATCTCCTTATAAAGGATTCAACTTTCAATTGATTTTCCGACGCCTACATCTCGTCTATTCTCAGATATGAAATATATTCGACGACGCGTATTCCAATCATTTTGTTCTACTAGGAAAAGCATGGAAAGCTGTTCTTTCATATATTTGATAATAATACGCTTGTTTGGTTTTCTGAATTTTTTCGAATTTTAACTCGAAGATTTTATCGGATTACTCAGGCGAAAGCTTTTACTTCCAAGTATTATCGCGTCTGGTTAAACGTCAGCGGGTTTTCTCATTAGAGTGACACTCGAGAGGTTTCGTTTTTTACTTGTTTTTAAACCTGATTGATTTTCCAGGTATAATCTTGACACGTGATCATAACTTTTAAAAGTTAAAACGAAGATAGATCGAGAATACTATTTACAAGATAAAATATACAAAGTTCTGGATATTGCAATTGAAAGATTTCTATGAATATATTTTTTTTACTATAGTAACGAACATTTTGAATCCGTAAAGAAAGCATATTTAATCCTAATTATTATTACTCGTACGCATCGAATTTCAAATTTTTTGGTATTATTGTTAAATGTATAAAATTGTATTATGAAAAGTATTTTTTTTATAATTTTCTGTTTCAAATTATATAATATACATGAACTACATTATTTCAATATAATGTAATAAAAGATGGAATAATAATGTTTAATTAGGTTACAAGAATTCCATTCAATACTAAATACAAAAAATATTAAAAATTATGAAATTTAGGAACAAAGTATTACTCTTTTAAAAGTATAATGCATTGTTGTATACGAATGAATAAAATGCCTTATAATATTATATAATGGAAAGAAATTGTCACGGAAATGTAGAAACTGTCTCGTTAATGACGAATAAAAATCAAGTGTATTATCATCTGCAATTGTTTTCGATCGATTTTCCTCTTTGTGTTTTTCGATTCTTGCATTACATTGTTAAAACTTATTTAAAATTATAAATTTTATGTATTATATAAATGAGAATTTTATGAATCGCATAAAATATTTAAAATATAATTTTAAAACAAGATTTGAATGGTTTAAATGTAAATTAAAATACGAATATGTATCAAGGATTTTAAATCTATTATTTATAAATCATTCCATTTATGATTTAATTTTATACTTTCAAAACGATTAAGCATTCTTAATCAAATTTTAATATGTTTAAAAGAATAATTTTACCTGGAAAAATATAACGAAGTTATTCGAATTACGAAATGCCGACAATCATTTGTATACAATTAAAAGAATATATCTAAATTATCTATAAAATAGCGTCACTAAGTCTAATTTTCTACAATATTTAGTACAAAAATTTATAGTTACATAATAATTATATAATAATATTACTTCATGCTTTACCGATTACATTTAGAAATTTCAAAATATATTCATTTAAACCATCTAATCCAGTATTAACATCCAGAACTAATTTAATCTAATAAAAAATTAACGTTGAAAATTTAATTTCGTAAATCAAAATATTATGATCCCTCCTACGTAGAATCTCATAAAAGTATTATTCATTCTCGTCTTTGCGTAACTAATTAATAGTCGCGTACAGCCAAAGGAAAATTATCTCTTTCCAGTTAAACCTTTAATGGAGTAGGTAACTTACCCGAATGACAATGATCAACCAGAATGATAAATATCTATCGAGTATCAGATCTATACATCCGTACATTAGAGCGATTTCAAAAGAAAGATGAGCAATGCTCGCGAATCGCGGGAATCCGAAATTGAAAATCACAGGGGAAATATTCGTGTCCTTTTGCCCATTAATAATTTGATCTCCATAAAACGATGCCTGACCGCGAAATAGCCAATCGTCGATAAGTCATATAGATGCCACAGTTTACCCCTTTCGGTGTGCTTCGATTATTTCGCACTAATATGTATATATTTGTGTCGATCGGTCGACGAGGTGCATAAATGATAAATGCTGATTCTCCGGTTCACCATGTAAACGATTTTCTACGCTTATAAATTCTTCGTTGATGGCAATATTTGATTTATAGCTTTTACATTTCCCAATGTATTTTATATTAATGTTTAATTTTTAATTCAATAATATACCAGAATGTAAGAGAATATGTGAAAAAAATTAAAATTCAGAATTATCGCACGCGATTATTGGATCTTTTTTTATAAATTTTTTTCTCGTTTAGAAAATAACTTTATGAACATTTTAAACGTACGAATATTTAAAATTTGAAAACATTATATCTTTTGTGTATACTTTTAAATTATTTTTGCGATACCTAAATTAAGGTCTCTCTTTGATATTTTATAAAATATAATTAATTTTGCATATCGTAGAAAAATGCTTTTTTATTTAAATTCTTTCGCAATTGTAAAAGATTTTTTTTTAATTTAATTTCATAATTACATAAAATATAAAATTCACGAAAACATAAACCAATTCTGTAAAACTAAAACTTTTTCAAACGAGAATTTTCGATATTTTTTGCGACGAAAAGCAAAATTATTCCAATATCAATGGATATACTTCCATATTTACCATAGAACTTTGACAATGTAATCCTAATATTTTTGTGTAATAGAGAGTATAAAAAGTTCTATGAATATTTCTACGTTATTTTTAAATAACAAACATTGCAATATTCGCACGATCATAAAAAGAATAATGTTATAATCTTTGAAAATTACATTTAAAATATGCAAAATATTTTTGGATATTCGATATCGCTTAGAAAGTAATTTAAAAATTATCGCTATAATAATAAATGCAATCGTTCCACAATATTTATAACTAGTTTCTAACAGCTAAATTAAGCGTTTAGTTGTCTTGAAAATAGAACACGACTAAATCTATTACACATATGCATTTAAGGTTAGAAAGGAAACGTAAGTATTAAAGCGAAAAAGCACAGATAACGAGAGGTTGGTTAAAGTGCGCGAGACGAAAGCTCAAACGTGAAACTGTAAAGGCATGCGATAAAGATTGTGCTATTAGTTCATGCTCGGATCAGAGGCAGTCAGAGGCAAAAAGAAAGAAACAATAACAAAAAAAAAAGAGCAACCCTTTTTAAAGCCAACCTTAAATCAGCAGGTCAAAGTTCGCTGGCCCTCTCTCAAGGCCGATAGCCTTCCGGCGTCGTGTTGTTCTCCCGCGTGCGTGAGCGCTTCACTGTTTTTAGGACAGAAAAGAGAGAGAAAGAGGAAGATCGGAAGCTCAGGCTTGTAAAAATCTCGTTCGAAAGGAAAAAACCAACACCGATAGCGAAGGTATAGCGGGTATAGACTCATGGTTGCACCCCGCACCAACCGATTCAACCCTTTCCACATTTTACATTTCTGCGATCTCCACAGTTCTACGGGAGAGGATTCGGTATGCGTTCGTGGTAAAAAAAAAAGACTGCACGGACAATTGCGGACAATTGCGGACAATTGCGGACAATTGCGGACCGAACGTTCGCCGTACGTACAATCGATACGTATCGCGTCTTTACATTACGTTCGAATTACGACGCGCTTGAAATGTAAATAAATATTGCTAAGTACTTTGAAAACCGATAATGTGTTGTGTTGCTTTTACGATGCAGTTCAACGTGTTCAATCGTCGCAAACGTATTTGATGTTTATCATTGTTTTGTGATAATTCCTCGATCGTATTTTTTGCAATTTCAATTTTCTTTTGGATTTATGTGCGTTTAAAATTGGGAAATATCGAAGGATCGTACAAGAAGCGGTTTATATATAATATATTTTTCACGATATACTAGGCTTTTATCGGGGAAACATCGTTAAATTATAAGCCGAGGGTACAACATTTGTTCGCCGTAAACTGTGTTTCAAAATAAAATTGCGGATTCGTTACTTTCGGGTTGTTAATTTTATCGTTAGAGATTTTATTATATTAATATAGTTCAATACTCTGCCTGAAAAATGTTTTGTTAGATAAAATATATACTTATTATTAAAATTCTAATTTTTATATAGACAAATATTGTGCAACAGAGCAATTAAATATTTAATACACCAATAAAAAGCAAAATACGAATTTAAATCTTCAATTTTAACGTCTTCGAGTTACGTTAATTGTTCTATTTAATAAGTATTAACGGTATTCCAATATTAATCAATGTAAGCAAGTATTTGGTTTTAAAAATTTTTTTCTAAAATTTTGAATATATGTTATACGTTCAAAGTTATTCGAATGTTGAATAATATAAATATAAATATTATATTTTTTCATATTAGTTGAATCGTTACCGTTGATATATTAACTATAAATTCGTATTTTGTATTAAAAGCAAATTAATCATATCGATATTGAACTGAAGCTTTGAATAAATTAATGTTTTAATAACTAAATTATTAATTTTCTAATTACACAATTAAAAAACATATTTTTGTATATATTTTCAACGTTAAAAATTTAACGATTTAATATCACTATTGTACAAATTGTACAAAACTTTCAGATATTTTTTTTCTCTATCTCTTATTTAATCTTAAAATTTTCAGAATTATTTTTAAGCATCAAGAATTCATTTTAATACTTTTTTAGTAATTTATCAATCTAATAAATTTTTATTTTTTTGTATTTATTTATTGCCTACATTCATTCGTGTAAAATTTAACGTTATTGAGATTATGCCCAAATTTTTATTTTGACTGCATTTTTAACGTTTTGTAGTATAAATGAGTTGATTTTTATAGCTAATATCAATATAAAATAATATTATTCCTCTTGAAACAAACTATATTTTTCATCCATTAAATAATTCATCGCGTATGTAAAATGCATTATTACTCGAAGCAAAAAATAGACACATTTTTCATTTAAAATTACATTTGACAATAGAAAAACTGACGCTCGTATAAAATATGACGAGAGATATTTAATTAAATTTAAAATTCCAACTTGCTATATATAACTTTAAAATGCATATCTTATAAATAGTAATAGAATATTTGTATCACTAGTTAATATCACTTTTGCCTATGTATTACGATGCTTATAATTTATACTAATGAGATTCCATACTAATCGTTCCGATGAACGCTAAATAAAAAGAGAAAAAGTTTGGAGTGCAAAATAAAATGATGGATATGGTCAAGGTGGAGAGAGAAAAACATTAAATGAATCAGCGCCGTTGAAATCGGCGAACGGATTATCCAGGGCTGAAGGATCGTGTATACAAGAGGATTATTTATTCACGCGAGTAGTGAAAATGGTTGAAGAAATCGATAATAAATAAAGTAAAAACAACATTCTTGAGGATAAATTAATCAAAAGAAACTTCCAGTGACAAAACGATCGTTAACTTTTTAGTACGTAAATGTCAGTTAAGACGTAATCTTTTTATGATAAACGACATCTTTTTCTAGCTCTAGGAGTTATTTCAGGATTTTCTATTATACAACCATAGTGAACGACGAACATTAATTTTATACAGCTAGAAACAATAAAAATGTCTTTTAACTAATAAAATTAGGTTTTACGATGGATATATACCGATACTGTCGGGTTTGAACATTTTCAAAATATAAACACTCGATATACGATAGATGTAATAATGAAAAATACTAACCATATTACGAAATGTTTTAAAACATACAAAAATTAATGTACTAATTATTCGTACACGCGATTCGATGCGTTTACAAAATCGATATTCAAAATATGTTTTTAAACTCTAAAAAAAAATTTCTTCAGGGAGAAAATATATTACGCGTATATAAAATTTATTTATAAACTAGATAAATCCTTAAAATCATATTTTTTAACCTTCAACTCATAGCAAAACCGTTCGTAAGAAAGAAAAATATTTTAATTTTCTATAAATTTTAGAACGTACGTACACACGTACGTTAAAAAATTGTATTCTCAAGGTTAAAATAATGATCAGGATACGATAAAGGTTATAAAACGAAGACTAAAAGAACGACAGAAGAAGAAAGAATAGAGATAGAACTGTGCAGATAAGGTGCAAGAAAAACCACGGCGACGATTTCGCACGGTGGCATATGTATACGACGATCTCGACTTCAAAGGCGGCACCTTCGGTCGTCTTCGATTCAGTCGACGGATGCACACACGCCTTCCTCGCTGAGCTTCTCCCCCGAACTCGATCCGACCCGTTCGACAACTGATAATCCGCGACTTCCTCCGGTTACCTTTCCTTTGCTTTCCGCGTTTACTTTGCGCGTTCACTTTACGCGAACCAACGAGAATAGAATCGAATCTCAACTGTGATCGAGTTGGAATGCGTTTACGTAGTGTCACCGAGGTATCGAATTACCGTGCACGTAATCGACTTCCGTTTTTTAATACGTCACCCATTTTAACACCGTCCATGTTAAATACGCGGAAAGTAATGTTCGCGCTCGGTACTTTAGTAACGTCAATATTTATAATTGTTTTTCGAACGTGAACTCGATAAAGCCACTCGACGAACATCGATCGAAAACGATTAATCTATTATTCCGTAGCATCGAAATGTTTTAATGCTTTGAAAAATCACTTTTGTTTGTACCGAATTTATCAACCATCGGCTTATCCCGCAGCTTCCACACCGATGAAAACCAGTCCGAAAAGTAAATTATCTCGCTCGAGTAAAGGACGCGAGAGAAGATCGCGAAACGAAGATCGAAAAATCCGAGATAAGTTTGCAGCCTCTTCCGCTCTCGAAAAAAACAAAGTGCAAACTCGACCCGGATTCGAATCGACGTCGCTTCGCGCGCCAGGAAGGCGTCGGTGTGCGTTCGTAGGTGCAGGGTGCAGGGAATCCACTTACAAGACTTACGATCGGCGTGTCGCGTGCGTTTTCGTTCCCTCGGTGTTGTGCGTGTCGCCGGTGTCTTCGTCGCCGTTTTCACCAGTGACTCGAGCAACTCGTCGTCGCCGTCCGTCAGGTTGCCGTTCGTTCTCTCGTCCCTCAGCAATGGCCCCAAAGACGTTCGTCCTTAAAAGAGGAAACGCAAAGGTTTCGATTAGTCTTTTCGCCAACTTCCGAGAGCGCCAAATTTATTCCGATGCAACGTTTCACTTTCGTAAGCTAAACGATCGTGGCAGATTTTTATATCCAATGCTGTTCATCGAATTCGCCACGTTTTATCGTATTAGCTGTATTTTGAAGGAGTGAAAATATTTTAGTAGAAGTAACTCACACGTTTAAAAATTTATAATGCAAATTTTTATACGACGAGAAACTTTTTTTACCAAAAGTACGTTCGAAATTATTGAAGAGGATACGATATATCAAGAAAATTAAAGTTACAAATAATATTGTGCCGATAAAATAAAAACTGCTTTTACGTTGAATTAATATTTTATAGCTAACATTTTAGGGTATTCTATATGAATCTATGAACAGTTTTAAATCGATTGCTAGACAAAATAAAAATTTTTCAAGAGTGTAAAAAATGTCTCGCGATGAATCAAACGCAACAGTTAAATGTCCAAAATATAATAAATTTTTTAACGGATATTATAAGATAGGATAAAAATTTGTTTGCGATAACGAACGATGGGTATAAAATTTTCTTAATATATTCTATTTTGGATTTGGCGCGCGCGAATTTACATACTTATAGTATGTTTTCTTAATAAAATTCTTTTCGCTTCCACTTATACGCTTTCTTTTGATTTTCTCCATTCTTTTTATCTTTCATCTACTTCTGTCCGCCACATTGTGACTCGCGCCTGTTTCATTTCTCTTATTTCCCATGCAATTTGTACAGGAGACGTCGCATTTAAAATCTAATTCACCGAGATAAAGGGGTAGGAGAGTGGAAATGCCTTTGGATGAAAAAATCCTTAGACAGGCGGAAAGAATACTATGCGGATTTGAAGCTCAGCGTCAACGCGCTAAGATAAATTACTTGCGGATTAATCCTTTAGAGAGGAAAAGAGAAAAAACTTCGCGTGCGACTTTTCAAATTGTGATAAAATTTTTAAAAATAATAATTTCAAATCTTTTTTTCGAATTTATACGCGTAATTCGAAGCTTGGATTGTCGGGAATTGCGCGATAATTTTTTTATACTTAATTTTTTATGGAAATGATAACGGAAGTAGAAAAGTAAAGATGCGGAAAGATAATTAGTTCGATAATTGTATTATTTACGAAACTTATATAATTTTATGTAAATTGAAATAAATATTCAAGTTGGACTATTTCAATATAATTAATTTAAAGAACACTATACATATATACTTGTTAAAAATCTTAATAAGTTTGCTTTTTATAAATTTATAATTTGCAAACCCTTGGAAATTTTAATTAAGGAGAAAACTCTCAAATAATTTAATTGAATAAAAAAATATGTGAAATAAAGTAAAAGTTAATATCAAGAAATTTCAAATTAAGATATTTTATATCTTATTACAGTATATAAAAATATTAAGGTTTATAAACAGTGATATAAAATTTTACTCTAGGAGCTTATTTTTTATCCCGAGTAATTTTTAATATTAAAAAATATAACGAATAATACCTTTTTTTTTATACATTTATTTTTGGATAATAACAATTTTAAAATATCAATATTCTTGGATAACGAATTATATTTAAAATTTTCTTCGCTGATAAAGATTTTTACGTTTATAATATATTAAAATAAATTTTCGTTATTTATAAATTTTGGATAACTTATTATGTACTGGTATTTATAAATTATATTTCGCAAGACTGAAATTAAATAAAAAAATAAGTTCGCTATTTCAACGATAAAATATAATATTTATAAATAAAAAATTTAAATCTTATCAAGTAGATTTTTATCATTTCTAATAAAAAGAATTTAAACGTCTTCCTCGAATATGTCAAGGAACATTTTTGTATCCGTTCGAAATATGAAAGAGGAACCTTTTATTTGAGCAAACGGGTTTCGCCTTTTGAAAAATTTTCAATTGCTTTACTCGAAGCGAACAATTCTTTATTCTTACTAAGTCTAAGAATTTTACAACTTATATCCGCAATCCGAAAGGAGACTTATAAGTTTCCATGTAACTAAGCACATGTGCACACTGAGAGTGAGTACATAAATCCAGAATATGGACGCAAAAAGAAAAACGATAGCAACGAGAAGTTGGAAACTATAGAGAAAGAATTTCAAGGCGCTCCAGGGAAGAATTAGATTTGGTTTTCCCCACTCCGAGAATAATATTCCAGCCGTCTGTCTCGGTTATAAAATAACAAGCAACGCAAAGACGATCGCGTCAAATATTACGTCCAAAGCCCGTCGCGCATTTTTCCTATGGAAAACGCATTCGAGGAAGGATTTTTCAAGTACTCGATCCTTTCGATCGTTGCATTCGTTTTCGTTGCACGCACGTATTCACCTACACGGGAATTTCAGGTGGAATCGACATAAAATGGCAGCGTTCGATGTGTGAGCGAAAGAGGGTAGAACCAAGGATCGATTGCTGAAAGGTAAATTTGAAGATGCTTCATTTTTTACGGTGAAAGATTTTACGTAGTTTAGTTGAAATAATGGTTCGTTACTTCGTTTGGTGGTACAACATTTCGATATATTTACTCCGTTTGTCATGGAAAAAACTGTAAGTCCAGTGATTTTAAATATTTTTATTACATCAGCTGAATAGAGTCGTTTTATGATAGATTGTTTCTTAGTTACTCGTTCATTTACATTCATCGTCCGTTTACATATTACAAATAAGAAGTTCCAAATTATATTACAGTAGAATTAAATTATCGAATTTTGCTTTTGTTAATTAATGAGTAAAATTAAAGTATTGATTTTAGCAAATTTACATTTTTAGATTTTTTAAAACAGTTGATGTTTTTTTTATAGAAATCTGGTCATTCTTATTTTCAATTCAGTGTAATATTATGTTATTTTCTATTACTGCTTTATCGTGGCATTATTTTGATTCTTTTTGATAACTTGCAAGATATTATTAATTTTTCTTTTTACTTTCTCCGTTTATGTTTGAATATCTAATTTAATTAGTCTGATGATAATGAGCAAAATATAAACTTCTTTAGAAAATAATATTACGATTATCCGTAGATTTTGTTTTGTTCTAAAATAAAATTTTGAAGTAATAATTATCTAAGTTAAGTTAGTCGTATAAAATCTGAAGTTTTGATAATATCATTGCAATAAAAATATATTCATTTTTAATATAGTATTTTCTCAATATAATTTATTTTTTTAAAATTGTAATTATTATATATGAAATTTAAATTGTCTTAAGAAACATAAATCTTGTTCATCTCGTATAATATTTTTAGAATGAATCGCTTATTTTTATTCTTATTTATTTTATTGTGAATAATGAAAATTCTCTAAATCTCTTTATATACATATAATTTCATATCTAATAATTTAACAATGCAAATAATAAAAATAATCAAAAACTATAAAAACAAAATAAAATGTAAAAGAGAATTAAATTTAATTATGCGGTAAAAAATATTCCATGTAAGTATATTCTTAATTTCACATTTCAAAAAGGGATATATAAAAGTTTAGTCAGAGAAGAGACATTTTTATTACGTAAAAATAGGCTTTGATATGCGTTTTCCCTCACATTTCCTTATTCGTTTATAAATCTCTTTTAAGCATTGTTTTCTGTTCTACAGCGGTGCTTTCTTTTGACCTTACTTGCAAGTTCAACGCCATTTTTTCTATTATTTCACGTTTTTATTAATTGTTCTGCAAGAATTCTAGATAAAAATGTTTCTATTTTATGTTTGTGTCAATAGAAAGATTAAATTACTGAACTTAATATAACTGAATTATTTGAATTGAAAAAGAATTCACATAACGATAGAAAGAAAATTAGATTAATCTTGTCGAAATGAGATCGAGCTAATATCAACTTACGTTTAATGGACTTTTTCTGATTATAAAATCCTTTTTTATAGCTTAATATTCAATGAAAATAAAATTTAAATTCCAACGTTTAAAAACATTCCACTTTAAGTAATGTGATTTCAAAAAGTTGTTATTTAAATCTTTAATTCCGAATCGAATCAACGATTGAATTTTATACATTCGAATTTAGTAAAATTTATTAAATTATTATTATTTGGTGTTAATTTTAATAATATAAATAAATATTGTAGTTTAAGAAAATGAATAGAGCATTTTTCAAAAGCAAAATTTTTTTTTGATATAAAATTTTAAACTTACTCAGAAAATTTTGAAATCGTTGATTTAATTTTCGTAAAGTTGAATCAGAGCAGGAAGATTACAATATCTTAAAAAGGGTTAATTGTATTTCTCTAAAAGTTTTTATCGTCATTTTCATTTTTGTTACATTTTTATATTTCAAAAGAAATACACAAAATTCGGTCAGAGGTATAAAAATTTATATTTCACGAATTTTTGGAATCACATCGTTAACATTATTCTTAACGAAAATATTTTATTTTTTTTATACCGATTCTAGAATTTTTTTCTTTATCTTTTCAATTTTTAATATAACTTCGTGTAAATAGAAAAGTTCGCATCTAGATTTTTAGATTGTTAAAAAATCTTACGATATAAATTTCACAATAATAATAAATACATTATTATATTTTTTTATGAAACTTTCGAAATTTTATTAATATATACGATTACAACGAACCTACATATTGTCTTTTGCCGTTTTACAGGAGAGTCGAAAACATTTTCTTCCCTGGCTCTCTCTAATATAACTGCAGGAGAAATATTTATAAAATACGTATCAGGCATTTATAAAAAACTCCGGAATACATCTTATTTTAGATAAAGCTAGTAGACATCCTTAGATATCATCGTTTCGGTTAACATATTCATCGTATCGCATTACGAAATAAATAAATTTAGATTAAAATTTAAAATAATTTAAATTATAATATTTTATTATATTTATATCAGCATGGATATAAAATTTGTGCATATTAATTTATTAAACATAGTTTGAAAAACATTAAAAATGCACAAGAAAATATTTTAGACGAATATATCGACATTCAAAAATATCGAAGACTTTTAGGATGAAAATTCACTAAAACGAAATCGTGGAAACTCTTCCTTCTCTTTCTATGCTTTTATAATTTCCCTCTCTCTATCTTTTTATCCAGCCGTCTATCCTTCTTCGTCCATACTTCTTGGCCCGGATATAAGCTAAAGTCAGGACGCGAGTCCTTAGCCGGATAAAAGCGAAAAGGGAAAAAGGAAAGCATAAAATGAACGAGAAAAAGGTGAAAGGGCTAACTTACGGGATAGACTTACAGCTGAGCGAAAAATCCTAGCGCTAACATTCGGTCCAGATTTTACGAGGGCACTCGCTGTTTGCGTCCGAAAGCTTCCGAGAAGCAGACGCGAATGTTCGACGCTATGTACACTTTCTAGTTCTCTTTCCTCTGTGTGCTTAGACGTATGTTGGCATTCGGAGAGATATCGGATGCTTGATACATATTTCGACTCGCTCCACGCGAATAATTTTCCGTTTGTCCGAAACAAACATTTTTATTTACGGTAAATCGACGATTCCTTTAAAGGTTTTTCCTATTGAATTACGAGTGACGTTAGTTTTATATTTAACGATGACATAATTATTTTACCTCTGACTTTGTACGGTTATAATTTATCCAATCTTCGTTAATCGCCGCAATAATTTTGAAAATACTAATTCGCGACAACTTTACGTTAATAAAGAACGAAAGATATGAAAAGTTGAAATCGTTTCGAAGTTTGTTTACGTTGTATCAAGGTAAAACGAGAATTTTTAAATAAAAGTCCCGAAACTTTTCTTTTAAGATGTTTATCGAAAGAAAATATAGAAATCGATAAAAATAAATGATAAATTGGGAGTAAAATCTTTCATATTTTGTTTTCTTAAGGTTTTAACATTTAATATTACTAATTTTATTTACTTACTATTTTATATTGAATTAAGAAGCGTATAGTTTATATAAATCTTTTGATGAAAAAAATACCAAAAAATGTTTACTTTTGAAATAATTGATTTTTTATATTATAATTCAATATTTCGATGGTATAAAAATAGAAAAATATTCATCGAAATAATGGACAAAGTCTATTCTATTCCTGAATTTCGATAGCACGATATTCCAAGACTGTCGTTTAAATTTTGATGTACGTGTTTTACTTTAAATCAAAATTAATTTATATTCTTGCGAACAACCCGATATTTCTCGTGAAAAATAAAAGTTACTAACCTTGTTTATAAATTTATTTACGTTGAACTTATAGGTAAGCAAAATATTATATTTGACTCAGTTTGTAAACTTTTATCGCGTTCACAATAATAAAGTATACTATTCCGATTCGTGTATTATTTTTTGCGAGTATTAAATGATATTATTTGAATACTGAATGTAAAATTATCGCTCTAATTACAACCGTGAATAAATAGACTAATTTTGCGGGTGTAAGACGATTAATGTTAATTATTTTCGTACCGAACTAAATAAGCGCTTAGACTGACGGAAATGCGAGAGCGAATCTGCAATTTACACCACATATACAAATGTTTGATACGTCATTGAGAATAAACCAAATTTTTTCGTTACGTCTTCTCTAAGTAAGCGAAGCGACGGTGTATAAATTTTGCACTTCTCCTTGCCTTGCATCACTGCAGTTCAAATAACTTTTTACCTTCGTTACTTAAGTCGCCGACGGCGAACACGTTTGTCTTTAGTTTCTTGGCTCCTGGGATTACCACTGACTAAGAGGGATGCGAATTTATTTTTCGAGTACTTTAGAATAATTATTTTTTCTTTCGTTCATGGAGATATATTTTTTATAATACTTCAGCGTCGCGTATTCGCACTTGGCATTTGATAATACGACTTTATTTTTATAACGTTTCAAACTGACGCGTTGCTTAAGTGATTCTACATTGATAATACGAATGGGAATTTTATAACGTTAATTTTAAGTGATTCGTGGTTAACAATGAGTATAAATAATTTTATTACTTACAAAAACGATTATTAAATGCAAAAGAAAATTAATTCGAGCCTAAAATTACAAGGATACCGTATTTTTACTAAACAAATATAATTTTAAAACAGTGTAAAATTATCTTTTAGGATAGATACTGAAATATAAATATGATATCAATTATATTTATAGTGTTAATAAAAAGAGATAAATGCATTTAAAAGAAAATCTTAAAAAAATAGAAAATTTAAACTTTGGTTCAGTTTTCTCAAAAATTACGGATCTAAATAATATTTCAGGTGATATTTCATCCAATATTTTATCCAATAAAGTTTACATTAGTGGTTATTAACTTGTCAAATTAACTATCACAAAGCAGTGATTCGTTTTTCTTAATTTTTGTTTCACTTTGCGCTTTGCAATTGAATATTTAGTTTGGCCGTATAAAAAAGAAATTGAAGTTGACTCAAAAAATAAAACATAATTTAAATTCATCATAAAAAATATATAATCGAATGATTACAGGAGAAAATTATTTGCAATGAAATAGAAAATATAACCTAGTCAAGAATTTCTATTACGCAAAAGAATAAAACTCTTTGCATCCGTTGGAATATTTAGAGCTGAAAAAACGTGATTATGCATCATAAATCAAGCAAAAGTATTTACATTGAAGTAATAAATATTGCGGATAACCGGGAGCAGGAAATTTAGCGCATCGGTGTTCTTATCAAAAAATAGCAGGTGGGTTAGTTTTTGGCGCGCCTTCGTAAGGTAATTTGCTTATCCTTCTCGCCGCGAAATAAACAGTCGTTTAAGATGCGTGTAGAAATCGGGGAATATTTTTCGAGAGTTCAGGTGGCTCCCACATACTTAGCTCGTAAAAAGTAACTTCTTTCGTAATATGTATTACGGATATAATATGGGAAGTTTGCGCAGTACCGAGCGACGCGAGTAAATCAGTAGTCAAGTATGCACAGCTTAATAAACTTTGAGGATAAGTGAAAATCGCAGTTTTACGCTTATTTTCGTTGAGAATAGATTTTTATACGTTGCGTAAATAGCGATTGTTTATGATCAGTTATACACGTTATTTTCACGAGAGTTTTACGTTGGTTGAAATAATATTAGAACGTTATTGTAAAGTTATTAAATGGAAATTTATTTTGAAATTAAGATTTTGATGTGTAAATTATGAAAACAGTTTGTTTTTATTAATTCATTTTTTCCATTTAATTTATCGTTTGATTTCATCGTTCGATTCGTATGCTTCAAAATTAATAAAAAGTAATCGATAGATATATTTCTCTTAGAAAAAATGTTTTAATATAAGTAAATAAACATACCAAATTCAATTTACGAAGGCAGATGAATAAAATTTGACGTTAAACCCAGACTAAAAAATTACAAAGACAAAGTCGAACAACACTCGATAACTCCTTGAAATTTATCCTCCTATTTTGCTTGTCCAAATGGTTCGAATATTCTTCAGAAATCATTTTTAAAGCGGAAGATGCGCAAGAGAGATCACCAGAAAAATGTAAAGAAAAATGCACAAGTGGTGATCTATCGAATCGTTCGCGATTCCCAGGGAGAAAATCCCCTCCGGAGTTTCCCGTTGTACAAACGCATCGATATGACAAGAATGAAAACTATAGAAGCGCTCACCGTCTTTACGTTGCCTCCTCCACGGAAGAGTGCCGTGGATGCTCTCGACGTCGGAGATATCGCTTCCAAGTAATTGCCTGAGTTCCGCGTCCGCCCGATCCTCCTTCGTCCTAAATTTGCCGACCTGAAACAAGAGATAGAAAAGTCTATTGTAGAACGGCTCGATCCTGTACTTCGATTGAAAGGGATAGAGATCGAAAAGAAAAGAGAGAGTCGAAACGAGGAAAAAGAAGTTCGCTAAAGAAAACAAGTTCGTGCTTGTTAGACTCGCCTTGTTTGTACACCCTGGTATATTTTTTCTTTGTAAATTGAACATTTTTTTGTAACTACATCGCGACAATGATGTTTGTGTACACCGCGAATTTTGCTTTTTAAATAATTGAGAAAAAGGAATTTACGATGTATTTATACGACAGGAATAATGGTTTTATAATATTTAACTATACTAAATAAGATTACTATAAGATTACTCGATAAAATAGTAACAAAACATTTTTTAACCAGTGGCTGATCAAAATTGCATACGAAATTTACAATTAAAGGTAGTAAATAAGTAGCAGATTATAATTAATTGTATCACTTTGTATTCGATATTATCGTTTAATACTATCGTTAACTTTATATAACTAAGACTAATCGAATAATTTAAAAACATAAAATTGTTAGCGATAGAAAAATTTCATTAAAATACAATTATATTTATTTTGTAATACGAATTCAATAATTAAGAAACAAATATCGAGTTTCTAAAAAGAAGCAACGTTAACGCGATATTGACATTCAAATTTATGAAAACAATAGTACTATTTTATTTTACTATTTTTAATATAACGTGAAGTAGAAATATATTGGTTTAATCTTTCTTAAAGGAATTACATCGGTCAGTCGTGTATTTTTGATTAAGCAGAAGGAAACAAGTTTGATCTCATAAAAATATATGATTTCGAGTTGATTTGAGAAACGAAGAAAAGGCCAAACATTCGAATTCATTTTCGACGACGCGAATTTCGGATAGAATCCGATAGCCAATAAATACATCTAGGAAAAACCGTTTTCTAACAATCCAATTTGCCGTGGTACTCAAGGCGAGAAATAAGGTGGTTTAAACGAGGTTGCAAGTAAAAATAGAATCTTTCTCGGACAGCCTCACCTCCGTTATCATTTTACCCCTCGTCTTATTCCTTTCCCGATGGTTGGCCTTCTTCTCGAGCTGTTGTAAAACGCGTTCGCGCGTCGTCCGATACTCGAGGGCGAACTCCGAAACGATGCGGCAAAACTCGTTTGGTTTGGTATCCTGGACACGATGTAGAGGAATCCCCAACCAGATGATGAATTTGTGGAAGCGATTGATGATCCGTCGGTGGACGATGCTCAGAACAATTATGCGCTCGGCACAGTCCGCGAGGAAGTCCGACATTCTGAAAATTGCGGGGAGGAAAATCATATATGTATCAAGTTCCAGAATGCGAAATTAATTTATCGTGATAGAAAAGTGCGTGTTATAAATTCGTATTCCATTTTTTCGCTTATTTGATTTTTGAAACGATGTTTCGACCACTATTCAATTTGATAAAAATTTTCTGTTTAGAGAATTATGTATTTAATGCTTTGAATAATTTTTAACTAGTAATTTTTTATTTCCTTTTTATAAAAATTCGACTTATTTTTATATTAAAGCATTATCGACCGTAATTAAGGAATCTTCAAAGTTAAAAATATTTTAAATTAATATTTGCGAACATTGTAACTAAAATTGGCGATATAAATAATTTCATTCCATAATCCTGTGCAATAAAAAAGTATAAGATTTTATTAAGATAAAGCGCCCAAAGAAAGTAAATTAATATAAAATTATATCCATAATATATTACAATTGGATACACGTAAAAATACATTTGGACATTCGTTTTTGCGTACGTTTATAAGAAAAACCGTATAAACTGAATAAATTAGTTTTTTTAATGTATAAATTAAAAAGTCGTGAGTAAAAAAATTATAATTAGATCGATACTTACTTGACCTTCATCATCGTCGATCCATCATGTTTCGCAATCAGCTTCAAGTGATCCCAAGATGCCTTGCATTCGCTTTCAAGCTTACCGATGTTGGAAGATAACTCATCAAAGTCAATTTTCGAAGCTCTAGTGACGGCTCCGATCTTTATAAAAGTTGAAAGAAAGGATGTTTGATTTAGTACATTTTTTATCCAATTACTTTGCGAATTTTTATGAAGATACGTAATATTTTTTTAAAATCTTGCAGCATCGTGATAAAGTAAGTAATAATATAAGAAATTTATATAATTGAAAAAAACTAGTACTATATTTTGCTCGACAGCTTTTAAAATGTAAAAAGCATTCTTCTTCGAAAAAATGATGCATAATAATTCAATTAACTACTTTAAATCTTATTATTTTTTAATAACTATGCTACATAATAAAATGAACTTTGAAATTTTTTTTATAAATTTTATTTTACTTAAATGCTTATTTTATGAAACCTTTTACAGTAGTTGAAAGAACGTCTTGAATAAAGATCTTAAATAATATTCGTTCGGTAAATCATTTTTATTAAAACAGTTTCGTTTAAACGAGAAAAATTAAATACGTATAAATACCTCGGAATATAAATCTGTAGAATCAGGGAATTTCTCCATAACCATGTGACAGAGGTGATGAAGAAGCGAATGTTTATGCACAGTGTCTTTAACTTCGGGCACTTTTGCCAAATATTCCAATTGAAATCCTTTTACCTGTGCAACAAGAAAATATAATTAGAATCGGTATAATTTTAAATTGTTTTTCTATTATTCTACGATGTTTATACGAATATATAAATAGTTGTAAAATTAAACGAATATAAGATAGCGATAAAGTTTTAGCTATAAAGTAAGTAAACGAAAGTATGATTTTCCACAATTAATTTCTCTATGGAAATATTAGCTACGTCTACATATCCAAAGTACTTGCATCACTGGAAGCTTATTAAATTTGTAAATAAATTTATCGATTACAATAAAAAATTAAGTATCGCTTTTTATAACTTACAGTTTATAATGAGCTTATACTCGTAAATATTACAAATTAAAATTAAGTAAAAATATTCATTCATTAAAATGGTTGACTGCAATCTTATTATTCTCGAGTTTTACTTTCGTTAGTGTATCCGATTCTAAACCATCGAATTATTGATTTTTAATATTATATATTACATTATACAATATATACAGTTACTACAATTGATTTAGTTTCATCGAAGTTTTGAATATTTTTAAGTTGGACTGAAAAATATAATATTTCTATAAAAACGTATAAAATTTGTACCTCTTTTGTCTATTACTTTTATTACTTTTTTTACTTAAAAAAACACTGTAAGTAGCAAAATGAATAAATCACTGATTTATGATAATTCTCAAACATTACGGTATCTTTACGTAAGAAACTTTCCCAAATGAACGCGATTAAAAGTGTAAACTTTACATCAACTAAATTATAGGTACATAAACAGAATTGATATGCTTAGATAAACAATCGAACGGTAACATTTAAAAGTTTTCTCTCATCGCTATCTCGGATGTACTTGTTTATTCGGATTTTTGCGCAATTGTATTTAATTTCATCAATAAAAAACTTTATTTCTGTTAAAAAATAAAAGGTTTTCACTCCTGTCAAAATAACGTTGCAAAGGTATCAAAAAATATGATAACTATAGCTATGAATTTCTAGTAAGTTAATTCTATCGCATCCTTTAATGCAAAGAGACAATGCTCTCAAGAACCAATTTAAAAGCTTATAACAGCAGCTGCAGCAAAAATTGTAGTACCCATTATTCAAAGTCTCTCCTCAGCACTATCAGAGATTTCAAAGCCAACTCAGATACGCTAAAGCTTCTATAGCAGCTACACAAAATGAGGAAAAAAGAGGAATCCCCTTTTCCCCTTTTCCCATCCCCTTTAAATCTCAAAGCGCCGGTACATCGATCTCCCATCCACATTTATCACTCATACCTTTCTCCCTCTTTCTTTTTTTTTACATCTTTTTTTCTTTTTTTCTTTTTTTCATTCGTCTTTGGATAGCGGGAGCGAAGTCACGGGCAAATTAATCGATACAGCCGAACAAATCCTGGCGATATAGACATAAGGAAGAGAAAGGGGGAGGCCCGAATTAAGCGGATGTCATTTGGCTGGCTTTCAATACCTACCTCATTTCCGTTGAGGAATATCCCGATCGAGAGAAGCGTGCTCAGAATGCCGCGGAAGGTCTTATTCACTCGCAGAGTCTCCATTCCTTGCTTCAGATCCATCAAAGGGTCCGCAATTTCCTGAAAGTCACAAATGTCAGTTCTTTCGGTATATATTATAGATGTGTGCTTGTATATACGAAAGCATATATCGTTTAGTTAAAGCTCCAGTTAGTGGAGACTTTTCTGCTCGTCTCGTTTAATGGCTATGCATTTTCATGACCCCTTTTCTGAATTCGCGTTTGAAACTCACGTTAATACGAGAATCTCCATTTCTTTTTTCCCTTACAATATCCCATGACTTTTCTGTTTTGTTTATTTTTTCTCTACGCATCAAGAACGTGGAAGTTTCTTGGTGCTCATCTTCCTCTCTCTTTTTTTTCTCAGTCGGTTTATTTTATGACTTTACAAAGTTTCACCTCATCTTTTTCGATGCTTTTTCTTTTCTGCATAATGAATAAGGTTTCATGACAGTATTCTTTTGGATGAACTTTATACAAAAAGTTAAAATACTAAAAGTAACGACCTTTTGTATTACGAAGAAAAGATTCGGAAAAAGATAAAAAATATTTATAAAATTATATATTCGACTTTTTTCGTCGTTTACTTTTAATTATTGAAAAGTTATGAATATTTTATATCGTCGATAACAAATTTAATCGTATAGAATAATTTATCGATCCGTTGAATCGTTTATATTTAAAAGAGAAATAAATCTAAATGTTAAAAAAAATTTTTAAATATGCAGCTGTAATGAAATTTCATTATTCGAGTTAACGTTATAATTCATTTTCTATACCAACGAAACAAAATCAAGTTGTAAATAATATTTTAACGACTATTATTGTCCAATATTTTATCGTAATAATTTAAGTCGAACGTTAAATTAATAATACATCTTAAAAGATATTAAAATCGATAAAAAAAAATTCAAAATTTTTGAAATCCTAAGGTGTAATTTCTTTCGCAATCATTTTACCTCGTTTTATCGTTATTAAATTACGTCAACAATATGCGTAGTAATATAGAAAGTCAAGTTGATCGCGCGCCGCCTGACATAAACAAGAACTCGACTACTTGGTAAATACTTTGTTACGCGCTCTATCTTTCATCAATATAGTTACTGAAATTTTATCACCATCGCTTATTCATAAATCCTACGATAATAAATTTTTATTTAATAACGATAAAAATACTCGTTGTGCTGTAAATATTAGCATGAAATTTTATTATATAATAAAATTCACTTAATTTATATACTTTAAAAAAATATAAATATAAAGAATTAGAACTTTAGAAGATCTAGTTTAAAAAATATTCGTTTTATTCGGGTATTTTAAACATTTTGATACTGAAAATCACTTGTCTTTTAAATTTGAAATACATAATTTTATGACTATAAATAGCTTAAATTTGCAATGAGATTTAGTTCCCGAAACTTTAAATTTAATTAATATCTACTTAGATAATTTTCAAATTAATGGATCCTATGAAATATATATGATTAAGTGTGTTATTATAATATTAATTATAGATACGATTGTTTAATGCATGTGTCGAAAACTAATTAAGAACAAATATTTCGTTTCGATAGTTTTAAGTAATTTTATAAAATATAGTTATATTCTCGACTGGAAACTGAAAACCCACTATACCACTATACCAGTATACCAGTATACCAGTATACCACTATACCACGCCATAGACCTCTAATCGCGTACAGTCAAAAGACGTTTTATTACCTTAGGTATATACGTTCGCTAACTATACTACGCAATATTCATGCGAAACGATGGCTATAAGTTTCCATCATGGATCCACTCCTACGTTCTCTCCGCGTCACACGTGTATTGTTAATATCTGTATCGTGTCTCCGTCGTACATTCGTCTCTTATTTCCCCTCTTACTTCCTCTTATTATACATATACGATGTTTCGACAGTTACTGTATTACGTACGTGGTAAATCAAACGGTGCTGATAACCGCAGTTGACTTACATTAGTACACTGTTCTAATATAACGATAAAGATGCAGATATATGGAAGAAGATAAACTGGATATTGTAATTATTGTGATATTGTTCTCGAATTATTAAGAAAGTTAATACGGATTCGAATACGAAAAAAAAGGTGATATAATTTTTGTTACAATTTTGGTATTCTCTTCAAATTTTACTAAACGATTCTACTTTAATGAAAAATTCACATTTTATTTTATAGAAATAATCGAATTTAATAAATTTGTATAAAGTTTATTCACAAAAAATTATATTTTGCTGTCTATCGAAATTTCTATACTCGAATTTATATGGAATCGATCGAAATGGTAAACGTGAAAAGTAACGGAACGTATTTTGCTTGGTTTAAAATAATTTTTCGCGGGTGAACGAGAAAAAATCGAGTAGGAGGTAAAAATGTAGGAACCGGATTTAAAAAATTTTATATTTACTTATAAATGACAACATAAAAGAAAAATAAAATTTGATTCTTCTTATATTAGGAAAGAAAGCTAACAGATCTTCGAGTTGAGTGATTTAATAAAGAACTAAAGAACGCAGTAAGGTAAGCGTCGAAAGTATAAAAAGGAAAAGGTCGAATCATCAGTTTTGAAGGCGTTTGCTATAAAATTGGTCGTAAGATTATTCCCTCCCCTTACCTTTTCCGAATTTTCAAAGTCAAGCTTGAAAGCCCAGAGTTTCAATCTAGCTGGAAGCTCTGAAATTGATGCCAAAGTTAGCAGAAACTGCTCTGCTGATCCCAAAGGTAGATCGGGATTGGCGGCCTGCGCCTCTTGTATCCTGGATCTTTCCTCTTCGGTTGGTAACATCGTCAACAATTTCTGATAAAAATAGAAAATAAACAAAATCCTGTAGCAAACGGTAAAGTAAACTTCAGCTTCCGAGGCTCGGTTCTCAAAGATAATATAATTTTAATGAAATACAAAATCGGAACGTTCGCTCGTGCGATGTATCGAGAAGCAAGAAGGTAATCGTATTTAAAAATAGTCTAACCTTTTTTTCCCCATCGAATCAAATCAATTTACTTTTATTTCCAAGTTTTTTTTTTTTTTTTTTTTTTAAATTTTCCTTCGTACCGTATCATCGCTCCAAGTTCAATAATTCACAAACGAACATTACTTTGTTTTTCTATAGAAAGTAATTGGAAACACTAATGCCACGAGGTAAAAGAGGTAAAAAGAAAAATAACGATTCGAAATTATAAACAACGATTATACCGTACCTCGATGCCTTCTCTGTTCATGATGGTAGCGTCCATTTTCAATATGGCTGTTTTAATGGACCTTGGAGGTGGCAATTTCGTCATTCCAATATTAATGGCATTCGATCGTTTGTGGTCGAGTACAATGATTTCCTTATTTTTGTTCATTTCTTGCTGCTTCTGCAGATGTTCCAGCGTAATCGAAAATACAAATGGCATTAGCGATTCTTTAACTGGCAATATTGTGATTTCATATTCATATAAAATTTCTATAAAATCAGTTATACATGTATAATTACAGTTCGTATTTGCTATTTGCTATTTGCTATTTGCTTCTGTTTAACGTATGTACAATAACTTGACTAGACGAGTGTGCGACATTGTACTATTTACAACATTTAAAAGAAAACAAAGAATCCCGAAAAACAACGAAGAACATGAAGCGCGATCGTTAGTGCACATATAAATATATATATATATATATATATATATATATATATAAAGCACAACGAACGCATGAATATCCAAACATGCACGGAGCTCCAACAGCATAATGTATATTATATTTTATATAAGCGTGAACATGTTTAAGGAAGCGAAGTGAAATATGAATGCGCGTGATATTTTCAAAAGTATTTTATAAGCTACGAATTCACATGTAATAGCGATCTCTTATAGCTCTGTCCTTCTCTCTTTGGTACTTTGGTACTTCCCCTCGCTTCTCGCTTTCACCCAAAAACTATCTTTAAACATCGAGACACGCTACGCTTTTAAATAATATTTTTGTTTCGCCTCATACCTTTACAAAATAATTATATAAAAACCTATTTATTATTTATTAGATATACCCGGGCATAAATATCTTCGCGATAATTATATAATTCAACTTGGAATCGATGTTATATTTAACATCGATTCCAACAACTTGTTCCGTGTAACTTTTATTTTTTATCGAGTAAACAAATTACGATAGAAACGCTGTAAAAATTACAGCGAAGAATATTTAACTTTATTAAAATTTAGTTTTTAATTATTGTAGAACTCATTTTTAAAAATATATTTCTTTTCCATTTTTTCGATCAAAAATATAATTATTATATAATTATGAACTGAATCGCACCGATTACTCTTTATTATAAAAATTCGCGATATCGGACAAAATTATTATTTAAAAGTTTGTTATCCCCCTTTCATCGAAATACAAGAATGAAGGTTTGATTAAAAACAAGTTGTTTAATTTAACTGTTAATAAAAAATAAAAAGGCACCCACAGAGTTACACATTTGATCAAAATATTACCGAAACTCATTTTAATCGACAATATTTTAGCAGTTACGATAAATTATAATAATTTGTAGAAATTGAGTACAATCGACGTAAACATGTTACATTTGATTCTTGTTTTTAACGACTTGTTTTAAACCTTCGCAATACATAAAAAATATATATACATGAAACGTAAGAACGGAGCTATAAGCGATCGCAGGATGGGCTTAGTTAAAAAGGCTAAGTTAAGTGAAAAAGTTAAGTGACTCACCTCCTGTAAATATTTTTCCGGCATGCCATTTTTCGTTCATTTGCGTGCGAGCACCAACAATATTGCAAAGAATACAAGAAACAGATTAGTCGGTTTTTGCGGTAAACCATCACCACCAGCCAACCACCGTCGCAAATTATTAATTATTGTCATTGTGAACGTCCGTACCGAGTTTTCATATGTACAATGTTAATTGTATTAAAGTCAATCAGTGTCGTGTAGTTATGTCCATTAGAATATATATGTACAGTTCGTATCGCGTCACCCGTCGTTCGTTTGTACGTTGACTATTAAAAGCGGAAAATTAATCAGTGTCACGGTAGCTTGAAAAATTATCAATCGTAAAATAATTGTCAGTCTAGATCGGTGCATTATTTATTCGTATCTATACGATATATTTTACATCAATATTGCGTAATCTAAAACCAAATTGCAATTATCGGAACGTCAATTGTTTTACTTTTACAACTAAAATATGTGCGTAAATATATAACATTTTTATTTTAAATATATAGTGGCAATCGATATTATTGATACACTTTTAGAAAATAATTTGTATTACGTTACAAAATTGTCTTGCACCTGTAAAAACTAATTGTCTTATTAATACTTTTTTTAAATTTATAAAATACAACGTAAATTGCGTAATTTTTATAATATACGTTTTACTTTTTTTATATATTTTTAAAAACCAACCATTGCATTACGTGTTTATTACGAATTTTATTATCGCAACCAATATTTCACTATTACAGTTTTTCAAATTATAAAAATGGGTTTACTTTTTTATTATTTTTTTTAGAAATAATAATGTATTTATAAATATGGATAAATAAATTTTATTTTTATAATCAATTTATGCAAATATATTTAAATTTAATTTTCTAAAATTTCTAAAATTTATTTACTTTATTTATTAGAATTTAAATTTCCCCATTTTTTTTTAATTTCCCCTATAACGAAATAATATTAAGAAAATTTAAAAAATTTCTGATAGTAATCTTAGAAACTTTCCCATGCCAATAGTATACGATTATATTTTAACATATATATATAGTTAAAATTTATCGTTATTTTTCAGTTATTCGCGAAAGAAAATACAAACAAAAATTCATAAATCATAATCCACATAAGTACATAAAACTTAAGAGCGTAGATTGAAAATTGCGAAATGTAAAAGATTTATCGATACCTTAAAAATAATTCATATCGTATTAAAATTCTTGTCACGTATGAAATTTCCAAAGAAGAACTTAAACTTTGGCAATTTTGGTCGGTAAAAAATGATCAAACCGAAAAATCGAATCCCAGTGGATAATTTAGCAACACCAAGGGATTTTCTTTGTACATTGATTCATCGAATTGAAAATAATCGCTGAGAAATAAAGATACTAAAACGTGCGAGCGTTAGAATAAGACACCAAGGAACGAAACATTTATCGCGGTAAATCGCCCGTATTATTAGCGCTAGTATTTCGTACAAGAAAAAGGAGGGAGAAGGAGGGAGAAGGAGGGAGAAAGAGGAAGAGAAGAAACGAAAGCTGACAATGTATATAGACTCGCGAACAAAATCCCGCGAGTCACTCGGAAGAAAGTTTCGCCAGATGGTTTTGCACTGCATTACATGGTCGAATGTACACGTATCGAGGAAAAAAATTTAGTGAAACTTATTATTGTAGAGGTAAGAGTTTAAAGTATCGTGTTCTTCAATGTATAGCCTATATATGTAATACGGATAATGTAGTTTCGCTGGATAAAAAATTTGAATTGTTCGTAATTTTATATACTAAGCGTGTATTCGCGAAAATTATTCGCGGTGTGAAAAAATAAATCGCATCTACAGTGTTTGTAAACGTTTAACATATATTCTAAGAAGTGCGTAAATATGGTTAGTTTATTCGGCTTTATCGTTCGTAATAATTTTCCGTACGATCGTAAAGAAGTTTACAGCGATAAAATATATATGTAAAATCATCGAAGGATCGACTCATCGGTTTTTCTTTGATCAAGGATAACTCTTTAATTAGCGAACGTTTTCCGATGGCACAATTTTTTAAAACGCGCAATTATTTTTTTAATTCGATAAAAATGTCATTAGTCCAGATTTCACTCGCTTTAATTCAAATTCACGGTATTAAATGAATCGTAAAAACCATTTGGAAGATTACCTTTCGAGGCTTTCTCTTTCGTGCATTCGTTTCGAACTTAAATTCGGTGAACCGATTCTTTTAACGCGAATAATTCGAATAAAAAATGGAGGTTCCATTCGAATTCGCGGCCAGTTCCCTCGGCGTTGCGCAAATATAATACTGGATACGATTCACCGACGCCGAGAAACTTGTCCCTGCGAAGGTCGTTCCGGTGCTTCGTCCACGGAAGTGAAAAGGGAACAAAGGAGAGAGAGAGAGAGAGAGAGAGAGAGAGGGGATAAGTTTCTCACGGCGCTGGTTTGCCGAGAGACACGTATCTTCACCTTCGAAAAATCACTTTCGATCGCGCAAATCGAAAGGGCAAATCTCGCGGCAATTACGCGGTTTAATTCGATGCGCTCCGTTTGCAGCTCGCGCGAGGAGAGGAGAGGAGAGGAGAGGAGAGGAGAGGAGAGCCTCGCACATCGCCCTTCGCCCTTCGCCCTTCGCATTCCATCAATTGTCCTTCTCCTTCTAAAAACAACAAGACACGGGGGATGAAGCCGATAATTTTCCCTGCTCTGATTCCCTTTGCTATCCGTCCGCGGGACCTCCGAGTTCTCCGGTGAGCGAAGCTGGAACAACCGGAACAACCGAATCCGGCTGTAACGAAGATAAAACACGCGCTCGCGAGAATCCAGGAGCTTTCGTAACTCGCGAGTATACAACAGCGATCGAAGGAGAGAATGCTTCGAAAATAAGACGTTATTCTTTCCGTGCCGATATTTTTTCTCCTTTGAAATTTTCTTCGAGTATCGGTTATCGCGCAAATAAATATAATTTTAGAGAACTCGTTGATGCGTTTTATTTTTAAAAAATTTTCCATCGATTTCGATTTTGATCATCGTAATGTATCTCATACAATGCGATCTTTCGTAATTTACTTAGACACGCGAGATTTTTCGCAAAATGGGGGAAATTAAAATTACTTACGAAAAATCGTAGGGAAAATAATATTTTACGCATCTTATCTAGTTTTTCGATAAAGTCTCGATACATCGATAAAATATTGTAAAGCAGTTGGAATCGCGGATGAAAAACGATACGATATATAGTTCGGGTTTCGTTTCATAAAAATAATTTATTATTATAATTTATATTACAATTTTCTTTCCCTCGTATCAAATTAAATTTTCAATTAAACGTAATAGCTTCGAAGGTTTTACGAAGGAAAGATAGAATACATTCCGGTACTAAGAACTAAATTCAAACGATAGTATTAAACCAGAAAATTTAAGGCTGCTCCACGCAAAAAGAAACGTACATCGTCCACGAAGGAGCAAAGGGCACGAGGAGTCGGTGTTCCGGACGAGCGTATCGGACCGGTTAAAGCGATGTACGCGCAGTTAATAGAAATGCAGCTTTATACGCTACACGGACGAACCCACATATGGGAACGAAAAGAAGAAGCGGAGAATGTGTATTAGCTAGCCGAAGCCCAGATTAAGCTCGTAATCTTGAGAAAATGAGATAGGGAAGAGGAGCTTCGCTCTTCTGAAAAAAGATTACCGTCATTGGCTAATTTATTAAACACACTGGGTAATGTTGGTTGTTGTGGCGTTTTTTAGAGTTATATAATACAATACCCTATTAATTTGATACATAATAGAATGCAAAACCCACGATTTTCTTACGAAGAAAAATGATAAGTGAAAATAATGCGAGCGTATTTCGAACGTAGTGTAATTGAGAACTAATTTATGGAACGCTTCGAATAATTATATTTCCTTTTAATTTTAAACGTGTACAAACATTTTATTTATACAGCGTTGTAATTCTTTTTCGTTTATTTATCGAAATAATTATGTAACGATGTTTATAAGATGTGCACATATACGCAGTTTTTTTTTCCAGAACACAAACGATAAATCGGACAAACTTATATAGATTATCTATTTTTTGTTCAAGAATTTACCTCTGTACAAATATTTCTAAGAAAGTATTAATACGACCACAGTTGTTTCGAAATATACGATTTGATTTTTCTATAAAAAAACTTGTGCGGAAGAAATAAGAAAAATCTACACCCAAAACATTTTTCGCGACGATCGAACGGTTGATGACTACACAGTTGATAAGTAATACTAAGTTCTAAAAAAGTAGAATATGACAACATTCGTAGGAATCGACAAGGCGATTTAAGAGTCGCGTGATAAATATTATGCAACGATACTTTTAAAGTAGTCTTTTTGCGGTGTTATACGACATCGATATGCCATTTATTTATATCGTAGCTGGAACAAAATATAAAGAGGATAAAATGAAGTTTATTGTAAAGGTATATCGACGTAGATTTCGAGAATCGTTCCAACTTCCGCGGCTACTGTTGTACGTTAATATCGTCGAGAAAGAAATTTGTACGGTTTGATGAATTTATTTATCAATTGTTTTCGTTTATTTACTTTGCTCGGATCCGATGATTCGTTCACCGTAATAAAAAAATTGTTAAATTTTTTCCCACGTAAGAATACGTTTGCATTCATCGTTTTTAATTTTTATTCTATTTTGCATCGCGTTATATTCAGAAAATTAAATAGTTTAATATTATGAAAATAATATCATTTAAATTTCTATTTCCATTTTAAGAAAATTAGCAATTACATCAGTTTCAAAATCGAGTACAAATTCTTAAGTTTTATGCTATATAAAATTATCGAACGATCGCTACAGTTTTAAAAAAAAATGGTAAAATTTCCCGCTTTCCAGATGCAGTTGAAAATGCCTGTATGTATATACCAGGAACGAACGAGGTTAAAAAGAATAAATAACAAATTCAATTTTCTCGCAGGATATTCTTGGAAATTTCCGAATCAACCTACATCGAGTTTATATAATCAAGCGCGGTGATAATCCAGATCCTAAAGCCGGTATAACGAGCTTACGAACTGACCGTAGCTGAAACTCAATCTCAGTGCATCTTTCCCTCATAGTTCTACGACAAATAGAGAGAAATTCTATTTAACTTTGCTGCCACAGCTGCTTCGTTATATATCACGTGTAGGATGCAACAAATTCTATTGTGAATACATTTAGTAATTTGAATAAGTTCTTTTAACTCTTTTTTTCGATACGGTATTATTGTATCGCTAACTGATATTATTCGACAAATTTTTGGTATTAACAAATACTACTTTCCGTACTGCATCTAATTGAAAACATTACGCAGTTTCTAAAATTGTTAATTAATGTTAAAAGTAATTAAATCCACTAAAGTTATACACTAAAGGTATACAAACCGATATAAATTAACCATTTTCCGTAAATTAAAACATAATTTAATAGGAGTTTCGGATGGAAAGTTTCAAGATACTGTATTTCACGTTAAAATAAATTATTTGTTTTAATTAGAAAGGCAATTTTTTTAAATTCGTATGTATAAAAAATATATCTTTATAATATTATAATTAAAAGATAATTAAATTAGATCAGTAAAGTTATAATGATATTTTGGTTTTTAACTTAAATCATATATTAAATTAACCTTAATTAATTAGAGTTATTCATTATTAGTGATTATTTATTTTAAGTTGTTTGTATAACAAAAATTTTTTTCTATTGTAGCTTTTACGAATAATAATATTTAATACGAAGTAACTAAGTTTATAAATAATGTCTGTGTTTTATTCGGTAATATCAATAATTAAAAATCAGTACTATTCTCACTTATTCTCCGTAATCATTCATTTGATAAACAATGGTTGTTGGAGTCATGTAATGAACGACCGGTGAATCATGTAAGTGGAGTGTTAGAATGTTTAAAGTTTGAGTACGCTATTAATGTTTGGCCAATGGCGCTTGTGTTTAGTGTATAAGCAAAAATTTGTCTGTTACTCACGTAAATGGTAGTATATAAATTGTTCGATTCCCATATTTTAAAATATACATAATTTTAATGAATTCTTTTGGAAATTCATCAAAGTAAAGTGACTGTCGTAATTAATATCAATTATTCGTTATAATTCGGCAGTTTTATTTTTCGTCGATTCTTTCAAATCCATCCCGAGTTAAAACAATTTTGAAATACGTAAGTGCCTGATACATCAATTTGATTTTGAAAATTAATTTTGATACATAAATACGCATATATACGTATTACATTTAAAAAGAATAAAAAAGTATTTTTGAAACAGATACTTTGCTCAAAAAATAATTTATGAAAAACTTTGAGCGATCGAATTAGTCGACATAAAATTTATCTTTTTAATTGTTTTATACGAAAGATCGATTTTCGGAAAGACTTTTTTTCAAAGAAATTGAATTATAAATACTAATAATATAATAAGCAGAAGAAAATGATAAAATAGCATTAAAAATTATTTGATTAATCAGGACAGCCACTTTGATCCTTAGTAAAAAACTATACACAATAAATCAAAGAGCTTGAGCTCCACGCCATTTCATAATTCAGAGAAAGAAAGCTGTTCTCGGCTATGATGCACATCATCTCTTCGATGAGCCAACAAAAATCCAATCTTCAATTCAGAACACACAACGTAAACCTCACCTTGGTTATGAGATCTTTAGCGCGACTCTCGAACAGATGTTCGAGCTTCTGCGTATCGACAGGAATCGGCGAAAGCTCGTCCCATATCATCTTGTTCTTGTCGAGCCTCGACAGGATGATCGGGTCGTCCCTGACCTCCTTCCAGAACAGCTTCACCGTCTTCTTGCTTTTTTTATTGCTCAGTGTCGCCTGCTGCTGTTGCTGCTGCGGCGGAGGCACTGGACTCTTTGGCGTGTCTATCGGCGCGGACCTCAGCGACGTCATCGTAGTCTGCTTCAGGTTGACACCGAACAGGGGTGGCGGTACATTGGGCAACGGCGGTGGTGCCCGACAGCCTGGGGGTGGCGGAGGTGGTCCACGGGAGTTCATCGAACCTACTTTTACGCGAACTCGTGAGTCCCGGAACTGATATCCCGGAAATTTCGCGTACGGCTATAATTTCCGAGCTTTGCGTCTCTCGAAATTAATTTCTTTCTACTTTGCAAGGTTTGGATTATACACCGCCAAGATTGAAATATCGCTATTATAAATATTATTAGATTAGGAATTCAGTTTAGCTCGTAAACGATGGCGCGATATCCCAAACATAATTGCAAAATAGGTGTATATACTCCGGATTCGCGAAACTCAATTTTCGAGAATCTCTTTAGCATAAAATTCACGCATCGATGTAGATTGTTTACGTAACGGAGTAACAGAATCCATAGAAAAATTATTAAAAAAAATTGAAAAATGACGATAAAATTGAGAACACCAACGACAAATATATTATTTTGCGCGATAGACGACATTACAGACACAAAAGTTTATACCCGAAAATTCTTCTTCGCGCGCTACGATCAAAATTTAAAGCAACGTTAATATTTTACATTGTATCGTGCGACACAATAAATACAGGCATTAAAATAGTTTCTAAAAACAACCGATTCAACATTCACAAGATTCCTTCGAAGTAACTTTATAAATAAATTTATATTTTACATTCGTTTCGGAATCAATAAGAATATCATCGGGTAGAGCCTCGATAAACAAAGCAGCGTTTACCTCAAAAAATTAGAAGGAAAATTCGGGACAGAAAAATCTATACATTTAAAAAAAGTAAAGCCTTCGATAAACTCGTAACTAATGTTTACTAACCGAGAGGTGGAGCCATTGGCGGCGGAGGAGGCGGTACGCCATTGGAGATGCTCACTGGACCTAGAACGTCGATCTCATCGTCCGAATTGAGATCGGTGAAGTCCAGATCGCAAAGACACAAGGGCCTTTTCAATTTGTTGACGAGCTCTTCCCAATGAAGCTCGTTCTCCGATTTCTTCACTTCCGTCAGTTTAGGCAAATTATCGTTTGTCGGTGATTTAAGGACGTCGGCCTTCGATTTCGACTTAGCCAAACCCTCCTTCGCTTTTGAGATCAAACCGCTTACGTCCCCTATCCTATAGAAATTGATCGAAGAGACGTTCGATTAGAATCACGATCGAAAATTTCCAGCTGAAAATTCACGCAACGCGTTTCTTCTACGCGCAACGATGATTTTATAACCGAACACCGTCCGAACGAATCTCGTTGAGTAACCCAACCTCGTATCCGGTGAACAGAGTTACAAAACCACTTGAACTCTACAAAAACAACAGTAAGAAACTACATACCTGGAGACTTTCTCCTCGACAGGGCTACTGGGAATGATATTCTGGGCTGTGAGCTTCTGAGTGAGATCCTTGACGGTACCTTCCCTTTTCAGCTGCAGCACCACCCGACGATCCTCGTCCTCGTCCGTATGATTGCCCTCGTCGCACTCGACGCCCTCGTCCGGACTCTTGCCGTACCAAGGCTGTTGCTTCTTCTCCTCGGAGTCGAGCTTGTTCGCCGCGTTCATCAAAGGCGTCAGATCCTTGCGGCTGCTCACCCTCGAGAGCTTGTTCGAGTCGGAGCCGACGCCGACGCCGACGCCGACGCCGACGCCGACGCCGTTGGTTCGCCCGTCGTATGTCGACGTGCCGTTCGTGTACCGCTTATCGTTCGATTGGTCTATCGCGGAACGAGAAAAGTTGACGGAATTAACGAGCGATCGATACCGATCTGGCAATCAATAATAATGATAATAAAAATAATAATAATATTACAGAGGATTCGCGTTCTCGCTGTAATTTACACCGACGAGTTCAACCTTCGACGTAGCTTCAAACGAATAAGATAGATTTTTACTTTGTTTTGGAAAATGTAAATTGTTACAGCCTCGGGTGAACGTAGTTTTTACGGAATCGATATCGCGAGTTTCTTCGCTTTCCTCCTTTTTAAAGGAACATTTTTTACAAAAGGATTTATCGACTTTCCGCTGTATTTACGATTTTGAATATAACGAGCCGAGAAGCCAACCTTTCAAAGCATCGAAAAATCAAATAAAGAACAACGTTCGATGAAATCGGAGACATTACCCGTAACTGGAAATAAACCAAGGCTTAAAAAGAAACCCAGAGATGAACGCGTATACGTAGGTACGTACGTGTATACCGGAAAGCAAATAGAAAGTGAAAACGAGCGACTTGATGTGGCGTCGTTGTTACTTTATTCGATAAAAGCAAGTTTATCGGCGAACTCGACACGACACGAGGAGGAGAAGAGAAACGTTTTCCGTCAAAGAAAACCTTCGGGGGTTGTTGGTCCGTGGTCCGTGATCCGTGGAAGAAGTAGAAAAACCCTCGACCTCCGTCTCGATTTTTGGGGGGAGGTTCAATTTTTACTAACGCCCGGACGATCGGAAAATGTACCGTCTATCGAATATCCGATCGTTGGATCCATCGAGATTCTAAATTTCCAAAGTAGAGCAAGAGGATTCGAGGATGGAAATTGAAGCCGTGATCGATAATTTTCATTCGCCGATTTTTCAAATTTTACAAAATACTACGTCGATCGCGAAATGTTAAGTATCGCGGTTAAAAAGTAGCCGTTACAATTTATATTTCGATCGACAATGCAGCAAATAATATGGAAACGTTGTTCGCGTTCGAAAAAGTACGTAATTTATAAAGAGTAATTTGTGAAAATGATCGAGCGAGGAAAAAATATGCACTTACCTTAATTTAAGAGTCGATTCGTTAAGTTTCCGACAATAGTCCGGTTAAAATAGAGTCGAGCGTTAAAGCTATTCCGATTTTAGCATTTTAGAAAGATAATTTAAAAGGAGCGTAAAGATTTTGGAAACTTCGAAATCTCGGCTGAAGGATCGATGCTCGGATAGCGTTACAAGCCTAAAAATAAAAGACCGAAGGAAGAAGCGAATGTAAAATTATGAACATACGGATTCTTTATGCGAGATGCTCATAATTCGAAGAGGCAACGTATAGGATCCCAAGGATCCCAAGGATCCCAACGCGAAACCTTTCCATAATTTCAAGTTGAACCGGGCGCAGGTAGTTTTATTGCGGACGCACGTGTATACATGTACTCACTCTCCTCGTCGGGATGTCCGATGGAGGCTCTCATGTTGGCGGTCGCCTCCTGCTGCTCCCTGATGAAGCTCCTCTGTCTCTCGGCTCTCTCGCGGCGACGCCTCAAGGCCGGCGTCACTCCCACGTCCACTGCAAAAGTTACGGCGGCGTCAATCTCCTTAGTTCGTTCGTGGTCGTTGCTTTTCTCGAGGAACAAGCCAGTCTCGGAGCTCACTTTTTTTCGTTATTAATTATGCTTGTACTTAAAGGAGGATTCGATTTTCACGGCAATTTTCTTTCGTTTATAAAGAGAATGAGTTTTATAATCTTCGCTCGTAGGAACTTCTTCTGGACCGACCGATGCCAGTCTATGTTACGCATTACCTACGCTCGTACGTACGGTGGTATTAATTTTAAATGCTCCTTGTAGAGTTTTTCGAAAAATCTCTACCGAACATCCGAGCCATTTTTCAATTTTCTTCCGCGATAAAATATTTAAATAGGTCCTTAAAAAATTATAAATTTAAAAGGCTTAAAATTCTTTCGACTAAACCTTGAAAAATTAAAGCTTTTATTCTTAAGTAATTCGTTTTAAGAAACCTAAACTGAACTTTATGAAAATAAAAAGAAAAAAAAATTTACGACGTTTCATTGATGCAAAATATCTTTTTATTTAACATTTAAATTAAAAGGAATAACTAATAAATTAATCTTCTAACGATACATTACTATTATCCGTACAAAGTCGAGTACAAATTAATTTATCCATACGATCCTAATTAATATTATAACTCTTGTTACACGGTGTATCAAACTTGAGTCATTACTAAAATGATATCTCGAGGTAGAAACGAAAAAAGAAAAGTAAAAATAAGAATCCCGTATCATTTTCCTGCTCGCGAAACGAAGAAAAAAAATCCCGTGTCTCTTTTCTCTCTCTCTCGCTGTCGCTCTCGCTCTCGGTCTCGGTCTCGGTCTCGGTCTTTCATCCAACGTAACGAAGAAAAAGAAAAGTTCGGAAGAGAGGATCCATCGCGAAAAGCAATACTCGCCACAAGCGAGAGCAACCAAGAGCAACCAAGAGCAACGACCAATCAGCTGGTTTTATGTTACGCGCAATCACTCGTTACGCGAATCGTCGAGTAGGCGTTGAAGTTAAAATTCATCGAGAGCGGAGTTTAGTCCAGCCGGAGATCGTTAACGACGAATTTACGGTGAAACGTTATCGGAAAACAGGGGGAGAGAGAGAGAGAGAGAGAGAGAGAGAGAGAGAGAGAGGGACGCGAATTTCGGAAAGAGATTTCCGACGACCTTGAGACGACGGACAAAGCGATGCAACTCGATGGAATTCTCTTTCGAATATTCTTTGTCGAGGAAGATCCTCCGGTGTTGAATATCGTAGCGCTAAGCGATTTTCATCGAGTTCGACAAGATCGGAAACTCGCAACCAAAAGGTTTTCGATGTAATACCCAACGATAAAAGGCTCGAAGCGAATTCTTCGCGGATAGAATTTGAAAATAGAAGCAGGAATCGTTGCACGGGAAACTGAATTCTTTTTAACTTTGGTCCTTCGGTGCATCGCTGCCTAATTAAAATACATTTTTTACGGCAGGAACGAAATTGAGAAAATGGCTTTTCTCGACAGGAAACGCAACGACTGCTTTTCAAATATTTACGAATATCAAGCATAAAATTATAATACGAGAAAAATTAAAGTGCATTTAAATATTTTATATATAAAGTGAGTTTTTTAAAGTAACTCGTAAAAAGTCAATTTTATTTTCAAAGTCGTAAAAATTTCACTGTTTTCTAATACGCCAAGTAATTTACAACATTAATTAGATGTCATGTACTGGTTGCTATGCCTATTAAGGTAGCTCAAAGCCTCCACTGCAATAAGTAGCGCTGCGTATTTCTTCCTAACTTCTCAAAGTAATTAGCAACGTCAGCAATTAAAAGTCCACATTCCGTAAAAGTGGGCATTTTATTTTTGCCATCAAAGTATTTTCTGATAAATATGTCAATTATACATTTTCAACACTTATTTATACAAAGATATTTTGCCTCAAAAGAAAACACCGTGAGGAACGAACAATTTTTTATTTTTTATTTTCGTTCCGCTTACAATGTGAAATTGGATTAAATAAAGCTAACCGAAAGAGATTTCGGTAATTCGTGAGTTAAGAAATTATATTCGGTTACTCGTCGTTTTATCGGGTATTAAAAAATTTTTAGCTGTAATTACAAACAACAAAATTCATTCGTAAAAGTAGAAATTTTTTTTAATTTTGGATTTTTTCAAATTTATAAATACGCTACCGATATTTTACTTTTTGACGCGACTCGAATCGAGCGACGCGTATCGGATATTTCGATCGACGTTACGATGAATCGTCGATTATAAATAATATATTTAATATTGTAGAAACGCGTATCCAATTTCTTATTCCTATACGTTCGAGTTCAACGCGTAAATACGTAATGTTTAATTTAAAAATTTAAATATTCTGTTTTATTGTACGCGAAGAAAAGCTTAGATAACTGGTACGTACATTCTATTTTTACGAACTAACGAGCAACTATACTGTCTTTGACGTTAATGCGAAGAATATAACTTCGTACTTATTATCATTTTAATTAACTATTGTAAATAACATCGGAAGGAGTAGAAACAAGTTTTATAATAATAATAATAATAATAATTATGAAATATTATTTACAAGTTTTAATATTTTGAAAAATTTAATTATAGAATATATCGAAAGCGTAATACGAATGTTTTATGCAACGATAAACAAAATGCGGTGAGTATAAAAATTAAATAGATTATTAATAATCTTGAGTAACTTTATCGAAGCGACCGAAGGTTTTTATATTTTTACTTAAATTTTAAAGCGGAGAGGACGAGAATAAATTTTTGAGCTATGCCGAGCGAAAAATACCTCGGATCGTTATTATTTTCAAGGATGATAAAAAAAACGAAAAAAACGAACGCCGAGCTATTATCGAATCTCGTTAAATAAAAATTCATTCTCCTGTTGGAGTTTTCGCGATAACCGAAGCAAAAGTAGACGGAGAACGAACGAACGAACGTTTAAGTGTTTCATTCGACACGCGTTCGAATAAAAAATAATTTCGTATTAAAGCGATTGGATACAAACGCGTACCAGAAAACCTCGAGCATCCGAGCAAATTTAGCGCATCGCACTACCGGCGTTCCTAACGCGGTGATCGTTAAACCCAACTTACGCGATCCTTTGTTCTCCATGTAGCTGCCGTTCATTTGGACGTCCCCGAGACCCTGAGAGCTCTGCGAACTGCTGGACTCGTCGTCGTCGTCGTTGGCGATCGGCATCATCCCCGAGTTTCCATTGCTCAGGGAGTTCAGACCGATCGTGTGGTTCAGCCTCGGGCTTAGACGAGTGTTCAAGGCCATCGAGAGCGGCGACGTCCCGGTCGAGTGTCGACGGGACTTGCGCCGTTCGTGCGAATCCACGAGGGATTTGCGGTTGCGCAACGTTTTCCTAAGGGTTGTTCAACATTCTTGTATAGTACTGGCGCTTACAACGAGCGATAAGGGAAATATTTTTTGCTGCTTCTCGCAGATTTATCGGGGAAAATAAGTTACTTTTCGTTATCTCCGACGCGAGTTACCAAACTTCATTTTAGTTCTATCGAATCGTATCCGAGCAGATTTCCTTAATAACGATTACATCTGCGATATTTTTCACTTTCATCGATTTCAACAAAGTAAGAGTAGTCCAAGTTTCTTTCGTACCCTCGAAACTTCCACGATTAATTTTCCGCGGATAAAATAGAATATTGTAACGAATTTTTTCACAGCGACGATTCGCAACGAAATTAGAAAGAGATCGATCACCGATGAATACAAGAGTATCGATTTAATTCGTTCGGTAAATCGTAATCACTTTGGTATTTTACTCAAAACTGTACGTACAACGTTCCACACTCCTCGCGGTAATTTGTAAATTGTGTTAGGTAACTCGATCGGTCGTTACGTAAACTAACTTTGTAAATCTGTCAAAGATTCTATTAAACCGAGAGCTGTCCAAGTTCCTTGAAGTGGACATTGAAAGTTAGTTCGCGGAGCTTTAAATAACGAGAAGTTTCGAGCGTAACTTTGTTTTTGCCTACATCCCTGCGTCCCCCGATAACCAACCTGATGTTGTCGTCCAGCTGCCTGATCGGAGAGTCCCGGTCGTTGCCATCCTCGTGGTGCAGGACTGCCTCGTAAATCTGGAACTGCCGCAACAGGTCGAGGTCCGTTCCCTGCTTGGTCATGTACCGCTGTATGATGGTCTCGATGCCCTGCTCCTCCAGACAGTCGACCTGGTCGTAGTAGGTGTCCTGGTCAGGTATGCCGTTCAGGCACTTGTTCACGAGGGTCGTCGCGTAGATGAGGAGCTCGGTGTCGGCCGCGTCGTAGTCCTTGAGTAGCTTCATCACGTTCGTCCAGGGTATCATACCTCGGGAGGTGTCCACGGACCGAATCGCCCGGACGAGGAGTAGACTGTTCGTCTCGACGTACTCCACGAAAACCAGGAGCAGTTTCAGAGCCGTCTTCACCACCAGACGAAACCGACTCGCGATCAGGCTGTACAACCACTGGACGGTCTGACCGTGTTCCATTACACCGTTCATACCGTCCACGTACAGCATCACCTGACCGAGGGCTGTTCACCAACAACGGGTCGATATTATTATTATTATTACGCAAACTTCCTTTCCTTGGTAATTTTTTAGAAATAGGTTGATGGTACGTTAGTAAAAGGATCTTAATCGATTATTCCGCAATTATAAAATTATAATCCCGTAGGATAAATGAATCGTGGAAAGATTCGTCGAGCGGAAATTTAGCGGATCGATCTAAAATGTCAAGGTAAATGGAAATTTAAGATTAAACGTGGAATTTAAAATCATCCTGGCAAATTTTATAATAAATATTCTGGAGCTTCGTAACATACGGAACGTTTTAATATATTATGCTTTACACGTACAGTTTTTTCGAAGCATTCAAACGTTATTACTTACATTCGTTAATACGCGTCTTTAATACTAGTAAGAAAATATTGACAAAAACGGAAATAGTAAAAAATAACGATAGAGAGTTTTGAAAAAAAAAAGACTTCCAAGAAGTACAGAACTTTAACGAGCTTCAAAAATAAAACAAAAATAAATTTAAGAATATGGTACATTTATGTATTCTTAAAGCGTTCTTTAAATGCGCCTTAATCTTTCTACGTACGTAAAGTATTCCTCGCGATTATTTCCGCGATCTCGAATATACATTGCGGAAGCATATAATAGCTCACTGGCTTTTCCGAGAAAAGTGCAAAGGGACGAGGAGAAAAGGAGTAGAAGAGATGCAGAAGAAACGTCTCCTCGGTTCAATCGGCTAGAAATTTCCAGTTAATCGCTCGAATAGTCTCGACTCCATTTTAATTCCCTTAGGAACCGCGAGTTCGCGATCGCGCGATCGGTTCTTTTATTTTAATCGAGCTCGGATAAATAAAAAGGGAGGCAACAAGGGGATCGAGAAGTTTCAGGATGTCTTCGAAAAAGTAATTACGAATCCGGCGAGAACCAATCATAAGAACTTTTTTTCCTTCCCCGTCGCTACGATTATTTAAATTCAGATTTTATTTTTCGAAGCTTCGATGGTAATTAGATTCGTTAAAGGTATACGTCCGAGGAAATTGTAGGCTTTTGGATATTTAAATTTAACTTTATATTTCTATTATTCGATATAGACATTTTCGATTCGAGACTCAATTTTCCGAATTTTATTCTTAATCGTTATTTCGATTATGTATTAATAGAAAGTTATTAATTACACTCGAAAACGATAACAATCGCTCGATTATAAATAAATTACGATATTTATTTGCATATTTACCGTATTTATCGGATGCGGAAAAAATATAAATATAAATAAATTTTAAACGATACAACTACTCGGTAAAATTTTTCTCACGGATGAAACCTAAATTCTTCTTAAAAATGAATTATAGTTTCTGTTTTTAAAGCTGAAAAGCTACTTCGTATTACATGTTCAATTTTCATTTATTGAAAAAGTAGGTAACCATTTGTAACGAATGATTTATCGTTCTTTTAAATTTAAGAAACATGCCGAACGTAAGTTTCGAACTTTTACGAGACCACGTTATTACGTATTAATAAATTTTTCATACGTATTTTTCAATGTGGGTGATAAAAGGTACACGGATCTCAATTAGTATTTTGTAATATAGTATTCATTGTATCAACGAACGATTTTTAAATATTGAAAAAGTAACGTAACGTAAAAACTGAAACGTACAAAAATCTAAAAATTAATTTACCCGTCGAACCAATAAATATTAATCTCAACGATAAAACTCAATTTTACATTTTAAACGATACTCGATACAATATCAAAAATTAGTCTTTCGACATTTACAATAATAATCATTGTTATAAAATTTTTAGAGAGTTTGATAGTTTTCTAGATCGAACTAAATTCCTTTAACCGAACGAAGTTTCACTCGGAGAGTTCGAAGCTACGCAGATTCATAAATAAACGTACAAAATGTAACGCACGGAAATGTAAAGAAGCATTCGATATTTATTTTTTACTCCACTTCCGTTACTCGAAATTCCGAGGCCGACCGACGCGGTATCCCAGGCAACGGCTTCGCGCTCGATAAATTAGATAATCGTCTCTCGAAAATTTTTTATAAAATTTTCATTTACACGCATTTTCCGAAGTTCCGCGCAATAAGCTCTTCAAATTTACAGCCGAGGCAAAGGCGGCAGTGCGAGTCCGGAAGGTTCCCAAGGTTCGCGACGATCGAAAACACACGCGGGTAAGGAAAGGATTCGTCGGTGACTCGTCAATCCGATAATCAAGCTCCGTCGATATCGATGCTCCTCGCGAGTCTAATTATATTTTACGCGACGTAACTCAACCCATCGCGTAACGATAACGGCCGGAGAGCTTCTTCCGGGGGGTTCGGGGCTTCGGGGCTTCGGGACTTCGGGGCTTCGAGTCGACGCGACCAGCCAACGATTATCATCGCGACAAAACCCGGCCTATGACCGAGTGGAGGCTCTTCCCTCTCGGAGGAGGGACGCTTGAGCGACGTTTACGGCTCGGTGCGCGGCCTTCTCCCATCCCTCGTTTAAAATTGAACGGCCAAGCGCGGCCAAAGAAAAGGAAGTTAAGAGAGTGACAGCGAGAGTTGCTAAGGTTCGCTCTTTCCCGCACGCACGGACAAAAGAGAGAAAAGCGAGGAGACGAGGAGACGAGCAGACGAGCAGACGAGCAGACGAGGAGTCGAACAGACGAGGCTCCGAGAGGTGAAACTCGGGTAGCGAATCGGCGCGAGTGAATCGATCGAAGGTTCGACGAGGAGCGAACGATCGAGGTTTTATCGGAAACTCCGAGGCGCTCGGGCTTCAAGAATTAGCTCCGAGATTAAAGAAGCAGTGCCTTTGAATTTTAATTTACTTATCGACTATCTTCCAAATTCTCGACGAGGTAACCGTCGATAAAAATGCAATCGCGAGAGTTACAGTTCGGAATTATCGACCGGCTGTAGTTTGTTCGAGAAATCAATTTTTTTCTCTTTAAATAGTCGCTGCTCTTTTAGGAACGCGTCGATGTCAAAAGAGACTTAAACAATTTACCAGCGAGCTTCCGATCCTCGCGCAGAATCTCGATTTCATCGATAAATAAATAATGATAACGAGACGATATATTTCCTTTGATAATTTGGAATCGACGACCGCTGCAACGGGGAAGATTTGGCAGCCACGGATACGTATTCGCGTGAACCGAATAAGCCCGCGTCAACGGGACGTCGACGAGTCGAGCAACGAGCGAATACGCCTTCGTTAGTTATAACCGCAGACGGATAACGAGGAGAGGCATCGGAGCGCGTCCGCGGGTGATTATCGATAAGATTGCGGGAGATTTCCGGCGGTTAACGAAGACCAGGGACGTCGCGTTGGGTCCAAAGCTGACGCGACTTCCGTCGAACGTTATGTCATCGTTATTCGCGAGCGGCTTATCGTTGCCACAGTCACGCCCGTCGAGCCCGTCGAACCCATCGAAACCATCGCGAGCGCCTCTTCGATAAAACTACTTTGTCGGTGACGCGAATCGAGGAGACGAGGAGAAAAAAATTACCGGAGCATCCGTTTTTTTTAGGAACGCCGACGCTTCGATATTCGATGATTATCGCTAACAAGATCGAGTGTCGAGGAATCGAGCGACGCGGTTCCTTCGATTAAACATTTTTAATTCATTTCCTATATACGGCTTTGTATATTTAGACGGAACGGTGAGCTTGATTTTCCGGTGGAAAAGTAAAGAAACTCGCGGAATACGACGAATGCTTTCAACTTTAGATATATCGATGCGTTATATTTCGTCTTTTTCAAATCACGCGCGAATAAACGGAAACGTGAATTATTTTTGGTGCGGAATCGGGTACGAGCAAACTGATCATGATTTATGTTTCCGTAAAGTCGATCTTAAAAAATTTTGCGCGATAAAGCTTTAATCCGAAATCGCAACGAATAAATTGAAATTGAATAAGCATCGATCGAACGTCCTTCGATACTTTATTCGAAACTGTTTAAGCGTAACCAATTTATTAAGAATACGATTTTTTATCCTCTCGTACAAATAATATTTCAGTGTTGAAATTCTCGAATGGAAACGATTCATTATTACGAATCTTTGATTTCGAGGGTTCGGCGCTCCGATAACGATGCAAAGCCATTGTTATTAAATATTACGTGGGTAGAATACGTAACCGTATATTTCACCGAATACAAAGCAGCCAAAATCGAAAACACACACCGAAACAAGCTACAAAATCGTAACGCGTACGATCGACTCATCGTCCTTGAAACCCGTTCCGAGCCAAAGTCGAGAATCCTTATCACGCGGAAATTCTCGCGCTTCTACCCGTCAATTTCACGCCGTTTCAAAGTAATACCGACTCGTCGTTTTCGTGCACGCATCCGCGTACGTACACAAGCCGAGGAGAGCAATTACATTCGGCATGCAAACGATCGGTAAAATGGGACCGAACGAACGAGTTGCGCCGCGCCCCTCGTCCTCCCCCTCCCCCCACCGCCACTCGCCGACCTTCCGCGGAGCCTGCTGGGAATTTTCGCGTTCGATGTGACCGTACCCCGACGGGGAAGGTACTACAGGTATATCCAGCCGCGTTATCCAACCTTACGAATTAGTTAGAGATACGTGGGATCGGTCCTAGGGAACGAGTCGCTCCTTCCTTTCGTACAGCATATTTTCTAATCGACGCTGTGGGAAACCAGCGATCGTTGATAAGAGACTTCGAGATGGAATTATCTTTTACCCGGGATAAATTGATTTACGATCGTTTGTTGCTTTTTAAACGTTAATTCACCGATGTAGTAAAAATTAATTTTCGCCGATGTAACCAAAACATATTTTTTCAAAAAACCGTATACATTTTATGTAACATATTTTTAACGCTGATAATTAATATCGTATTAAGTATTGATTACAATTGTGTTTAACGAATAAAAATATATTTTAATTCTTTAAAAGATTTCGCATACGTTAGATTTAAAAGAAAAAAATATATAGCCAAATAATAAAAGTAATCTCAACGATAATAATACGAAGGGAAGGTTAGGAGTGTGCGGAGGTGATTCTGGATCGGAAGGCGGTATTCTAAGATTCTATGAGTAATTTCGTCTTATCCGTGTATATATAAAAAAGATATAGGAAAAAGATTGGAAAGAGTCCATATGGGAATATATACAAATAAATACTTAAATATATTCGTATTGGGACATACGAGAAAAGGTACATATATTTTGATATTATTATACGCTTGATGTATGTCAGTGTACGTGCATTTACACTTACCGCGTAGTATGTAATTTTGGTAATTTTGGTCAGCCTCGTTGCCGACCTTGATGAGACACGCCAGTCCATCATTTTGTACAAACTCGTGCACCAGGTCCTTGTCCTCCTGAAACATGACACGACAAGAGCATTTTCGGTTAGTACGCGTTGCGCCATTGACGAGTTTCTTTTGGAAAGTAGACGAGTCTACGTGAATTTAGGATTACGAATGAAGGTAAGTCTAAAAACTTTATATATATATACGATATAAATTTGAGTTTTTATTTTACAAAAGATGACAATTTCAAAATCATTCGAGATAAATAAAGAAATGTTCTTACAAATAAATTCGTGATTTTATTTTACTTTATACGCAATATTCGTGTTTGCGCGAGATCATTATTTATGTTTCATTTTAGATATGTAAATTCGAAAATCAAAAGAACAAACTGCAAGTTCCGTATGAAAATTGTAGACTTAAATATCGTTACAAATATTCCCAATAAATCAGAATTATTCAAATCGACACATTTTAATATCGAAATACATTGTTTACAATATTCAATTTTTTAAAAATACATATACTTTATTTAAACTAAATACATTTATTGATACTAGAAATATTTTTAGCTATTAACTAACGGTAAATAAAGCTGAAGTCGTTCGATGATATTGTTACGATCGATTCTACAATTATAGTACATTATTCAATTTTGCTTTAAGGTAAATCATTTTATCATCGTTATCGAAATATTTCCTTTAGAGATCACTAGATTTAACTTATTAAATATTGCGCTTTCATTTTAAGAAAGGATTCGTTAAGATCTTGTACCAAAAAGGTTATTAGACAATCTGTAATTAATCGAGCTATTTGAAAAAGCAAAGTACAATTAAAATGTAATTAGAAAGCTATCAAACGATATCTTCTTAAGACTATGTTATTTCTACGCGTACTAGTATATTATTTTCTAATTTAAAACATACAACGAACAGTATAAGCATTTATATATAATGTATTTGGTAAGCAGTTGTAAACGTAATAAACATCACACAGAGTAGAAGCGGTATAAAATAATTGAGCAACATCGATGATTTTAAAAAAATTTTCTTAACTCATTCAAGCTTATCAAAAAAATATTACCAAATTTATTCTATCTTGGATTATGTTTACTCGAAAGTCCATCTATTCGCGAGTTAAGGGAAACTCTCAGCAACCAACCTCCGACTGATTCTCTCGAAGCTAAATCATCGTCTCTTCTAAACTAAAGTCTCGATTTTCTCGTACACGAATGTTATTCTATTATTAATTAATGCCCGCGGAATTCGTATCAAACGGAGGTTCGACCCTTCTCCGCTTCTTCTTCTTCCAAAAACTTCCGCTAGCTCCCCGAAGGGGATTCCGGGGCGTTTCTAGTATGGAGATAGAATAACGCATTATACGGTCGATGTAATCAATTTGGTTTCGTAACTTCACCCTACAATTCAGATTTACGAGCATATCAGAGATATATCTTGCTTCCTCTCTCTGTTTCTTTCTTTGTTGAGCGAGAAGAGCGAGCGAGAAGAGCGAGCGAGACAATTGATGTATGAGTTGTTGCTGTTGAAACCTCCGGTCTCTCTCCCTCTCTCTCTCCCTCTCTCTCCCTCTCTCTCTTCCTCTCCCACACTTCGTCGAGTTATGCGCAAACGGGTACAGTTGAGGGTTTTCAGGCAACGAACCGTAAGAGAACGATATCGCGTCGATCAAACCTTGCTTTTAGTTCTTCCGTCTTTAGACTTATTCGAGACATGATAACATTTCAGCCTTTTTAATAATTTTTTACGATTATTGTTTTTGTTACATTCAAATTTCGAAAGCTTTCAACAAGATTGTAGTCGATATAATTTATTATTTTATTTTATTTAACTATTCGAAAGCAATTATCTAACGATATTAAACAATAAGGAATTTTTGACGTTATCGATATTTTAATCACAAACTAAAATGGTAACAAAGAGTAAATCTTCGGTTCGATCGAAATTAAAATTACGTTAATTAAGTCGATAAAATGTGAAACGGTCGTATTATATATTACATCGCTTGTAAAATTCTCAATATTTGATTAAATATATTGTAAATTTAAACACGTTATTAACCTATTCCGTTAGTATCTGAAAAATCTTCGTATCAGTCATAGAGTTATTCCGTATCTCCAACTTTTATAAAGTGCTCGTGATCCATGTTTGATATCCAACTCAAATTCCAGATTTTCGGAGCAGAGTGTGTACCTTTCGGGAAACAACTGTCATTTCAACTTTCAAAAGTCCTTACCAACGAAAACGAAAACGTCGAGAGCACGTAAGATCCGTGACGGTACCTCGGAAAATCCTCCAACATTGGGGAATATCCGAGCGACTAGTTTCACATATATCACGCAGACTACGATTACCAGGTTTCGAAGCATGGACAAACTTCAGTGGCAAATGGAATTAGTTGTAGCCTAGCTTTATATACGTCTACTTCGGTTGCATATATAATGGAAAATCCGTAGACTTAGATTAAATCTCGAACGATCTAAATTAGAATTAACTTCCGAGGATTAAGAAACGTAATCGGATGCCGTTGTATGATGCATTTGCTCGGAGGCGTTGAAAGTATGTACAAGAGATAAGAAGACGTTGATTTCCTCGAACGTTTGTAGACCGGCCAAGTGCTCGGTAATAAGTACCTCGGCTGATAACTCGTTGACTTTTTAACGGTGAATGCGTAAATCGAGGCATTGTTCGTTATTTTTTAATTACGCTTATTTGCACCGACTTTTCCTGGATTTTACTTCGCGCGGAAACAAGTTGCAATTTAATGCAGTAACCTTGAGCAATTATTTACACTTTGGATATTTTCAGTTTTACGCTGAAATTAAATTCTTCTAAGTCAAATTAAAAGATTTACGATTCGAACGATTATTTTTTTTAACAAGTTTATTTTAGTTCTTCGATACTCGAGTCGAGATTTCTATTCGGGGATCGATCGCGAGTCGATACGTCTATTCGTCTAATGGTCCGAATAATAAAAGTTATAATAATAATACTTCCGCTAAAAACTTGCTTGGTTTATTCGATTTTGAACGACTATTATTTTTCTTCCGCGAGTGAGTGATCCGATGAAATACATTATCGATACTCTATAAAATTGCCGACAATATTTTCTTTTCCAAGGGCATTTCGCATTTCTCACAGATTAAAAAAGGTGCGCCCTGTAAATACTAGAAAATACGTATTTTTTTCCAGGAACAATAACCGGTGAGAAAGAAACGTATAATAAGTACGCGAAACAAGAAAAGGTCGCAAAAGACTCGCGACTCGTACCGTACGCGAATGTACCGAGTGACTACGACACGAGCAAAATAAAATGGTCGCCTCGCGACTTTCCAGACGCGGAGCTCAACTCGCCCACCGTCCTTGAACCAATTCTTTCGCGATAAGCAAGTCACGTCGCGTTGTCACCGACTCTATGCTCGAAATAAAATAAAGGGGTGCGCAACGTTTGGCACGGCTCCTAATCATTTCTTTGTTTTCTCGGGTCTCTTGGCCGCACCGACTTCGAGTTTACTCTCCGCGCAAACGAACGTCTTTTCGGAGCACTGGGATTTTCTTTCTTTTCTTTCTTTTGTTTCTTTTGTTTCTTCGAGGGCTGGTTTATCCAATTTGCTTTATTATTTTACGATTCGCGTGAATCACGATGAGTTTTATTTTAGGCTGATCGGTATTAAGTTTAAAAAGTAATAAAGCCACCGACAACGAAGAACTCGGTGCTTTTGTAGTCGATGGAAATAAATTCTAAAGCTATTTGTTTAGGTATGAAATAATCAATTTCAAAATTCAATTTTTTAAAATATCGTGTAAGTTTCTTTAAATGTTATATTGACTTTGTTCATTTTCAAAAGATAGATAAATTCATACGTTGTATTGATTTTTTCTCGTTCACCTAGATTTATTTTGTGAATAATTTTTTTAAATTTTATCCGATGTTTGTTTATTATATTACTTATAATGTAAACGTAGCTAAATAAAATACATTTGATAAATTTTATCTCGAAATAGTAATAATAGTGAGTAAACAGTTTTATTAAATCGTTTTATTCTGATAGAATTTTATGATGTACATATTTAATTTTTAGCTTTAAGATTTTCTTGATTTGAAATTATTTGTATGTTTTTATTTTATAAAGAATACAACTGAATTAAAAAAATATGTTTTGAATCATTTAATTTAATTATAATAAAGAACCATTTACGTTTAAAATAATTATACTAAATGACGTAATAAGTTACTTTGGGGCTGTATAAAAAATGTTTTATTTACGTTTGTCAAAAAATAATAACTATATATATTAAACATTAGGTTTGATAAAATTATATTTGAAACCTGCACTTATGTATAGTTACAACATATTTATTACTATTAAATTATTCAATAAATATTAGTTTGTGTGTAAAATTTATAAAAATAAAAAACCAAATATATTGATTTAAAACTGTTTACGGAAAAATATGTACCATCTCTTACTAAAAATAAATTTCGTTAATTTGAAGTTAATTTAAAAGTATATTTTTAACTTACAATCGTAAAGATAAATATGAAATAAGTCAAAAGACATCGTAAATTATATAATTATTTTCGTATCAAAAATATTTGATAAAAAAATTTTACATTATAGATTATCGTAGATTTATGTAACACTTCTATTTTAAGTCAATATTAATAAATATATTGTATAAATGCGTAAAATTATTTTATATTTTTTATATATTTTAGTTATTTTTTTCAAAAAATTTTCTATCAAATACTTTGTTTACTTGATCTTAAATTAATAAGTATTGAATTAAATTGATTTTTTTCATTTTAAACATGTGATTATAATTTCATAAAAGGTGAGAAAATGGTTTGTCACTTAGAAATAATCCAAGTGCCAATATTCAAAATTTTTCACAGTTATAATTGCGATCTATTATTAGTAAATCTAATTTTTTAATTAGATATCTCAGAATATTATCAATTTCTTGAATCTACATGTGTTTTATTGAATCATGCCAATAAAAGATGTCATTAACATATATTAATCTAATGTTTTAAATCTTGACAGGTGTTTTGATTAATAATACATTCAATCTTAGAATCTTTATAATTTAATTATCAATTTTTTTTCCAAATAAAGAACTAAAATTAATCTATATATCAGTAAAATGATCTCAATTCCCGAGATTTTTATTACCAACGTTGCTTGCAAGTTAATAGTAATCCTATTTGATTACTTAATAGAGATAACGCGTTAAATAATTTATGAATGTATATCGTATATATTCAGTTAAAGTTTAGTTATAAAAAATTAAGTAAACATTGTAATTGAAAATACACATAAAACTTTAAGTTATTTCATATTTAAGCTGAAAAAATATCAGAGAAAATTGCATTATAGAGAAAATGTAAGCCTACTTAAAATAAGTAATAAGTTGTACCACAAAACTTTCTATTATAGTTACACTAGTAATAACAAGTTAATATACAATATACAAGATTATAAAAGGTACACTCATATGCATACTTTCCCTTTTCTAAAGAACTAAGTCTTTCGTCTTTAATGAAGATAAGCTCCAAGTTGTTAAAACGCTCAATTCAAAAATAATTATTCTAGTACCCTCTGTTCGTATATTCATGAGTTTCAACGATACAAATAACCATCTATTTTCATTAAAAGGTCATATTTTACAGCGGTATATTCATATGCAGTGAACATATCAAGTGAAAAATTTATCTTTAAAACAGGATTAATAGAGATAATGAAAAATATTTTAGTAATGAGATTTATTAATAATTATTGTGTAAGTAACAACGCAAAAGAAATAATTAAATTATATAAATTGAGAAAATAATAATCATAGAATATATTAGAGTCAAATTAGATTCATAAATGTATCTTCACAGATGTTTTATTTTTTTAACAAAATTTTCAATTCTTCAAGCTATTTTACTTTTAATATTTCCCCTACAATATAAATGAAATTAACGAAAGTTTTTATTCGTTTTCTACAATTAAAATGTATAATAATATTACGCGTTTTTTAATATTATTTTTTTAAATACGAACGTTATAAAACAAAGATAATACATAACTAGAACAAGTTGCATCATTATAAAAATCTCGGGCCGGACGCAACCGTAAACTTAAGAGCCGGCTTTGTTTGGAAAATGAATCGACGCACCATCAAAAAGAGAACGTAATAAAGATACAATGCGATAAAAAGTTAGGGAGAAAGGGAAAAGAAAAAAATGAAAAGAATTTACTCGAATCCATAAGGTGGAAAACGATGGAAATTATCGGAATCGCTGCTTCAGTCTGGTATAAACGCTTAAACCGCCTTGCAAATATTTACTCGAGCGGGTAAATATAAAAGACGTAAGAAGCGATACAAGTGTGTATAATTTAGCGTTCGAATACGAGAAAAAATAGGAAAAAATAAATTAAAGAAAAACAAAACGGTAGGGAAGAAAATAAAGCAAAGAAAATGCATTTATCGGATACAATCAACGATAAAGAAATACTACAAGGGATATACGTTTTACATAAATTTCCGGCGTTCTTTTCTCTCGTACGACAAGAGATTTAAAATAAAATAAAATTACATTAACGGTAACCAATTATCGTAAAGATTACATAAAAAATTACCGAAGCTCGAAGGAATCTTCCATCGGAAGCGACGAATCTTGGATCAACGCGAGAAAATGAAAAATATCCACATTTCTATCGAGAATACCGACGTTAACGATATTTACCATATCCACCAATCGCGAAGTAAAATTTTAGACTCTACTAGATTAAAAGATAAACTCGATGTCCTTTTGGAGGAAAAGGACGGCGAATCGGTAGAGGAAAAGAAAGAATAACCGAAAGGTAACAACAAAAAGGAAAGGTCTCGCTCAGCACCGGGACAATAAAAATACCGTTGAAGCGCAAAACGGAAACACGGCAAATACAATAAAAGCAAATAAAGAGAAAGACAATATGTACCCACCTGAAAGATCTGCTTGAGGGAGAAGAGAGCTCGTCGCAACTCGCGGCCCTCGCTGTTCAGCAATTTTTCTGCAACAGACAAGCAACGCACAACCATTTATTATAATAATAGAGGGCGAGTCGAGTCGGCTGCCCGCGATCGCCTCTTTAAAGAGTGGTTTTCGCGCCGAGTGGAGGCGCCTTTTTCGACGCCGCTTTCGACTTCCTGGACCCGACTTCCGCGTTTACGGAGGACGCCGAGGGAATCCGAGGGAATTAAGAGAATTAAGTGACCCCGACGTCGCGGCTTGCTCGGGACCTTTTGCTGTTTCTCGTAACGCCGTTCCAGGGTAACGTTATTTCGCTTGTGTTGGGTATACGCTTTCGTAATTGCGCGTTTCGTAATAGTGTGCGATTATTGTTATAGTTTGTACTTGCACGTTTATACGCACGTGTTCGAACTTAAATAACGCGATGTATGGTAGAATGGTACTTCGATCAAAATAAATACACGAAGAGCAGTTTTTCAGGTAACGATTTATGGTGTTGTACAAGTTACTTATCGATTTTTAAATTTATTTCATTCTCGTGAAATAATTAATTAAACTCGACTGTAAGTTCATCGAACGATATACGCGCGTATATTAATTAGACACCTCGTTCGGAAGTATATTGTTTGGATGGTTAACCTTATTAAACCGTACGTTTCAGGCGTAATGTAATAAATTTTTTTTTAGAAAGAAAATCATTGTTAACGCTGAACGAACGTTACATTCAACGTATAGAATGTAATGAATTTGATCGTTCATCTGAAATAGATAAGCTCGCTAACATCTATGGATTTTATTTTACTTCTGGCGATGAATGCAACTGTTACAATGACAAGCTATTAAGGAAGCGGAAACTTTTTAATTTTTATTTTTTTTATACGATATATAATAATACCTTATCGATTGTATAGGGAGAACCGGTATAATATTCTTCGGCTATTAATCAGAATATAAAAGCTCGATCGTCGTTATTTTATTTGAAAAGGGCGATATAAGTATTGTGATTGATTGGTAAATAGTATCTTAAACTTACTAATAAGCTGTAATAATAGATGGGATTTGCTTGAAATTATCGATACATGGTTACATGATTTTAAAATATAGAACCACGTCCGTGTTATTTTAGAAAATAATGTCTTTTCGATATCAACATTTTTTACATAATTCGATAAAGATAAGCGATAAAAGTAGAAGAAAAAACTCGATAAAATAGTAATTTCTTCGATTCTACTTAGAATTCTATTTAACCTAGAAAGTTAAGCTGTAGTTCTATATACTTGATCTACTAACCGCTAAATAGCTGATTATGTAAGCAAAATATAAACTTAGATAAGAAAATGAATCATTAAAGGATTAGCGTGGATTGGTATTCTATATTGTGACTAATGCAAAAGTATGCGATATAAGTTTCTTCGTTATCTGTTTACCAATCTATACGATCGCATTAAAGGTACGATAAAATTTCATACTATACATGTGAAATTCTTTTACTACTCGACAAATATTGCGTTATACTATTCATCGTGCATATCCATAAAATATATCCTTCCATATAATAAATTTTCTATTAATAATAAGAGTAATAATTAAAAAAACACACATAAAAATTATTTATGTACTTAATGGTCATGGTTGTATACCACACACGAATTTCGTAACAATTTTTATTAGCAATTTTTTTTTTTTATATCGCTATAGTTCACGAATGGTCAATTTATATAGATCAAGCAATAAATATCCGAATATTTTATAGTTTATAAGTTTTTTTTACATTAATTAAAAAAAAGTAAAATATAATTTTATTATAAATTGGTAAATCATCTCAAACGATAAATATTACTATAAATCACACGAGAGTTTTTTGTCGACAGACTTGTTTCTATCAAACTATATAAATTTTTAAGAAAAAATATAAGCGTAAGGTTAATAATGGAACGGTATTAAATTTTCGAAAAGAATACGAAAATATTTGAAATTTTTGCGAACTTAAAAGTAATTTATCGGATATTCGAAATTTTTATTACGGTATATCGATAGAGATACGATTTTCTCTTATGAGCCAATTTGTCAAAGAAATTGACTTAATCACCAAACGATTAAGATTTCGTTAGTAACTTCGTAATTCGAGGATTTTCTCATAAATGTCAGTTTATCATAGAAATCGAGTTACGGACTCGCCCGGTAATAAGACTTACGAGAGTGCGAGAGAAAAACTTAAATCACTACGCATTAAAAAACGTATTTACCGGCTCCGAAGGTTGCCATAACTTCTCCGGTTGGCTAGCTTCTAGCGAAAATGACAGAATGAAAAAAAGGTGAAATTTAATTTCCATAAGTCACACTTTACGACGATTTTCGCCTTGTTCCGAACGCGAGCCGATAACCGATTACCCGACCATTGGCGCGAATATTCGTTTGCCGTAACGAACAAAAGTCGAAGGTCGCTAAAAGGAAAGCCACTAATTACTGGAAAGGGAGAGAAACGGAAAATATTCCAGCATTCGCGGCGATTTTACGTCGGAAATTATACGGTTCGCTAGCTCTCTTTAAATACTAATCCAGCAAATGAGGTTCGATACTACGGAAGCATGTAATTAACGAAGGTTAATCGGTGGTAAAAAGTTGGCGGCTTATGCCGAGCTGCGCGTCGCCTGCCTAAGCAAAAAAGGGTTAGTTTAGTTCGCCTTTGGCCGATACTCCCCGCGGTCGAAGAGGTTTGGTGAGGGAAGGGGAGCAGCTTTTCCACGACTTACGTCGTTACAATGTAATTTCTTGCGGGGTAGCGGCCAACTGCCCTGAGATTTTAATCAGCGAGTAAAACGTAAATTGAGATTCCCCAGTGGCTGATTGTTTCTAAAAACTCGTTATTTTCCCGGACTCTCGCCGCTCGTCGTGCTTTACTCTCTCCGCGTAAAAGTTCATCTATACTTGTTTGCTTTATCGCTCCGACTATTTTTTTTCAAGTACTTCGTTATGGATGAGGAATAATAGCTTATAGAAATATTACGTTCTTGGATACGGTATCAAAGTGTTTTATTTTACGTGACGATGTACTTTTTTTCCGCGTTTATGCTTCGTTATTAAGCTCCGCGTTATCTAGTATTTAACGCGAAAAAACGCGGAGTGAATTTTCTCATGATACGTGACGAAGAATCAACGATTGACGCAACGCGCTAACATTTTTCATTTATAACCCATAACAAAGGCTCCATAAAGTAATATCTTAGGTTATATAATTTCAATAAGCGTTCCTTGATGGTATTTAAAGTATTTCCATGTAGTCGAATCTAATAACGTCTTTATCGCGATAGTTGATAGGTTATTTTAAATTTCAGTCGTTTATACAATTCGAACCGTTGTAGATAGAAACGATTATTTAATTTGGTAAAAATAGAATCGCATCCTTGGAACCTTCACAATTTAAAGGCTCTACGTTGCGCTATAAATATATACACGTACATACAAACGTAAAGTACTCGAAAAAAATATATTGGGATATACGAACGCGTAAATGCATAAATTCGGTGTACCGTTCAAAAAATAAACCGCCCGACATAAATAAACAAATGCTCGTGTCTCGAGTGCGATAAAGTTAATCTCCATACTAAAAAATTCGCCGAGCATAAAAAATTGCGTAAAGTATTCAGAGGCAAAAATTTCAACGTTCGCGTATGAAGCAAACGCAATTAACGCGAACTTCCTCAAGAAAAATTCTCTGTAGTGTCGTGAAAAATGGCGAGTGACTCGGAAACTTCCACAATCCCGTTCCATTCGTCAGTCCCGATCGAGAAAAATTACGGGGAAAAAAACTATCCCTCCGAGGTTACCAATTTTTCACGCGCGGTCCTAAAAATTCCCCGCGATAACCGAGTATTATACATATATACATATATACATATATATATAAAATACGCGTAAGGCCCGGACGCGCTATCGAATCCGGAAATACTTTGCAAAGGAGCGAAGCCCGATCTTATCAAAGGAACAACGTATACAAGATTCGCGAGCGATTGATGCACGAGCGTTGCGCTATGTAATTACGGGATTCTGATTAATTTTGGCTTTCGCCATTCTTTCCTTCTTTGCATCCTTCCGGCCTTCGGACGAGATAATTTTTTTCCTTTCGTTTTCTCCTTCCTTTTCACGCCTTTCTTTTTTTAATTGCAGTTTTTTCGCCCACCCTCGATCTTTAATACCGGTGTAAATGTGACTTTACACGAATTATTATCCTTTAATTGGAGTACGTATAAAATAATTATACTTCTCGAGCATTAATGGCATATTATTAAGCGTTTGTATCATTGCTTGGGTCGTTCGGTCTTGAAATTTCATTTTTCGATATTTATTTCAATCAATTTCGGTATTTAATATTACTAAAATTTCCTTCGTAAAAGTATCACATTGCATTTTAACGATACGATAGCGTAATATTATAAATTTTAGTATTATATAAAGTCGGTAATAAGACTATAAAAAAGTAGGATACGAACGTTATCTTATACGATTATTTTTCATATTTCTCGTTCTTCGCGCATTAAATATTTTAAGCGCTTTCGTATACATCGGGTGAAAAGCATTTGTATTCGAAACTATGTTGCAATTTTTTGCAATTGTATCGTTCACCCGTAAATATTTAAATTTTCGGGAAGAGAAGAGTTAAATCCACTTTACGCATACCGCGTTTTTCTAAATATAAAATTTAAAAAATGTAACGCACTCGGAGAAACATTTCGCGTTTCTTTTATCGTATTCTTTTTAAATTTTGATTTTTATAATTACCGAGTAAAATGTTTCGTTCCGATAATCATAAAAATAAATAAACCTCGGTTATTTAAGATAGGCTCTTTTACTTATCTTAAATATTTAAAAAAAAAAAGTGTTGGTATCTTAAATAATGTCCGTAAGAGAAATTATAATAAAATTGTAAAACAGAAATAAATAGCTGAAATTTCTTTTATAATCGCATTCGTTTTTCTTAAACACGAATAAGAAAATCCTCGGGTCGTTCGCAATTATGTTGGAAAGATTTTTACGCTTAAATAATATAAGTTTTTTTGCTTTTTGCTTTTTCGCTTTTTCGCTTTTTTGCTTTTTTGCTTTTTTGCCTCTTCTTATCCAAGCTGTGTACTACTTAAGACGAAATTTTTAGCTGATAAAGGCTTGTACGATGACGCGCTTTTGCTCGCAGTCTCCTTAGTAATCGAGTTTCATTCGGTTGTTCGCGCGGGGTGAATTGAATTTCTCTCTCCGAGGCTTATACCAGACAGCACGTGGTTAATAGGTTAAGTGGTCGAGCGACGGAAAACACGTCCGCGTCTTAACAATTTGCCTGAGTAAAATTTACGCTCGCAAATCCATTAGGTCGAGAGCTGTGTTTCTTTACTATTTTTCAAGTATACGGAATTTTACATTTGATACACGGATTGATAAGGGACTCTACATAAATTATTTAACGCGCAGATAAATATCAATTTAAAGTTATTCGAGAAAGATTCGATAAGGCATCGAATTCCATTCCCGAAGGAAATTTAAAGATCAAAATTATTATTGCTAATTGTACAAGTATTACCATCGATTATTTCTATCCAACGAATGATAAGATAAATACGCGCGTTTTAATTAATTCGGTCGGATAATGACTCGAACGCATTCGAACCCAACTATAATAATTCCATTTTTCCGATGCTTAAAACAATGTTTTCATCGTTTTCGGATTTAATATTTGGATCGAGCTTTGGGATTTCATAAATATTTAAATGGCTTTTCCAACACGCGTATTTTTCGTAGCGTCGCTTCGCCCAATATCGGATTCAAAAATAGAAAATCATTTTGCTTTTTAATGTATCGTCGGAGTGAAAATATACAACGTTCTATATCTGAAAAATACTCGGAAATTAAGAGGAGGTACACGCAAACGAAGACAATGACTACCTCGTGTGTGTGTATGGCCCGGAAATCGAAAAAAGCTTTCGACCTAGTTTCCGTTTGCTTTTTTCATCCAATCGCGATATCGGCTACGCATATTCGCGCGATGTTTTTGAGAACGAACGCGAAACGTGAAGTCTAATTTGATGGATGCACTCGGGTAATAAGAAATTTTAGTTTTCCAAATATTTTCATATTAATTTTGACGTTCCATCTTTCGATACAGACGTTTATTTTGATCGAATATAATAGCCGAACGAGGGTTTTTTTTTTTTTTTTCTTAATGAATTCGTGTTAATTTTCTCTCGTGCGTCGTTCGCTGTATAAAGCAAATTCGAATAACAAAGTTTTTAACCATCGTAACTTTAGGATGTATTCGCTTGGCACGATTATTTTTCTCGATGATGTAACTTTTTATTTTACTCGACTTTTTCTCTTACTACCGATATTTTCTTCGACTCGAATCGAACGTACGATACGAAAGCATGTTTCGAAGGTAAATTAATAATAAGTATCCACTAGGATAAACAAGCATTATAAATCATTTTTTAATGAACGTAAAATCCGAACGATACTTTTAGATTATCGAGTATATTTTATTCAAGATTTAAATTGCGCAGTTATGATATCGCGCGGATGATTATTAACATTTCATACGATACTCGATATATTAATAATAATATTTCCGTGCAAAACATTGTATTTAATTATTATAACTATATATTAATAAAAGTTTAATAGATGACGATGTTACTTTCGGCAAAAGAATTTTATAATTCAATTAACGATTGGAAAATTTTTAAAGTTAAAAAATCTATGAAGATAGTTAAATCTCTATTCCAAGAAGCAAATTATTATCCCATTGTATATATAACATCATTCTCGTATTTACGACGATGTCTATGCCTAAGAAAATAGCCTTTTTAGCTAAATATAAAGAAGCTCGAAGAAGGAGTTTACGGCACTCCGAAGGAATAAAATGCGTAAAGGGTCATAGAGCATGAACACACGCGTATGTGCACATACAAACCGCATACGAGGTGAGTAGTTTACAAAACGGTTAGCGTTATACGACTTTACGAGCACACGTAAATGTACGAGAAGGTATACGGAACGAAAGTAAGTTCCGCTTCTTACGACATTATTAAATGGATTCTTGCAATGAACGACGATTACTTTCGCCGCAACTTCTTTATGAACTTTTCTACTCGCGGATGAATGTCGTTATCGAGGAGAAAAGAGAGAAAAATACAGGTAGGAAATCAGGTGAACGCCGCAATCGTGAAATCCTTCCGAAAATCTATGACCAGGGCCGTACACGCGACTGTTATTACAATAGAAAAGAATAGAAAAGAATAGGAAAGAATAGGAAAGAATAGAAAAAAATAGAAAAGAATAGAAAAGAGTAGGAATTCTCAATTTTCCGTCGAAACTCCGCGGGGAAATCGCTAGAAGCTACGAGCGAACGAATCGGAAAGCGAGGAGATTCGATTCGTTCTTACGACATTTCTAAAAATCGAAGGACTGACAGGATAATGAAAAGTCACAGGCATTTTATCCACGATGTAACTACGTACGCGAAAACGGAAAATGCATAAGATATTTATACTTTGGGAATTATAAATGCTGGTTCGGTATTCATCGATCGTTGGATCTTCTCCGTTCTACGAAGGATCGATATTCGTTTTTAAATAGCGTGTAACAATGAAAATATGTTACATACGTTTTTGTTATCTGTAATAATTTTAGAAAACAACTAAAAATCATTGTCACGATTTTTATAGGACGTCATTGATGGTCTAATCGTACAAGAAAAAGCACTACGATATTTACGATATTTTTTTTAAATATTGTAATTCGACCGACATACGACTCGTAAAAAAGACAAAAATAAAATATAAACGATGATTCAATTATTTAGAAGCGAAGATTTTTCATAAACTTGAAAATATAAAATGCTTTTACGAAAAATTGAATAAAATTTCCCAAACAAAATTTAAATAAAAATAAACGATATATTTTACGTTGTGCGTACAAACGTAAATAGCTATTAGAATTTTCTTGAATCAAAGATGTATCAAATATTTTTTGATAAACGTTAAAAGCGCATACAAGAATTGAATTAATAATCGATGAATATTTAACCAGAAATTATCGGAGATAAATATTTTAACGATACGCGATGCCTTGAAAAAGTTGTTTTCTGGAAACTAGTTTTTTTGTTAGTTTCGAAAGACTGCGAATAAGCATCGATTTAAAAGAATAGTCCAGTGAAAGGTATAACTTTGGGAAACGCGCAACATTTTCGCGAAACGAAGAGTCGGAAAGGAGAATGTATTTATTTTTCGGAAATCTCATTGAAATCTCATTGAAATCTCATTGAAATCTCATTGAAATCCGAAGGAAAAAAGACGCCCTCGATCGGAGGCACAGACTCGAGAAGGAAGTAAAAAATCGGCGGCGACTCGGCTAAGAAGAAAAAGCGGCGTAGGTGGAGATAAAAAAAAAGCGAGAGATACAAGGAGCAGCTCAGGTCGGTAATTAGGGAGTCGCCGCGGGGGCCGAAGACGGACGAGACTCGATTAAAAAAGACCACCTCATTCCCGACTTTTTTCCTCTCCTTTCTTTAATTTTATTCCAGGCCGTCGTTTCGTTCCATTTTGCGTAGCGGTTCTCGAAGCCCTGGGCCCTTGGCCCGGAGCTGCGTTTCGCACGATGACTTCGCACCCACGCGCCCGATGACGTCGACAGGTCGTAAACAACCCGTACACTCACCTACACTCGCCTACACTCACCTACACTCACGTACGATACGCGAAGTGTATCGTAATTTTTGGCCTTCACTTTTCGTTTCTTTTCTTTCGCTTGATTACAAATTCTTATTTCGTACTCTTTTGTACTTGTGACGAGGGCGTTCGCTCCATTAAATATGATTCGGTGAAATGTAATTCTCGCTGGCAGGTGCTTTTTTTTTTTGTTAATTTTTTCCTCTTTCTCCTTCCCCTTTCCTTCCTTTCTTCCTTTATTTTTCCTTCTCTTTTTCCCGATCGAATCGGCCTAATTACGGACGATATTGTGACGAACTTGGCGCAAAATTGACGGCAGGTATCAGCCGAGATACGTGAAAGTTCTTGCGCCTACTTATTACGTGCACCCGATGTGCAGCGATGGATGTACCGATGGATGCACCGATGGATGCACCGATGGATGCACGTAACGACGTTTCATCGAGTACCAGATACGAATTAGGCTTTTGGTGAGAGATTGCGTTGATTCCTATTTTATACCGTGATGATCTTTCATTGTTTAAGCATTTTACCGTCGATTTAATATTTGTATCCGAATAAATATTTATTTTACAACGATAAATAAAATTGAAGCTATTTAATCAAATGATTCAATTACTCCCGTATGTGCGGAAAATATCGATAATACTTAAATGCCGAGAGAATTGCCGTAAATGTATTATTTTGGTATTATAAAATTTGATACATTCGAGATAAGTAAATACTTCGCAAGATATAACTTTATTACCGCTATTTTGAATGAATCGTTCTCCATAATTTACGCAATCGTAAAGTGTATATAAATGTTCGTTTCAATTACATTCGATACGCTCACTTACCGATGCTCGATGCTACTGTACCGGTATTTCTTCGTACAATCTAAAGCAATCGTTTATAATTAAAGCTGCTTACGTACAATGTACATTCCAAATATTTTAAAATTGATCGTAAAGCGCGTTGCGCGACAATTTTACAAGTTTTTTTCGAGTTTACTACCAAAATCGATCGCGTTATCGAAAAACGCACGAAAATTATTTCAAACTTTGCGTTTCCATTGTGAAATTTATGCGAAATTTCGAACTCAGTGGCAACAATGATCAGATTTTTATCGGAAACTACGAAATTGATCTCGAATCTATCGCCCGAGTTGTATTATGAAACTTTTTTTTTTCAATAACCAACGAGCGATACGAGAACAAAACGATTCAACTTTTAAAAAATCGAAATAACTTGGCGAATAAAACATCGATGATCGAATAAATAAATCGTGAATAGTTGTACGTTTTAAGATTCACGTTTTATGTATCTGTTCTAGGCGAAATCCTATCGTTGATCGCTCAGGCAAGTAAACTTGTTAACCGATCTCATAAATTGCTGGCTCAACAAGATACTTGATTGTTGTATTTAAAATAGGATACCGTTCGGATGTTTAAAATATTTAGTATTAGGAAATGGAAAGCCGAAAGATCGATATCTCGTTTTTACAACAGCTGAACTACGAGTGAGCGATCCCGGAATAAGCGAGAACGCTCGAAATTTGAAATAATTATATTTTCGATATATTAAACTCGATAATACACTGTATTTCAAAGTATTTGAAAAAGCCTAGAAAACGTTTGAAAAAAAATGTTAAAAAAATGGAAATTTTCGATTTTACGTTTAAATTGACTTATCGCGTCGATGAATTTAAAAATCTTTTGCCGATTTCTGTGAATACGTACGTATTCCAATTTTTCAGAATTTGAGTGATATTAAATTTGGGATTTACCCGCTGGACTCGGAATATTTCATGCAAAATAGCTACGAACGCGAAATATCGCAACCTTTCAAATTCAGAATATTCGTTTTACCGAAAAAAAAAAACGTATCCGGAAATATAAAACACGTTGTCATATTTAAAAAATTTCTATTTTAAACTCGATAAGAAATTAAAGTTTTGGTTAATCCGTAATTCTAAGGGAATCCGTACAACGTTCCTCCGTCCGAAGATGGTACTTTCTTAATAAATAATCGGATAGATACGACTCGGAGTTGTACGAATATTCGTTTGCAGTACATCTGCGCAAGTTTCATCAAGGTAGGTTATGTACTTGGAAAATTCATAAATTCGATGTGCAAGTAGATTACGTACACTGTATGATTAACGAATGTTGTACCGCGTTTAACACAAGCTTTACAGCGTACACGAGGAAGAAGTTGATTAATTGCAAGTCAGACCCTTTTTAAAATTTAAACAGCCTACCCTTGTATCGCTATCGAGTCGAAATACATTTGTAATATAAATAAGTAACAAATTATCAACGAAAAAAATCTTTGGCGTTTCTTTTTGGCCAGAGATGCACATCCGCATACCATTAAGAGTTGCTCGACGATCGTTTCGCTCGGAGGAGATTACGTAAGAAAATTAAGAAAATTCCTACTCGCGCCTTCAACGACGCCTAACTTAATAAATGAAACGGGCAAAGTTTTCGCGAGGGAGAAATCGTCGCTTCAGCCCCGCGGCTTATCAACGTCACCCGGGTTCGAGCGGAGCACGTAATAGGCAGTAATAAGTACCGCTTTAGTATTGGTGCGTGTATCTCGGCTCTCCTCTCCGCTCTCCAACCAAGTCCCCGATACCGTTCGCCTCTCGGTCGGTCATCCGCTCCCCTGAATTCTTTCCAGGGAGAAACGACGAGGCTGCGCTATAAATCATGCGCACACGTTTTCCCGGGTACTCGCGCGATATCGTCGAGAGGAGTGGAGACCGGTGGCTCGACTTCTTACCTCGTCGCTTTCTTCCTTATCAAGCTCGCTTTTGTGCCCACTTGATTTTCCCGTTATTGAAATTCATCTCGCGCGTACGCCAGTCCGCTTATTATCGATTTTCGTTTCTCTTTTATTCGACCTCTTCCAGCGATTACAGGTTTTTGCGATCGGATTTTTCCGCGACCGCCTCGGCGGTTTTGCTTACAATTATTTGCGCGTTAGTTTGGGCTTTTTGTGCTTACGACCGTTGCAATTTATGGCGCTACGCTATCGTATCGATGGTTTATTAGTTAACGCTCGGTCGTTGCTTTGCGAGCGAGGCGCGATTGATTACGAGTAATTCCTTAGCGAACCATTACATTCGCGATGCACAAAGTAACCTTAAAATCCATTTACTCGATGGATTTGGAAATCGTAATCAGGGAAACCGTACGAGAGTCGGAATCTCGCTCCATCGTAACGTTTTGAAGCAAAGTTTGAGAGCGATCGTACCGACGAATTCGAAATCTATTTACGAGCGAAAATGGAATTTATTCTTACAAATCTCGTCAAAGACGTAATACCTCCAAGTGCGCTTTTGCTATGCATTCGAACGGTAAACCGCGTTTCGAGTAACGCGCGGATAAACGCAAAAAAAGCACAAAGTCCAAGTAGAAACGTTGAAAGGGTATTCGAAACCACGCCCTTAAAAACGTAATCTCCGCGGCTCGAAACGTATCCTCGCGAAAACAAAATGCATATTCTCCATTAGCGAATAAGAAGCAACGATCACGGAAGAAAACCGTACGCGCATCGCGACGGATAATAAATGTTTCGTCGACGCTCGCGTGAATCGCGCGTTTTTAAACAACATCTCCGTTCGCGAGAGACTCGTTATCGTGCGAAACGCAACGGTGGCTAAGCTAAGGTGAACCGAGCGAAATATATACGCGAGTGGGCGCAAGGATCGTCGAAGGTATCGCGGATCCGCGCGGATCTTACGACGCTCCGACGATCGGATTTCACGCTCGTACTTCATTTTTCCTTTCCGCGATCCGACGATCCGACGATCCGACGATCCGACGATCCGACCATTCGCCATAAAATACGTTGCGATAAGATAACGTTGGTAAATATTTATATTTATACCTGACTTATTATTCCACTGATTTTTTATTTAATTGCGTTTATTCGTTGTTTCGACGACGCGTTACCGAAATACTCGATTGTCTACGTATTTTATCTTCGTTTTCGTATTTTTTGAGCGATCGAAAGCAACATTGAAAAGCGAGGTTTATTTTTCGAAATAAATAATAAGCGTATCGTTGGTAGCGGTGTAAATAAATTAAACGATAAAAAGCACAGGAGGTGTGTAAATTTGTATGTGTACGATACGATTAAAATTTTTACTTTAATAACGTTACTCAACGCTTACGCTTTACAAATATTTTTACGAGTGGAAAGTCAAGGATTCCTCTAATTATTTGTTTGAGCAACGAATATTTTCGAAAATTATAAGTGTATAAAAGAAATAAGGCTTCGTAACGAGGAGAGAGAATCTTTTCTTTACAGAAAAATACAAAACGTACGAGATCTGTTTGGACCGCGCCGTTAAATCCTAAATAATTTTTTTATCACCGCGGGATATAAATATATACGTATACATATGTATGCTAATGATCTCGAAACTCCGTTTAATATCCGTCGCAACGTAGCCCCTGTTAATTGGTAGTAATCCGTAATTAAGCGCAGCAACCGAAAATCAGGTGCCGAATGGAACGACCGGGACGATCTTCGATCGAAAAGAAATAAAAAAAGAAGACGGCGAAACGGCCGTAGGAATAAGGCCGCACTTTAATCGTCCGGTCGAGCCTCCTTTTCACAATGTACCGGCCGTCTGACGTTAACAGCGCTAAAATCTCCGCGTCATGAAGTGGGTTATGCAATTTGACCATGAGAAACAAACTGGGGGCAATCTCGCTCGCCGATTCACCTGTCGACCGTATTTGTTCATTGAACTCGAGCGAGAAGAGCGGAGAGCGACAGAGAGCGAGAGAGAGAGAGAGAGAGAGAGAGAGAGAGAGAGAGAGAAAGACGAGATGGTGACGGCGGAAAGATGATCAAGCGATGCTCTTGGAGGAGATGGTGCTGAAAAAAGGACGGGAGAGACTCAATAAAGGGACGCGTGGTATTTCAGAGGAAAGAAACGAGGATAAAAAGACGAAGAAATATGTAAAAAGGTTTCACACTCTTAAATAACCAAAAAATGAGCAAATTCGTAATCTGAAAATTTGTGAATATTTCTCGGTGCTTTTTAAGCGAATGAACTCGTTCGTGCTTTTAAACTTAAATATTCGATCCAATTAGAAAAAATAAACTATAATTTATTTCCATATATTTTAAGATACAAATTAATAGAAGTAATGCTCGATAATAATATTTACTTTTTATGATTTACGAATTTACATTAATTTGTTAAATGCGCATGGCAATTGTATTAAAAAAAAATTATTTTTACTTATAACCCTTAAATTCTTACGGGACCAATAATATATTCGATTAATCATCCAATATGGTAAACTCAAATTTCGAACCTGGATATTTTAAAAAACTTTAATGTTTATAACTTTAAAGTATTGATAGTTACACTTCAAGTTTATAGGTTATTATGGAATAAATGTCTCTGATTCGAATTATTTACGTCCCACTATAAAAAATACTCGATTATTATTAATCCACAAAAATAACGAAAATAATTATAAAATATTTCATACGAAGGAATATTATAATGACTTTAAGCTAAGGAGATTTATTTTACAACTATATAAATATGATGCAGCTGAATAACGTTCAAGGCATAAAAATTCACAAATTTTCAAACATCTGCGTTAAAATTGCATTTTGGGATAAACTAATTAGTGTCGATGGAAAGAAAAAGTTTCCGAAATTCGAAATAACAGCCAATAAGATTTTCCATGGAACAAAATTTTCGATATTATGTATCGATAATTAAAAAGAATACTTGTAAATTTTTAAGTTTCAAATTTACATAACGTACGTTCATTCGATTTTCATCGATCAATTAAAACACGTTTTTATTTTACGTTTACAAATGTAATTTCGGTAGATTTAAATATAAAAAAATGTGCAAATTAATAAGTTTCGTTCGGTGTCGCAAGCGTGAGTAATAATTAATTTACCGAACGTAAAGTTATAAAAAGATACAAAATCAATGAACCAAAGTAATTCGTGCATGGATACGATACAAGGAGAACAAATGGGCGAACAAATAGGCGAACAAACACGTTTGAAAAATAACGGAAAATTAGCTCTGAAAAAACAGTTGTAAAGTATAATAGAATCGTAATACATTATTTCCCGCGTAATAGAAAAAAAAAGCTATCGATCGAAGAAACTAAAATTAGCAGCGCGCAAGCTTCGATCACGGCGAAGCGACCGCAGGTAAGACGAGGAAGCAAAGTCACGTGCACCGATAGCAATATACACAGGTGTTTTTCAAGCACGGCAATTTGCTGACATTCTTTAGGGAACGAGCGGAGCCTCTCTCAACCCGTTCGATCGCTCCTCCCTCGCCCTCCGTGTACATATCCTTTCTCACGTTGTTCCGAAAAGCCCGAGTCCCGGCGATCGCGAATCCATTCGTTCCGAAGCTCCGGCGATAGGAAAAGACGGGGTAAGACGGGGAAAGACGGGGAAAGACGGGGAAAGACGGGGGAAAGAGGTCCGATGCCGCGAACACAGAGTCGTTTTGCATATTTTAACGGTTCCCGCGTTTCCCCGGAGGGGTGTCGACCTCCTCTCGGTCCGCGAGTGTCGCCGACACGACGAAAATTGCCGCGCGCCACTTAAGAGCAAAGGAGACGTCCATGTTCTACATTCGAGTTGGCGAGTGTCACGCGCCGCTAATCGGTTCGTGCGTTCGTTCCTTTGGGCCTCGACGCGAACCTGGAGACTCTCTTCGCGTTCTCTCTTCCCCATCGCTTCTAAAGATTTGACGCGTTTCGCTCGGCATCTTGCGAGGAAATTATACGTTAGACGCACGAGTCGCTCCGATTGCAACGGAGATTTTCCGTTCGATTTCGACTGGATACAATTTAGACACACCTCTCGGTACAAAATCAATTTGCTACGCGCGATCATTTTTATACGCAATGAATTTTAAGCAAAATATTACGTTCGATATGTATCGTCGTAAAACAGTTGATACAAATTGTAATTCCTGAAGCTTTCGATTTATGGATAAGTTTAATGTATTTGAATAAAAATTAAGCGATGCACTAAACGTAAAACAGAATAGCCTTTTCATTATTAATTTATGATTAATAATAAAATATAATTTAATTATTAGAATATTCATGCCAATACAGATATAATTTGTTATAAACCTGGCGGAAATACTTCTATGAATTATGAAATATTATTTGTAATTAAAGAACTCCCATATCCTTGAAATACAGATTAATTGTAAATTACGATTGAAAATATCATCATATGGTCTAAAAATTTAATTTTTAGATTTTTCGGAACATTTATATACAATTTTATTTGGAATGAACAAATAAATATCTCGAAAGGTACGTTATTGTTACATTTTTAATTGATATAAATGAAAATATATTTTTCAATTACTATTTAATTTAGTATAATATTATAAATTTATATTTTATGCGTCATTCGTTGATAAGAATTCTACGTTATTTTAATACATCTAGTGATAAAAAAAAATATTTTGCTAATTAAAAGCGTAAAAGACAAAAACTTGTATTAACTTTTTGTGAATATTTTAATACATTTGAACATATTGATAAAATTTTACGTCAATTTGATCTAACATTTTGCGATACTGGTTAGACTCGCCATATTACTAGACTCTTTCGTGCACGCAGGTTTTACATTTTAAAACGAATTTATGGACTTCTTCTTCTTACTTTGAACCCATTTTCTTTTTCTTTTGTAACGAGAAACGGAATATAAATTTATAAAGTGGACAATTTTTGTGTAGTAATGTTTCTTTTTTATTAGCTTCTTCTTACCGACTAACAATTACTCAACGTATTCTTTTATAAAATATTTGAATAAAATTTGAATAAACGTAAGCTCCTAATTGAATATTTATAATATATTACTCTATACGTCGAATTTTATTTTTAAAAAATTCATTATATTTGCGAGTTTCAAAGGTCTCGATGCATTAAACGAATACTTTTATACGACTGATAGTTTAGAAGTTACACCGAAGGTTCATAACTCATTCAAATATATTTATTTAAATAAAACATAATGAAATAGTCAAAGATAAAATTATTAGAGATGTTGAAAATTCCGACATTACAAATATAAAGACTAATTTTTTAAATGTATCCGTTAAATCAATTTTTAAATATTCATTCCGTGAAATCTATGGTCTTTAATTTTCAGTCAGTTTGCTATATCTTTTGAAAAAAAATTGTTTATATGCGTATATTTACATTTTTCAATAATTTGAATATATCTGAAAATTTTCTTAAAATCCATTATTTTGAAAGCAAAACAAAGAGTAAAAAAATTAATAATTTTTAGGAAACTACGTTACTGCAGTACTCGAATAATAAATTAAATAATAAAATTTTGAATTATCTTTTCTAAACTACTTCTCAGTATAATATAAATAGGAATACGTCTAAAGCTTAAATTTATTTAAATTTATATTAGGCATAAAATTTTAATTATTTTAGTTTTTAAAAAGTAATATGCAATATCATTAATTAATTTACATTGATAGAAAGCTCACGAAAGTATTCAATGCCACAAGTTTAACGTAACTAATTATACATAAAGACACGAAATTGCAGATGTCAGAAGCAAATTTCTATTAATATTTTTTTGTAACGACGCAACGTGAAGTCGTCGGTCTGTACGATAACGTTTGCACTTAAAGCTGTACATACGTAAATTGATTTGAAATAAATTCGTGGGAATGTCGATAAAAGATCGATTGTTTTGACAGTGGAATCTCTGTCTCTCTCTCTTTCCTTTCTCAAGGAACAGTTGAATTATCCATTAAACGGACGCATACGGACAAAAGACAATGTTTGCTCGATGTAACAAATTGAGGCGCAACTATGTAAGATCGAATAAAGAGTTTCGACATGTACGGCCAAGCGTACGGTAATGTTTCGTGACGCACAATCGCGGGTGTACGAGCTTAGACAACGTTTAGCGTTTTATATTAAAATAGGCGAACATTTTATAAGGCTGGCATCCTTTGGAATTTCAAGAATTTGACAGGAGTGACGCGTAAAAAACATTTTAGAACCTATGGTTTATTCAACGATAACTTTTTGAAAGATGTTAACTTTTTATGAATATTTACGCGTATTTTTATTTTCAATTTTATAATCAGAAATCATACAGCGATATAAATGTATCGATGCGAATCGTAAAACAGAATTACGAATTTTTTTAGAAATTTAGAATTTATTTAGTACTTTTTTAATAATATTTGCGCCAAGTTGAACAATGGTATTTAAATGAAAAAAAAGCAATGAATTCAATTTTTCACAAATTTTGATCGATATTTAAATTCTATTAAAAATTTTAATAATGTCGTGGGTCAAAAGGTAATAAAAATGCTAATGAAAACTCTATGAAAATTGTATGAAAATTCTATTTAAATGGTATTTTGTAGCAGCTTGCATCAAAATTAATTTACCAAAATTACCTTTACAATATTTTCCAAGTGTAAATATTTATTCTATTAAGTACTTTGCAGTTATTCACCGCTATTTTCGTTAATTATTAACGTAATTATTTCACAATGTAATAATAATAATGAAAACATAACTTGCCATTATCTTGCTTAAACGAGGTATTTTATTCGTAAGTGTTGTTTTTTGCTTGGCTCGATTCAACGCAAAGTACTCCACTGGTATATGTATTTACGTATATCGGCAATAGTCCCGGAAAGTGGACCTTAGAAATGTATATGTGTAGAGAGAGGAGTTGCAAGTACCTCTTTTAAGCGAGCGCCTGAAATAAAGAGAGAACCGCTCTCGGCTCTTAACTCGATATATATCTACTTTTGTGTTCGGGAAAAACGAAGAAGTATATACGAGCGCGAGAGGAAGAAACAGCTACAGGGAGAATGAGAGACTTGGATATATATGCTTTGGATTATTGATGCTTTTGAAAGATGATATTTCACGTTGGATTGTGGCTGTTTTTTTTATTTTCAATGGAAGCCCGCATTGTGATCTACGGCTTCATTGTGTGATTTAACGTTCCGAGGTTATCTCGTTAAGAGTTTTTCAGCGCTGAAAAGGGTCACTCGGGATTCAAAAATGTTTTAAAAAGAAAGACGTTGACGATAAAGTCAAGGCATTAAGTAATGTTTATGCGCTCCTTTGTAAAGCGCGAGTTCTAGTTTCCATCCTATTTTTATTTATAAAATCTAGGAAATGCGAGAGCGTGAAAATGTTCTTAGCACGAATCCCGTAATCAAACTCATTCTTAATTAGACAGAAAAATCGTGGAAGAGTTTACCGTTACTTCGAATCACGGGATGCTCGAAGGATGATCGATCGATATCGACCAAGCCGAAATCAAAACCAAACAAATACTACTAAATAAACCTATTATTCTCGAATTTTCTCCTTTTTTAATCCTTCCCGGCTGATCGATAAATTTTATAATTTTAAATTATAACTTTGAAGCGAAACGGTAATTATACGTAAAAAAAACAGTTTCCGGATTTTTTATTGCATCGGTATAATATTATCTGCTCTCGCGAGATAATTATCGTTTAAAAAAAAAAATTGAAAATAAACGTCGTCGGTTATCGTTGCGTTAAGATAAAGTACCTCAAAGTTCGGATAGTTGTAAAGATTTTAATCTTATTCGGCCATGATAAATCCCCCAATCGAGAACACAACTCGAGAATAAACAAAGATGCAAACTCACGACATCTCCGTAAAAAAATACAAAAAATACCGGTAAAGGCACATAGATTTCGTAATATTTTTCATTGATTCGAAAAAATGAAAGCAGCTATAAAACGTTTAGCATAATCTCGCGAGTCACTGCACCGCAGCTAACCAACAATCGATCTCCCCTCTCTCTCTCTCTCTCGTTCCCTCGCGGTTACTCAGCCTCAATGAAAATCCAAGGGAAAAATTCCGACGGGTAATGGAAACATTAGGCAGCAGCGACGTCACGGACAGCTGAAAAACAATAGAATATACTGTGCGCTCGACGATCTAAACGACACATGCATGTGACTCACGTGCCACGGTCGTAGTATTCGACACTGGCTAATCGAGGCACGATTAGAATCCCGCGGAGGACTTGCATAAGACCCCGAGACAGCGGAACCCATAATGCTCTCGATTTTTCCTTCGTTCGCCGTTCTTATCTTAGCCGTACCGTTCTATATTTTTCTTCCTTTTCTGCTCCTTCTTTGTTCAGCGGCTTCTCTTTCGACTCGGCGCGACTCTGGTTAAGTTGACGAGACCAACGAACCAACGATTCCTTGCGCTGATTCGTCGTTGTAAAATTAATGCGTATTTACGAGATCCCCGAGAGCATTGCCAATATCTCCAGCGTTATTATTTTAATAATCCGAAAATTCTTGGACGTAACTAACGTATAGGAAATTCGTATCGCGTTTGGGTAACTATATATTCTAGAGTTTAAACGCGCACAATTATATATAATTCCTTATATACGGTAATTTTATCGTTGGAATAGCATTTGTACCGTGAACTTATATAATTTAACATTGTAGGTATTAAAACTAAAATAAATAAATTTCTCCTAGCTCTAGTTATAAAACATTATTTAATTATTCTTATTTGAGTTACATTGAGTTGCTTTGTACGAGCATAGTTTTCCTGTAAGACTTAATCGGGGGATTAAGCAACAAACTATTTTTCAAAGTCCGAGTAGAAAAATACGATGAACAAGGATACGTAAACTTATTCTAATTTAGTTGTATATACATGTGTGTGTAAATACTACATAATGGCAAATATATTATAACATTGAATCATTTTGAAAGAATTATCCATGTCTTTATCGTATTTATCGTTACAAAATTCCATGATATATTTCTTTGGATATTCGTTGTTCATTTATGAAGTAATTACCAAATATTATAATTATTCTAAAGCACATATTTTTAAAAAATTTTCGAAACTAGATTTTCTTGGATATATTTTAAAATTGTATTATTTTATTAATATAATAATTTAAGGGAATTTTTTAAAAAAAATACTTTATCGGACATAAATAATTAAGAGTTCGATTGACAAAAAATTAAAAAAAATAAGTTGAAAAACTTTTTTATGAACTTTTAAAAAAATATACTTTGAAAGAAAAATTAAATTTTTCCTTTCGAAGAATCTTTACTTGCTTACATAATATTGTTTACTCGATATTTATGAAAAATTACCAGTCGATGACTAAATTTTTCTTGAAAATATCATAATTATCAAGATTTTGTTTACTACTTAAAACTTAAAATAATTTGCAATATTATTAATATTTATAAAATTTTAATTTTTCATTTTTCATACAATGAGTATGAAATAATATATTTTGTAAAATACGGTATCATTTTCTTTTTTGAAATAACGTATACTTTTGCGTATAAATTTTAATGGATTCAAATTTTCTATTTTAAAAGATTTAATTACTTCAACTATTTTCACGTTATAAGCGAAGATTGTAGCAAATATCATTACGTTATTGCAACGACTACTAGTATCGTTTAAAAAGATTCGAATACGATTTCAAAAGTCAAACAAAGCAAAAATCTTATAAATCCGATTTTTTATTCGTTTAACGAAAAAACATTGATTACGAATTATAAAGTAAACATAATAGAATACTCGATTAAAAAACAGTACTATAAATTAGATCGATGATCGCACTTTATAAATATATCTATACATCGCAATATTAAATGTCATAATTAGCAGTTATATAGAAGAGCATAAGATTATTGTTCAATCGATATGCGAACGTAACTCGAAATTCGACCGTGCGTCGAGTTATTCTTCGTACTCGCGGTAAAAGAAGCCAAATTTTTAACAAATACGGCATTCGCGTATCCGATTAGTGGAGGGTAATCGTCCCCTAGAACGACAGAAAAGTCCTCGGGTACGCGGACGTAAAGTAACCCTCGGTCGCTCGTAAATTGGATCCTTCACGGTAGTCGATCGATTCGCATTCCCCGTTGATCTTTCGCGCCGTGGAAACGCCACACGTACAAACTCGTGCACATCGCATCGCGCCTTCGCAGCCGTTCCGATCTGTGTCGTACACGCAGAGTTACGCCCGACTTGGCCGCGGTGACTATCTTCCGTTCCCCCCCAGTCCTCCCCCCGTCCTCCCGCCTCCCCTCGCCCTTCCCGTTGCACTGTAGCAACCGCATCGCGAGTTAATCGACCGAGCGAGTTTACATCAAGAGCCGAACACGATGCGTTCAAACGAACCGCCGCTTCGTCGATCCACTTCGTGGCGTTGTAAACTTCTGCGTCGGTGTCACTCTCTCTCTCGCTCTCTCTCTCTCTGTGCGCGCGCACGCGAACGCGTAGGTACACGTATCAGCGAGAGGCGATCGTCTTCTGGGAACGCGATGCGAGCAAGCACCGAACAGCTGATGGAATAGGTACGCTGAATCCGCGCACGACGCGACGTACAATTTTGAGGTTATAGCCGAGTTATTAGCGGTACCGAGGGAATCGGCACAGATGTTATCGTTTGCGATGCGCTTCTGCCGTTGCCGCAGGAGAGGCGAGAAGAGATCCTTTTTAATTCAGAGCAAATATTATCAAAGGCGCTAATTGGATCACCGGCGTCGAGCGTCGGTACAATTGCAATTTACAAATTGCTGGGAGTTTCTGGAGATTCGTCTTCGATACGAGACACCAACGCGTCAAATATCCGACAGCGTCTCGAGAACCTCGCGGATTCGCTCCTTCGACGTTTATTTTTATACACGAAATTTGGAAGGATTGTATTGGAAGAGTTTATAACCATTATTTGTATATTTTATAGACACGCATTTGTTAAATACGATAATTAATTCACGAGCGGTCTCGTTTAAAATAAGCGTGCAATTTTCCGTCCGTGTACGAAATGAAACTTCGACGGGTGAACGTAATCTTAATTTGTACGTACATTTTGAGTCTCGAACGAAGATAGAACCAGACGGAAAAGACGAATGAAACAAACACCATTGTTTATAGCTCGAAAAAAAACCTTAATTTAGAGGACAACAATGAAGTCCTTCAACGCGTAGATAAGCGAAAGAAAATGATTAAAGGTTTGCGATGAGGTAATTTTATACGAGTACACGCGTAGGTATTAAACCAAGAGATTTAGTACGCCACGTTTAGTTACACGAAGTAAAACCGATATCGAATTAGCTTGGACAAAAAACTTTAATCGTAAACGTACGAACGACGGAAGATGAGTTCTGTTACGAGCTACGTATTATACGATATCGTATCTATTAAAGATCTCGGAATAATTAACTCGGTAAACGTTTAGTAAACAGCCTTTCTAGAAAAAAAAAGAATCGAGAAAACGACGTTCACGACTTCGTATCTCTATTTAATCCGCAAGAATGCGTTGAAAACATACACGGAAGCTTAGTCAGAACAGGATCTCGTAGCGCGAAACGTCAAGAAAACGATTCGAAAGCGACTCCGTGTTAAAAAGCAGCAGACGTAGATAGGAGAAAATTTTCCCGAGTGCGGGGAAGAAGCGTACGAGGAGCTTCTGGACTCACGCGAGGAAGCGTTAAATCTTCCGTGGCGAAGGACCGCGCAGAGGCTGAAACGAGGAGGAAGGAGGAAGGAAAAACGCGATATCCTCGCTGCGAGTCCTTGGACGAGTCGAGTAGTACTAGTAGACCCCGAAATTAGTCCCACCGGTAAAAAAGTCATTAGCCGATCTCTCCTCCCTCTCCTCCCCGAACGCGACGCGTGCACTCGTGACCCCCTTGGATCCTCGAGGGGACAACAATGGCGGCGCGCATTTTTCCCAGCGATCTTCATTTGCACACAAAATGCTCGGGTCCGTGATCCTAGCGGCCGATATCGCCTTCGGGGTTACGTCGGCAAATGCGAACCGGGCCTCGGTTTTATGCACACTCACCTATGATGGTGTGAACCCGCACGGATAGCTGGGTCCTGAGAACGATGGAGTTCTTTCGGCTGCAACAGAGAAAAATAATGGAGCGTTAGTGCGAGCGTTTCTTTCGTTGTTTTTACGTATACGCGCGACGACCATTACCGTCGACGACCGTCACCGTCGTCATCGTTATTATCGTTATTATCGTTATTGTTATTGTTACTATTATACGCGCTACAGAAACTGGAGCACCGTTAACTTCGTGGCCGAGCTTCGCATTATGCACCGAGTTTATCGCGTGCACTATGCGGGTTTCTCGGCTTCTCGCGCGTTAATAAGAATTTTTATTCCACCTTGCCTTTTTCGAATCCTCGTTAATACCGAGCTCAAGCTTGATTAGCGTCTCGTCCACTAGACTAACGAGTGAGCTTATTATATCAGTTGCCAACTCGACGATGTTACGCGTAAACGAACAATGGATAAATTTCGAGGTGTTCCGATCCAGGTATCGCTTTTACCGTTGTCCTCGACGTCGTCGTTGTTGTCGTTGTTGTTGTCGTTGTTGTTGTTTCCGTTGTTTTACCTCCTACTTCCTTCGGATTGATATTCTTTCCTACCTTATGCAACGAATATCGCAAATTTGTACCGTTAATCGCATATTCTTTCCAGCAAATTAACGACTCCAAAATAAGAAGCCAATTTATCCGAATTATTATATTGCTTACTTCGCTACCCAATTCTGTTAATTGATAACGAAAAAAGTCTACGGAGCACTGCAAAATAGCGGCAAAATTGAATTATCCTAAAAGTTGTGCTCTAATTCCGCTACTGATTGCGAGTAAGGGTAGATAATTGAATTATTACCATCGTTCGAATTATATCAACTATTTGCAAAATTATTTTTAGAAAAATTATACAATTTTCTTATATGCAGCTTATGCAAATAATTTAATTTAAAGTTTTTTACCGTCTTATTTAAATATTTGTATAAGGTAATAAATTCATCGTGAAACGTCCCGTTAAGTTTCATGCCAGAAATGTATTAAGAAATAAAAGAAAAATACGTTTCATGGTTATTTCTGAAAATATTTCTTTTGTTCTGAAATTTTTAATTCCATATCTATTCTTTACGGTAGTCGGTACTTTGAAGAGAAAAATATTATGTTTAAATTACGTCGAGTGATTAATTATCTACGTAATTTTATTTACATATAACATTAGTAATACCATTGTACGATAATAATTTATATTACTACTTTGACGATAATTTATTATTTTCATATTTCTTTATATTATCTATTTTTACATGCATGAAATTAATTTATGCTCTATAAAAATTATTTATTTTTCTAGTAGCGCGTGTCTGTATTTAATTGAAATACAACAACGAATACAGAAACCTATTAAAGGTTCGCAACTATAATTGAATCGAATAATAAATCTTAATATATCGCTCTATTTTATTTCGAAGTTTAATATAAAGTATTATAAAAATAAGGTAAAATTACACTGTTATAGACTCATGACAAATTACCAACAGTCGTTGTACAATACCGAAGTTTAGTTGTTACGTATCAATTTGCGTTATAGTTAATATTCGAACAACACTGTGTAACTGGATTGCAAAAAAGTAAGTTTATAAATAATAAGTACAATAATCATCATTTATCTAAGAAATTATGATTAATGTTGAATGCAAATTTATTACCCAGAAGGATTACTTTTTTATGACAAGCTCAGGATAAGCAAATAGATAATTATAATTAATTATGTATTTATTCTACCATAGTCGCTATTTGTCGAAAATATTTACTTCGTCTATGTACGTGATATCTTTATCGCTTACAAAACATGTGAATAATTATTAATTTCAGAACTTTAAACATATTATCGGAATAAATATTTAAAAATTCATAAAATTTAATTTTTTCTACTATATTATTAATTTTGTATTTAATTAAGAAGCTCGATAATATATATAAATAATTGAATTATAATCTTAAACTATTAATTATTAACTTTAATACAGTATGTACATAAAACTATTAATTTTTATTTATATAAAATGATTATTACAATTTTGCATTCGTATAAATATATATTTTACTCAATACTTCGTAACATTGTATAAAATATCAAATTGTAAAAAATGTGTTAATTATAAAAACGTTTCTATGTAATATATAATATTAAACATTAATACTCTAATTATTGCCATTTTCGTAGATATTATTCTATATTTTTCAATATTTCAATTGCAATTTTATAGATTCTTTAATAAGTAATGTTACTATCGGAAGTAACATTAAAACCTTTTTTGCGAGGATCCAGATAAAATAATATAATAAGACATCATCTCATCATTTTAATGTTAATGAATCATTTATTTTATTATATTTTTTATAAAAGTTAAATGAAAATTTATTCCAAACATAATAATTAAAACATAACGAAAAACGTATAAATTAATTCTAAAACTTAATATTGTATTTATATTTAATTTGCAATTCAATATTACGAATCTCTTAAATAATATAATATATAAGAAAATATATAAACGGTTGTAAATACAATCATAAAATAAATGGTAAAGAATAATATTTTGAATAACTAAAGCGTAAGGACTATTCAATTTGCAGAAGTTAATTACACAGCATTATTCGAGTTTCGCTAATAATTATATTATATTGTATGTCTTTAATTTTAGTCATACAACTTTAATTCTGGTTACAATATTGTAAAATTTCATGTTAAGGTTTAATTATAAAATGAACTTCATGTTTGAAAACAAGAAAATATTCATATTAATATTTGCCTTGCTTTTCATATTTCAAAAATTATATAAAAATAAATGAAAAATAAAACGAAAGATTATAAATAAAAGAAATCATTATTCTATCCAATAATTCTTTTATTTATACTTGGAAACAATATTTAATTACCGAAATATATAAATTTTAAATATCAATTCCAAAAAAGTATAAATAAAATTCTTTATAAAAATATTGATAAAAATTTGTTTAGATTTAAATTGAAACTTCCTTACATAAATGTCAATTACAATATTTTAAACGAGAAATACGTTATACAAAATTAAAATCTTCAAAAAAATTCTTTAACAAATGTCTCAATGTCAAGTATACGTAATACTAGTAAACAAGCGTTTCTTATATATCAGTAATTGGGAAAAAATATATGAATCAATTATCTCGAGAACGAAAGGCTTGTTTGTATAAGAAAATAGAATTTAAGTTTGTTCGATTATTAATAATAAGATTAGTCTCAATTACTAATAAGAATTTGTCGATAAGAATTTTTTTTATAAATAAATTATAGTTAAACTTAATCACAAATTAATTCTGGATAAAACTAAAATTTTAAATAATCAACAAGTATATCGCTCACACGATACATTTGCATTTAATAATTCAAATTTGATCGTACGATCAACGGTTTTATTTACAAAATATAATAAGAAGGTAACTAGGTTACCTTATATCAAGGTTATCCAATTAATCTCGGAACAATTAAACCACGAGAAAATGAACGTAATTAAAAATCTCACAATATCAGAAGATCGCGAACAAATTAATTTTAAACTCATTATCGCAGATTTTCCACTCGATATTTCGTAAATTGACTTCCACTCTTACGTTTCGGATGTATCAATAAGAGACATCACATCTCAGATTTCCTCCACTCGTACAAAACCCAAAAGTAAGTTGTAACGTTTTTCCTCGAAAATTGCCACAGGGGCGCAAAGCCAGGAGCTTCTAGCTGTCGGAAAATCAGAAACTCGGAAAATCTTAGCAATTGCAACGATAACGATTCGGGACTCGATTCATCCCAGGTTTTTAATCTTCGCTCGAAGCGATCGGACGATCGATCGATCCTTGCTCCTCTCCCCCAACCCTCAAACAGCCCCGAGTCCACACCGCTTAATTAAGTAATTACACTTGGCTGCAGCGGCGCGATTAATTCGCCATTGTAATTAATTAACGAGGTGCGCGTCGGGCACTCGGCGTCGTCGCCTCCACCTCCGCCGCCTCCGCCGCCTCCGCCGCCTCCGCCGCCTCCGCCACCACAGCGACGGTCACTGGGGCAACGGGATTCGCGCACCGACAGCGATTATACGGCGGCGCATCGCGTCGGGGGCCCCTAGGCCCATAAATATGTAGGAGCGCGGACTCTCGAGCTATGGGGGATACATGGGGGGGGGGGGAGCCCAGCGTGAGAAAGCCCGAAGAGGCTAAGTGTTCGGGAAAAGGCGCGAGTGCGGAGGCGCTTTCTGAATATTGCATTTTAGCCGCTCGAGAGAGGCTGTATTATCGTACTTATTATGCGATCCGTGCATCGTGCGCCCGATTATTATTCGTTTCTACGTGTGTTGGGGCGAGCGGCTTTTCCCTTCTCTATAAACGTATAAACGCTGGCTTTCGCGAAATCTCGCCTGTGGATGTTTTAGATCGCGATATCGGGAGCTTCTTCGGTATCCGAGAAGAGCGGGGAAGTTGGATTTTTGACCGATTCCAAATTTTATTTACTTCGGATTGTTTCATTCGGATTATCGCTTCGATTCGCCTTCGATGCGACTTTCTTTATTCCTCTGCCAACAACTCCTTTTTTTTACTTACTTTTTCCATACGACTGAAACTCCTCCGTAATTATTCCCTTTCTCGCTTATTACGTCAATACTTTTCAAGAATCTGATCGATAGATTCGATGAACTAATTCAAGTTTTAGTTTGGATCGCTGTATCGATAACCCGTTGATCGTTCTTTTTTAAGATCGCGTCGCGAATACTCGTTACATTTTCGCGAACAGTCGTACGTCATCGAACGCGCGACAAACATTCGCGACGTCTTAGGCAGTTGAGCTGATCTCAAAGCACCTGATAAAATTGACGCCGAAACGTCGATCTAAAATATACGTAAACCGACTCGTTGGATCAATGGGCGATATACTTTCGTGGAAAAGTTAATTCAACCGACCATAACTCATAAAACGGATCGCTCTTCCGGTACTTTCGGATAATTTAAGTGGAATATTAAACCGAGATCGTATCGTTCCTTCTTAAACTTTAAACGTACAAGATATCTTTGTAAATCGTATCGATTTTAAAATAATTTTTAAATGCTTCTCGCATCGTTCCGAGTTATGTATTTTCGCTCGGTCTATCCGAGTAACGGCGAATTTTCCCCGCGCGTCCGGAAAACGAAAATTTATTCCATTTGCGTGATGATCGGAAGAGGCATACGGGATCGAAGAAAAGTAGAACTGTTTTTTTTTTTTCAATTTCTCCGGGAGTGGAATACCTACGTGACCCAAGGATCGTTTGCCCGCGTAAGTTTCACCCTCGAAAGCCGTCGTCCACCAGAAAAGGAAAACGCGTTCGCGTGATTTACGGAACGCATCGTTTCGGTTCGCGCGCCCGAGCAAACAACGTCGACAAATTGAGTCGAACTCGGTGCACGGATCCTACGATCCTCCGGTTGCGAAGTCGGTGGTGGTGTTGCGGTTTCGGATAAGATCGCGGAATGGCTCCGGTCGCGGTTCCCGATTCCCCCGTCCACTAACGAAAAACAATGGACGCCGCAAAGGCGCCTTTTCTTCTCGAGCGAGCGCGCATTTTTAACGTCGATCAAAGTCACCCACCGGCGATATAAATTTTCGTCAATTCTCATCATTAAAAGGCCTCCGCACTCGCAGCCATTAATAAGAGCGGGATAAAGAAGGCCGCTCTCATTGTACGGCATACTTTACGTCGACGGCTCGCGCTACTCCGCGTATAAAATTCGCCTCGATAACGTAGGATACGTACGAAATAATGCCTGTCCCGGCTTGTCCCGGCTTGTCCCGGCTTGCCCCGGCTTGCCCCGGTCTGCCCCACTCTGCCCCGCCCTTCATAAAGTAACGTAATCGCCGCCACAAAACTGCGCTCGCGTTGTCGCGAAACACGTTTTTCACGTTCCACTTGGTTCGCGCGCACTTTATGCACACTAGCGCGAGCTAAAATCATTTTTTAATATTAATTTACGAGCCCGAGTCTTTCGTAAATTTCATTTTTAAGCAACGGTTTAATTTTTAAACTTAACTTGATAAATGGTAATTAAAGATGCATCCATTTTAAGAAGAAACACGCGAGTAAACAGCATTTTTCTCCTCGTTAAAATAATTTATTTTTAACGACTGGCTAATTTCTACCGAATTATTCGAGAAATCTTCAAAAATTTAATATCCGAATGCATAAATAGCGCGCGCGTGTTTTATGAATAATTCAAGTCGATATCGCTGCGTTCGTTCGTCGTTCGTTCGTTGCTCGCGTTAAATCAAACACGTTCTCCCTCCAGCCTCCAAGTATCGATATTCCTTCGAAGCTGCGTTATGATACGCGATTTTAAGTCGAGCAGTGTTCATCCAATGTTAACGACCGCGTAATTAAACCAACCTTCCTCCACCTTTTCTCCACTCGTATGCAAATTTTTTTTTTTTCGGTCGCGTTCAAGGTCTCGACGTTCGTACAATCGTTGAACTTTTGAGAGCGAACGCGGCCATCGATCGGTGCCACCCAATCCACCCTCGAGTTACAATTCGGATGTTTTCTTGTTACTCGGAACGAGGGTCCATATCGCGAGCATTTCCATAAACGCGAAGAAAAGATTCGCAAGTACGGTTGAACCGTTATTACCCAACGCGCGCGAACGTATACGCGATTATAAATTGAAAGCCGACGGGAAAGAGGTTTCGACGGAAACAAATAGCCTACTTGAAAATAATGCGATAAAATTACGAGATACGTGCTCTCTAAATCAAATAGTTTTGATTTAAACTTCGAACCAGTCCTTCTCCATCCCGACGCGCTCGAAATAATCGACCGAAAAAAGCTCCCGTTACTTTTTCCAACCTGTATTCCTCCGACTTTCCGACTTTTGTTCTTATCGATAATTCGTTCCGATAAATCGAGGTACATTTTAATTTCACTTAGCTCTCGGTGAAGAGAAGAAAAGAAGTTCTTTCCTTAATATAAGCGATAAATTTACATTTACTTTAACGAAATAAAATATTTTCCAACGGAATGTATCGATGTAAAACACGCTTGATGCAACACCAACTATTTTAATCTCTTCCAAACGTAATTACATAAGACAATGAAACTAGTTCCTCCGAGAAAAAATTCCAACGGTGCGATATCGCGTAGTTCTTCTTCTCCTCCCTCTCGATTCCTTTCCCGATCCCCAACGATAATAAGAGGAACGCTCTCGTCCAGTTTCCAACGACACCGATCGACTCGATACTCCCGCGACTGTACAACAACACCTCGACGCGTTCGACCGTCGTGTCCGCGACGAGGGCGAGAGCCGCGTACGCCCGAGTTCAAGTGCGCGGACTCGAGGGTCTGTGTGAACCTTCCCACGAGACGGGAGCGAGCCGACGGTGGCCTGAGAATCAGCGCCCGAGACAATGGCTTTGAAAAGAAGACGAGAGGCGAAAAAAAGAACCGAGGGAGAAGCAGCGAGGAAACCTGGACAGAATCGGTGGTGGGGGGTGGGCAAGGATAGCCAAGGATAGTCGAGGCTGGCCGAGGGTAGCCACCTGGGGAGACACGATTTTTGAAGCATTTTCCAGGTGCGGAGACGAAGATGCCGCCCAAGTCGTTCTCCGACGTCCTTCCTCTTACTCTCTCCGAGCTCGATTTTACGATGGTTTATTGGCGCGAGGGGCGAATTTTCGCTTGCTTCGACTGCAATTTCAAACTTGACGTTGACTGCGGAAGAATTTACTTTGCCGTCGGTCCTTAAAATTGCTTCGTGCCTCGTCTCGTGCCGCGAGCATCGAACCTAGGTGTTTGTTTTACCTCTAAATAAAGTACGATGCTTTCGGTGCTTCGCGTCTCGAAGGTCTGGGTAAGGTACGGGGAAGGTACGGGGAAGGTACCGCGAATCGATTTTTTCTTTTCCAACGAACCGCGTAGACATTTATAAGAAAAGCTATTCCCTGCGTTCGAAATCTCCAACGGGTACGATATTTCAATGAATACTATTAAGATAAACCACTGCGTTCCTCCGGTGGTACTTCTGGAATAAATAGTAGCGAAAAATATCTCGGGACATTTACTTCTTATCGGTTTTGCATAAAATACTATGACCCGTTAGCAATAGTTTTATGCACATTTTACGATTCGTAATCGATAGCCTACGAGCGATCCTACGTTAATTTTGTTACCCGTTTTCTACAAAGATCATACTTTACGGGAAATTAAACTTAACTTCCAATCCTACGGTAAAAGACGTACTCCGATTGTTTCACGAGTGCTCTTTAATTTTAGAAATAATTTTCGAATCGTCCTACAAAAATCTTTATCTTTATCCTTATCTTCGGATACGCGTATTTAAGATACATCACTCGATGTTAATCGTTACAAAATCGCGAATATAAATATTCATATATTAAAAATAACGTAACGGGGATTTTCTTTCGAAGCGAACGTAAATTTTTATCGCGCGATACAAATCGAAATTTAATTATAGCTTACGAAATAAAATATTAAAATGAAAGCTAACAATTTTGTCAAATACCGAAATCATGAAAATACCTACAAGCTTAAAAATTTTTCTTTGCAAATTGTAAGGAATTGTCAGCTATGTCATTGGAATAATGACAGAGAAACTGTTTGTCTTTTGAATACGGTTGTTTTTCTTCCTTATTTTATCATTTACGCGATCTAGTAAAAAATGCACGATGATTCTTTATTTATCATCGATCCTTTTTTATCGAATCGCTAAAGACCGCGAACGTTCTACAAATGTGCGCGTGCGTAACCTTTTGCACCGTCAGAATTTTTTTTCGCTTCCTTCGACGCGCGGCGTCGTTATTTAATTGCTGGCGTTGGATCGATATTGATAAATCCGTGTTTGATTAAATGCGTTCATAATCGTATTCAAATTATTTTTAATCGTTTTATTTATTTATATTCGTGTAAGAATTTGAATAAAACACGATTTAACGAACCGATACGCATTCGATATTCTATCTCTGTCACGATCTTATAGATATTTGCATTGTTTTCATAATATTTGTATCGTCGACGGTTTAGTATTTCGTTAAATAAATTAATGGAATCGTTTCGAAAAAATAAATAAAATTCTTAACGCGATAAATACATCGTTCGTATTTACACGAATGCAAGTATACGCTATAACGTAATAAACATCTATAACAACAATACGAGTAAGGGTAAACGACAATGTAGGTATTTTAACGTTTCGAAAAAGATATTTATAGCGATACATCGACATCGAAATAATCGAGGAAGCAAACGATCGCTCGTCTATTCAAAAATGAAAATTAATACACTGAAAAGTCGAGTAAGAAAGAAACAGGTTTAAAAATACAACTATTTGTACAAGCTCGTAAGAACATAGGAGCCCTTAATTCATGCCAGAGAAAAATCCGAGTAAATAATACAAGGTGGAACAAGCCAAAGTGAGAAAAAAGAGTAGAAGAGTGAAGAAAAAACGAGCTCCGCGCGTGTTAATAATGTTTCCGCTCGTAAATGAGACAACTGCGGTTGCTCTCGAGGATGCGTGCACGCACACATATCCGTACACCCACTTGCTCCATTCGCACGCTTGTACACTAACACAAATAAACGTAGGAGCAACGGAGGGGAATCCTACCTCCGTGATTCTCGAGTTGGTTGGAATTTTACGAGTCGTGCGATGCGCTGCGCGAGAAAAAAGAAGAAGCGGTGAGAGAGGATGAAGCGGAGACAGAGACAGACAGAGAGAGAGAAAGAGAGAGAGAGAGACAAGTAGGTCTTGGTCGTGAACCTTACCTCGGTGCTCGTTCATTCGTTCAAATTTCGCAAATGATGAGATATTTGATGCACGGTCGAGCCATTTGCTTTTTTTCCTTCGATAACTATTCACCCGAACGGACTCGGATAGCGTATAATCAACCGTGAATCAAGAGCGGATCGGCGACTCTTTCAAAACTGAGATCGCTAATCCTGATTTTGTACGAATTTAGATGTTTCGTATATTCATCGTTTAACGTTAGCTCGTTAGCGTATAATTCTATAAATAGTTTAGGCAAAAAACTTCGAGTTTGTACGCACGAAAAAGTATAATACTTTAAATACTCGATATTTCAACCGAGACGAAATTCGCGTCGCTGTCAACTATTTAGGAACGAACGCGATCGAAGCACTTACCGGACGCAAAATTTTGGAACGATCGTTATCTACTTGTTCGCTCGAATTCTAGTTTATTAAACGACTCCACCGTTTATCTACTCCGTAATCGGAATATACGGTTCTTCCGCGTAACCTTGTTCTTTTATCGGATTACACGCTTCGTCGATAAAAGGAAAGATCGAAAGCTCGAGTGGACGCGAAGCGACGCGCGACTAACCCTTTCCGAAACAACCCAACGATATCTCCCCCGTCCGAACAACGCGAACGAAAGCCTCGACGAAGCGACTCGCGTTAAAAATTCAAGCATCGAGCGGCGCTAATCAAAACAAACGGCGTTGAATCCGCGGATAAGGTCGTTTGTTTCCGGCGAGAAAATGCGCGGGATCGACGCTCCGGGGATGACGCAACACCGTCCGGAGGCGAACGCCATAGGAGGAATCCATTACGTTCTCTCGAACGCCCGTAGCCCGTAGCCCGTACATCGGACCGAGCGTCGGGGTCGAGGGAGAGGATACACGGCAGGCGGCGCGGGATACATTCCGCCGATCGCGCAAATAAAAATCTCTCGCCGCGGGCGGCCAAGTTCAATGCCGACAGCTTTCCGACCGATTCAAGGCGCTTATTCGGCTCCATTGAGCCGCGCGCAAATCTCAACTCAACCTCCGGCCGCCATTTTTCCCGACGTGTCACCTCAACCTCCGCGTCGGTGATCGACAGGCGGAACTCGTCTTCGCCCGGATCCTAAGGATCTCGTCGGGTATCCAGACGTTACGAGGAAACAATGGACCGGCGATCCGATTCCAGATATACACGAGCGATCAGATATATATTAGCGAGGAAAGAGCGAAAGCTTTCCGATGCATCGAGAAAAGTATTTCGCTATCCAGGGACGAGGCTAAAATTAACGGTCATTTTTTTCCATCGGCGACTATCGAACGCGCGGAGGAACACCGCGATTGGCTTTCATCTCCGATTATTATTAATATTTTACACGAGCTACAATTTTTTCGAATAATTCACTTTACTCCAGGGCTCGTTCCATCTCGCTGGAAAACTTACTTACTTAGTGGTACTTGGAACCGAATGACGTGAGTGCACGCTAATGATGGTGCGAGAGATAACGTTCGAAGATGCGCATAGATTTTTTATTTGGGATTTCTTTGAAGCTTCCAAGATGCATACGACTCGATGATTGTAAGAACTCGTGAATGCGTTTAATACGCAAATATTTTTGCTTTTTCGTGCTAATTGATAGTATGCATTTTACAAACTGAGCGATGCTGCAGCGATTTAACGATGATGACTGCAATTCTGGCTAAGATAGTAATAACGGATTAGCGTTCAAAAATAAATAATTGTTTTCATAGAAATTTCTCCTGTACTTTTATATTTTTATATCGATGCAAAATTTCTTTCGCAATTTTTCAAAATTCCACTACAATTTTAGTATTTAATATCAAACTTTATTCGATGTAACTCAACTCGGGTACGATCCTATCCCCCTGATCCGCTTACAACCGATAACAAAATTAATCCCATTTCCGAATTCATTATTCATTTTAATTTTTAAATAGCCCCTAAACGTTTTAATTACGATAATAATTTCAGAGTATTAAAATTCTCAAATTATATTTGAAAGCGTATTACTTTTAAACGTTTATTTTTTAACTGCATTTTTTTACTTCGATTATTTTATAACCGAATATATTTATCCGTTTTAATATTTTCGTAATTTCAAAATATAAATTAAGTTGTTTAAATTTATTATTCAAAATTCTCCATTTATTCTTAAATATTTTTTAAGTCTTCAAATATTTCCCAATTAACTTTCTTTTACAATTAATTTTTACAAAATATGCTAATTTGTATACAAATTATATAAAACTTATTTAAAGTATAATACATTTTTATCGATGCGAGTAGAAAAGTGAAAAATGATTCGTACATTTTACGAATCAACGGTAAATGAATATTTTAAAAAGTTATAAGAATAAGCAACGAAAATTCAAAATTACGGTACTTTATGCGTTTTAAATACAAATAGAAAAACATTAGACTTGTTATATTCAACGATTATTTCAACGATATCGCGGATAAGAATAATGTATTCGTGAAAAACTACCTACGATTTTAAAGTTACAAATTACCTAAAAGTACAACACTGTTCGAATCGCATCGTACGCCACAATATAGAGATCATTCGATTCTTTTTTGAAAGACTTCGCCTGAAGCTTATAGTTTTTACGACTCGTACGTGCGTTCAATTAGCTCGAGCTATAGAAATTATCTATGGCTACAGCCGATGATAAAAATTGCCTCCGCGTCGCAAACCCGAGAAAGCTTAGGCCAAAAATCGTCCGCCGAAAATCCATAAACTCCCGAGCCAGAAAATAGTGTAACGGTTACGACGTCCGAGACTCCCCGGAGTTTCATGCGCTAAAGGTCGTACCGATTTTAAGAGCGGTCTTTTAATTTTGGTAATTTAAAGTTGAACCGCCAAATTTAAAGGAGCGACGAGGTTTGTCTTTATTTCGCGACGCGTCGCAGCGATAAAGATCTAAACCGCCAACTGTTTTTTATCTCGCTCGCGCGAACGGAAGGTCCGTTGGAAAACAACGTTATTTTCATCGGTTCTAAATCGCGTACGACGTTACGAGTATCGCTTTACGAAAAGTGGAAACGACGTCGTTCGAAGGGAAATGAAAAATGGATGGACACCGGGAAAGTGCGAGAGTGGAATAAACGTTCGCGATAAAAGAAGACAGCCGATAAGTTGGAAGGCATCACTCTGGAAATAATATTGAAATCCATCGGGAATTTAGTTACGACGCACGAAAGAGCGTAAAAGGGGCGAAGTGCAGTTTACGGTAGCCGATGCTTAAAATAAAAAAAATTGATAGGTTCGATCGACGATAACTCTAAAGTCAGCGTCATCGATAGCCGAAAGGCAAGGGGCAAAGGGGAGGAAAAAGGGGGAAAGGGGGGGGGGAAGAAAAAAAGGAGGAAAAAAAGGAGGAAAAAAAGGAGGAAAAAAAGAGGAAAAAAAGAGGAAAAAAAGGGGGAGAAAATGAGACTCGTTACACCGAATCACCGAGCACCTATTTCCGTCGGATTACTAAAATAAAGTCGTATATCAGATTTCAAAGAGCCAGTAAAACCGGAGACTCGCCGAGTCGCCGTTCGCGGAGCTCCGTCTCTCGTTTTTCTACCGAGTACCTCGTCAAAGGCAAACGCGCGAAGCCGCTTTCTTTTATAGGACTCGTGCGCGAGTCTGAGCGAGTCTGAGCGAGTCTGCGCCAGTCTTTTACCAACTCCGCTCTCGCACGAAAATCGTCTTGTTATAAGGGAGTTTAAATTTCTTTTGGTAAGAGCCGTGCAATTCTAAGGTTATGGGCGCGGAACAAACAGTCCAATGGAATAACTTCTCACACCGTTCGGAGTTGAGTCACTTTGATTGCGGGAGAAATATTACCGCTCTTTCGCGTTGGAGTGTAATGGAGCTTTTTATGGGTATAACGACTCGGTTGCGTATGCTTAGGGAATTAGCTTCGAACGAGACGGTATTTACCTTTCTTATCTATCCGACTTTATACTATATACTTGACCGGTAATTGTAAAATAGTATGATTGCTCCAAAAATTGTTGGGAGATGCGCAAAGTATACAACTAAATTAAACGGCTATTTTTCTTTACCTTTTCGAGACGTTTCTTCTTAACCACCGACGTTTCTCATTTAAAACTATACTTTAAAGCGTCCCTAGGCAAAAATTAAACCCTTCCTTTTTTACAATACGTTTCGATAATAATGTTTTAGTGCTCCAGACATTGCTTAAATTATCATGGTAAACATCGTATTCGCTCGAGCGATTCTTCGAAGCGCGAATAATACATTTTTTTTTTTGCATAACTTTTCGCCTATCCGTACAATGAAATAAACATCATTACGGTCGATCGAGCGAAACGCCTCGAACAAATATTTATCTTGATTAAAAAGCATAAAGTTTTATCTCTTAGCGAAATTCGGTTTCTATTCGGTATTATTTTTCAAATTGTATCCGGTAATCGAAAACGTAATTATCGCGATCTGTTCCAGAGTCTTTCCATTGTTTCCGAAAATTGAGTTATTTATTCTTATGCGCGGACATCAAACTCAACCCGAACGCGTCGAACAAAAATTTTTATCATTATTATTACCGAACTTTTTCATTTTCGATTTTCCAAAAAACTCGAAAAACGTATTATTACTCCGGTTATTCGAACGGGAAAGATTCGAACGATTCGTTTCGACGATTAATTTTGGAATAAACAACGAGAAGTCGTTCGAGCAACGTCTGTAAATTCCGATCTGCCCAAAAGAAGGGAACAAGCGAAAAAGTTACGCGAAGACGTCGAGTTTACTCTGAGCTAACAGAGAGATACGCGAGCGAAGTGAAAAATTTCGTAGTTTGATTTTTTCCAACTGTTTACACGATCGCGTAAAATTGCCGACACGCGAGTCTAATTTTAAAAATATTTCATAGAGCATCGCGCGCATACCTAAGTATTCGGGAATACATTTTTACGTTATCGTCAAGGGCAAATGCCGAGACTGTCGGTCGTGTTTACTCGTGGCAACGTTACGAAAGAAGAAAAATAAACGCGTTCGATCGAATCGAACCAAGAGAAGAAACACATTCGCCGAGAAGTTTCATGGATCATCTCTACGAACTCGTCGGTCGATCCCGTTTAGATCGAGCGTCGGCGACATCGGCGTCGAAGTTTCCCTTATCCCCCTTCCCTCGTATCCTAACGGAATCGACGACCGCGATCAGAAATTACGCACGATTAACCGAAAGCAACGCCCTTGGCACCTTTGGGAAAAAGCGTCGGGAAAGCGGCTTTGAACTCGAGATCCATCGGAGCCTCGTATCTCGGCGCGTCCAACCTAAGAGGAAAATCCGATATCGTCGTTCCGTCGGAAATCTCGCTGCGACCGCAACGCCAAGCTTCTTCCAATCTAAGCCAAGCCTCGGCGTTGATCCGACCAGCTGTTGTTGCCGCTCCGGAGCCTCCGAAACGTACGAGCGGAGCTTTTTTTTTTTTTTACAGCGGTCGAACGGACTCTCGTTCCGCCAGAGATTAGTAGCCCACGTTTACGGCGAATACACGCGGCGGAATAACCGTCCATTTGTTCGGGAACTTAATGCAGCGGGGCTTGGAAGAGTACCGACGCCAGGAAGTCAAGTTTAAAGGGGATAAACGAGGAATGCTTTTATCAAGTTTTTTCTCCTGGATTTCCGAGTAAATAGATTCGTTTCTGTATCAAATTTGAACGCTCGCGGTTTTACGCTTATATTTTACACGTAGATATCCAACATGAGATTCGCACGCGTTGCGTATCGCGACCTTCGCCTTCGCCTGTATAATTAAAGCGACGATAATTCCGGTTTAACAACAAACAATCGCTATCTCGCTTTTTGAAAACAGACGACCGGAAGCAAAGCATCGCTCGAATTTTCTACCTGTAAAACTATTTTCGGATAATTTTTGGATCAAATCGCGAACGTTCGAATACCGAAACTTAGAGTATCGATTTTTCATAAGTTTGCACAGAACCGGAAAAAATGGTACGCTCTCGAACCGTGTAGGAAACAAACACAATTTTCGGTGGCATTATCGCTTCATCCGCGGAAAAGGTGTTTCCTCTCCCCCAGCAAAACCCAGAGTTTAAGAGCGAGGCAAACTCCTGCGATGGAACGGATATCGTACTCGAATACTTGGTTCACCGAAGGTTCGGGGCTCGCGATCTCCGAGTCGACGGTAGCGGGAGTCTTTTGACCCTGGAAGCTTCCAGCTTCCAAGCTTCCAAGCTTCCATTACACCCGCGCACGTGTGCGGATATCTTTACCTCTGGGTATTATACGTGGAAACGGGACGTTTTTCCTGCTTATTCCGCTTTGCAGTGTATTTTATATACTTTTTCCTCTCCGGCGCGCGTTTCCACACACACGCACACGAATACACGTACACACTGATTCTTTTTCTCTTTCATTTATACCCATTCGTTTACTTTTCGCGAAACACCAAAACAATGGTTTTTCGAGGCGAGCTACGGAGTAATTTTTTTCCTCTCTTTTTCTGTACGTGTACTCTGCGTTATATTTGTACAAAAATATATTTCGATATTTTTCGGGTTAAATATCATTTTTACATTTTCCTGAATTTTATTTTATTTATATGGGGGATATTTTCGATCCGTTAAACGTTGGCTGCTTTCTTAAATTTGTCGATAATGTAATTTAACCTACGTAAATTTTAATTTCACGTTTAGATTAAAAAATTCAAGAATACTATTATTTAAGTAAAACGTTATAATTATTTTTTTTAATATCGCGAACGTTACATTGTAAATATCAAATGCTTGCTTGTTAGATAAAATTGTATAAAACTAAACTACATCGGTTGCAACGTTACGAACGATAATTTTTATAAAATCTAATATCCGGGTATTCGTATTTTTTAAATTATAATTATAGTTTTTATATAATTAAGATAAGCTATACATTTGAAAGCATTAACGCGAGAAATAAATCCTTTGAAAAACATCCACGGAGGTAATTATTGCTTTAAAGAGATAATTTTTGTTTGACTTAAATTTTTATAAATGAATTTACGATAATATTTACTTCGTATGCATATATTTAACGTATCATATATTTAATCTAGTTTTCATGAGTTTAAAATTATCTTTATAAACCTTCATCGAACGAAACATTATTTCGCGCGTTTAAGAATTTTCTCGAGTCTTCGAAATTCAATGTAACTAGGATGAAGCTACTCATTTTCCAACTAAAAAAATATTAAAATAACATCTTTAATAAAATATTTAATAACAACCCTCGAGAGCTTTGATTATTCTAACGTAATATTATAAATTTAAAGAAATATGTTAATTAATTTAACTAAATTTCTCATCGGTGAAACATCTTTTTAAAGATCAATGAATGGTATTTGTCTACGATAAACAATAAACGGAATAGTTTTAAATTGTACTCGAACGCAAACGAATATAACATTTTTTACGTGGTTCGTTAAATCGCACAATCATCATAAAAGTTACAAATCGAGATGTTTAAGGGTTAAAAAAAAATTTGTCCCATTAATCAGATCGGAGTTAATAAACCGACGATGAATACTTGTTGATCCGCTAAGGTACAGACGCGAGAACAGCTTTTTGTCGATCCTCTACAACGGACGGACCTTCGTAGTTCCGTCTCGTGCGAAGTTTTTGCACGGCAGAGCCAAAATTGCCAATCGGCATGAGCGTAGATACGCCGCCGGCGATACACCGATAAATCTCCACGGGAAAAGCAACGAACACGGCTTCGAGTAACTTCGTAAATTGGATGTACATGCGAGAGACGCGGACGTGGAAAACTCGATGGGAATTTTCGCTATGTGGTACATCGAGCCTCGAGCCTCGAGCTTTGTACGTTTTCCGGAATATACGCGATGCGAAGATGGTTGAATTCGAGGTTGATGATTATTGTAAAGGAAACCGAACATATTCATTTTAAATGTTTACGTTGATGCGACCTTATCGTTATCGACGTACATTTATCCAATGCGAAACGAATGTGTAACTAAATGTAAAACCTAATTTTACGATATGAAATATAAACTTTGAAATTCAAGAAATTGATTTACAAGAAACGTTTATTCGTATACTTAGTTTATAAAGCTATAAATTTATGTAAACGAGATTTACGTTAGCGAGTGTTAAATGTTAATATTTCGGTTTCATAAAAGAAATTAACGGATAATCGTTCGTTGGAACAATTCCAATTTTTAACGAACCGCTGTAATATCAAAATGTGAATATCATCGATAATTCTTCAAAGTTTCCTATATATTTTCGAAACCCATCGGCACTGAGTTTTACCGTTGGAAACATTTCATCGAACGATGAAATTCTTCCTCGACGACATTTGGATCAAGAAAATAACGGCTTATGACTCGTTCATCTTTGAACGCGTACAAACAAAGCGTGAAATTCTCCAAGGAGAAAAAAGAACGGGAAAAGGGAGACATTGAGAAGAGCAGAGACGTGAAGGTAGCGAGAGTGAAAGTAATCAACGAAGAAACGAGTGAGGAAGAGAGAATGCAGAATGTGGAGATAAAAAAATGATTTATTCTTACTTTGCCCCTTAAAGCACAATACGTTTTAACTACAAAAAAAAAAGATCGAGGTGTTCCAGGTGCACATGTAAGATTTTTAAAAATGATGTGGTTGTTCTACTCGTTATTTTTGAATCGTTTTCTTGAAATATCATAGTTTTAAATACGACTTTCAAAGTACGAATACGTTGTAAATATTTACTTCGTATTGAATCAATCATAAATTACATAGTTTCGTCTTAGAAAGTTGAATTTCTATGGAGCTTTGGATAAACTACCGACAAATTGTAACTATGATATCGTTACGGTATATAACAACGTTTCATAACAACGTTCGACCAACGGAGACGGGTTACTTCTACAAAGCAATATTTTCCACGCCCTGATCAACGACATTGAAAATACAACCGATAATCGATAACTAAATCATTTAAAATAAGTACAATGCCAACAAAGTATCGTAATTAACCGAGTGCAAAAGAAAAGAAACCTCGCGTAAACCTTTAATTAGGTATATCGGACCAGTGTATCTAATTCGTACTTCTGCAGACGATACGAATATCTGAAGCGATTAAAGTTATTTTTTATTATATTATTTGATTTCCTATTCGAACCCTTATGTCTCGAACTTAAAGCATTTGCAATTATAACTTTTTAAAAAGTTTTTACGAGTTACAAAAGATTCTCCATAAAACATTAACTTCGTTTTAAAAAAGTTTAAAGCTTTAAAGTTAATTATGAAATCGTAAGCGCTGTAAAAAAAAGGAAAACTCGTAATATTTCAATCGCTGATAGAACAGTTTCGAATAGAAAAATTTTGTTCCAAAATGTTAAATAACACTCCGAAATTCACTACCACGTCTCAAAGATTCATAAATTCATGCAGCGTTGGCATCGTAAATGACTCATATTCATAAGAAAATGCAAGCCCTAAAAAAACCACTGTGATATTGCAAAGGAGGAGAGCATACGAGGAATAACCAAGAAACTCGAGGGGCGTACGAATATTTTACGATCGCGAAGGACAGAAAAGCAAATGAGCCGAGGGTCGCCGTTGAAAGAAAGCGAAAAAGTACCATCAACCGCCACCGAGTCGGCGAGGATGGGGCATTAGGCCCAAAAAGGAACCACGAGTCCGGCATACCTCGAAAATCACAGCCGCGTCGTCGCCTCGGAGATGATATTCCCTTACAGAGTATGATAAACGGTCGCGTGGGCTTTTCAACGCTGACCCGAGACGACCTCGTCGGGGAGGAAAAGGAAGGAACGAAAATCCGAGGACGCGTTTCGTCGTTCTCGGATCTCCTTAAGCGAGTTTGCACGTACGGGTATTAAGTTCTTGGGTCCGGTAGCTCGGGTTAAAAAAAAAGAAGAACGCCGGTAGCATTAGTTTAGCTGTGCGATAATCGTTTTATCAAAGGTTCGTAGCAGCGATAAAAACGAATTGAAAGTTATAGGGATATCATTCGTTGTAACGACGCCAACATCATCTTTCGTAGACGGCTTCAACGTTTGGGCATTAGCAGGAAAATATTCGTATAATTGGAAAATCTCGTAATATTTACCTTTACTTTTACTTTTGTATACAATTTACGGCACTGTTTTAAGTTACAGGTTTGCCGATCCCACCGTGTAAGCATTTACACGTTTAAGAGGTAAATATTACGTAAAGTACGAGCAAAGGAAAGAAGGAAAGAAGGAAAGAAGGAAAGAAAGAAAGAAAGTGCAAAAGTGTAAAAATAATTTTAAAGCGAACGTTTCGAACGAGCCGATTAAAATCTTATGGTAAATTATCGAATTATTTAAATGAACGCGTGTCGAGAGAATCTCGTAAACGCAGAAAAACGGTCGGGTCGTAAAATTATTCTATAATCTAATACGAACTCGCCACGCACAAAAGTCGCTCTTTGGAAGCTTCCAAACTAATAAATCAATATTCAAATCGATCCGTTAACAACTCCACCGCGCGTATATCACTCTAACGGACAAAATGTAAAGGTAATCATCCGTATGTATCACTTAACGCGTAGCCTAATTGCAGCCTGCAGCTCGATCCTCGATCCTCGACCAGATCCGAGATCGAGAGAAAAAAATGCCAATGAAATTAATCGATGACCTCGCTCGTCGATCAAGCCTCTCTCTTTCTCTTTCCGTCACTCTCCGTCGTTCTCCGTCGTTCGCCGTCGTTCGCCGTCATCGCGAGACGAAACGAGACGTAACGATACGAACCGATGCGAACCGATGCGAACCGATGCGAACCGATGCGAACCGATAGGAACCGATAGGAACCGATAGGAACCGACGCGAACCGATACGAACCGATTCGATGGAAAAAATAGGTAAAAAGTAAGCCGCGCTCGAGAACAAGAGCCTTGCGCTCGTCGAATCCAATAACGAAAAATCGACCAATCGCGTGCGCTTGCACATCTAAAGTACATCGAACGTACATCGAAGGTACATCGAAGGTACAGCGAACGTACGACGATCGCTGCATATAAGAGACGTCGTTGCGCAAGCGCAAACACGCGCGCTTACTCTAGTCTCTAAAGGTCAAGCGCCTGGGTTTCTTCTCTCTCACTCTCAATCTCTCCCTCCCGCTTTTTCACTGTCTCGTGTACAGCAGGAGTCATAAATCACCCGACAATTAACCCTTCTAATTGGCCGCGGCGAGTATTTAAATCGCGCGCGGGTTGCGAATGCGGACGCGTTGAGAGAGGGAGAGAGAGAGGGAGAGAAAGGGAGAGAGCAAAGGCAGTACATCGAGCTAACTGCGGAGGATTCCGAAAATTCCGCATGCGATTCACTGCGGACGTACTATGCCAGTTGGTCCACTCGCGGTATTCGCGAGTTTTCCGTTGTTCGTACCGGTATTCGCTCCAACTGGCTTTTAATGGGAAAAACTGGTAAATGAATTGCGCCGGAATTCGAATGGAAAGATAAGCGTCGTCGAGTGGCGAATTCACGGAATCGATTCTTTTTTTTTGGTCGAGCTTTCCTTTCGGTGTTACGATCGTTTCCTTGCGTAACCTCGACGCGAGCGTGTACTACATTTTCCGGTTAGTTCTCGTTCGATGTGTAAATTGATAAGCTAATTATCACCGCTACCATTCCTACCTTTCAAAATTCCCCCAATTTCGCGTTAAAGGAAAAATTTGGAAAAAATGGCTTTGTCCCGATGTTTCCGAACCTATTTAAATTAATCGCTAATTAAAATTATCGAGCGAGAATATATTTAAGCTTTTTACTACTGTATTATTGTTTTTTACAGACATATTTAATTTGCGCGAAATTTTCTTCTGGTATCATCGAACGAGAGTTAACGATACAACTTGCTTTTCGCTACTTTAATTACGCATCTATATTTTTAAGAATTTGTTATGGAAGACGCTGCCGTGTAAATAATTAATTATTCAAATTATATTTATGACGCATGAAATTATGTAAATATGCGCAACCTTAAGTATGAATATTTAGTCTGTTATTTTATTTTAATTTAAGTATAGTTTTTACGTTAACAAATAGCATTTAAAAATTAACTCTCTTAGATTAAGGTTCGTTAAATCGTAATTAGCCCTGTCCATTGAACGAAAATTTATTCTGGTATGTCTAGAAAATAATTATCGCGATTCGGTATTTAACGTTCGCAACGTGTAAAAGTAAAATTCCAGAATTAAAATCAAATATTCACACCAATAAGACGCGATTAGTCACTCGAACTTTACGATATTGTCTCGAAATTTAATATACACCGGCAGCTTTAATTGTAATTTTGAAATATTCGATGCACGATTGAACGAGATTTTAATCTACCATACAACAAATTGAATAAATGAATTTCTAAATCTACGTACATACATCAATTTCTTATCACTGAAAAAAAACCAGGAATCCGTTCAACGCTTATGTTTCTATCACGCTTCTATTTGATCAGACGTCCAGTTTCGATCGGCGATTTCATTTATTTGTACTTAATAAATTGCTCAACGGACAAAAACTCCACAAGCATCCAATCTCCTTTCGATTAAAAATCTACCTCCATCTCGCGCGTTCCAATACAAAAGAACTCCATTAGTTATCGATACGAAAGAGGATGATTTTTTTCTTCTGTCATCGGCATTTTATCCACTTCGCGATATCCGTATCGAGTCCCGAGGCTGTTCCAACGCTCGTACGCGAATTGGTTGGGAAAATCTACTTGAGTGTAAAGCACAATTGCGACACGCGAATTAGTACAACAAGAATTTTTCTTCGTTATAATTTCAAAGGTACGCGTATAAAAGTTGACACGCAAAACCAAGAGACGGCCGTTGTGACACTCCTTTGTGGTAAAAATTATTTCTCTCGAATATCGATGTTCCGCGCAAAGAAGAGTTTCTATGAATTTTCAAATGTACCGTTGAAATGTGAGAAAGAACTTTACCAATTTACTACATAAATATATTTCACGAAATAAAACTAGAATTAATTAACGGTCTCGATGCAAACGCACTCGAAAATGATTTAGATATCGAAATCTTAATTATTTTTCAACGTTAGCATTTTCTTAATAATTTTTGAATATAATAAAAACACTGAGAGAACGAATTTAATCGATTATTTTTCTTTTTTTTTATTATAAATTGTGTACGTAAAAAAGATTTATTCTGTAACGAAACTCCTTAGAAATATTCTACGCGAATGTAAATATTAATTTTGCTTCCCTGATGGATCGAATAACGATTATTTAGGAAGAGCGTACAAAAGAATGAAAATGTATCGGTTAATTAAAATATTCTTTTTCTTTTCCGAATAAACGAATATCGTCCTTCTATAGCATCGACCGAACCAAAAAATAACAAGGAATCAATTTGAATCGAAAAATAGACAAATAACGTGAATAACAAGAACGATCGAGTAATTCTTATAAAAATAGTTCGTTTTATTTCCAGAATAATTTTATTTATTTATTTAAAAATTAAATAGTAAGCTTGAAATATTCGATCGGCTTTACGTATATAAAAATATGAAATTTTTTGCTCTAAAAATGTACGAAATACGTAATACTAAGTTTTTTTATTAAAAATTTTACTACATAAAAATATCGAGCGTACACCATTGAAAATTCTTAATACCGATGTAAATTTTATAGATTTCATAAAATGTTGGGTCGGAAGAAATTTCTTAATATTTAATGACTCGACGTTACTTTTTCCGCAGACTGCAGAAAAACTTTACAACAGCTTCTATTTGGATACACACGCGAGTATAAAGCTTCCAGCGATCGGAGTTTTACAAGCTTCGGTAGTGAAGGCGAAGCAAAAGAATCGAGAACCGTACGTGAAAAACGACGCTTAAGGCCCTCGGAATATCATTCGGCTTTTATTCGTCCAACAATTTCGATTGGACGCGTGTCCATGTTTTATGCGTACTCTCCGTATCTCATTCTGTCGCGGTACACAACCGTTACGTCATCTTTTTGTAAGTCACTGACTCGCGAGCTTTCTCGATAAAAGCGAGATGTAACGAAGCGCGTTGGAATTTTGAGAATAATAAACAAAGTGCCGTGATATTTCCTTCCCTTTTCATGTACGTATGTAATTGTGTACGAAGAATTTTATACTCGTTAGGCGTACGATCGACTCATTTCATTCGATCGCGAAGGTGAATTTATACGGAAAATCTTCAAGGAGAATTGATAAATCCAAAATTTAACAATGATATATTAGCGTTTAATAATACCAACTTTCAATTTCGAACTAAAGCGAATACATTTATACTCGATTAACTCGATCAATTTAATCGTGTTAACGATGAAACCGTTTAATATTAAACACTTTTTATCAACCTTTCAAATATGTTGTATTTTTCAGAAATTTCCTGTATTTATGATCTTTATCCTCTGAAATTAAATTTAAATATTTCATTTAAATGTCGACAACGTTTTATCGAAATCCATTTATTAATTGAGTTTTATTCGAACATTAGTATCTAGTCTAAATTTCACGTTTGAAAGCAGATATACATAAACATTATATATATAATCCGATTAGTGTTTTTTCATAATGCATAATACATTAAGCTTAATCGTCGTGTTATAAAATATATCGTATAATATAAGAAAATAATATAAATTCTTCAACTGAATCGAATAATTGATAATTTTAATTTAGCTAGAGATTTTACTAAATATATTATTATTATTACTTGTTTTTAAACAATAATTTTATCGATTACATATTATTCGTAACATTTTATTATAAGAAAAATAATTTATGTTTAAAAGGTTACATTTTAAAAATATATTTTAAAAAATTTATCGCAATAATAATTTGAATTTTAAATTTACAAAAGAATGTAATACTGCGGTATATCATAAAATTTTTTAAATTGCAACTTTTCAGAATAATTAAAAAAGAATAGATTTACATTCGCTCGAATCTAAGCAAGAAAAGTTTTATTATATTTGTATTTTATCATTGTTAATTATACATAAAACCTATAGGTTAACACAAATCTCGTATAAAATCTCCTTGTATTACTCATCAAGTTTAAAGTTTGAAATAAGAGGCGTAAAAGTATGTATGAAATACAGAGAGTGGGAAGAATAATAGCTGACTTGATGGATTTGACACGATGACACTCACGATGATAACCCCCACGTAGTCATTGGCTTCCTCCGTTACATTCTCTCTATTTCTGTCTTTTTTACACCTATACATTTACTCTATTTCCCAAGATATTTATTTAAATTTTATTACTATTATTATTATTATTATTATTATTATTATTATTATTGTTGTTGTTGTTGTTGTTGTTATTAGTTCAAAATATTTCAGTATATACTTCAAGTTATAATGAATAAAACTTATAATTGACGTAGATATAAGAATCTCAAAGATGGCAATGACTTTTACAACTAAAGAATAATTATGGCGCTCGCTACAATGAAATAAATTTTCTATCTTATATTCGAATATTCGAATAGATCCAACTTTGAAATCATATTTAACGATGTATGACAAATTTTTTTAAATAAGAGATTTTCTAACTTTGTAAAGTTTGATATTTAACGATAAATACAAATAATTATGTCGAATAAAATCGTTGGTTTTATCAGATATGTAACATCTCGTCGATAAATTATAAGATTATCAGATTACGATTACCAAGTTCATTATTTTAACATTTAAAAACTTAAATTATATATTACAGTATTAACGATTACGTATTACGAATTAAAACAAAACATTGAACAAGAGAGAAAATTTATTTACGTTCAAATTTGACCCACAGATTTATTAAAAACTAACATCTTATCGCCAGTATATAATCTCTACACCTTGAAAACAACTTGATTAAATTCCTCGTATACATTACCGACTAAACTTACGGATAAAATATTTGTCGATTTTAGGTAACTTAATATCCTTAGTTGTACAGAAGAGGTTAGGGTATAAAAATTTAAACTCGAAGTATAAGAATTTAAATTGTGATAAAAACGCATTTTTTAAAAATTATTCATAATAAAAAATGTGAGCCTAGGCACCGAATTTCGTTCGCTACTTTTAACGAATTTAAAAGGTTGATGTATCGTTTAACGCGAAAAATTAAATTTTACCATCCAGGAAAATAATGCATTATGTATTATAATTGCGGTACATTTTCTGAAGAATAACCCGAATTTTTCTCAAGAAGCTCCGATAAATTTCACTATAAGAATAGTACGCGGATAATCCGAATATATTCTGCGCGTATTAGCGAGTGTGGCACATTGCGGAAGAAAAATTCTGTGAATGGATAAATATATGTGACCCCTTAACACATAAAGTAAGATAAATCTATCCGTCTTCCTCCTTCAGAAATGCGCTCTTAACGCAAAATGTGGAGAGAGTGCAAGATTTTCGTCTTCGGTACGATATTCACGTTCGCTTCCCGAAACTGTATCCTTTTATTCCACGCGCCAGTTAACTTGGACTCCTATTGTAGGCTCGTCGCCGCCATTGTGGAAAGGGACGTATTTTGAGTTAATTGAAAAGTCGACGGGTTGAGTGATATATTGGCCGGGTCCGAGCTTTATCGCCGATGCGAGAAGGAAAACGAAAGCAGCGTAGTCGGGAAACTCGATAATACCAGCTTTTCGTTTTAAAAGTATAAAAGTCTGCGAGACTAAGTATCGTGAAATCTTGCGATACGAACTGCGTAGCATTATTAATAGATATACGAGAGGGAAATTTTGTATTACGAGGATGAATTATTGCAACTGTTTGTACTGCGGTAATTTCACCAAATTGTCAAGTTCGAAACTCCACAGAGTTATTTAAGTATCATTGATTTTCTACTCACCGTTTACATTTACTCCGAGTATTTCTAATGAAAATTATGACGGTACGACGAAGAAATAGTTTGACACGTAAATTAATATTTGAATGTTAATAACATAAAAAAAGCTTATATTTATTTATTTTCAAATCTCTGGTTTTATTATATTTGAAACGAATATTAAGATTTTAAAGACTTTATTTATGTACTTGTCATTCTTTAACATTTATCTTAAGAAATTAATATTATTCGTCTAATCAAATTCTAGCAAATATTTTATATGCTTTTACTACGTTGTTCTAATTATTTTGTACCACGTATTTATCAAAAATTATTTCTAGCTTCGGTATTCTAACGTAATCATTCGTATATAAAATACATTATTCATTCGAAGATAACTATATATTTAATTAACCTAATTATCGTTGAAATTATAAGTTTAAAAGTTTGTGCATAGTTCAGATTCTACTCCTACGTTATCTTAACTATCGCGTTCGATCAATGTGTACAACTTCAAGATAAAATTATTATCAACCAATAAATTTATATATATAAATGTAAGGGTATAAAAGTTTAAGAAAGTAGATTCTTTTACTCGGTAAATTATTCTGAAGGTTTAGATTGCTAAAAATTGGAGTAAAAATAAAGCCGTTGTTACGTATTTAATTTCGTCTTTTAAAACTATCTAATTCACGGATCAGCTCGATGCTATTGTATTTATAAAAACTTCGTTCCACACATGTTATAAATTATTTTTATTCACATTATTATCAGTATTGGTATTATTATTTATATTATACATGTTATATTAATTAGTAAATCGCCACTTAATTATACACGAATAAACAAAATTTAAATGGTTTGAAAAATTTATGTTTTGTACGTATGAAATTGTAAAGTTATACAAGTGTTGTTTAAAAAAAAATAAAATAACTAAATACTCTGAAATGGGTTTAATTATTTACACGGTTCGTCATCGAACGAAAAAAGTTATATCTTCGTACAAAAGTATATATTCTCGCAAAACGCGGAGTTTTTTTTGGTTAACGAATACAAACGTCGTACACATTCGTAAAAATGCATCTACGCACAATAAATAATTTGCCCGACTCGATATAAATTAACAAGAATTATTAAACATCGTTGCATCGTAAGTTCGCATGATTGGATTTTGAAAACTATAAATTTCTAATTATAAACGAAACAATTTAAAAAGCAAATTTTTAAAGCGAATCGGGATCAATCGTAACAATGGCAGCTAAATTACGTACAACGTCGAAATTGTAATTAACAAAGGGAAGATTGGATACAAAGTAACGGAAGGTCCCAAACAAAACGGTAGTGTGAATCGGCTCGAAGGCTGAAGTACATAAAGCGCACCCAATAGATTCGAGGTCGGTCGGTCGCTCATCGACGCACGGCATCCGAACGTATCCGTAAACGTATAATCCCAGCGCAACAATGAGAAGTTAATAAATACTCGAATCCACGGGCTGAGCATCGCGTTCTAAAATTATGAGCCTACGCTCAGCGACAACGAGGAACGAGGAACGAGGATGGATTCCCTGAAGGCATCAGTGGCGCCTGCGCTCGATGGAGTTGCTCCAATGCTCCAAGTCCGCCCGAAATGTGAAATCGCGTACAAGCCGGTGTAATTGAGCCTGTAAACGATAATTGCGATCCTCTGTTTATTGTCTCGCGCCGATGGGAAAAAAATCCGAAGGGTGTTCTTTTTTTTCTTCCCGAAGCCGAGGCAATTTTCCGTCATTATGTGCTTGTGAGATTACTAGAAGAACGTTCACGGGATTATATGGCTGTGCAGGTCTCTAAGCGAGATTAACGTCATTGCTGCCTCGGTAATGTATTAATCCAAGGTAATCGTGTATTAATTCTTCTATTTTGCGGCGGAGGAAAAAGGAAAAAAATTATTTTTCAACATTTTTTTCTTCAGATTTAACGCTTGTGTACGTTTCATAAGCGATCGCCGATAATAACAAAAAAATTATTCCTTTTACTTGGTTCGAGGCGACGATCCGTCGATACTCACCGCTTAGCCAACTTAACTTATTCTCGCCATTAAGCAAAGATAGGCCAACTTACCTGGAACAAACAAGAAAAGAGATTATTAGCTTATTAATTAATTTGTTTTTTCGTATCGACGTCGTTACCGATAATTATACTATCCGAAATTAACGATATCGTTAAATGTATTTCCAATATTTTTAAACCGTAAACGGAAATATTTTTTACGACCGATATAATTACCTTTGAATTTATCCATAGCGCAACTATGGATATATACGCAAAGTACGCGGTACGCAAGGAACGCAAGGTACGCAAGGTTCGCCTATACGGTAGAGAACAAATTTTTGCCAACGAGAAATCGAGCGAGTTTGATCGGTGAAACGGCTTCTTAATTTTTTTTCGTTTACATTTTTTTCGAATGGAACGGTTCGTGTAAACGCTACACGTCATTAGATATAGGTAAAGGATAATTATCGGAGTATCCTCGATATTCTAATTGTTCGCTCGGAAGAAAAAAATATTTAACGTATGCTCTTAGAGCGATAAATCATCTTTATTTTTCTTGTAATTAAAAAGAGATATTTTCGCGTTGTCCGGAACCAATGAGAATAAAAAAAGCAATTTATAAATTGCTGGCAAAACCAATATAAAAAAGTTAGGTAAACAGTATTGAAAAATGGAATTTTATGCCGGGCATTAAAACTCGATCGGACGATTAAATTAGCGCAAAAGCAACGTATATCCAGTATATCCAAGGCAGCGCGGAAACAAGGATCAAAATAAAACTCGGGCTCGCGTCATTCGATCGATCGAGGATCCTATTTCCCTGAATATCTAATTGAATCTTATTGGATCTCCCGACCCTCTTAACCCGCTCCAATTAAATAAACGTCCCCCGAAATAGAATCGTATCCTTGGCGATGCGCGTCGCTCCAATTCTCTCGGAGCGCCTTTCTCGCTTCGTCGGAAGGCGCTTTTTCCGATTCGGCTACGCGAGAAGATCCTTTGCACGTACGTTCGCGAAGGCACTTTCGAGAGTCACGTATTTTCCTCCAAAATATGCCGAAGGCCTTTCTCCCTTTCTCCGGCGGACGCGCGGCATATGTAGGCGACGATCGAGTTTCATGCGTGGCGAGGCTAAAATACGTAAGAGCGCGGCTCGGCGGAGGTGGAGGACGGGAGGTGGAGAACGGGTGGTGGACGGGAGGGGGACGAGGCTGGATCCTTCTTTCCTCGATGCGAGCGCAAGAATGCGAGGGCGAAAGCCCCCGGTAGGCTAAAAGCCAGTCGCCAAATTATTCAAACGGGTACTCGTCGTCGTGCTTCACCTGTTGCATCCCTGATACGCAAAAGCGTGGAGGAATTTTCATTAGGTATTTTAGTGTGTATCGGTTATCCGATCTCCGATGAATTGTATTCTGTATTATGGGAAAAAATTTCCCTCCGTCTTTTATTACAATGTTTATTGCGGATGCTTATGTTTCAGCGGTTAACATTGCTTCGATAGAAAGGATAATTAAGAAGTATCTTCGCGATGTATCAAATTTTTCCCAATATTTTAATTATTTGTTAAAAATATGCCAAATATATTAACGAGTAACAAATTTCTTTTTTTTTTAAGTAAAAGAATTCATTTTTTGAAATTTAATCGTTTTGACATTTATTTTAAATTTGTACAAATATTTACTTCTCGATCGTTGCTTTTAATGTATATAAAATTAAATAATTAAACGATAAATCAAACGTGTAATCGCTTTATTAAAAGATTACGAATAATCGTTTTATTTATTATAGTTTTGTTTTTCACCGCATCGTTTTCAGTGTTTTTGATACACGTTTACTTGTAAAAGTTGATTGGTGTATTCCTTTATTATATAACTTTATTATATTATTCGTTAACTTGTCGGTAACTTCTAATTTAAGAATTTATATAAATTTTATACTCGTTGCGAGATAGTTTCGCGATTATTGTAATAATACTAAATAGTATCAACCAGTGACTAAATCGGTTAAGGTTTACAATTTAACCATAATATTATAAAAAAATACCTTAAATATTTCATAAAATAAATCGGAGAGTTACTTTTGATGAAAAATACTCTTAAAACAAAAATTACTTAAAGAGAAATTAATTACAAATACAAAAATATTTTAATGTATTTGAAATTAACGTTTAAAAATTTGAATCTGTATTTCATCGTTCATTAATGAAATTATAAAGTTTCAATTATACGAAAATTATAAGCGTTCGGTTATATTTACAGCATTTTATTACAATTTTTAGTACATCCAAGTATCGAGTTAAAAAAGACTAAAAAAAATATATCGAAATATTTCGCTCGAAATATTAAATAAAAATACGATCCGTTAAGTTTTAAATTACATAAAAGGATCTGGAATTCGTACTATAAAATTTATTTTACCTACGCGGAATAAATATAAATATAAAATATTCTGAAAATATTACGAAATCCTATCGTTCAAATATCTACTTTCGCACAAACTGTAAGATTCGACTTATAAAATTGAAACCTTATTTTCAACGTTCGTGTACTTTTCTCGAAATACGATAGCGATATTTTAGGCGAGCTAAATTTCGTTTCCACTCTCGGCGTAATTTTAACAATAATTTTGATTTCCTACTCTCGAATCTTTCTTTATAAGCGACGGTTAGTTCGAGTCGCGTCAACCGGAGGTTCAACTCGAAAGGGAATACGAAAGACGAAAGACGAAAGACGAAAATGACGGTAGTTTCTCTATTTGGTCGTCTACGATTCGCGCTTCTTCAAACTTGACATTCACCGGAAAAATGTTTTCGCAAGAGCTTGGATCGGTTTCCTCCTCGATCCCGGAGTCGGCGAGAATCCCTTCCTCACCCTCGGCCTGACCGCATCGACCGACATCTCCTCCTCGTACTTACGTAACCGCGAGCCGCGGATCGAACGGATATCTTTCGCTGCCTCGTGAGAGTGGAAACGGGATCGGGGACTCCTCGTGACGAAGTTCAAAGCCGCGGAATTAGGCGACGCGGTAGCACCCCGAAAAATTTCCATCGGACTTTCTAAGCTCCTCGGGCTCGTTGTGCAATCGTTCGGTACTCGACGAGCTTAGCCGGAGCATCACGATTTTTCAAAGGATTTTTCAAAGGATTTTTCAAAGGATTTTTCAAAGGATTTTTCAAAGGTTTTTTCTCCAAGAATAAAATAAAATCGATGGTCGCCACCTCGAGTCCTTTCCTTCGCTTCCCTTTCCTTCCTTTTCCCTGTGTTGCTGGAGATTGTAAGATTCAAAGATTAAAACGGCGCCACTGGTATTTTTCAACTCGTGTCACGTCTATATGTACGGATTCACTTTCTTCTTGCTTGCGTGCGCTCTTACTCGTATTTATGTGGAAAAAAGGTTGTCGCGGAGATACAAAAAGACGGTACACGACTTTAACATTTTAAACATTGAATTTACGAAGAAAGGCGAAAGAGTTATAAAGTATGTCTTTTTACTTTTTTTGTATTCCCTTTTTTTTTCTCCTTTGGTAATGTCGAATACTTAGCGAAAACTTGTATGCGAAAACTATAATGAAAACTATAAGAAATTTTTGCGTTATAGTGCATATCCGAGAGTTTGATATTGGCTCAAAAAATCTACGGTACATCTTTTCAATAGCATTTTAAATACTAAAATTATAGGGTTTCCACTTGCTTATTCCGTAATAATATGTTTCTTTACCAAGATTTAAAGATCTTAGATACAAGCAATTCGATATAATACAAAAATAAGATTCGTTATTTATTCCCGATTCTTTCCGATGGTGTTAAAGTACGTGCAAAAATTGCTACGATCTCGCTAAAAATTATTATTCGTTTATAAATTTTATTCGGAATTTTTTTTATAATACACGATGTAAATATAAATTATATATAGTTAGAATATTCAACGTTATCGCTTGATTTCGATGCACAAGTTTTTATATCATTTATATTTACTTAAAAATAATTGTTTTAGGTATAGTTTATTTATTTTCAAGCTCTTGTAACGTACCATTGAATTTAAATATTATACAAATAAACGAGAAATGGGCAACGAATTTTTAAAATACCAACAAAAATCGGTTTTCTTTCCAACGTTAACGATCAACGATTACTATTATTAACCGTAATATTAAATATTGTTTCAATGGTAAAGAAACGAAAACAAAAATGAAACGATGTTATAAAAATAAAAGTTGAAAATATTTCGATAAAGTTTAATTATTTTCGTTTCGTAAACGATCTCAGCGATAAAGAAATGTTTTACTGGATAACGATTCGATCGAATAAACTAAGGATACACATTATCTATTTTTAATATTTAGAAAGGCGTTAAATTTTGTCGATTTATTCGATATTTCGGTACTTTGATAAAGTAACGCATCCATTCGTCCAAAAGTAAGATTTCAACGTACAAGAACCAAAAATTTTACCGATATAGGAAAATACTTTCTGTTTCGGATCGTGTACACAACACAAAGATTCTAAGACATCGTAGATCACATATTTATATAAGAAACACGTACCATTAAAGGTTATTTCCCACAACAAATGTATTTCCTGAAAACTTAAACATTCTTTTTGTTCATTTTATACGCGGATAATGTTTCAGCGATTCAAGGTGTGGGTTTCATATTTGGTTACATTATAAAAATATCGCGTTATATTTAGACACGAAAACGAAGGTGGAGAATAATTATAACGCGAAAATTAAAAATCGGAAATATTTCTCGCATCCTTTTTACGATCGATTCGAATTAGAGTCGATCGCGGCAACTAAATTTATAGCCTATAGAATTGTATTTTTGAATGGATCGTCGATCGACGAACGCGAGCAAACGAATTTGTATCTTTCCGATAAATTATAAATGCACGAAGCTCAAACTTATTATTATTATTATTATTGACGCGAATAATGTATCCAAGAAAGCGGATGGAACCCCAGGGAAGAAAGGCACAACCCGAAAAAGGACGCATTACCAGTAAGGCGGCATGATGTCCTCATGGAGTGGTCTCAGGAGCGCAGAGGACGCAAAAAAAAGGACGCACTCGAAAACCTCGTCCGAGCCTCCCCGAACTCTCGGGGCGGCGTCTCCATGGCTCACTGGAGAAAACCAAAGCCAGGAGAGGAAAGGAAGCACAGAACGTCACAGAACTCGTCGACTCGTTAACTCGTACACGCAAGTTGTAAAAGCGCGGACCTCGGAGCGGATATACGAGCGAATATAGGAGCGAAAGGACTCGGGTCTCGATACGTTGAAACTCGGTAGGCCTCTTAGCGGCGACTGACTCCCGCTCGGCTCGAGAGGCCGGATGGCCTGCCACGACCCTCTCCTCTCGCTCGTTTCCTCGCTGTCGCGGGACTCCGCGATAGGGATCGTGGTGGGAGATCCTCGAGGAGACGGCCTACGTATACCTGGGTTAGGGCCCCTCCCGGGTGGGGGAGACCAGCGCGCGATCCTTCTGCCTTCTCTAGGCTGATTCGGGAGGGCCGCCTCCGCCTCGTGCCGTGGGAAAGTTGGCACGCGTGGACCCCTCGGCGGATCGGCAACCGAATCGGGAACCGAATCGAGAACCGAATCGAGAACCGAGTCGAGAACCGTGTCGAGGTCCGTTCCTATCCACCGAATTTACGGTAATACATTTATATAACGATCCCCTCGATGCTTCCGCGCACACTTCGGAAAATTATCCTTCCATTTTTCTTTTTTTTCAACCTTTTTTCAACCTTTCTTCAACCGTTTTTCCCGATGCTTTGTCTACTTTGCGCTTTTTTCCCAAGTAAATTCACGATTATTCGGTAGAGTATTTATTCAGAGATCGGAGGTATAAATTTCGTTATTAAGCCGACAGCCGACGTTTCTCCCTTCACGGTCCTTTTTCATTTTTAACCCATGAAAATGGACGCGGATTCTTTCTTACCTGCCACGCAAATAACCATCGATGCGTTTCCTCGTCTCTTTTACCGTTGTCCCGATTTTTAAATAAGTTCTTCGATCTATTATCGTAAGTAAAATCTGTAAAGTCTCGTTACTATTTTTTTTTTGTAACGAATACAATGTTTTCACGAAATAAACGTTTGTATCGAGGTTCGCTTTGGAGGAATCGAAAGCCATGAAATATACATCTATTACGAACGAAACAAATTTTCAATGCTCGAACGTTGCGACGAGCGTCGTTAAAATTTATGAAATATCATTCTCGGTGTGTACTCGTGTGCTATATATTTATTAGGCTTGTCTCTACATTCGGAATAAATTACGTATATCTTTCGCGTTACTTCTCCATGTTCCATCAACGCGTATTTACATCTAAAATGTAAAACGCGCCTATACTTTTATTCGATTTATCGAACGAAACGCATTACGTTAAATTATTAAACCTTTACAATTTTACAACGGTTTCCACAGAAAAGTATCATCGTTTCCATTGCATAACTTTTTTTACCGATGCGATTTATTTTCATTGTTTCTCGCACTCGTTAATTTCGTTAGCATCGCGCTAAATATTCGTAACTATTCGTAACGGCCTTTAAAGTTTATTAATTAGCTTCAACCTTGTAACGTAGCAGCGAACCTCCCAACGTTTAAATACGAAATAAATTACTTGGAAACGGTCGATAAACTAGTTTTATACTAGTTTTATTCCACTATGAAAAACATAAATACGTTTCGAGTATTTCATTGAGAACTTTATACGGTCCTCGGACTAACGCGAACCGTCTATTAAGATTACGAGATTTCCGTACGCGTTCGTACGCGTATCTGCACCGGAGAAGTTCCAGGTGGTTGTTTTACCGCAGCCTTGACAGTGTTCAGCCTTACGAACGTTCGGACGTGCGCGTATCATCGTATAATTTTCTTCAAACGTACGAGGGGCTGGTTTTTACGAGGCTGGTTTTTAGTTTTCAAACCGAGTCTTTCTCGAGTCGCGTCTCTCGAATGGAGAACCATTTTAATAATTTTTTTCCGAAACTTCCAAAGTCACCTCCGTCGAGTCCTCGATCTAGTTATCGTTCGGGTCCCTCCAAAAAATTGAGTTCCCGTACATTTCAAATCGAACACCAGCCTCTAGATACCCCCGTAGATCTCCGCTCGGACGAGAAAGGGTTACGCGATCTCGGGCAGTTTATTCGCGGTCGGTCGGACAACGCGCGACGCGCCTCGGTGGATTCGCGACGGAAGGAGAGGGAAAAGGAGAAAGAGCTCGTTCGCACGTACGACGGAGTCTCGGAGCGGAAGTCGAAGGGCTAATTTGCTCGTTTAATTTACTCGAGGAGTACGAGTTGGCTCGGATATTCCTCTTCGTCGCGGTCGTCGTCCCCGACTCCGGCGATCTCCCGGGTGGATTTTGGAGAGACGGCTGGAGAGGGGATGCTTTTTTTTTTCTTTTTTCTTTTTTTTTTTCTTTTTTTTTCTCGTGAAAAACAACCGGGTGCTTGACTCCGTGCGTCCGTGATCGCGGACCTGTGCGCCAGGAAACACAGCGAACTCGGAATAAAGGACGAGGAGGTTCGCTGGAATCAACGCCGAACGATGGTTTCGACGCGTCTCTGCTCCGGATTCGTTCGAATTCTATCTTAATTTTCTTTTTTAAATGGCAAAGAACTGGAGCTTTTACAAGCTTTTTATTTTTCCCGCTCCGAATGTGATTTACTGCTTCCAGCCGCGCATTTTTCTGCGTACCTATTACCATCTTTCACGTGCATAAATTTCATGAATATGTATGTTTTCCGGCTTAAAATATGAATCCGAGATCAAAATGCTATAATTCGACGCGGTATGTCTGCGACTGGGAACAAAAATATCAAAAACTTGGAAGCGTTGCGTATTATCTCGTGAAAGTATATTTTTCAGTTACGGCTTCCTACCAACGATACGAATCGAATAAAATTTTCCAAGGAACGGATTAGTTGAAATTCGCGTATAAATTATGGGTAATTTAGTATTTTTCCCCTCTAGATTACATTTGTGATTATCAAAAAGAAAAGCTTAGTTCGCGCCTTGTAAATTCAACCCGCGTTATTTTTTAAAAGCGCACCGTACATTTCGATGAGTGTAACGTTGCACAACTCCGAAGCATTCGAAACGGATCGATGGTTTTCGTTGGAATTAGTACGAACGTTGTTACTTATAAGAAATATTCCTCTGTCGAGGAATGTCGCGTGTTCCGCGTAAAAAATGTCGGGGTTGGAATCGGTCGAACGTAGAAACGTTACGCCAGCGATACAATAAATTTTATCGCCTAGGAACAACCGATAAGAAGCGTTTGCTTTTCCGGTGCGCTCGAAAATAGGGAACGAAAGTACCGACGGCAACGTTCGTGAATAAAATTTTACACTCTCGCGGGAAAAAACTTTTTTAATTTTAGCCCATGTGTTTCGACGGTAAAGTATTCTTCACTTTACAATATTCGGTGGAATTTGTTTTGGGATTTTAATTAAATTTTATACAAGCTGTAACGTTAAAAAACGTAACCCAAGGACTAAAATATTTGCTCGTGGCTTACGAGTACCGAGAGGTTAGCGATAAAATAAATAAGTTCGTTTTACAAATGATATATTTTATAAACTGACGCGAAGCTAAGCGAACGAATTCGAATCAAAGGTTAAAGTTCGACAAATCTAAAAATATGTGGGTCTTCGATCGATTCGAACTCGATGTTGTATTCGAATCGTTCGAAAATCATACAACGAACGGTGAAAGTGTTTTTCATCGACGCGCTCCGCTGATTTATTAATTTATTATCTAATTATATTGTTTCGAACGCAGATTAAATTTAATCGCTTTATTAAAATACGGCTCAGGCGTAGCGTAGAAGCGAGCGTGCCGATAAAACACCGCGAAATTTCTAACAGCGAAGCGATGTTACATCTCCATACCAGAAATCCTATTAATTTAATTGTCAAGAAATTAGACTTTGAAAATAGTAAAGTAGTAGTAGTAAAGAGTATCGCATCGTCCGCCGAGATAAAAAATGCGTTTCTTAATGTACTTTTCGCGTTACTCCTCGAGTGTAAAATCGACCGGAGGCTCGCAAGTCTCGCAAAGAAAGTAAACAGTGAAGTTTAGCGCAAGGAAGGCGCGAGATTAAGCTTTCCCGAGATCCGTCGAGCGGTAAATTAGAATTAAGTTTTTTTTTCGTTCGGCGGAGGATCGATGCGACTAGAAATCTGCATTAGACACTCGACACTTACGAGCATTGCTTTGTCTCCGAAAAAATCCGAGGAGGGAAAAAAGGATAGGTTATTTCTATTATTATAATAGAAAGGAAGAGGTCGAAAACATTGGCACCGATATTTTACAGGCTAATCTCTCGCCGTTCCGATGTTCGATTTATTAAATTAAATTAATAATTCAAACCTCCGCGGCCGCGGATAACGATCCCGCGAGTATACGACGCGCTTAGATAATACACGCGGAAGCGGCTCCGACGGCTGGACTCGTGTATTTCCTGTACAAGGGCGCATCGCCGGCTAATGCGACTCGTTAATCTCCGGTTGTTAAGCGTGACCGAAGATTCGTATCTCAAGGGGGTTTCCGTTGCTGACTGATGATTCGTCCGAGGCCTTCTTAGTCCTTCTTAGCCCGTAAGCGCGGGGGCTACCCGTGGAAGCCGATACCCTGCGTAAGCGCGGTGGCGAGGAGCTAATGCTCCTGCCCTTGGCGTCGGCACCGCTCAAGGACAACTCGGGTATTAAGTTCGCCGATGGAGCGGGGGATGTTTTTGCCTTTCGCCGGGAGATCGATGTTATTTTCCGAGTCCCGATCGTTCGTCGTGCATCGCTTCGTCGCTCGAGTGCTCAATTTTTATAACTCCGAGGTGATCGATGCGAAAGTTGAAAAAGTCGGGCTTATTATTTTCTAATCGCGTTTCGCTTCGAAAATTTTACGCGTGTATCCGCATTTTTATATTTTTATAAGATTATGGTACTTACATCGGTGGAAAACGTTTGCTACTCTTAATTTTGACAGTGGACATTTTTGAAAAATAATCGAAACAATTTTATCGGAAATTATTGCAGCTTAATCTATTTAGAAACCGTCCGATAATTCATGAACGATACAATTAATACGTAACCAGCGCATCAAGGTAAGGAAAGAATAAAAAATTTTTTTCGTAAGATTTTTGATTTACGTAACGAACGTGAAACAAACTCGAATCGAACGATCGCATATATCGATCTGTTTGCATTCGGTTGATTTCGAACGATAATTATATTTAATTAACCGTTTTGATTAATCTTGCTGTGATTTATACGAAGGTCACGTAAGATTTAATGGTTTTAATATTGTCTAATAAAACTAACTAGACGTTGAATTTTAAGACGGACCAGTTCGAGAAAATTTTTTAAAACACTCGTTTCGACGAATCGAGTCTATAAAAAAGATAATTGACCAAGAATTAAGTCACGTAGTCACAAACGTGACACTAAAATCATTAAAAATAACGTAACTTTTAATTACACGGAAATTCTCGTATAATCATCTCAGGTTTCTCCTTATATTCACGGTCGTTCGAAAAAATTTGATTAACCGAAAGATAGTTTAGCCGAACAAAATACCTCGAATCTCAGAATCTTTCTAGCTAACCGATCGCTAACATCCCAATCCACGCGCGCGTCTCTGTCTCTAAAGGTAGAGGCGAAACCGTTATTTTGGGAGCACAGAGCGACTGCGCTGTTCTTTCACGAAACTTGGATTTGTCCGGCAGAATAATGTACCGCGAGAGGATAAGTCGGACTAAGGTAAGAAAGCCGGCAACTGCCGCTGTTGAATTCGCATCATCGTTTCGGTGAGATACGGCCAAGTGATAAGGTTCGAGGTTCGCGGCAATAAATCTCCGCGGAGATTCTTGGACTCGTGTGCGCAGGACACACAAAGAAGAATGGAAACCCCGAGAGGGCATATAAGATCGAGGAATAATGCTCGATTGCTCGAAAGGAAAAAAGCGTCCGATAAAAACTAAAGCGAGAAAAAGTGGCGCTTGGACGGCTAAATGTTTATCGAAACAAGGAGTCGAGGAAATTCTCGGCTTCTGTTTATCGCTGATTTAAATAAACTAACGATTCGAGTGTTAATATAAATTGATAAAAATGATCGCTGATCGTTAAAAACTCGTGTTACAAATCAATTTTGACAGCGTTGATGAGTTTACGTAACCATACATTTTTTACGTTATCAGGTTGAATACTGTGAAATAATGGATAATTGAATTTAATCAAGGCGCGAACGTATCGAGAACTTTTATAAGTTTTATTAAGTTAAATGTTAAGCAAGAAAATTTCAACGAATAATATCGATTATTGCAATTATATGGAATGAAACAATTTGCATTTAATATCTTAATTCACAAAAAAATTCATCGATTTCATACTACATTTCGTAAAAACAACTCAATGTTTCATCATGGATTATCTACTGATAAAAAAGTTGATTTTAAGATGAAATGTCGTCATCGATATTAATTTAACATCACTATTTAAAATACAATAATTAAAAAATTAACAATTTGCATTTAACTTATGCTATGACTCAAATAATTTTATATAGCTGTTTCTACATATGAATATTTTTTATCGCATATAATTAAAAAAATGTTGTTCTATTATAAAAATAAAATTTCTAATTGGCGTTAATAGTTCCTAAAAAAAATATATTGCATAGATAAAATTTTCAAAGATAAATTTAAATATTTGAATACCTAATAAAATGTTTTTAAATATAAAAATGAAACGTATAATATTTATAAAATAACAATTTAAGTTATATTGTTTTTTACTCGAATTCTGAATTTAATATATAAAATAAAATAAAGTAGAGTAAAATTTTTAATTGATCAAAATAGTATTAAAATAATACCGACAACCATAAAACGTTTTCCAAAAGCAATATCCGATTTTTTACAATATACCGTATATTTTAATTGTAGTAATTACCAGAAATTAATTTCATTAAAAATTTTACAAATATATCTTTAAAAAAGTAAAAATTTATATCGATGCCGATTAATTTAAATAATACGTTAATAATACGCTAAATAATACGCTAAAAATTAAAAACTCATATATATGAATCTTTATATTAATAGGATTTTGTTGAAAAATTGTAATATACGAATAACGTGAAAGTTACAGAAAAATGTTAATATTTTGGAGCCATTTAACTCGTAAAACATCAGAGTTATAACAAATACATGTTATATTCAAGGAAAACCACCGACGGTTTTGCGATTCTTCATTTACAATTATTTAAATTTTTTTAAGATAAAAGGAGTTTGAACAGCTTAGCGTCAAGAAAGAAAGATAGTCTTTTTAATTTAAATATAATAAATAAACGGCGCAAGATTGAATTTCAGTTCAAGCGAATGACTTATGGATGGTTTTTTAATTAGCTGCCCTCGGAACGTAACGCTGCTGAAGAACCGAGTTCACGGATGTCAGGCCATTGCAAGTAGGGGAAAATACTTAGCATCAACCTGTGGCCGGTAGACCCACCGGTAGACCCACCGGTAGACCCACCGGTAGACCCACCGGTAGACCCACTACAGGAAACGCTCGCGTCATCCTTTTTTTTCAAGGTCGTGTGCACAGAGCGACACAAAAGGTCAAAGCGGAATTGCTCGACTGTAGGGTAAAGCTGATGAGAAACGTGAGTGGTTGCAAGAAAATTACGCACATTCGTCGGAGCGAATATTACGTGAAACAAGAAATACATATTATTTTAACAATTATTACACTTTTTAATCTCGTTTATTCGGTGTACGTGTTGGGCGAATAGAACATTTCGAATGGGCGATACTTTTCTACGATTTAATACCTAATTTACACAATTTCGTTTCAATAGGAAAGTTCAAGTTTTTTCGATACACATTTTTTCCTACTACTCGTTACAAGAAAATAAGCTTACATTTTATAACTGTTGTAAAGAGAATCCGATTTTAAGTGTTAAATTAATTTTACCAAATGTTGACTGATACTTATAGGCTAAATTTCAAAATCGTTCGATCTTACTTATATAGGTAAATCAAACAAATAATATTTAACTTAAAATAAAATCATATTTTATTATCTATTCTTGTTCTTAAGCAAAAATTCCTAGTTTATAATAGTAGTCTGTATCGTATAATTTTCAATTTGCAATTAAAGAACTTTGGTATTACGTTGATAAAACAATATTAAATGTATAATATACGAGTAAAAAAATTATAAGTAATCGTAAATTGAGAATGGATTGAACAGATTGATAAATGAAAATTAATAAAAATAAATCTATTGTAAAGTAATGGATTGTTTCATATTATACTTTAGTTTGTTCATTCTCGCTTCTTTTATTTTAAATTCATAAGGATCTGTATAATAAAACGTTTACCTCTAAAAATAAAATCTTAAAAATTATATTTATTTAATAAATTAAATTGGTTCATTATTTATACGAGTTCAAATAAGCAAAATTTATTTATTTCATCAATTTATTATTCGTAATAATTTAATTCGATATACATCGATACATTATTTTACACAAGTTGTTTTAACTACAGAAATGTTCGGCTATTAAATGTTTTTTTGGTTTTTATACATACTTTACTTCTTTAAATTACTTTCAATTTTATCGTTCAAAATTTTAATCATAATTTTTCTACGTCGAAAAAAAGTTACCGTATAGGGTAATAGATAATAAAAAGTTAAAAACAAACGAAACTTCTAAAGAATGGTAAATAAATGAATAAAATATGTTTTATTATTTTATCTTTTATTTGTAAAGTTTAGATCGTATCGCATTAAATAACTTAAAAATATTCGTTTCCACTGAAATGAATATTGCAATTTTATTATGACTAATGTAAATGCGGTTTTACTTTATTTTCTCATAACACACTAGATTCATCATTTTCAAATCTCATAAAAATTGCGCCGTTACAAGAAATACGATTCAAAGTGCTAAGTATACCGAAATAAAATACATTTACGATGCTAACAATAAAGAAGCCTAAGCATTACGGATAAAATAAAAAGTAAAGAAGATATAAGAAAAAATGTAAAGAAGAGAACCGTAGAGAAAAAAGATTGAGTTTAAACACCTACAACATAATTACTCGAATTTAATCTATATTTTTGAAAAATGTAATTTTCGTTCCGCTACAAAATAATCCTATTTCGATCCCTTGAACGTAATTCCAATTATGTAACCATAATTACCTAACCCCATTAATTTTAAGTCTAATCGATTTTCATATAAGTTATCGGCGTGTTAAATAACAAAAGTTTAAATTTCTTTGCAAAATCACAATCGTTTTAAAAACCATCGTAATTGCTTTAACAAAATACTAACTTATTTATTTGAAAATTAAATATCCCCTATATCAGTACGAAAAGTACTGGTCGGAAAACTAATAACTTTGAGCTTTAAGGCAAGATGTATTTTCATTAATATACTGCATATTCGATATTTTCCGAGTACTCTATGCATATGCAACAACTGTTCTTAGAATATTCTTATACCGCTACGAAGAGGAAATAATCAGGTGTGAATGCGTTAACGCGTCGTAAAGAATTTATTACTAACGGTGTTATTAAAGAAGAATAGGCCTATTCTATGGAATAAGAGAAAGAATTAAGAATGTGAGTGAAGTTGTCCTTGGAAATCAACAAATCTGTATATCTCTATCGAGAAATCTGGACTCGATGACGATAAAAGATATCTCAAGAGAAAAACATCAAAGTGGTACGAATAATATTATTTTAATCGGATAACATTTTTGGGCTTTTATTTATATGGCATTTATTTATACAAATAAATAATACTTTTATACAAATTTGATAGAAATACGATAACGATTAATAATTACCAAAAATAATAATATTTATTTATCCGTAATCGTCATAAATTTGAAAACTTAAATAAATCAATGATTAAAATAGTTTATTATAAATATAAATCTGTATGACATTAATAGATAATATTAACGATGCAGTTATGTTATAAATTTGAAATTATTATTATTCGTATAAAATTAAAAATATTACCATAAAATACAATCGTTGATACGCATATATTTTTATGCATTATTATATTTCTCATCTAAATATTAAACGATCTTTTACTTTTACACATTTTAATCCTGATTTTTTATTTTATAATTAACTCGATGAATAAATAAAAAACAAATTGAAACTCAACGATACTGTAATTTTTTCAAACGTCATCTACAATCGGTTACTTGGCCACGATGAGTTTATATACAAAATATAGTTCAGTATTCTCGTTTGGTACGTCTTGCGTGAAATAATAGGTTTAAATTCCTATTACGCACGCGGTAAATTTGTACTCGCTACGCCATTGGTTTGAATTCGTAAATAATTTTTTTAAAGCTAATTTAATAAAATGACAAAATAATGCAATCGTAAGTAAATTATTTAACAGTATTTTATAACTGGTACGTTCATAACAATTTTTATATGACGTACAATATAGCAAAAATAAATCATTACAAATATCGCTATTTGTTTTCGGTAACGAACATTTTCTAGTAAACGTGGAGGACAAAGGATGAACTATGAAACCAGGAAACTATTCGGTGCGTTACACGCGTTCAGGAACCTGCGCGATAAATTTTCCGTTCGCGCGCATCGATCGTACTCGAATTTTAAAATCGGGCGACTCGGACTCCGCCACCTGCGATGTCGATAAAAGAAGATGCGTTTTCGCGAAGGTACTTATGACGATAAAAAGTAGTTGGATGAAAATTGTAGAAATGTACGAAAATTGTGTTTCGTAGAGGTAACTTTTGTAAACATAGAATTACGCTCGACTTTCGTGAGAGAATAAAAGAAAAGGGTAACCGTAGTTTCTATAAACATTATATATAAATATGAATTATGTAACGCGGAGATCATTCGAGTAGATTTCTCTACCGAAGATTGTAAAAGGGTCTCGGAATTTTCGTGGGATCCGTTTAACGCAAACACCGCGACTCGGCTCCGAATGAAATCGTACCCGAAGCAAACATTAACATTTATCGAATGCGATACACGTCCGCAATTTCCGATTTGCCACGATCCGCCTTTGTATCCGCGATCGTGTGTAATCGTCGCCCGTACCTCTTACCCGATCCTTCGCGTCGTCTTCCCGCGCGCGAACTATCCGCGCTTCTTCGCCAACCTACCTCCCAACCTACCTCCCAACCTACCTCCCAACCTACCTCCCAACCCCGTTTATCCGAGTCGTGCATCCGAATCAATTATCCCGCTTGACGGGATGCTCCACGGGATGCTCCGCGACTCCGCAAAGCCAACATTCGTGCGTTCGTGCACGCGCGCCTCTCGAATCACTGGGTCGTGCGATCCCGATTAGTCGCGTCCGCCGATGTCTCGAGCCCGAGTCGACGACGCGAGACGTCTCCCCCCCCCCCCCCCGGACAACCGCGGAGCTACCGTTTTCGAGGGGAAGGATACGCGACGGTTCTAAGGAGGTACTTTAAGCGTAGTTTTACCAACGAAAAGCTGTCGCGAGTCGCCCCGACAGAGAGCGAGAGAAAAAGAGAGAGAGAGAGAGAGAGAGAGAAACTGACAGACAACAAAGAACGACCCGAGTTTACTCTGCGGAGGTCGTTGAATGTATACCAGTACCGGAACTACGGAGTAAGGAATCATCGACGCTGCTTCGACTTTTGACCCAGCATTTATTCCACGTAGAATTTTTCGGGATGACGGACACGCGAAAAGATATTGATAGGCACATTTTAACGCTTCCGAGGGTATTCGAACCTATATTTTCCATTCTACACATTCAATAGGAATGTTTTTTTTGTCGGAAATGCTATTTTATTCCGATTATATATATAAGTTTTAAAATATTAGAAATCGTATCGAACCGATTCGAATCGAAATATATTCCAAAGATACTTACATCGAAACTGGATCGAATCGATTTCCATTGACGAATAACATTTTCTTTCGACTCGAGATTTCGATATTTATATAATCGGTATTTACTTAATTTTTGTGACGCGTATCGATATAATTTCTGTGTACGAGTTTAAGAAAAAATGAATAAATATCAGTAATAATCTTAATCTTAACATATCGTTGAGATATTTTTGAAGCTAATAGAATTATGCGAGACTGCGATATTTATGCAAATTTAATCTAATAATTCTATGGAAATCTATGCATTATTAGTTAAATTATGTATACAATATTTTAAGAGAATATTAAATTTCATTACTAAGTACTGGAATTTAATATACATGCGTATTAGAACATAAATGAATATGTAAATATTTTTGGAACTAAAATTTTAGGTGTAACGATACCGTCCATGTTTCATTTTAAACGTGGGTTATATTCTACGAGAGATCGTTGGATAATTCTCTACGAAGAAATAAATAAGTACAAATTATTCTATTCAACGAGATAAGCCATAATAAATCTAAATCCGAGATTTTTTCGCGGCAATTATAAATTTGAAAGTTCCGCGCAACACCGGTTGCAAAAATACTGCAACTGCATTCGCCGTCCGTTTGCACCGACGACAGGAAACTTCCCTGTAAAATAAACTCGCGGACGATATCGGGATACAGCCCAGAATTCATTTCGGTTCAGCTTCCAAAGTGAGCCGCACCCGGAGAACGTCAACGAACCCGAACCGAGAAGATTCGCGTTTCGCTGTTTCGCGGTATTCACGGGACACCCACCGAAGATGGACATCCGCGAAGGTCGACTCGATGTCGATCTTGGATTTATTTCGGAGTTACAATTTTCTTTGGAAATCGATTGACTTTTCCGTGTATCGCGCGAAGATCGAGTAGACGCGAATTCTTAGTTCTTTTACGTTTTTACGTTAAAGTTGCGCTTCTTATAAATAATAGATCGGTTTTCGCGCATCGGGTTAGTACCGAATAAAAATTATTCGGTTGGTGCGTTGGTCTTTCGACGCGGTCATATTTTTTGATAAAAGGTTGAATAAAAGTTTTCAGCGTATTTTTCGTTCATCGTTGAACTCTCGATAAAAAATGAAGAAAAAGGTTTTATAGGTTCTTGTAAGTTTTTATCGACTGGTAAGTAACGAGGAAACGGATTATAATTCAAAATGCCGTATAAAAATAAAGTAACTTTACTCTCTCGCTAAAATTGTAAAAAATTATAAGCTCATCCTTGCGTTTTTAATTGAAAATCATTTTAATTCGTATTTCAAAGAGAGTTCCGTGAAAACTCGTTACCGTTAAATAAACCCGCAGATTCCGGATAATTTTTTCATTAAAGTTTTCGAGCCACCGACTTTAACGAATAATAGCCTTTGAAACGGTTCGGATACGCCGAAAACGCGGAACCCCGAGCGGAGGCCAAAGTAGAACGAGAAGCCAAGGAGAAGCCAAAGAGAAGCCAAAGAGAAGCCGAAGAGAAGCCGAAGAGAAGCCAAAGAGAGAGAACGAGCCTCGATAGGAAACAAAAGAGTTCGAAACTCGCGTGTTCGAATTGGATCGTAGGAACCGACCAACCGCGGGAAAAAGGGGAAGGATGCGACGTCCGGTAAAACAAACTCTCTCGCGTCGAGGAACGAGCGTACGAATTTCCTGTTATGAATGTAATAAGAAAACGCGGGCTACCTCCCGGAAATCGGGGTTAAGGACAAGCTCGAAAGATGCCCGCTCCGGTCGACGCGTCGCTGAACTTTCGCGTACTTTCGCCGGGATCGGGGGGTGGGAATCGAGGAATCGACGAGGCGACCGACCGACGACCGACCGACGACCGACTGCGACGACGCCATGATTCTCGCGCGAGGAAAATAATGGTTGTCGCGATCGAACGGACGCCGAGAGAGATCGGATCCATTTTTTTTTTTTTTATATCTTTTTTCCGAACGATGAATGAATGGCTCGGTCGAAGGTGTTGGATAAATGGGTCGTCCGATAGGCCAGAATATAAAGAACTTACTTTATTTTAAAAGGTAAGAAAAATGAAGGAGCGAATTTTATGGAATATTCAAAATTATAATATCTCAATTTTTTTAGTTACTTTAGTTATGGATATAGCGAGTAATAAATAATAGCGTTTTCGATACTTTATCGGCATTCCTCAACTAATCAACTATATATACACATATATATATATATATATATATATATATACGTACGATTTCTTAAATTTTAAAGCAGCTTTATAAATTTTATTTATATTGATAACTTCCTCATTTACGAATTAAGTAATCGAACGAGATCAACGTTGTGAAAATCGATAATTTTAGAATAGTTAAATTGAACGAAAAAACAAAAACTAAAATTTGATCCGAATATATAATAAAAATTAATTCGATTACGTAACAAAAAACGAAGCCTATATTTTAGTCATTATAAAAAACGCTTGTAAATAAATAGATTTTGTTATAAATACGTGAAATGGTTGAAAAGGTAACGTAGATATTTTGTTGATTTTTTATTGTATTAATTGAATTACGGTATTCGAGAGTAGAGTTAAAATGGCGTAACAATAAAATCTAGGCGTGAAAATATGGTTTTTCTAGTTATCCCCTAAATAAAAAATTTTCTCTATAAGCGCTACGATAAAAACAACGAGATACAAGATTTATTTAAGAATCGCTTCCAGAACGACGTAACCAATCAAAATTCTTCCACTGTAAATATTTTGTACGAATTTTCAAAAATATTGATCTCAAATATTTCGAATATTTGAAATATTCTAAACTCCTTCGAATTAATATCAGATTTAATAAAAATGTTTGGAATATTTTTGTCCATTTAAAGTGAAATCGATAATACTTGCCATTATATTTATTCACTTTCCATGCGTATAATCGTCTTATAAATATTGAATAGCTTTCCACGTATAAACAATTTTACACACAACTTTATTTAGACTTAAACGGATTTAACTAAACAATGAATGACAAATATTAAGTAGCATTATATTTGTAATGTTAAAGAAATTTTATACAACGCTTAAATAAGTATTATTCAAATATAAACAAATATCACTTTGTAACGAAGTTTGTCCATTTGATTATACCAGCGTTCAAAAGTTTAAATCAATGTTCAATGGAAAATAAAATCATTATTTTAAATTTATATTTCATTCGAATAACTTATAAGGATTATATATAATAATATATATGTAAACGTGTATACGAAAACTTAATCTTTTTAGAAATTAAATTTAATTAAAAATGATGGTAGTTTATATTTTAGATTCCGCGTAATAAATAGCTTTGAAAATTCGCAATTGTCGCTAGAAGTACGGAATTTTATAATAATATTAATAGGAAAGGAAATATTTTTCTGAAACTGAAAATTTTATCCATTAGATTTCGGAGGTACAATTTTAATTTACAGTATTATTATAAAGAATTTATAGACGCGTTGTTAAAAAAAAATATTATTCTCGCATTCTAGCAAAGTTTACACAAAACTTGACATATAAGAGGCAAACTAATGCGCATACATTATGCGCATGCATTCGCTTGTACATTTAACGTATTGACAATCGTAAAATACAATACCGGAAACCTCGCGCTCCTCGGTATACAAATATTTACGCTGCTAAATCTCCCAGCGTATATTTGTCGCGGCAACTATAGTACAGACTGTCTATTTGCCTTATGCTTATGACGGTTCGTTGCATTCGAAAATCCAAGACCGTGAATCGAGAATCGGACACGCCTTCCGAATACACTGAAAGTCACCAAGATTTCGTACCAGTATTACTCGTGGACTTCCCTCCACGACAGTTGACTGGATAGTGAACTTCCGGTACTTGTTTTCTTACCACATCCTACCTCGTGTATTCCAAGCATAGAAACAACGTATCCTTCTTTTTTTATATCTGTTTTTATATCGCTTCGGTTCAATCTTAATTTTTAAGGTCAAAGTTCGAGTTTCGTGTGTCTTTAAATTTTACATATTCTTTAATTCTATATCGCATCAGAAATTTATAAAACAGTGTATTCATATATTTATAACAATATATATATATATATATATATATATTACGAGTAATTTTATTCTAAAAAAAACTATAATATTAACCTACATCCATAAATATCGTATAAATTGTATTTTTAATATATACAATGCGTAAAACTGATTTTAATATTATTCGTGCCTGTTGCAATTTTTTCATGCGGGTATCGAGGAATCGTTTCGATGCTATATTATTTTTAAATAACGCCGATCCACCATCGATCGATTGTAAAAATAAAATAGCATCGTAGAACGCGTAATTTGAAGAAAAATTTACGATACGAAAATGTGAGTGAAAGATACGACTTTAATAAGGAAAATGATACGCGGTAATAAAAATTTGAAAATTTTTGCCTCTACTTTCCTCCTTATCCAACCTTTAAAAGTAACAGTACAAAAAGATGCGCACACGCACTTTCTGGAATAAAAGAAAAAAAATTGCGCTCGAAGTAAAAGTACCAGTACCCGGACGCTACCGGACGATACGCGAAAACATAAATATCGCGCTGTGTATTTTTCAATACTTTCAAATACACCCCGAAAATCAATTTACAAATTAATATTTTCATGATTAATGCTCGGTGCGAGTTGTAATACGTAGTTTACCTTAATTCCTTCTCCTCGCTCGATTAAAATAACAAGAGTTTCAGGATGCAACGAGACAGTCCTGAAGATCGGCTCGAGAAAGTTCATACACGCACGAGTGTATCGCCTTTTTTGCGTCATTCTCTTCGCGACTACTTAACGCGTCTTTGGAACGATACTCGTACGAGGGACGTACAGCCTTCGATAATTTTCGAGGCTCGAAAACTACCGGGGAAGATGGAAAACGATCCAACAAGTAAGCGCGTATCGAGTTTTACCGGGTTTCGTGGAATTTCCTACCTTTTATCTTCAAACGAATAATCAAACGATACTTTCGACCGTCCAGTTTACGATTCGCGAAAGAAAAATTTTTCACGGGAACTCGACGCATCCTACAAAGTGATTCCATTCGGAATTTTTCGTCTCGTTTATAGTTGGCGTTACGAATTAAATAAAATTAAACTTTGTAAAATATATCAACGTTTATCGAAAGAGATATTTAAAAGCCACACTTTCAAACATGATTTACAGCCGAAGAAATATTTTTCAGCAATTACATAAATTCTCTATGCAGCAAAGAATCATATACCCGAAGAGTGTTTAATTGAAACTTACGATAGCGATGCATAATTTTTACTTTTGAAATAAATTTAAGGAGAAAACTCGTCGTAATTCGCAATAATCATCGCGAAACGCAATTTATTTTTCGATACTTTACAAACTAATTAATAACTTCTCTTTCGTTCGGCATTTCCACCAGGAGAAGAAAACTATTCATTATTGCTCTGCCTTTTTCTCAAAAGTCCAAGAATTAAAAATGAAGAGAAAGCTAAAATAAAGCTGAAAATAAACAGACGCTCGCTACATTTTAATAATTATCGAAGCGTCGGTGTTTTCGTCGGTATTTTCGTCGGTGTTCTCGTCGGTGTTGTCGTAGGCGTTCGCATCCCGTAAATCAAATACGCGGGAGCGTTTCCACCGTTACGAGTAGGTTCAATAACGGCAATTTTTCACGTTAACCTAATGACTTTGCGGTAACTCCCGACTGGTCCTCCACCCAAAGCGAGATAATCGAGGCTAAATCGAACGGAGTGCGTACGAGTGTTGGCGCGAGTACGACAGCCGTTCGCGAGATGAAAAGAAGGACGAAACGAAGGACGAAACGAAGGACGAAACGAAGGTGATTACAGGTACATATTGAAAAACGATTCCCCCTATTAATTACAAGCGCTATCTCCTCTCGCGCTACCTCCTCGCTTAAAGAGCGTTAAAGAGCGGACTCGTAGGCGCATCGCGTATCTCGCATCGCGTCTCCTCCATATATCAGCCGTAACTAATCCAGAACGAGTTTACGGACGCGCGACGAACGTCAACGAGCGTAAAACGCCCAGTAGCTGGGAATCGGAGGCATGATCGATAGGATGGAGAACGTCCGTCGCGGTGGGATACCGAAAGCTTTCGGAGTCTACCTGAGCAGTGCGTTCCTACTGTAAGCCGGTGTTTCCAAGGATCAGATTTGTACGTTGTTTCGCTCATCGGCCTTCGCATCGGTTTCGCAAACGGGAACTTTCGCGCCTGGTTGCGTATTTTTCTCAACGCTTTTTCTTCTTTTCTTCTTCTACCCTGCGATCCTTTTCGCGATCGAGGATCGACCGTACGATGTATCGCTGGACCAAGAACGGAGAGTACAAACTACGCAAAGTTCCGAGGGTCGTTGAGCTTCGTTCTACGTCCGCTAGATTCTGCGACGCTATTTAACGCTACGTAAAGATATTGCGCGTAATATTGTGTAGAGTTCGGTAAAGAGATCTTATAAAAAAAACTTATCCGAATGAAAAATTTAACTTATGATTTCGTTGAGAACGAAGACTCGAGTTTGCAAATTTCCCCTCCGATTTAAGCGTATCTCGAGAAAGGCTTAAAAAACTTTTGGCCGCGGAACTTTTCTTTTTTTTTTACCGCGATACGTTTTTTTAAAATAGCAGTAATTTAAAATTAAACCGAGCGATTCGTTTGCTAACGGGTACAATAATATCGTGTATAAATCATCCCAAAAAAGGTTAGGTATCGATCGCTTGCTCCTGCCGTAAATCACTACCTTTTCGTATCCACGTTAAATATATACAAATAGAGTCGTCAACTTATGGAATTATAAAATATTTTTGAAAGCATGGCTAGGATGTCGAGACCGAGTTATCTCAGCGGGAACGCTTAAGCTCGATAAAAAAGTGCCGAGTTCGCAAAGTGAACCGTAGCGAAAAAAGGAATAAAAAATAGAGTAACGCTTTTTATTGCGTCATAGTTTTGATTACAAGTCGACTGTGAGGATCGTAAAACAAGATCTGTTCTCTTCTTTATACTATTTCTTTATCTCTTTCTGTCTCAACGCTATATAAGAGGCTACTCGAGAAAACGGGGGAATTGTGAAGCAAAGAAAGACATCGAGAGCGAGACGCACGCGCTCGAGTTCATAATGGTCGCTTTCTCATTCAAATCTCGGAGAAATGATGAATTATAAAGGGTGAGACGAGTCGAGTGGACAGCTACGAAGACGAGAAGGAGAGGAACAATTTGCGTAGATCTCGTAATCAGCTCTTTAAAGTTTTTAATATGCACGGCTCCTTCCGACGCCATCTTTCTTCTTTCTTTTACGCTCTTTGTAAAATTAGATGGATCTTCAATTCCAATTCAGTGAAGCTCGGGTAATCCCGAGCATTAGTCATTTGAATTTTAAATCATGAAATATGTACGTGTATGCATATCTATGACTTTCCAGTAGCTCTTCGTCCGATGAATAATGATTTTTCGTTGGCTCGAAATTGTGATGAGAATAACTCCCTTACAAAATTATTCCACAAAGAAATTATTCTTCCTTGATTTCGTTATAATTATTTTCTTAATTGCACTCATTCTAATTTAAATAGTTTTCAACGCCAGAACTCTATATAATTTATTTTTCAGGTATAAAGAAATACCGTAAACTATAACTAAATAAATAAATAAATAAACTATAAATAAAAGCGCAATATTTAAATTTTTTTAAAAATATAATATTATCGAAGATCGAATCGAACATTCTGTTTTTTTATGTATCGGTTTGTAAAGTGGTAGAATATTTGTTTACGTATACGTCTAGCGTTAAACTAAAGTGGAAATTTTAAATATCTTGGATTTATTTTGACATTGTATTCAAAAAGATCAAAATGTAAATTATTAAGATTCTTAAATTATTATTTTAATAAAAATTTTTTTCACCGTATTCTTGATATATCAATTGACGTTATGAAACAGAAATTCGGTTTTAAATCTTTTTTTTATAAAAAATTCAACCTTGATATATGATGAATTCTATTTGAAAAGCTGACGATGAAAAAATTTATTGTCTTCCAATAAGTACCTACAAACTTAGTTATATTCCCGAAAATAATTTTGAAATGCGATATTGGTTTTTTAATAAAGTACGATGATAAATTATGAAATACATTGGAATTTTAACCGAATGATTATTAACTAGGTGAAAATATAGCTGATACGTTTTAGTTTATTACTAATATTATTTAATAACATAAACTGGACGTTGTACATTCAGATTTAATAATAATGTGCGACTACTAAATGCATTTAATAATTTACATAGTTAATATACTTTTGAATTATTTATAGTAAATATGAGATTTATTATCATAATAGTCATATTAGCAAATAAATAAAAGGTTTGAAAATAAATTATGTTAAAATTTAAATAGCTGATTATAATGTAACTCGTATTTACTTTCCGTAAGCTTACAAATATTTACACTAATGTCGGTTAATGTAACTACATCGTGGGAATGAAAATGCTCGTATCGCATTAAAAACTATACCATTTAGAGAAATTACAAACTCGGGTTTCGATTTGCATTCGATTGCAAAGAAATTCATATTCAGCTCTTGGAACGAGTCATTTTTATAGTAGTTCATCAAGTGTCAAAAGTACCGACTTCCTCTTTACTTGGGTTATAATTACGTATAACACGCACCGATAACCGCCACTTTATGCTCGGCTGATGACAATACTTACGTTTTCAAACCCACTAACGGATACTTTCAAATATATTTCATATAAACACATCTATATATTTTAAACGCGTAATGTTTTATCTTGTAAAACGTAAATCTTTAGTTATCGGAATATTAACATACAAAACTTCTGGATAGTATAGAGTAACCTAATTTTTGTTCTTTGTGCTCCGAATAGTCGTGGGCTTTATCTTTTACTTTATTTTAAACAATATAAAATAAAGATTTATGTGAAAATTATATAACCTAAGAAATTATTAGAGGCAATTTTCTCTGGATTTACGTACAGAAGGAATATATAAATCGATGATTTGAAAGAAAGTAAGAGTTGACTTAAGATCTAAAATCCAACAAACCATTAGTTATTCTCGATTAGTTAAGACAATGCGAGACCGAATGAAAATGAGAAGTGAAAAAATTTTCGAGGATCCAAAGTATAGAAAATCATTCTATTACAATACAAATTCCTCCAGTTAATACGAATTTAAAATTTTGAGAATCAATCGATGTTGTTGCTATAAAAAAAGTTGAAAGTTGCAAAGTAAACATATTTATCCACATTTTTATTAAAAATAATAATCTTGTTTTAACTCGCTTATATCGACCGTTAATTTCCTCTTATATATTTCTATATTTAATAATAAATCTAATAATGCACATTTTTGTATTTTACAATACATTAGAAAGTATATTTATATTTTTAACACGATTCGTATAAGCCTTCCTTCGTATAGAATGTAAATTATAATAATGAAAAATTTTCTTGCAATAATTGGATTGGATAGATAATTGAATGTTATTTTTCGTATCGTTTAAAATGCATGAAAAATATATTAACCATCGTACGTAAAATCACAAATTTTAAAAATATGCAATGTATATTCACGTATATTATTTCCAAAAAATGAAATATAACAAGTTTATGTAAAATCTAAAATTCAAATAATACAAAACTTTGTAATATAAGAAGAAAATCATACTACTTCTTCTTTTAACTTACGTATTTATTCGTTTTCTTTCTTTCATAAACTTCTAACTCTCTCTGTTTTTCCTTTCCATTTCTATTTGTATTTAATTATTTTTCCGACTTCATTTTTCATTTTTTCTTTTTCGTTTATCTCTCGAATCATCCCATCGTTAAGATATTATGGAAAGAGCTGTTCTCTTATATTTAATACACGTATATTCGACTAGCCATACCTTTTTCTCTTTCCAACTCTTTTTCGCTATCTTCCTTACTTTGAAATAAAAGAATAAGAAAAGAAATATTCATCTTCTAAATTTTAGTCGAATAAACGTCCAAGTCTGATTAACTACTATTCGAGATATATAGAAAATGAGTGAGAAAGGAAATAAAATAGAGAAGGATAAAAAAATATCCAGAATCCTCTTCTCAACGGTTCTTTTGTGCGCAGCTTTTCCTCGCCGACCAAGGAAAAATGATATTAAAACAGGTACGTATATAGAAAGAATAGGGAAAGGTTTCATGGTCTTCGGATGGACGTGAAAAGTCTTTTTTTAGTGTGACATTCCTTTCTCGATGATTTAAACCGTTAATGTCTTTTTAAAACTCAAAATTACATTCAATAAAAATTAATTTTAATTTTCTTTTATCGAAATAAATTTTTTTCAAAGCGCGATATAGAGGCGTGAAATTTTAACCGTCAAAAATTAACGCACTTCGAAATTACTCTTTCGGAATGAATCGTTGGCATTTTTACGATGGCCGTAGAGAGGTGAGACATTTCGTTATAAATGATATTACTAGTTATAAAAATAGTTTCTACTATCGAAATAACCCAAACAATGTCTTATTTATGTGTTTATTATGCACGAATATAATTTATAAATAGATTTTGTGGTAGATACGAAACTTATGAGACCACCGATTTTGAAATATTGGCTTTCCAATATTCTTCGAACAAGAAACAAATTTGTAATAAACTAAGGTAAAGCTGTAATTAAAATATATAAGATCTGAACGGAAATTTTTACTGATACTTTTAGCTACTATTTTTATCAATAATGCATCGTACGTAACGCAACGAACAACTCCTGCGTACCGTTGCTACAAGGTAACACAGTTTGAAGTAGTTCCCTCGTTAAGTCAGAAGGGAACAACTCCAAGGTCGAAGTTGATCGATGACTAAATGACGATCGAACTCGTACTCCGTCGATCCTCTTCGTCGGTCCTCTTCTTCCCGGGACTACGAGGAATCAAGGTCAGGATCGCGTCGTACCTCGTCGCCGTCGTTCGACTGTGCTTTTGCTCGACTCTCGTTGGTGGTGCGCGAGTCTGTGGATCCGTTCGCTGGATGCTGAATCGATTAGGGTCTCCGGACCGACTGTGCTCCGGTTTTTACGTTCGAGATGTTCACCGAATCGTTTCGAGTTTCGACGGTGGAAATGCTTACGCTTCGTTTCCGAGGGGATTCGTCGATTTCGTCCCGTCGGGAAAGTTTTCCGACCGTCGAGGCTGGATTTTTGCGAATCGTACAGGGAATCCGCCATATTTACGTGTTGATTATAATAGATACAATTTTGTTTTATCATAAAAGCTAACGAATCAACGTTTCGTAATTTGAGAACAACTACGAAGAAAACGAATTCGAAAGTTCTTATTTAAAGCTTATAAAATAAACATCCTAGTCTTTATATTTACCGTCGAGAAATTATTCTCCGAATGAAAAATGTCGTAAAAAATTTTTCCGGTAAAGTAGAATTTTTAAATTTATTTTCCAAGTATATTAAAGTTTTTGAAATATGCGTGTAAAATTTATAAAAATATTTTTGAAACTCGAAGTAATAAAAATTTTAAAACGTATTCTCTAATTTATGTTGTGTAAAATTTTAAATTATAGTAATGGTATATTGTATAAAGTTTCAAATTTCGAAGAATATTTTTTTGTATTATGCAAAAATTTATGATAAATTTTCCAATCTGTCGTAAGTTCATTCTCAAGTTCAGGTACGGTACAACATTTTAAAGTACAATGAAATTGAGATGGTGTAATAAAGATAATAATAAAATAAGAAAAAGTAGTCATAGGTAAGTTATCGCTGTAAATTTACGTACAGATTATAACGATAATTACGATCTCCTCTATTATAATCATCGTTATTATTTTACCGAATGCGCGATTAAAAATTTACAATAAATTAAATTCATTTAACGAGTCGTATTATTTAAAAAAATTTGTACCGATATCGAATACTCCAAGTGAATTTCGCGCGATACTTAAAATTTCCCAAAGTTAGATGCGAGGCGCCAGAAAAAGCTTGCGAAAAAGCTTGAGAAAAAGCTTGAGAAAAAGCTTGAGATAATAGACGGAAAACAGGTTTTTAAAGTGGGTGTCTGGTGGGTGGGGGAGAGGGGGGGACAAACGAATTGTCAGCAATTACGCAACTCTCCTAATGAAGCACACGCGTACAACCGGTCTCGAAAGTTTCCTTGGTATGACGTTATTATCTTGTTTTTTCCTTGTTTCTCGCGCACATTTATCACGGGAAAAAATATCTTACAATATTGACACAGGCATAAGATTTTCTTCGTTTTTTATGTTGGCTTATTGCGTTTGCGAAAATATCAGATTGTCGATATATTTTTCTTCTTCTTTGGAGTTCCTCGTAAAATTTATAATTGAATGAAAACTGCTGATAAAACGTATCGAATAAAACTTTTTGATCGATCGAAAAATTCATAATCGATTATCGATTCGCAGTCTCTTATTTGGTCCAGCCAAGAAGAGACGATAATTCTAATTATTTTATACGTTTTCCATTCGCGAGATATTAAAAATGTTTTATTTACCAAGTGTTTATTTTCAAACGCTACTCAAAGCTTATATCGCTATTATTTCTTTTCTTTCAAGAGTTGTTTATTACTTTAATTTCGCTAAGATCATTATCTTACACGGTAAATTATTATATCATTTGTAACATCCTATACATCAGCGTACATTAGATCTTTAGTTTAATTTGAAAAATAAAATGTACACTTTTGACGTTTATACACACGATATAATTACCGTTAATTATTATTTTTTACGAAAAGACTCATTGCCCGAAGAACATTATCTTTAAGGCAACGATTATCATTTCCTAAATTATGTTTAATTTGCAATAAATAAAAGGAGCGTTTCCTTGGAAGGTTTTATATACAAAGAACGTTAAAACGGTTACGTTACTTTCATTAAAATCGTTAAATCGTTTATAATATCCCGAATAATCGATATCTCGACACGCGCGAGTTTATCGATTCAGAGATTCATAATCGGAAGATTATCATTGGCGAAAGGTAATCCGTAAGTATCGATAATGTTCGCGTACGCGTCCGTAAACGCGAAGGAGATAAAAAAAGCGACGGTTCTCCTCCTGGAAACATCGAGCTTAAGACTCTCGGGTAATCGAGGCTCGGAATAAAATGTTGCGACAGAGGAAATAATCGATGTAAATTACCGTTCGGTAGCCCAAGTTAGTTCTCGCGATGGTTCAATGCTTCGAAAGGAAAACAATTTAAGCACGTGAGGTTAACGAACAATATATATTTTTCGTCCGCGCGTGTTCATGCAATTGTGCAAAAATTACGCGAGTTCGTGACTGGCTAAGGCTCGGAGCTCGCGAACTTCCGGACAATGGATTTAAAAATTCCTTTAATGGATTTTTAAAAGTCCTTAAAACTTTCACTCCTCGGGAGCGAAGCGAAGGTGGGAGGAAGTTTCGCGGATGAACGGACGTCCCTACGAGTAGATTACGGCCGCGCTCCGAGAGTACATTACTTTTCTGGAGAATTTAATTAACTCGAAGAAAAAGCTTCTATTCTTGTTAATTTCCGGTGGACTTTGCCGAATTAGCCCGGCACTTTACCTTTTTCTCCCTTCCTTTCTCTTATTTGCTTTTCGCTAAAAAAATTAATATTTACTACGTTTTCCACGCGCTTCTTTTCCTTTTTCGAAGCGGAAACTCCTTGCTCGCGTTATTAAAGTAAAGCGAAAGTACCGCTTCACTCGAGTTTTTATCGGACTCGAGCGAACTTACGGGAATAATTTGTATCAACGATGCTCGTCTCGCGTTACTCGGTTAAAATAGTAAACTTCAAAAAGTAAACCGATGCGTAAATTAAACATTTTTTACCGCATTTTTTTCCACCGTAAAATTCTCCTTCGTCGAATATTTTCGCCTTTTTTATCCATACCGATAAATTTTTGATCCGATTATAATATTTAAAAATTGGTAATAATTGGTAATAATTGGTAATAATTGGTAATAATTTCCAGTGCGCGGTAACGACGAAGCTGGTTTCGAGCGTAGTTTCCAAGTTCGACCTACTTAATTACGAACGTAAATAAGGACGAATTGGATAAAACTATTATCCAACGTGTACCAATGCAAAGGAGTTATTATATTAAAGGAGAGAAAGAATAAAGGAGACTTTACGAACGTCGGTTGTTTCGCAACGCGAGACGAGTAGATCTACTCGGGGATAAATCAAATCGCTCGAAATTAAACAAGCCATTATTTTTCTTTTAACGGGTGAAAGTATTGTCCGAAGCTCGGGCCATTGTGGGAAGGCAACGCGAATAGCGACCGTCGCGATAAGGATAAATCGAGCCTCGGCGGAGAGCGGAAGAATCAGTCCGATGAATTCAAAGTCGTCCCGATGGCTTCGCTGTGATACACTAACCTCGTTCCCTCTCGCGCGTCCTTTTTCCACCCGGTACTCCAAGTCCCTCCCTCGGGAATCGAGACACCGACTCTCGCGGCAAAAGTGGCGGTGCTTTTTGCCGCGAGGGTGAACAACTCGATCGCGACGATATTTGGGTGAACGACCCACTTTTTTGGTGCTACGTTCACGCGTGAGGATAACTGTAGAGTTTGGGAGGTTGGCATTTCGGGATGTCGAGGTGTGCGTCCAAAGGATACACGGATGTACGATGGAGGTACGATGGAGATACGATGGAGGTACGATGGAAGTACGATCGACGCTCGCCCGAACTAAGAGTGCGGGTATTTTGTGGGATCCGTCACCGCTATTTTATGGGATGACCCAGCAAAGATTATGGAGGTTGCGGTTAATTATACCATAATGACAAATTTAACGCAGCAAAGCGGAGTATCGTCTTCTATTCTGGCTTATTCTTCTTACGCGTGTTAATCAAAGTTATTCTTCTTCCTTTTTCAGAACGATGTAAATAAAAAATTTATGTACAAGATCTTAGATATTATGTAATTTTGTAAATTCGTTCTTCGTTACGTATGTTTTGAAAGCTAAAAAATTTCTTTTTAATACTGATAAACCGTTTTCACACAAAATAATTTATTTTAAGATTTGGAAATAAATAATAAATGAAAATTATGTCGCTGTATTAATTATACCGGTTATTAACATTTTTATTAGTTATTATAAGAAAATAACGAATATCTATATTGATACGATTATAATTATTTACTGTAAAGTATCAATAAAGAAACGATTAATGTTTGATTTATCTATTTCAAATATGTAACACTTTATTAATTTTAAAATTACGTATACATACATTCGTTGAATTATAAATAACATCGCGCGAAAAGTTTTAATTTAATGTAGACTAAATCATAATGTTACATAATCATAATTTTATTTTATTAAACTTGAAACTTTAGAATAAATATGTAGCCTTAAAATCCAAAGATTTTAAGTTAAAATTAATTGCATATATTTTTATTCTTTAATATAAACCAAATTGAAAGTTTAAAATGTGAAAAAATAACTGAAAAAATAACAGAAAAAATAAAAGAATACGTAACGTAGAATTTTATGTTTACGGTATATATTTAAAGTGAATTATTTTTATGAAACACTAAATACTTCCAAAAATGGTCGAATACAGTCATTATTTTTAATTATTTTTGCTCGTTATATCATTTCTGAGTAAAATATCATTGCAAATATATCCAAGATTCGCGAAGCTATGGATTTTGCAGCGAAAATGGTAGAAATATTATCATTTTTTGAAAACAAATTATAAATATTTAAAGTAAAATTTTTCGTTTAAATTTAATGTATGTTATAAAAAAAATTTTTTCAAATAATTAAATATTTACCTTTCATCGGAGAAAATAATTTACGCAAACCAACGGAAGTTTATTCGTTTTCCTTCGTTGCTTCGAGAATAACAAAAACAAAATCCGAAAAAGATGTAAAGCACGTTAATAGGGTTTTCGATAAATTTAACATTTTCGTTCGATACATTATAATTGTGTTTTAAACGCCAATTCAGTTACGCGATGAAAAATGTACTCGCTTAAAAAAATTTGACCGAGAAACGTACTCGATTCTTCCGATCGAAACGATCGATCGCAACACCGTCCAAGTTTTATCGCTTCGCTCCCTCCGGGAACCTTTCATAAAATCAATATTTACCACCAAGGGAAGGCGATGCTCTCGACTCGGAAGGAATCCCCCAGGCGTCGAGATATCCTCCCACCAGGTGCACAAAAGAAAAATTCCAGATCCCAAAGTTCGCGCGAGGATCCCTCGCCACGATCGGCGAAACGGGGACACGATCCGTTCCATCGGTGGCGGCTACGAGGCACACCGACCGGCATAAATCTGCCTCCGCTCGCGGAAGACCTCTAACAAGTTGACAGAGACGAAGAGTCCCTGCTTCTTCGAGAAGGACTCGTATCGCGCGTCTCGATGCCGCGACACCTCCCGCGGGCACGACACGGCAATTTGTAGGAGGGTCGACCGACCGCGATCGAGAGCCCATAATTCGCCGACCGCGAGGAGTGCGGAGGAGCCGATCGTCGGAAAAGCCAAAGGAGACGTCGCGAGAACGCGAGAAAGAGAATGGAAGCCTTTCCCTTCTTTACCTTTACCCGCCTTTACGTACAACCGACCAGGACGAGATTTAAAAGGCTTTTCTTTCATCAGCGACTCTCGAATTTGGACGTATTTAACGTTATCCTCGAGCGCGAAAAGCGAGTTCTCGAATCGGACGGACGAGGAACGGAGCGAACAATTTTCGGAGGAAAATCGAGAGGTTCCTTTCGAAAGTAACGCACGCGACGGGGAGAAGAAAAAAGCGGACTCGCTCGGCTGCTCCGAAAGTAGCCAAGAATTTACGAAGAAGGATGACCGGCCCTTGTAACCGTTGGTGGAGACCGTTAGACGAACAACGCTCACCGACTAATGCACGAGTCGGGACGAGGAGTCTCGCGCCTTATTCACGCGGAGAACGGGGGATTCCGTGGCAGCGATCGAGGAGTAATCGACAGGACGGAGGCATCGCATCGGATCGCATCGGATCGCATCGGATCGCATCGCATCGCATCGCATCGCATCGCATCGCATCGCATCGCTTCGCATCGCTTCGCATCGCTTCGCATCGGCTTCAGTCGATACGTATTATTAAGTCATTACGCAGGGCGAGCTTCTCCGTTCGCATCCCATCAACGGGGGAATCGGCGCCACGAGCGTCGTCGTCGCAATTGCCTTGGCGTGTTCGAAATTATTACTCGGGCTAGTATCGCGCGCACCGGCCAACCTTTCGAGGGCGATCGGGTCGTCTATTTTCCTCGAAAGGCAGAGAGATTTTGATATTAGATTTTGATATTAGATTTTGATATTAGATTTTGATACCGGGAGTGGGGAGTGGAGAGTACCGTCGTCGGGTGCCGAATCGAACAATGGACAATTACAACCGACGAAGCCTTTTTATAACGCGTAATCACGCGAACGTGTGATTCTTATGTAAATTTAACGGTCACGGTGTGGATACCTACCAAGAATCAATGCACCAAAGCGATATTTCTTTTACCGAACTCATTTCGTTCGAGCGGACGGGTATAAACCGAATAAACCGAATAAACCGAATAAACCGAATAAACCGTATAAACCGTAATTAGGGGGGAGGGGTAGGTGATCCATCATTCGACGGGCTGTTCTACATCGAACCGCTTAAAAATTCCGAAACAGGGTAACGAACTCTCGCTTAACAGCGTAAGAACGTAAGGAATTGCTTAATGCCTTGTTTGTAAAATCCTCGATCGGCTCGATAAAGCTGTTCGTTAAAGGAAGCACCCGACGAATATTCCTATTTGCATTTTGTTAAATTTCGGGTCTTTTTCGATTTTCAAAACGTATATTTTCGAGGATGAATAACCGGATCGATCGGTTGGTAATTTCGTTCCGTTCTACGCGATCGATCCACGCGTACGAAAATTGTAATATCGCGGAGCAACTCGATGAAAAATATCGATCGACGAATATAATTATGCGATGTATAAACTCACCTCGATACCTCGATACTCAACGTTGATTCGATAGTCAACGAAGATAAAAGTGGAATCGTAATCGTTACTATTTACCGCTAAATAGATCATTTTAATTATTTAACCAAAAAAAAAATAGAACTATTTTTTTACGAATCGATGAAAATTGTCGTTCGTAATATAAAAGTAACTCTCGTTTTCAAAATTAATGACGAATAATCGTTCGACGTACAGAAATAATATCTTGCGATATTACCCGTTCGTGTATTACCCGATAGTTTAACAATACTTTAATAATTTAAACTGATTACAATTTAAATCGCGTAAAATAGTATATAATTATTTTTAAAGCTTCGTAAATTAAAAATCTGTAGTAGAGAGATGATATCGAAGTCGGTAAGATAGGAACAATTTTACAATTAAAATAACTGAATAAGTGTTCGTCTTTAAAAACGAGGAGTATCTATACAATTAATGTGAATAAGAAGCTTTTACTGAAAAGTCATAAAAGATTTTAATTTCAAATATTCCTTACAAGAGGCGCAAAACTTTATTCATCTACGTCAATTAACTCACTCAACGATATTTAAAGGCACGAAGTGAACCGTTGCTTACGCGATTCTAAAGTAATCCAAGCCTTTCAGATGGTAGATTATATCCTCGTAGCTCGAATATGAGTACCTTTACTTTCGTATGTTTATACAGGCTTATGAATTAAATATTGAATACTTGTAATAAAATCAAGTAGTTTAATCATCTATAACAGTATAGCATTAAAATTTGTTTTAAAGTCTTGTAAAAAAGGCTACTTAAATAAATTAGATAATATTTTTTCTACTACTCGCTGCACGCGTGAATCGTGTTTTTATGGATTCCGTACGAATAATTTTATATTCTTCGAGACTTATGGTTAGAACTTATGGTTAGGTAAAAAATGTTTTCAAACATTAATCAACGGAATTAATAATTAAATTATAAATATTAATAGTACCTAAAATGGGACTCAAAGATTCGTAATTTATTTTTAATTTACGGTGCGCGTTAACTTTGTCAAAAATAGTTTAAAAATTCTTAAAACGTGACTTTTTATATTCGGGTAATTTTTTTTCTCGACAAACTTAAAAAACTTCGAAAAGTTCCAAAGCGACGTAGTTCAAAAATCTTGAAGCTATCGTCGAGAGTGTAAGAAGATTCTTAAGAAAATTAAAACAAATAGTACATTATTTATAATTATTATTATTATTTTAACCGCGTCGATGCGTTCGCGATAAAAAAAGACAGGAATAAAATTTTATTTATTAGATTCGATCCCCGTGTAAAGTCATTATTCGTAAAAAATCTATTCAATTTACCGGAGATAATTTTTAGCACGTTTTACTTATTAACGGATAAGTAAGTAAAGTTACAAATTTTCGTATGAAACATTTCCTAAGCAAATGCAAAAATTAATTACTTAAAGATTTATCATTATAATCATTTAAATACAAATATTCGTTTGGAATAAACGTAAAAACTTTCATACCGAAACTAATTACAAGAAATGTAGTAAAACGTTACAACGTTCGGAAATTCGAACTAATTTTAACGTAGCACTCGAATCACAGTTTTCACAATCTTTAATCAGAAACCATAATAGTTTCATCAAATATTTTAATTTATTTTATGCATTATAATTCCTTCCAGTCATGGCTTATTTTATATTCTTTTCTACTTTTTACGCACCCATTTAACTCATACCAAGACATAAAAAATCCGACCCGAGCGAAACCTACTTATACGCAACGATACCTTACAGCTACAACGTAGGTATGACTTTGATTAAAAGGAAATATTTTGAATTAAAATAAGTTCTTTGCGAGATAAAACCAACTCTATAAAATAAATGGGAAAAGAAATTCTTTTGTAAATCACGCTCGAGAGTATATTTTACCTTCGGTAAACAATTAACCAAGACCGTAAGACACATCGCGTACTAATGACAGATAATTACGGACGAATAACTATAATAAGATATTTAAAGTAACGGTTCTTCGGTTGCAGCGCGAATAATCGGATACGAGAGGCCACGAATAAAGTCCTTTTTTCTTTTCCCCAGCTTTTCGGAAGTTTGTAAAAGTAGAGGGACGTTGACGTGGAATCGCGAAAGGAAAAAATGAAGGACCGACGAGCGGCGACTTTCTCGGCTGTTCCTCGAAAGGAAAAAGAACAAATATCACGACTCGAAAGGGATCTTCTAAGCGCCTGTAAACCGCGGGAGGTCGGGGCGACAAACTCCTCTAGGACGAGGTGGACGAGGTGGACGAGGTGGATGAGGTGGACGAGGTTCCCCCGGAGCCGAACGCACGCGTCTGTCCCGATGCATCGCGTGCGTTGATCCGAGCGGGGCGCATGCGTCCTCCCCACTCCCTGACTCGCGCTCTACTTTTACGCCTCGGTTCCCGGCGCGACTTTCGTTACGCTCCACGAGTTCTCCCCTTCGGAGCGGCTAACACGCGAATCAATCACGACCCGTGCGCTAATATCGAATCATTATTTTTAATAGAGGCGGACGGATTAACGCTCATTTTTCAACGATAAAGCGCGCGAATTTCAATAAAGGAGCGTGTTATTTTCAGTGATTATAGGTATTAAGGGGTTGGCGCACCAATCGGTGCGATCGAGCTTACGATCGGGTTCGCGGGACCTTGAGAAGCCAGGCCGTCGTCTCCCGAGCCAACGAGACAACGAGACAACCCGACTACTCGGTCCGATACTCCGCTCTTAACATCCAAAACGCAACCAACTCCGCGAAAATGAGATTTTCCTTTCCGAGGCGATTAACTTTTATATTTTTAAACAAGGGAGTATTGTATTGTCGAGCGGAGGATATCGGCCAACGATCGAGCGGTTAATTGCGATGGAAGCACAATTTTTATGAATGCAAATTTCATGCGTATGAAAGATCGACGATGTAAGTACATAATTACCGTGCATAAATATTTACTGTATAAGAATAAACGATATTAACATAATTAGAATCGTGTAAATATTTTACGCGACTCCTTAATGACGGTAATAAGTTTTTTATTTCGTTTTCAATTTTTTTTAATAATACGTATTTTATTGTAAAGGAATCTATTATTAGCGTACATCGCTTTATAATAAATGCTTACAAAATAATTTATTCCGCACGTTTTTTCCACGAGACGATATTACTTTCAAAGTATCTTGTTAATATACTATATATAATATAACATAGTACTTGTTAATAAATATATGTATTTTTATATAATTACACTGGCATAATTTTAGTTTTCAACTTTAATCGCTCTTACGAGTTGAATCATTCTTTTAATTAAATCCACGATAAGATTTTATTTACAGACGTATACTTGAAAGAGACGAAGATTTCGGATTCGACGGAAAAATGATTTTCCGATATATCGTTTGCCCGTTTTCACGCGAGAGGTATCGAAACGTATAATGATGAATTAATAACACCGACTTGTACGAATATGTAATAAATTTAGTAATTAAGTTTCTACGGTTAAAACATTAAAAATTTTCATAAGTACTTTTGTAATTTCGTTCCATCGTTGCAACACTTTCTAAAATAACATATAATATCTACGTGATATAATTATTGTGTAGTTAAATGTAATATTATACGAACACTATTAAATACGCTAATGAAATTGTTCAAAAAGAAGCAACGAGCAAACGAATATTTGATCAGGCAAATGCGCGCGTAAAAACAAATAATTTATCCGACCGAGAATGTAACCATTTGATTTTAAAATCGTTGGAAACGAAGTCGTTTATATTTAGATAGCAATTTCGGATTTTAAACGTTTTAACTAAAATAATTAAATAATTAAAGGAGATTTTTACTCGTAATTTATGAAAAAGAAATTTGAAGAAGCAATTATACATTTGCTTCTTTGCTCGCTTCGATCGTTAATTGCGACTATAATTCAATGCTCGAGAATATACGTTCGTAAATATTTTTTCAAAAACATATTAGATTCGAGGATTTAATATTTCAAGTGACGTTATTCGTTGCTGAAAAATTAAATACAACGAAGCTTTTCGTCCTTGAAAGCACGCATAACTTATAAATGGTCTTATTTAAAAAATTAGTTAAGATACGAATATCGAAGATAAAATCTTCGTGCCCTTTCCGCTGTAATCGAGTTCCAAATTAGGTTAATTGAAAGATCTTTCTTCGCTGTATAAGAGATTACACGGGAAACTTTTGAAATACATTATTCCTGTAATTTGGGATGCCATCTTCCGTTTTAGTCGTATAACTTTAATAGTCATTATCTCTTTATTGCTTTCTTAAAATATGACTGAGATTTATTACTTAGACGACAAAAAATTGCTCGATGAAGCTCGAGGAATATTTATTTAATTACAGTATTGCAATATTCGCGGTATCTTAAGGATTAATTTTTTTGTTTCGACTAGTAGATATAATTTCGGAATTAAAAATAAAAAGTTCTTTTTTCTAAATTTTAATCGAATATTTTAAAGTTCTAAATCTTTCGAGACACGATATACAAGACAAAGTACGTTCCAATTATATTTTATTAATATAAATTACGCGTTATAGCATAAAGTTCGGCATAAAAAATAAATTCGTTTCATTAAAAAACGGTGAAAATCCTTTTCAGTCGGTAAACTACCGCACATTTAATAAAACAAAAAACAAGACTCGTAATAAAAATGTTATAGTAGACAATAAAGTTATTGCAAAAGGTAACGCGGCGTTAATTCGGAGGGCGATTGCAAAAGAGTCGCGCTTGCACGTAAAACCGTTAGAATGGAGGAGAGTAAGGGTCGAGTAAACGATTCGGCGAGCGATCGGAGAAAATAGGAGAAATAGGAGAAAATAGGAGAAAATAGGAGAAAATAGTAGCATCGCTCTCCGTCCATAAAACGCAAAATAGTCAATCGAGGCGATACGCGCGAGCCATTGTTACGGATTCTCTCGAACCCGATCGCCTCAATTTTCCTCCGAGCCCGTCTCGGTGGAGGTCTCCGTTACCAAGATCGCCCGTTAAAATATCCTTCGGTGGTGCGCCGAGTTATCATGCGCTTACCGGTAACGGTTAATCGGAAATGCGCGGAGGTGCGCCCCGATTCGATTCCAGGCAACTTTCCGGCTTTGTTCTTCACTTGCTCGGTTGGTTCGTACGACTTTGGGTACGACGTTAGGTACGACGTTGGTTCGTTCGTGCGAGAGTCGGACGAGCTGTCGATTGATTAAGTCTTACGGGTGAAAAGGGGTCGAATAGAGAAGGGGATAAATGGATTCTCGACCTTCCCCATCGTCCAACGACGCGTAACGCGTGATTATTTTAAGGGTCTCAACGATGTTTGCATTTTCTGGCCAGAGATATTTCGATGATCGACTAAGCCCGAAACTACCGTTTTTCATTTACACCGTCGGTTTCGATATTCGTCTTACCCAAAGTAAGTTAAGAGCTTCGTCGAGTTACCTTTAAAATAATATAAAAATAAAACCGATTAAAATTTAGATTCGTTCGTAGGATCATCGATTTGCTCTTTTGCCTGCGATCGAATTTCTCTTCGCGCGAACGAAAAAATCCGTTCCTTAAAAATGAATTAAATTTTAATAGCTGCAAAGATTCGTGGTGGGTCTAGTTTAAAGCGCACTTCCCACTCGTTCGATCGAAAATGAAAAAATTCCTTTGCCGAAACAGCGATTTTATAATCGTTTGCTAATACAGAAAAGCTCGTTTCCGCTGAACCAACAATCCTATTTTAACTACCGTCCATCCTTCAATAACGCTAATGATTTATTCCAATTTACGGACTACGTTATTCGAAGACTATATTTATGCGAGCGAGACGAGAGTATCACCCGAGAATAAATTTAGAATCGTGAACGATCCGAACAATATTCAAAATCAGTATTCGTGAAGTCAACTTTTGGTCCTCCGGTAAACTTCACGATTCTTTTAAATGGTTTAATGCTTTGCTTTTCGTCGCTCGAACCCTGATTCGTGGAAGCGATTTAAAGTTGTTTGCGTTAGAACGTACCGTAAATGGAAGAGAACGTACGAGTGTCTCTTCTCTTCCTCTCCCCTCGAGCGAACCATAGCGAGACAATGAATTTCTATCCTCGCCGATGAGAAACGCATTATCGTAGGAGCCACAACTTATGGAACGATACGAGACTCGATGACAGGACAGGATATAATTTTCGGATCACGCGTCCCGCCGAGTGAAAGTAATACAACCTTCGTTATCCGTGGAATACGCCGTGTGGAATAACAACGAAGTTATCTATGCAAATAAATTTTGGAATTTAATCGACTGCTTTCGACCGCGAACCCCGACTCGGATCCTTGACCCGCGCAATGATTCATCGACCGCGGAGTCACGCGGTCAAGCGATAAGCGTGCCTGCTGATAAACGCGAGATCGATTTCCCCGCCACGGACTCGATCTTTACCCGCGCTCGGGTCCACCGCTACCGGACACGCGACCAAAGAATATAAGAGCGAGAGGATCGAGCGAAAGAAACTATTCAACCGCTTTGCGCGGATCCGGAACATTTTACGATTAATCGCGGTTGTAATTACGTCTGATTCTGGAACTGCGCGTAAATACAACGTAAATAATCTCGTTAGGGCGGAAAAATATTGCGGATATTGCGGATATTGCGGATATTGTGGGTATTACGGATATTTGGAATCGGTTTAAGGCATTTGAAATGTAATAACGAGGTTAACGTAACTATTATATCTACGATAAGTACAAAATTATGGCATTAATTTAAACGAGAAACGCGTTCGCTTTCCTATTTACAATTGTTTCAAAAATGTGAAATTTTACGTAAAACTTATGTAAGAATATTGTCTCGATAATATTATACGTTACTTCGTAAAGAAACTTTTTATTAATTTTTTTTTGATAATTTTATAACGAGAAAGTATCCGTGACGTAAAATGTTTATTTCTAATCTTTTGTACACGATGATTCAAAGATGGTCGTATTACAAATGGTAAGACCGATCGATGTAATTAATTCGAATAGGATTTTTGTTACGATGAAACAAAAGTAAAAGTTTAATGGACATAGTTACGTTTAAAAATACGTTATTTCGATAAAATAAAATAAAAATTATTTCGAAACAAAATAAATCCGGGAAAAAATTGACTCGCTATTGAATATTACATTTATCGTTACAAAACACATAATGCACGTTTCATTATATATTTCATTAAAAAGTCATGCTCTAACGATCAAAGCTATCATTATTATATTTCCATCGAGAGGGTTACATTTAAAAGTAAGTTTTATTAAGTAAAAGCGAATTTTCTTTCCATTGAAAAACGCGAGTTGATCCAATAAAAAGGATTTACGTAATAATTAGTTATTATCGGACTCCGATACCGTACAATCGATGACTATATTTTCACGCGATGAAAACTTAATTACGTTAATTTAACGAAAGTTTCATAGTCAAAAGTTTCAGTCGTCGGAGATAATTGAAAAATCTAAATAACGTAAACGATCTCGCGATAATTCACTCGTTTTTAAAGTTACATTCGGTGGAAAGTCGAAGAGTCGTACGATTCCGTGTAGAGTCGAAACAAATGAAGGAATATCTACTACTTTGTTCGGAAATAGTTTGTCTCGTACATTCGAGCCGCCGAGAGGATAAAACTCGACGGACGAATCACGAGCTTTTGTTATAATTGCGAATGCGATTCCGAAAGCATTTTGAAAGGGATTAACGAGGGGCGAAGGAAATACCTCGAAGAATAGGCAACGGGTCGAAAGATCGGCGAAAAAAAAAAAAACACGAAAAAGGAACGGGGGAATAGAGAAAATCGGAGAAGGTACAGCGGCGGTGGCAGTGAAATAATGAACAAGAATTTAACTGCGGTTACACATTGTTAAACGTCGGTGCGCCATTCTCATAGGACTTTCCCGCGCCTTCGCTCCTACACAACGCGCCTACCTTACGCGGAGACGAACGCTGTCCATTTTTTTTTATATTCTTCGTCTTTTTCAATTTTTTTATACGGGGTACTAGACTCGAATGCCTTGTCGTCTCCGATCGCAACCTCCGTACGTACGGAACCGTTACCCGGTGTGTGCGTGAGCGCGCGTCTGTGTGTACAAGTGTATAACCCGACGACGTTCCAGCGAAAGAATATCTCCTGTCTTCTTTTACTCGGAACGTTCTCTATACCGTTGAGTTTATTGAACAAGCGGAGCTGTGGTTGTCTTTTCGTTAAGCACGGTAAATATACGCGACCGAACGTTAATAATTCACGAAAACGGTTTCTCATCTCTCCTTTTTACGGTTTCGAAGCGATTGTCTGGATTTAGAGATCGAAAGCTCGTCGATGGCTCGTCGATAGCTCGTCGACAGCTCCTCCATAGCTCCTCCATAGCTCGACGAACGTCCGATGATTACCGCGATAATCATCCGGAACATCGGTAATTCTTTTCGAACGCGTTTCGGTTTAGAAACTGGATCGCGTTCCAATTTTATCAGGATGTATTTTGTATACGGTTAGCTTTAAAGCTTGCGTTAATTACAAATTATCGTAAAAGGATTCGGTCGTTTTTTCTCTCGAGCCTGGGAACAACTTTACTTTCGTCGATGAAATTTGTCGAAAGAAACGTTTCTACGATAATTAAGATTACTTCAATTATCGTGTTCTTTCGTAATTAAAATATTTCTAAAAGGAAAAATGAAAAGACGACGGTACGATTTGGATGCATTTTGTTCGAAAGCGTAAAGGTATTAAGGTATTTATTACTTTACGCGCGTTCGGTCGATCGAAGCGAAAGCTTTTTAAATCGATATCGATCGAATAAAAAGCATCGATTAACAGAATACAATGGTTGGTGTAAGGTTGAAATAAGCAAAACCATCGCTAATTTAAATTAAAATTACACGTATCCGTGATAATATTTATAAAGGGTTTTTTCGTATCGGAGCGTTTTATAATATTAAAAATTGATGATTAAATCTTGTAGGAGAAGAAAAGAATGTCGTTGAATCGGCTACAAGGCTATCCTGAGTCAACGTTCCCCATTGCACACCTTTCAAATCTAAACGGTGTGAATGCCCGTCGACGACAAAGTATACACGTTGAATGTTTGAATGCGCTCTTCTGTGTATTATCTATGTATTCTTTTCTTTTATCTTGCTCCTCTCTCGTTCTCTTCCTGCTTATCTATATATCCATCTACGTGTCTATCCGAGGATGTATCTGTGTATTTATCTATATATCTCTCGCTCGCTCTCTCTCTCTCTCTCTCTCTCTCTCGGTCTCCGACTTCACATCGTAGAAAGCCATATATTTAATATAACTGCGTCGACCACGTTTAAAATAACTACGTATGCTCCTGGGATGCGGTAATATCGCTAAGAACCGCACGCGTACTCTACTTTTTCCACTTCTCTCGATGAGCTGATGAACTACGGTATGCGTCGTCGACTCGATGATTTAAAGGGTACGGTCGGTATGGTCAAAGAGGCAACGACTCTAAGGACACGATGGCGTCGACGAGGAGAGACATTAAACGATCTCCGAGATCGAAAAAAAGTTATACCAGGAGTAAATCTCGTACACCAAGTGCTATACTCGATCCTAGAATGCTGCACGAGGTGGACTGTGATAAAATTCCACGGATTTCAGTACTGCGTTCGACGTGAATGATGGCACGGGAAAAAAGAAGTTTCTTCGTTAATTGCGATACTCTAATCCTTTATGCGTTATTCATGCTTTTGTATTATTTATTAAATCGACGTAATTTTCCTGCAAACGATTTTCACCATAGAAATATTCAAAGTTTAAATGATATTTTAGGATTTCGGTATTTTTACGATTCGCTCGTGGATTGAGTAATTATTATTAGACAACGATAATTTACCTGTTTGGAGTTTATTACACTTGTCGTAACCATGAAAATTCCTATACAATATAAACGTATATTTAACAATTAACGAAAGTACCTTAAAGTATTTATTATGCATTAAACCGAAGGATTAAACACTTACGTTTTATGTGTATTCTTCGATCGTCGAAGACTATTACGTTTATTATGCCATTTGTACACTCGTACACGTGCAATAAATTAAGAACCTGTTTTAATTGAATCTAAAACAACTATGGTTTATTATAAAGAAAAGTACATTTGAATTATTTTTGCAAACTGTTAAAAAACTGTTAAAAAACTGTTAAAAATTGTTTAATGAAAATTGGCAAAGGTTACGTAAAGCTTTAATAATACGATCTTCGATTTTAACGTATAATAAATATTCCCAAGTACTTTGGTTAATCGATGCAAAATTTACGTAATTGTTAAATACGTTCCATAATCGTTGGTCAACGTCTCGTTTTGTAAAATAATTTTCATCCTTATTATTTCTACTTTCAGAAAATTTCCAGAAAAGTCCTTTGAAAAAAAATTTATATTTACAAAAATGGAAATTTAATTTACAGGCGTTCGACGTTTCATGATATCGAAAGTACGTTGGCTATTTTGACACCGGATATAATATTGCTTTATTTCCATTGCTTCCATTATATATATATATATATATATATATATATATATATAAAAATATTATTTACTCGGATAATAAATGGTAATTTATTCATTCTCTTTCAAATATAAATAGCAATGACAGAAAATGTATTACACAAAAACACGAGAACATTTTCCGCGAAGTACTTCTTATACGGTTTATTTATCTATGTTTTTAATTTAACAAAACCATTTCTATTCGCTTTCGTAACACATCGCATAGTTCCACATCTGACTCGTATCGCGCAAGGTTGGTAGCAATGTAAAAATATGAAACAAAGTGTTTCTACCGCGTTACGTTTCTTTCCTATATCCGTCTGAAAAATCTCGGTCGCATGTAGGTCAAAAACAATCGTACGCCGAAACGAATGAGAAAAGCCCCGATTAACTCGCGAACTGTGACGTTATCTCTTCCTACCGAAAGCGTCGCATCTTTAACTGTAAACCGAGAACTCCCGAGAAAAGAAGCTTTGCTCCAAGCTTTCCTTTCGACTCTTCCTTCCAACTCTTTCTTCCAACTGTTATGCTTATTACTTATTTATGAGGGTCGGTGGAGAGAGAGTCACTCGCGTTGCGATACGAATTTTTCCACGTTCGCAGAATGTCGGCGCGTCCACGTCGGAGTCCACGTCGGAGTCCACGGTGGAGTCCACGACGGAGGAGCGACACCCGAAGCCGGATGTTGCGCTCGGCGGGTTGCAGGCTTATCGCGAAACCACGCCAGTCCGGGTTCCTTATCAAGGATCGTATAAATCGCGCCGCTGCACGTAATACGGAGCGCGAGAGAGTCAGAAATGATCCCACGGGATCATACCTTTGCGATAGAGTACCATCCGTTTGTCTAATAAATAAACACGTTATTGCACTCGCGTGTAGGCACATCGAGTTCCCGGTTTTCCCACTTGGAGCTTAGAACTCTGTTTCTCCCGATATTACGTTGGCTCGTTCTTCGACTGCTCTTTTTTGCACCAAGCGCGTCGACATTTTTTATAGGAGTCGCTCGACTCGTAAGCGTACTTCTTTCGCGTTCGCGATAAGTATGGAAATATCGATGTTTGATTACAATTTGATTAGAATACGCTCGAGACAATTTTTGAAAGTTCGGTGTTCCTAGCGTTGCGCACCATAGTGAAAATTTTACTCGAAATTCGCCTAAGTCCGAAGATGCGGATTACCTACTTTTATCCCTGACTTATAAACTAAGGAAATTACGCTGTTCGGTATTATGAAAATAGAACAAACGAACTTTTTATTCCATTTATTCGATGAATGTTTAATAGTTGGAAAAGTTACCTTCGAAAATACTTGAAAGTTAATCGTTAAATCGTATATCGTTATAATTCAAACTTCCAGGTTTTTCGCTTTCTTCGATTTTTCAAGCTCTAAAGTCGATCGTCGAGCTAATTCGAAGGAAATTAGGAATTTATTTATTCTCCATAATCGTTTTCAGCCCGATCTTATCGTTGATCCATTATATTTTCCTCGATTTTACAGATTTACCTCGATTTAGCTAAATTCTTGTTTCCGCAAACTTTGCTCGACGACTTATCGTTTACCACGCAGTTTTGCTATGCACGAATTTTAGCTTTACGCGCAGAGAACTCGTTCGGCTCCGTCGATCTCGAGAGCTGCGAAAGTACCTTTTATCGGATCAATAACGGCCTCTGGTCGAGCCTCGATCTTCCCGAATCTCAGCGGAACGTCTATTTTATCGCTTTACCGGTAGAAGTTTAACCGTCGATCTTTTTTCTACGGAGCTGTTTAACCGAATTTGAATATAAAATCTTCTTCGCGATAAATTAGAGCTTCTTTAAGCTTCTTTCGTAAGGTAATCGCTCTAATTTCGCGTTCAACGGTCGACGCGCGTCACCATAATTAACATTGCACGAAAATGTTTCGGCTGTTAAATAAATTCGTTTAACGGAAGAAACGGAAGAGTTGGTTTTCCTAAAATCGTTCGGAGCCAATAATTTAAATTATTATCGTCGGTTGCGAACGTTACGCGCTCACAGGCTATTTTACCTACGATACATTTTTACGATACTCTCAGCGAACGCGGTTATATTATATTCGCGATTGAAAAAAATTTTTTCCCTTTTCCAACCGGTGCTAATGATTTATTACTCGGTCAACAGATTTTTCCATCGCTCGTTTCTTCCGTACGACTAAACCATCGAGAGGTTTAAAACGCTCCTAACGCAAGCGTTTAAAATGTCTTAGCTATGCTGTAACGGAGACCCGCAACAAGAAATACATTCCTTTTTACAAGCGGTCGATAACTCGTTGCCACCACGCGCGGAAAGCTCACAATGAACGAACCAACGCGATATACGCAAGTCGGAAAATAAACGAACGATTCAACGGATTTCAATTTGTGAAACGTCTTCCCATCGGTCGCATCTTCGGCCTCGATCTCAGCGAGCACCGTTGGACTCCGTCGGTAATAACGAGGGGGGACGGGTCCAACGGAACGAAATACAAATTGTAAATCCTCGGCTACCGGAACGATTCAAAGTCGTACGCGTCTCGGCACGCGCGCGTCCACTGGACGAAAGAAAAGGTCGCACGCGTCCCGAACGTTCACGCAGGTGGATACGATCGTATATCATCGGGAAACGAATAACTTTGCGCGCGTGCGAACAAAAAATAGGCAATAAGCAATTCGGATTCCTTTTTCCGACTATAAATCCAAGACGTTCATAGCTAATTCAATAATATTTACGAACTTTACCTTCCTTCCTTCCTTCCTTCTCGACGTATTACTAAAAATAGGTTCTTTTCTTGATTTGAACGAACGAACGAATTTTCTCGGTAAATTTATATTTACTCGCGCGTTCAGCCTTAAAACTACGGCAATTTTCAATTATTTTCAAGCATCGCTAACGTCGAAAAAGAATTTTTTATCTTTCAACAAATTCGCATTTCCGACTTGTCAACGCTTTCAGGGATGATACGAAGACTCGACCGCGAGGGATAAGAAACAGACTGTTATCGTATCCTTCCGAATAAGCAGCTCCGAATAATCAGCGCGTAAGCAACGTTTCGTTTTAAACTGGAAATAATCCCTCGCCTCGATCCGACGAGTCGAACGGCATTTTATACCAACTTATTTGGTAAATTACGAACATGGCCGCGTTTTAATTTCCTAAACTACCGTTACGAATGGATAAAGTAACCATCCACGAGATCTTCGCCGACCTCGAACTTGCCACACTCGTTGTTCGGATAACGCAAGGAAACGCAAGGAAACGCAAGGAAACGCAAAGGAGGATCGAACGATGGAAAATCTTTCCCCGCTCCCTCGAATGTGACGCAAATGTAAATACAGATATAAACGCGGCGGATAAGTTATAATGCAGTGCGAGTCTGTCCTTGTCCGCGTATGCACAAAGCGGAGCATATCGGGAGCGAGATTGCGCATGGGATGGAAGCTCCAGCTTCGAAATGAGTCGGCGAGAGGTGGAGGAGGGGCAGAAGGAACGGGAAAGCGGACACGCGGTTACTCGGGTCTTGCGGCTGCTGCGAGATATGGAAGGGACCACCGAGCTCGGGGACGGATGCACCGTGCGACAAGTAGACGTAAGGAGAAGCGCGCAGCGTTCGGTCCAGCGACTGTATCGTCTCTGCGTCTCTCCGTCCCTCCGTCCCTCCGTCCCGCCGACTCTCGTACGTCCGCCTATGGATGTATAAATGTATGCGCGATGCGGGCAAAAGGAGAGAGGGGCAGACGAGGGGAGGGGAAACTAGCGTTCATGAAAGGCTAATGAAGACGCGTTGCTGATCCTCGTTCCTAGAATCCCCTTCTCGTCCCTCGCCTCCTTCTGTCTTTCGAGGTGGTTTGTGCGCCGTGCTCTTTTCCGATCTCGGTACGTACCAAGTGTCCATTATACCGCGTTTTGATAGCTTAAACGTGGACTTAATTATCGGAGTATCGTATTACGGAATGATAAAAAGTAGATTGCGTAACGTGTTTTACCTGACTTCTTGGCACTGTATATCGTTATTATTCTGGTACGGTATTATTCGGACCTAAAAACTCGCTTATTTTTATCGTTATATCACAGGTATTTATCCGTTCGATATTTATGCTTATATCACTTTTGGAGTTATCTTTTAGATACCGTTTATCGACTTTGCTTAAATTTCAGCTTACGATACTGTTCGGTGCGAGTTCGATCGCCAATCGAAAATCTGTATCAAAGTTGAGTAATTTAATTTATTAATTAAGTACACGTTTTCTTAAAAAAAAAAACGACTAGTGAAAAACGTTATAAACTTACGACGTACACTTTAGAATATTGTTACAAATTTTAGAGAAAATAATGGTTGAAAAGAATCGTATGAAATTTTTCTCCACCGATATTGAAAAAAAAAAATTGAAAATTAAACGAAGAATCGAAACATCTCGTAAATTATTTCTAAGATAATTTCTCACGATAATTATCGATTAAAAATAATTAAAAATATTTTATTGCAACGTAATTTGAAATGGGATACTCGGTGTATTAATTTTATTCCAACTTCCGTTAATCGATTCCATAGATCTATGAAAAATTAAATACGTACCGAAATTATAATAAAATTTTCAAGACTTTTAATAATCGTGAATTTAAGAAATTTTATTAGAAAAAATTTTAAAGAACGAGTTTAAACTTTTCCTTAAAACGGTGTACGAATAATGTCAAATTTTATATTTTAAACTTTTATTACTTGGTAGTTTGTACATTGACTCTTCATTTCAGAATTATTTTACTTATCTTATTAATTTTAGAATATCGAATCGCACGAAAAATCACACTAAACGTTCGAGTATGAAAGTATCGATAAATATAATATAAAAACAAATTTTTAAAAAATGGCGTGAATAAAATTTGTAAGTAAAAACTTGATATAAATTTGAATGAGTTTAATAAAGGTAAAAACATAATGAAAACTAGAATATCCTTGCGTTGATGAAACGATAAATTTCCAAGCTGCTGGTAATAATTTAAAAAGTTAGGTTGACTTACCAGTGACCGAGATATCGTTTTATTCGAGGGTTCTTAGACAAAAAAGATCAACTTACCTGAAACAAAATGAAAAAAGTTTTTATTGAATTATATTTACATAATTATGTACAAAATAATCTTATTAATTTGCATACAGATAGAATTTGAAATACTAAAAACGTGATTTAACTTAAAATTTAGAACCGGATGCGATCAACTACGGTTAACCAGATACATATTGTTCGTTCTAATATAAATTTAGATAGACTTTCATTAATATATTTATATAAAATTAACATTTTAGAGCTAAAAATGAACGTACAAAAAACTATTTACAGTTTATGGAAATTCAAGTTTAAGATCTCGTTCGAGTTACCAATTAAAAACAAAAACAAGGCGTCGAAGTTTGTTTTGGTTTTCCTATTTTTGGCTAAGTTTTTCGCTCTATTTTTAAATCGACGTTTATTTTTACGCAAACGAACGCATTATTCGAAGCACACAAACAATTTTTTCCGATTTTTCCATCGTTTGGAAAAATAAGATTCTCGCATAAAATAAAAAATCCACACCGTTTCAATCATCGATTACTCCAACGATCTAATAAAAAATTTCTAATGTAATCGAAGAAGTAGACAAACAGACTGCGAGCGAGAGTGAAAGAGAGACGGACAGACCGATAACTAAGAAATTGTAATACGAACGCTAAAAAAGAGATAAAGAGAAGCTACGCGCGCTAAAAAAGCAAAGTGGATTGACTGCTTTGACCGAGAATTGTTTGCGAGGGGAACGATGAGAGGAAAGGAGTGTAAGAATTTGTTAATGACGCTTTTACTGCGTCGATATAGCCTCCGTGCTGAAGGAATTCAGTGTACCATATGTATACATACATATATATATATATATATATATATACCATACGTATACATATCGAAAGTGGCAATCTTATGCATTTTAATTTTCGATACGAAGGGGTTCGCGATGTAAAAAAGAAGATTCAATTTTTGCGAAGACTCACGACAACCTAATTACACGCCTAGCGTATAATACTTTTTATGACGTCACGCCGTACTCACTCGTTAAGGTGAACAATTTACTCTCCGGAAGATCCGCAGATCCGCGACTTCTTTGTGTATGTACGCGCGTATTGTACACGTACGCGTAGACGCCGAGTATTCCGGGCTTTTATACGGCAGCTATTCAAGGGATCAACTATAGACGGGGTATTAAAAACTTTCACGCCTGTTCTCAGCAGCGCAGCGACCGCTCGGAAAACTTTTTGAACCGTGATAAGACGGAATACGAGGCGATATCGAAGTCGGTGTCGCTGGAGAATCGAACGTACCTTTAAAATTACGCAGTCCTCTTTCTTTATTATGTTTCGGTGAAACTTTTTACTCGTTGTAGGTTATTAATTTTATCGTATTCGGGCGACTTTCGCGAAATAGTAAAGTCCAAGAAATTTATCGATAGCGGAACGAATTAAAATCGGTGTACGCGTTTTACGTTACACCTCGGATTTACGTACGTAAAATTACGAATTTTTTCCCATTGCTTTCGAACGTGCCGAATGTTATATCGATATCGAAAGATACCGGAGTTATCTCGGTAATTATATCCGTTTATTTCGTACTTCCGAACGATGGAACGCTTTCGAATTCTAAGGTTGGATCGCACGGACATCCATTAGAGAGGTTAACGTTAAACTAATTACCGGCAACTCCGCGAGTAGTTTCTTGGCTTCGTCGGTTGGGAATCAACGGCCGATTTATTCGATAACTTAAAATCGTTACAATAATACGCTATCGATAATTCAAAAGGAACAAAAGTGAGACGAACGTAAAAAATGGCTGCAACTACATCAAAGTCCGATCGCTGTCGTAGTCTAGACACTCGCGATAAAAATTATCATCGATCATCTCGCGGGTTTTTCTCAGACGTAACTCTCGACGAGCGGAAGAAGGAAAAAAAAAGTCGCGTTACACGAGATGCGCCACGAGCCCCGAGAAATCGCCGTAAAATCAAACCCATTCGGAACGGCGATCGCTCGGCATCCGATCCTCAAGATAAAGTAATAGGCTCGCTCCTCTCGTGGAATACGAAATAATCAGGCGCACTGGCGCCGTCAATTTTCCCGCTCGCGCGACGACGGCCGAGCGGAATTCGGAAAATCCTACCGCCGAGACGCGGATGAAGAGATACGCGCTACACGCCGTGGCTTTAAGTAGACGCAGCGAGTGTAAAAACGAAATTGCGATAATCGGTATCGCGGCGTTTTATCGCCTCTGAAATGAGAAATCGCTTCGCAGAAGACGCGAGAGAACCAGAGCCAGTCGAGGCGCCGCCATTGCACCTCGCGGAAAGAGCATGTATTAATCTACGTGAAAGAAGGAAGGCCGAGGAGTCGAGACAGCGAGACAGCGAGACAGCGAGACAGCGAAATATGCAACCTTATATTCGAGGCGTGTGCCTCGAGGAGCCTCCAGCAGCCTCCAACAGCCTCGCCACTATTCAAGTATTATTAAGACTATTATTATTTATGCGTCTGATTAAAAAGTCTATTGGCAATTTTCGTAATTGCGCGCTATTACTTCTAACGAATCGAGGGATAAAAATCTGATCGTTGTCGCGTTACGGTCATTTCTCTTACTACCGGAACATCTTTTTTCTCCTTTGAGAATCACTTACGTTCGCCAATCCTTTTATTCCTTTCAATTATCACGCGGGAGAGCGAATTGATATCGCGAAACTAAATTGATGCTTAGCGTTTTTCCAGGGTCCGAACTTCGCGACCGTTTTCGCTGATTTATCGAACGCGGGCCTGAAAGATGAAAATTCTTATCGACCGTCTCATCGCAAGCTAAAATTTACGAGTCTGGAAAATGCCTTCGATCTTTATAGTCGTTGACTTACGAAAATATTTTCTCACGCAGCGAAGCGCGTATTATTCCTTCCTCGCGTAATTAAACGACTAACGCGTAAAATATTATGCTATATTATAACGTAATATAATTATTTTATGGGCGATATTTATAGTTTTTTCTTATTAATAAGCAAAGTACACGCGTATCATCGATCGCTTTGAATTTTGAGTACGAACCAGGGACCATTGTGTACGTCTAAAACCTTGACTAACTTGTACACGAGCGACACGATAATGCGTTGAAATTAAGTTGTGACTAAGTTTTTAAAAGACGAATGTAATATTTCAACGCGCGTTTTTATTCCAAGCAAATTAAGATGACGAAAGCGAAAACTAAATTATAGCTCAATTCTAATCTAACTATATAATAATGTTTGGCAATATAACATCACTTTCTAACATATTACAGTCATTTATATCTTCCGCAATATCTGTCACGAACGACGCGTAACGGTTTTTCGTTTCGGGCGTTCCGACCGCGAATCGAGAAGAGTGCGAGGATGGATGAACGAAAGGAAAAGACGAAAGGTGAAAAAGTGGACAAAGGGTAAGCAAAGGGCAAGCAAAGGACAAACAACGGCGGTAAAAATGTAAGAAGGAAAAAGCACAAAAAGCAAAAAGGTTCGAGTGAAACTCTCGATTACATAAGCGTGTACATCTCGATAGAATGGAGACACAGCCGCGAAAGAATATAAATCCGCGGAATAAAGCATGGAAAAAATCATCGGCAGCCTCTCCTCCCTTCACCTTGCTATGAAATCCTTTTTATTATCAAGGACCCTGACTGACTATACGGACGCGTGGCTGCTCGAACGTACCCGTGTAGCAGGAGTCGTGGCGCCCGCCATGGCCGTGGGGCCTCCACTCGAGTTCCTTTCTCCCTCGGAGATTTTCCCGAGCTCGAGTCGCGTCCGCTCTCTCGTTGCATCCACGCGAAATGGGCAGATCTCTCTCGTTTCGCGCTCGGAGGCGAGCGGCGTGGAGCGCGGGGGGAGCGGCGTGGAGCGGCGGGGAGCGGGGGAGAGCCGAGGAGAGCCGAGGAGAGCGGAGGAGAGCCGACCGAGGGGAGGAGGGAAGCCTTATCGCGAAGGCTGATCGACACCGTTTCACGCGCGTTGCAAGCGCGCACTTGACCGCGAACCATCGCCTTTATCGTTGTTATTATATGCATGGCGGTACTACTCGTGGGAGGCTTCCGCGAGGTTCGAGCACTTTCCGTTCGAGCGTCCTTACCATTTTTCCGATCGCTTATTGCTTGTAACGGAGTGTTTGCTTAGAATTATAGCATTGTTGGGCCGCACAAGGGATGTTGTTTGAAATAATGTAACGATTCGGTCCGTTGATTAATTTCAGTTTTTAGAGCTAGTTTCGTTCCTCGATAACGTCTTTATTGATTATCGAGATTACGCTGATACAGGCATTATAATTACGGTTTGATAATCGGATATTTCATCGTTCGTCTATAAATAATATGCTCGTGAAAATAATTGCAAATATTTTTCTTTCGGTGTCTACTTCTGCAACGATAATTTCTTGCTTATAAAAAAAGTAAAAATATACTGTTTTAACGACGTCTCGCGAGTTACGAGATCAACGAGACGAATCAAATTACGTTGGAAAAGTGAATGTGTTTAATATTCAAATTCTTTGTTTTACAATTTCGCTATTCAAATTTTTAAGCTAGCTGTAGAAATGTACGCGAATAACGTTACATTTGTAACGAATTTGAATCCTCTCGAATATCGATAAATTGTGTTTGGTTCTATGTAAATTAGCGAAACCAACGTTGGAGATATTAGTTTTATATTTTAACTTGGATTTTGAATCGCGCGTTCGGACACGCTTTGAAATCCTCCTTCGATCGAAAGATTTTCAAATGTTTGAATTCTGAATCGGGTCCTGACACGCGATTGCGAGTTTCGCTGAATTTACAACGACGAAAGAGGAATCACTTTCTTTCTTCAAACGCTCTCGAAAAATGTTGACGAGCGGATCTTTTCGAAATTCCGTCGTTAGCGCGTCTACGCGTAGATACGCCGGAATATCTATCATTTTCAACAAAGTGTTTCGCTACGTCGAGGAGAATTTCTGGCGAACCTCCGTGAAATATTAATGATTCCCGTAAAGTTTTGTTTCGCGGGAGAAAAAAATCTTAATCGTTCGACGAACCGTAAAAACTATTTTCGAGAAATTTCGAAATAAGGTAGTATTGAAAAAGTAAAGCAGATTTATAGGATGGTATGCATTCCAAACTAAATTGAAGCAAACAATGTACCATTTATAAAATGATACGCGTCGTTTTCCTAAATCTATGTTGCTGAATCCAGGTTAAAATAATAACACAATAAAGTATATTTTGTTAGTTTGCACGCGTGTAAACGTACTTACGTCAATTTTTTATTGGTCTACTCGATGCATATTTTTAATAACCGTTTACAATTTATGAAATAATTATTTTACCATTCGTTTTTTATCGTGCAAAATACTTTGATTTATACATTCTATAAAAGAACTGCGTTTAATTATTTTTCTTTCAAATATTTCTCACCGTATTCCCTCGAATAATCCGACACTTAAAAAAATTATGAAAAGTTAAATTAAAATTATAATTATATCAACGTTTGCACTTTATTATCTTAATTTCTCTTTTAACTTTACAAACCTTTTTCCATTAAGTTCGTATTATTTTAGTAAACCTTGAAATACTTTGAAACTATATCGTTTTTAATATACTACGTTTTATATATAGTTACCTATTATCAAGCAAGAAGAAACTTGTCCAACTAATGAGTTTACATGACACGTTAATTTTCTAGAAGATAATTATTTATTTACGCCATGTTTAAAAATCACGACTTCTCGTAACGAGCAATAAAAAAATCTAAAAAGCTATTAAAAATTATTTTAAAATAGATAAACGCGAATTAAAAATAAACACATAATTTTTAGAAGTAATATTATTTATATTTTTACACGCGTTTACATTTTTATTATTATACTTTTAATCTATGCGTACGAACCTACGCATATCAATTCTTTACGATAATTGAAATAGTTTGTATCGGTACGGTTAGTCGTCTAATATATTCTCGTATAAATACACAGAAGTATTTAGTAAAATCTAACGCGAAACCGAAATAGAAGAGAAATAATTTTCTACCTATCTCTATAATCTCGACAAATCTAGTTCCCACGCTTTATCCGAGATGTTTCGATAGCAGTACAAATAAATTCTTACAAGCTATCTCGAGAAGAAGCGAGTAAAGTAGCTTAAATTTCCATGTGCAAATTTGAATCGTCGTTTGAAACATCGCTTAGAAACGCTGCGTAAAGAACAATCGGACCATTCACCCATAAGATCCGACACCGCGTTCGACATTATTTCCAGAATAATGCAAAAATTGACGCGTCCGATTCGCATGGCACCTCCGCTCGAACCCGCGCAAAAAACGTAACCGCGATTTCACCGGTGTCTTTACTCGCGGGGCAGGGATCGAACAATGCGCCTCGTCACTCGGACGCCTTCCTCGCCCCTCGCCACCACCTCGCCTCCACCTCGCCTCCTCCTCGCCTCCTCCTCACCCGAGCCTCACCCCTCCGCCCACCTTCGCGACCTTATTTCGCGCGCTCATCCCCCCTCCTCCCGCTAAGCCAGTCGCCGCATCTGGATCTTTTAGAAGCCGAGCACCGAAGGACAAATACTCGTGGGCGTGGCGCGAGTATCCTTGACGGGTCGAGTGTTTTAAGGTACAAGCGGAAAGGTACAAGAAAACACCGTCGAGTGAAGCGAACGTCGTTTTTTATTGCGTGACATTCGCTTACCCGGTCAATGAAGTCTGCGTTATTCGAACCCAGTGGAGATACTTTTGCTTCTGGATACGTACTTTTTTCGCGGATCTTCTCTACGCGAGCCTCCAAATAGGGAAATCTTCGGTACGATCGATAAGGATTGAATATTTTTCTTCAATTTTTTTTGTACGAACGCGTCGGTTCCTCGTGCATTAAATTTGTTAAGTTTTCGATGACGTTATATAAAGTTAGACTTATGATGTAACGACGCGTAAAATATGATAATAGTTGGCTTGATTTGTTGCGTATATTATAAAGAATTTACGGATCGTTATTGATGTAAGCTACAAAATACAATGATAATTTATCTCCGGTAAACGCTGAATATTTTTTAAGATAACCCAACCGTAAATCTATATTTCGCTTGATTTATCTAAACAGAAATTATTATTAAATCTAAATTTGAATTATTAAAAATTAAATGGAACGTTTTCATCGTAAAACCGAAGTTTACACATAAATTAATTGAAAATCATAAATTGAATATTTTATAAAGTAATGCTCAATTTATCTCTTTATTAACTCGGAAATTAAAAATTTATGAAAACATATAAGATACTCGAAAGGTTTAACTTAATATACTTTTACAAAAAATTTCTCTCGAAGGTATCGAATAACCGTGAATGCTTTCGTAAAACATACGTAAGAAAATATTCGTACGCTTTCTCAATCATTGCGAACTTTGCAAACGTGCAAAGTCTTATCAAATCCTCGTACGCCAGAGGCCAGAGTTTGTCGCTTACGGCATAGAATAAACAATCGTTGGTAATTTCAAACAAGAGCAGAAACTTCTTTCCTCGTTCTCTTTCGTTTTTCTCTTTCCTTTTTCTCTTTCGTTTTTCTCACCTGTCGATGTTTACGCGCCCGAGGAACCCAACAAGAACACCGTACTCGACTCCTCGACTGTCAATTTCACGCTCTGCTTTATATTTTTCTTTCGTCCCTTCGACCCAATTAACATTTTTGTAAAGAAACTCTCGACAACGACGAATAATACATTCGCTTTAAATAAGAAAATTATTTTTATATATTAATCGCGAGAAATTTTTGTACTCGTTGTACGAGCAAAAATGATCGGTTTGGGCGCGAGTTAATGAAAATCATAATTCAGAAGGTAATTCAAAATTTTAATGTATTCATTGTTTTCGGGTGTCTTGTACCTTTAATTCAAAATTTTAATATCTTCATTATTTTTTCGTGGCTCGTACTCGTTTCGTATCCTTTTCCGTAGATACATTACAACGATAATTTTTCTTTAAAATTACGGTTAAAAAAATATTTCAAATTTATCAAGCGTGCAAAAATATACACTTTCGGTCACTTTTTTTTCTTTCTCAAATTTATTAATTATCTGGATATCGTTCCACGCAACGAAACTCCCGAAATTTCGTTCGCCGTATCCCCGAATTACCCAAAACCTTTCTCATCGAATACGCTGACACCTAGAAAAGACGCGTAATAAAAAATAGTATAATAATTGCAACGTAATGCGACAACAACCCAACGATAACGACACAACATTTTTTCTTTCCTGTCTCGCGACGCGCTTAAAAATAACTTCTCGTCCGGACGTGGAGGAGAACCAACCGCGTGCGTCGATCGGAAGCGGACACGCAAATGCATTCGGATTTCCGAATCTCCAACAACCAACAACCGCCAAAATTAAAAATCGGGAAGATGAAATTTCGCGCGATCCGAGCGTTTGAAGTACGTTCGGGGTAAAAGCTCCTGGCCACTGTCCACACCAGGAGCTAACGAAGTACGCACGGTTGTTACAGGCTATTGCGTGAGTTACATTGCAGGAGGTCGATGCATTTACGTCGAGTGCATAGACTATAGACCGTTTGTGAAATTGACAGTCGTTTACCCAAAGTTTTAGCGCACTTTGTTGATTTTGCCTATACGCGAAGGGGAATCGCATCCCTTTTGATCTTCGCGGTTGCATCACCGAGTTCGATGAAACTTGTACGTCCGCTCGTGGGACCGAACGACCATAGGTCCAGCTTGTTTGGAAATTAAGGAGTGACTCGGTCGAATGAATTTACCGCGAACGAAAAAATGATGCGAGATTACGTATCGCTGCGTCTAAATTAATAATCGGAGACGGGAATTGGAACGTCCGAAACAATCGCAACGGATACGAGATTTTAATATTTAACGTTTAATACGCATTTTTTATTTTATCTCGAAGCGATTGAAATTCTTCTCGGCTTTGCGGCTTCTTCTATTCCTTTCTGGGTTTCGATGCGGTATCGTATCTCGTGCGTCGGAGCTCGACACGCGACTCTCGCGAGACGAAATCGCAACAACTATTTAAAGTTGTGAAATACGATAGAGTTCTTATTTATTTAATATAAGCTATTTTATTCGAAGCCGTGAAAACCGCATCGTGCGATTTGGGTGTATAAATAGCGATGCAGCAAATTAAATATTAATATTTGATAATTAAATATTTCGTAAAATCATGTAATTATTTATAATGCGTTTTAAAATTGCTTGGATAGATTTATTTCACGTTCCAGCGAGTTATTTTTAGCTTGTAATAGCTAGTGTTAAGTAACGAAGAATATAGATAAATATAAAATGCCTTCGCTTGGATACGCTAACTTTATTTCAGACGAATAAGAAAGTTCCTTTAAGATTAATATTGATTCTTACACAAACATGCATAATTCCGTGTATTCTACCCGTTATAATAGATTGAATATTTCATAAAATAAAATAGCGCATAAATGTTTTTCTAATCTATCGCGTTTTATGTAGAAAAAATGAGTGTAATTTCTAAATAATTATTAAATAGTATTTTCTAATATTTGTTTCGTTTCTTTAATTCGAAGCGATAATTCTTAAAGATACTCGGAATACAACTGTAACAATTTTGTACTTAATCGTTTCGTTCAAACATTTTTCTCAAAACTTAATTTAACCGTTTACTACCGAGTTCGATGAATCTTTTAAAACAAACTCGTTCTAATTTTTGAAAATTTCTTTTAATTTTCGGTAGATCCACTTACGTTGAGTTAAAGCTCGTACTCGAACGACCATCCGAGTATCGATTTCAAGAATCGCAAACGGCTTCCAAACAAAGATAAGCACGAGTAATCTAATTCGAGTTGGAAAAGTTGGAGCGAATAAAGCGACAAAAGCCACGCGCAGTCTAATTTCGACCAAAAGGAATAAAAATACAACTCGAGCACAGCTTGGAGAATTTCCCTTTGTTCGTCGGTCTCTTTCCATCACTGGTAAAAGAAGGTGCCTGCCGGTCGCTTCGATGTCAAAAAAGGATCGCAACGTATTTGCCGGGTTCACGCCTCGTATCCGAGAGAAAGAGAAAGAAACTTCTATCGAATCTACAATTCCAATGACCATTCGGAGCGTACAAGCTCCCGATCCAGACGAAGGCGAACTGGATTCCAGAGCCAAAGGCAACGGGTGTCATAGTATCGAGGATGCCCGGAATCTTTTGCCCGGAACGAGAGAATAGGAAGCGTCTCGTCCTTCCTTCGGTCTTCCATTCATCGATTTAGACGGAAATACGCGTAAGGCGGTTCGAGATTCGCCGAACGCGGAGGATATGGAAGCGAGTGGAAGCGAGTGGAAACGAGTGGATTCGAACGTTACTCCAAGCAGTGAGAAACCGTTCCAAGGAGAAACACGAAAATTTGGTTATGCTAATCGCGATTATTATTGCTTTACGAGTAACTATAAATTACCGAACGATTCGAAATTTATTTATTTTATAATCTACCGAGTACTTTACTTTACAGCTCGGACATTAGCATATTTTAAAGCTTACGTAAGATCACCGAATCTTTATTCGATAAAAATTAGGGTAAAATCTGTTTCTCGTTGAGGTTCTTTACCTCTTTTCTTTCTTACTTACAAATTGATAAATAGGAAAAGGATAAATCCTCAAAATTTGTATTTTTAGTTGGATAATCGAATCGATAAATTTCAGATTCATTCTAGTAGCAATTAACGCTTTGAATAAAAATTCTGATTAAATTTTATTTCAGTCGACTCGATTGAATTTCATAATGTTTTTTAATTAATTCTTTTGCTCCCTTATATTGAATTTACAGTAAAATCAGTGAGAATATTTAATATTGAACCAACTTTTTACATCTTTTAACTATAACTCAGACTCGGTGCTAACGGACTTAATTACATCGAAGAAAAGTCTAAATAAATCACTTCCCTTCATCGTTATAATTTAAAATATCAACTCTATTTGGTAAATATCAATCAGTGATCGAACATCTATAAATAAAAGGTCGATCGATGTACACGAAGCATCGAAAGGTCGAGTGTCAACGTTTATGAATATACGACTCTGCATAGGTCGCATGGGAATATCCTGTCTCCGAACGTCCCCGATGTCTCGGACGTGAGGCATTTGGCCGGTCTCTAGACGATCCTCGCAAGGACCTATCGGAGTAGCTTTCCACGAATCAGCAACGAGCGCAGCAAAATTTTAGAATTACGCGAATATCGAAATCTTCCAAGGCGAGCTAATAACTGAAAGCAAAACTTCCCTTCGTCGCTCGTGTTCGAGATTTAAATTACGAACGGGGTGAACCGACAGCATCGACGTGCCGTTTTCATCCCCTATCTTATCGGTGAATAAGCTAATTTTATTATTTTCGATTAACAGGAACGAAAAATAATCGTTACAATGGTAACGAAATCAATTTGGCAAGGTTGATTATTAGCGATGGAGAAGGTTCCTTTCTTTGTTCCATCTTTTTTTTATCGATAAAGAACGATCGTTTCATTTCGTAATTATGCCAAAGATATATTTTTTAATAATAAATGGCTATTATTGGATATTATTACTTTTACGTAACGGATATCGAAGCTTTCAGAAACGATAATACATCGAATACAATATTAAAAACTCTCGTGAAGGTCGAATCAAAGTTAAAATTAAAACTAATTTAGTTCGTGGAATCTTTTGTATGGATTGTTAAAACATTTTCCATACGCGACAAATAAATTATACATTGTATATTTATTTACGTCTTTTTCATCTCGCGCGTAATGTGTTTAATTTTCATACATTCGAGACTGAATTTCCTAATTAAGAACATTGATATATTTGTTACGTTTTCGAAAATGAAACATATTTATAATTTAGGTTTTAGATAAGTATAACACTTTTTGAAATTATAATTTCGTTATTAATCATAAAGATAAACTTTTATTTTACAAAATTGTCCAGTTAAAAAAATAAAGGTTCCTTTGACGCTTGTGCGCGTAATAAAAAAACGTATTCACGGTACAATATAATTTTGAAAGAGAAGTTTAGAAAAGTTGCATTTACGATAAAAAATAATTTTCCTGACGGAAATATATAACGCGCGAACTTAATTTAGCATAAATATTTTACTTTTAATACGCATGTGCAAGAGATTACGCGATAAAGAGAATCCGTATAAAGGTAACGCGTACGTAAGGTTAACCGAAGTGGAAGACAAGTTTGAAAAGCATGTAAATTTGAATAGTAAATTAGAAAGTTGTATTTTGCGAAATAAAACGACGTAGAAAATTGCAGTTGCTATTAGTTTTGAAGAAAAATAATCTTCCGGATAAACGTTATTTAATAGGAAATCAAAACTGAATCGTATCTCGTCTGCAAAGAAATCAGAAATACTTTATCCAACTTCTTTCACAAATTACACGATAAAACGAAGAGAAGAAGTTAAGATACTGTTCTCGGGTACGAGGTTACGGACTCGTTGGAAATTGTTTCAATAGCGCGTGAAAATGCCTTTTCTTCTTCCTTTCCAGCAACCTTGGCCCTCGCGTCCGCGACCGACCCTCCCCCTGACCACTCGCTCAAACTCCTTCCAACCCCTTCCGTTAAGGACTCGTGTATCCGCTCTCTCATTTTTCATTCGTCATATTACGCTTCTCCTCCCTCATCCGTATTTACGACTCTACCCTTCCACTCGGTCCCTTTCTGGTACATCGTACCGGACGTACGGCAACCTATCGATCCGCGCTTTAACGCGACTCATCGGATATCGTTGGATCCTACGGGGCTATTTCTATCGAGGGCTTTTATCGAGGGCTTTTATCGAGGGCTTTTATCGAGGCGTTTCCCACTCTTGCTCGGGGATTCTCCATTCAATAAAGAGCGAACGTGCGCGTTTAACGGGTACCGTTTCCATCTGGAATCGAAGCGATCATTTCGCGGTCTTCGATTGAAATTGTTCGGCCCTCGCAGTCGTCATTTTTTCCACGAGCGAGCCGAAAAAATGGGAGCTCGCTCGGGAAAACTGGTTTAACGGAACTCCTACGAAGGCTGCTTACATTTTGCGATTTTCTTGAGGAAATTGCGCGCGCGTGCCTTTTAGTCGAGTTTATTCGTTTATTCGTTTATTCGCTTATTCGCTTATTCGCTTATTCGAGGAGCGCGACACGAGACTACCGCTTCTTCGTATGAATAATGGGACGGAATCCGTTTATTTACGGTATTTATCGAGTCAATGAGTGCGTGGAAACTGCTTTTCGAATCCCTTCATGTATTTATTGCATTTGTAATTCATGGCTCCGGTCGAGCAGTTTTTGCTCCTCCGCTCGTTCGACTCGAATCGCGATTTTCGTTTCGATTCGGTGGTCGTTAAATCGGTAACGAACATCGTCTTCGAGTTTAAGCTCGCGCCGACTAATTGCTCCTATTTTACAAACATCTTTCGATACACTTTTACGGAATCGGTGTATCGGTAACGCCGTAGAAAAATACGCAATACAAATAATAAGTAATTCATCGTAAGAATCGTTAACCTAATTAAGTCATTAAACGAACCAACGTCTTTTTACGAATACGTAAAGTAGCGGCAAAATTTATATCATAATTCTAATAGCGTTTAAGAAACACGCGTCGAATCAATTATTTTAAAACTATTATTCGGTTTCGAAACTCGGCGTTTAGAATTTTAATGAAACGAAGCGGTCGGTGAACGTTAACGTTCGAAATGAAATTCCGAGATAAACGTTGATAAATCCGCGGTATAGAAAGTCATAAAACAGTGAAAAAGAGTCGAACAAACTGTTTGAGATTTCTCGTACATCGTTCGCTTCTTAATGCGATTTTGACGATTTCTCACCCAAGACGCAAAGCGGTTGGTCGATGAATCCCCGGTAGAAAAGTTCATCGCGATTTTTTAGCGCAAACTACCGGATTCCGTCGACGTTTATAATCGAGTCTAACGATAAAATGCTCTTCGGTATCAAAAGTAAGGGGATTGCAGCGATAATAATTTTCGCGTAAAAGCGACTCTTTCGAAAATTTTTGTACGTGTATCAGAGATGAACGATGGGTATAATAAACATTGAAAAGCGCTGAATATATATATATATATATATATATGTATTAAGCGGATGAACAAAGGCGCGAAGAAAAACGACTCGATCGGAACTCGAGCAGAAACAAAACAACTTACATCTTCGGCGGAGTTTATTAACCTCTGGCGGTACTCGATTCTTCCGAATTTTATTATCAATTACAAAGAGTTTTTTCCAATTATAATCAGCGGTTGGAAATAAGTTCTATAAAATATAAAGAAAAAAGCACGGAAAAGATGAGAAGAAAGGAGACCGCGATGAGAGTCGAGTAGATAAAAGAGCGCCAAGAGATAGACGAGGTACGATTGAAGTAGCATCACGTACAACCATACGGTAACTATCGGTCTTGGGCCGAAGAGATAGATAGGGAGAAAGAGAAGAAGAGCTTCGTCGAGCCTCCGACCGACCGCATGAATACCGATGTGGAAGAACCGTAAAGAGACAGGGACGAAAGCCCTCTGGCACAGAGACCGGTTATACAGGGTGTAAAAGGGGAGACGCGTGCGAAGAAAAGAGTTTGGGTTCGGGGCGCGGATCTCGGACGAAGAAGAAGCTGCACCGAAGCTCCTCCGACCCTCCGCCGACCCTCCGCCGACGCTTTTCGGGGCGGTCAACGTGGATGGGGATTAGATTGGTCGGTGGGTCGGCGAGCGACCCCATTACTCCAATTGGAGCTTGACCCCTTTCTTTAGGACAAGGACGAGCAAAAACTTAAAGCGAAAGTCCGAACGCATTTCCGTTACGTCCGGAGTGACATAACCGCGGAGCGTAACCTTTTCATTGCGCGCGTCGACTGAGTTTCGAGAGCCGCGTTTCAACGCGCGAATTAAATATTGTCTTGAAAAATACCTTTTTTTCTCCTTTTCGTTGATAAGCGCGGTGCTGGCGATTTTATAGAATTGGTTATAATTTTTTTTCGATCGGTTGGATTACAATAATCTCGCGTTACTCGATTTCTCATATTTTACAAACAACTATAATTTTATTGGTCCTGAAACATCGTTAAGGCTGTAAATTACAAAACGGTTAAAATCGAGTTTACTCGCTGTTAAAGTAATGTCATTTGTTACGTAATGCATGCGACGACGTAAAGCGTCAGATTTCGCGCCGCGATTACGATACGAAAACGACTATAGGGGAAAAATACCCGAGCCTCGGTGGATTAATCGGAAGATTATTCGTCGTTAAAATAAAAGGTATCGAATTCGATTTCCGCACGAGTAACTCACGCATCGCATTGCTATGAAATTTGCTTTAAAATATTTTTACGCTTAACTCCTTTGGACCGATTTAAAAGTAGTAAAAGTCGTAATTGATACGAGGATACGGACGGCTATTAGAAATACTCAGGGTGGAAAGCCTTTTTAGAAATTTTCTTTTTACCAAGCCATCGATATAATCGTGCGATACGCATTTTGAGAGATAAAAGGTCGACGAATAAAATAAAAACCCGCGAAATTTGATGCATCGTTTTGAAGAAATAAGAGAAAACGAAGAAACTGGACGTTCGAGTCTCGGACGGGAAAGATTTACATTTGCGATGAGACGAGAATAAAAATTTTTCTAATTTTCTACAATATTATACGTAATATTACGAGAGGACTGCAGAAAAATGATACGCGAATTTAAGCTATTCAAATTTACGAATCTAATTTAGGACTTAACATTTTCACGGTGGATACATTAATCTTCTAACGCAGATATCGGTATCAACCCTTTCTCGTAATCAAAAATTCAATTCGCGTCTATCTACCACTCGTTAATATTTTCAAGAATACAATTAATTTTAACTGGAACCAAGAAATAAGTTTGATAAAATTTGAATAAAAATCATTCGTGGAAGATTTAAATATTCGTGAAATCGCTGTGAACTTTGAATATTAATAACTTTTTTTATAAATGAGGTATTACGTATCGTATAATATGACTTATTTCAAATTTTTGTTCGATATTTGAAAAATATCCCATTAAATTTAATTAAATTTCGCATTTAATCGTCGCAATAAATATCGCACACGCGTAATTGGTTTTTAATGGCGTATCAAGAAAAGATAAATAAATATGTTTTACTAAAATATACAAGGCGGTAAAATCTATTTATAGAGCATAAAAGTTTGGTAAAAAATACTTAGCGAATCGTTTACATCGTAACGAATAATACGAAATATCGCTTAAGAAACACCATCGCGAGTAGTAATGTAATCGCGATGAATTTACGTGGAACGGTGCCGTTTAAATAAACGAGAGCTCGAGAGCTTGGCATCGTTAAAGGCAGAGAATTCGTCGGCGATCGAGTAAAATAAAGTTTCCGAAAAAATTACCCCTCGCTGAATTATTATAACAAATGATTTCTCACCGTGTACACAACGAAACTTAATATTCCTTCCGTGTTACGCTCCTGAAAACATCATCGATAAACAAACGAGCAAACTCCAGAAAACTCAATCTCCCTGCCTCCAGTTAAGCCCTCGCATCAATTCCTGGCGGTTATTACGACACACCCTGTAGACCTGGATACACTCGGTTCCGAAGGCAAGGCTCGGCTGGAAACTCCAGCGCAGCGCTCGGCGATAAATCATGGATCCCGTCGAGCATAAATAGCGCAAGATCGAGCGCGAACGCGCATCTCCGCGAGCGAGAGAGAGAGAGAGGAGAGAGGAGAGAGAGAGAGAGGAGAGAGAGAGGAGGATCCTACGTGTGCGTTGCAGCCTCGTACGTAGGAGCGATGCGTGCGCTCGGCTTCCATCGGAGGCGCGATTTAACCGCGGATAGGAGGACGGCGAGGGGGAAGAGGTGGAGGAGGAAAGAGGAGGAAAGAGGAGGAAAGAGGACTTCCGAGAGCGCGTTGAATGGACCTGTCATTGTGTGCGTATTTGGACATGCACAACCGACTCCAACGTTTCACTTCTCGTTTTCGTTTTCTTTTGTTTGCGCTGTTCGCTGATTGGCTCTATAATAGTTTCCCCGGGTGGATAAGGGACCAACAACGCGGGAGCAATTTGATTAAGTGCGCAGATTGCGTTCCAAATTTTGGATCGCTTTGTAAAATATTTCTCGTTTAACGATCGTGCAATTTATTCGAAAATTTTGAATTTCGCGTTCGGAGCGATAACGAAAACCAAGAATTTTATTGCGTCGTTTCGCGTTGTATTACCGAACGAATTCTAATCTTGATTTTTCGGCTTACGCGTAACTTACCATTAAAGACGATCCAACGGACTCGATAATATTTTCGGAAAGCACCTGGAGGATGCAATTTTTACTCTCCTCGAATTTCATTGTATCTTCCTTTTATTTGACAACCTTCCCTCCGATGCAACGGGTAGAAAAAATAATTCACCGTTTTTGCGTTTTCCAATGTTTCCAAACAGCCGGTTGTAACGAAACATCCTCCAACGTTCGTTACGCGACTTTTGCGATATCGTTAAATTTTTTTACGCCTCTCGGCGCAACCAATCTACGAATCACCTTACCTTTATCACGACCTTGCAATTTCAGTGACCCGCGTCGCGAATTCCTAACGAGCGATACAAAATTGACGCTCGAAATCCAAAATTTTTCTCGATGCACTTTCGAGGGAATCGGCGAACGTCTCGAGCTCATTTTTATGGTGTACGCGTACTCGTGGTCGAGTGTCATCCATTTCCATGGAACAACTGGTTCGAGTAACCGTAAGACCCAGTGAAATTGTAGGAACGCGGTTGATTTCTTTAACTTTCCATCGATCCGACCGCTTTAAAAATATTTTTAACGATCATGCTATTTTGAAAATAAATAATTCCCAGTTTGCCAGTCATCGAAACGATGCATTGAAAATGAAACCCAACATCGTGTGCCACGATCGATCATCCAATGTAAATACGGGAAAAAATTTGCTGCGCTAATTGAGGCTAAATAATATGTGATTAGAAAGTTGAGTAAGATACATCGGAGGTACGAACGATAGAGTCAAACAAATTTAACGTCTCGTTCTCTTTTAAATAAATTCCGGTTGTTTCCAATCGAATAAACTTGGATAAACAAGCTGTTCGGGAAACTTTTATAAGAATTTACATTATTTACGGATTTTCATAAGTAATCGGCTATCTCGTAAAAAAATATTTGTGTACCATTAACCAAAACTTTTACTTGGAATACCTTTTTCCACCTAAGCCGCGATGTTCGAATTTTTTGCGCATTTTACACAAGAGTTATTACGCGTGCTTAATGCTTTTACGCTTTATGTACTTAAAAGACTGACTCGAGAGTCGTTTCATCGGTATAAGCGATTCAAAAATAATAATCCGATAATTAAACTACAATATACATAATCATCGACTTTCTTTTAATTTCACGGCTAGTCGTATCGATAATTTTCTTCCGCGTAAAATTTCACGACAATGTACTTCTTACGCAAGCCTCGCGAAGAAAGTTTCATTGATTTTCAAATCCGGAACGATTCACTGGTACGTGTGCAAAGATCGCGGAAGGATTATCGCAGCAGACTCGCGTTCGGGATCACTTCTGGAGGTTGACGAGGAAAACGAATATTCCTATGCGCAGAGACTCGACGCGAATTCAATTCCGGAGCGACCGAAGCCGCGGTTGTCGTCGTTGTCGTCGTTGTCGTCGTTGTCGCCGTTTTAGCCGTTGTAGCCGTTGTCGCCTTTTGCCTTTTATACGCCAGTTACATCGCTAATAAGATGCGTCGACTCATCCTGTGGCTTAATGCGGGTTCCGCCGCCCGTAACTAGTTTTCATTAGATTACGATTATTTTGGAAAAAAAGCTTTCCCGTTTCAACCCATTAAAGCTCCGAGTCTAAGTCAGTTTACCTTGCGAATCCGTTAATTCGAGGTGAATTTTTTCTTCTCCGGTACCTCGAGAAACGCGTAGACGCGAGCGACTTTGACGTCGGGATTTGTGCTAATTTTAAACGAGATGTTTCAAACTTACGAACGAGAGCCTAGAGTTTTCATTTACCCATTTTTTATACGCTCGAGACGGAACAAAGCTGCGACATATTTATCAGTTAGCTTTCGTATTACGTGTAATTAATGTCGATGGTTAAAATAATGCTAATAAGGCTCCTTCGCCGAAATACCCCGTGAATTAATTTTTGAACGCGGAACGTGCGATACCATAGAAATGACTCGATCCAATACTTTTACGAACATTTTTAATCTATTTATCGATTATTAAAAATGCCGATGATAAGCTCTTACACGCTCGAGCGAAAGCTTTTAAGGGAAACAAGAATTATACGAGCAGATCGCGATACAAAGTTCTACATTTTCAACGAAAAAAGAGTGTAAAGTTTTAATGAGAGTGCAACTTTTAATTTTTCGTATTTATGAACGGATATAAACAATATTTTTCCATCTTTTATCTATCGAGATATCAGGAAAGATGGATTTTTAAATTTTAAGTTGATTAATTAAATCCTGCTTATTGACAATAGTCGTTTGAGTTATTTATTTTATATAAATAAGATATTTTATGGACCTTTTCGCTTATTCTATGGTATATATCTTTTAGCTTATAAATTTAATCAAAGCTAAAGACATTGGAATTAATAAAATAATTGCTAATGATAATTGGAACGATAAAAATTAAATGGAACTGATAACGTTTAGATCTAATGTACATTATTACTTAATACATCGACTTTATCGTTACCTTTAATACCGAATGTCTAATAATTAAGATAATTTGTTATTACCAAATCGTTTTTTCTTCATTTTACATAAACTTTCGTCGAAGGTATCGATAAATGTATTAGAAATAGAAGCTATATATTATTAAAGATTGATTAAACGTTCGAATTATTTGTAATCCATGGAATTAAATTATCAGAATAAACGTTTTTATAAGAAAAAACCAATCGATCGCTTCTAAGGCAATTAACCTAAAATGCGATTGTGTCATCGGAAGTTAAAAATGTTTGTTTAGCTTTCAAATAAACTAAAGGAAAAATCTTTATTTGTATAAAGAATTTTCTTTAAACGGAATATTCTGTACAATTAATGGACGTAAATATTCATGAGTCAAAGTTACATATTTATGCGTAAAATTCAATCTGCGTCAATTATTCTTTCGATAATGGTTGAATTATCGGATAAAATTTCCAATTGCCGTATATTTCGTAAATATAAATTTTTCGACAAAATCATATTACAACGTTAATTTGCATCGAAATGAATTTCATGAACCTTTGATTATTACAAGTGTACACTTCGGAAGTAAAATTCTCGTTGGATACGAATCGAACGAGGTTTCTAAAATATGTAGAGTAACTTTGTAGAGTAACTTGGCGTTGATATAAAAACGAAATTTCTATACAACTCGTATTATTCGTTCTAAAATACTCGTAACGATAACTATAAAAGAGCAAATATTAAATTGAGTGAGATGTGCCCCGTCGGTATAACGTTCGAATCAATTTTAGAAAGTTGCATATCTACGTGTCATAATACCCACGAACCACGGGAGTATTAAACGTTCTTCGGATGCGCGGCTACGGACGAAATTACTGCGATTTCATGTTAGACATTTTTAGCGCTTATTCGTGCATATCGAAATGAGAACTCCTTGCTATATGCGTTCGTGTATGTACATATGTATATATATATATATATATATATATATATATTATATATTCGTTTCCGTAGAAAGTCGTATTATCCGTAGGAAAATAATTTTCTGCGTGCGATGCGTAGAATTGTCAAGTGATTATAATTGCTTTTTCTCACTTTGCAAATGAATCGCGTACATAATTCGATTCGATCGTCGTTAATTAGGATTTCTCTATGTTACGTGTTCTATTTATTTACACTGCTTTTATAAAATGAACCTAGTTCGATTAAAATGCTATACAAATGTAATTTACGATATTCCAAACTAATAATTTCGTATCGATTCGTTAATTTAGAAATCATCTTTATTTTCCGGAGAAAGATTATCTTTGTACCAATTTTTAAATTTCTTATGCATGCCTTCGAATTAATTTATAAATATTACGAGACAATGTTCGATTAGGATATCTTCGCATTCACTCGGAAGATTCGGACAGAAATTTCTCATTGTCTTATAAAGCAGACACGTAAATATATAAATTACGGTAACTTTCTACATGATTTATATAATACGTAATTGGATAAAACAATCGATGCAAATTTTCGAAGATTCTAAATTAAATGATTTATAAAGGAATTAGAGAAATTTAAAACACCAAGTGCATCGTAATGACCTGAAAAAGACGTTAAATTTGACTTCCGTACACTTTCGTTCGTATTTATATCCAACGATTTATTCGAATAGTTCTAAGCCCATAATCAGAATATTTTGAAATAAAATTCTACTTTAAATTCACTTTGAAATTGTATAATAATGTTCGTTCTTTTTTTGTTTCATTCACACAATACTTCCGACTTCGTTTATCGCGTCTATCAATAGCGTTAATGTACAATCTAAGCTTTATCGAGAACATTCGATCCGTATAAATAAGAATGTAAACGTAGATTCTTAAGAAAACTAAAGCACTTAATTTTATCGTGATTTTGGCTTTTTTCTTCATGACCTATTTAAAGTAGTTTAAAAATCATCGCTGTTGTTAATAACGGGCACCGGCGCGTAATTAACGACGAAATCTTTCAACATCGCTAAAAAGAGAGTAAAGAGCTTAAAAGCTTTTGAAGGAGTCGCAGTGCGAAATGAAATTAGCCAACGGTAATAATAAGGACAAAAAGGTCTGCGGCTGATCGAATAAACTCAAACGAAGCATAAAGAGAGACTTAAAATAGAAACGATTGTATTATGTTATACGAGATTTGACGTTGAAAAGTCAGGCTTTCTTTTTGAAATATTAAATTTCATTTTTGAGAGCAACCGAGCATTAAATACTAAACGGAGTTTTGTTTGATTTTCTATTCCGAGTAAAATTTATTTTTAGAATAAATAACCTTAAATATTCGTACATTTTAATATTTAGAGAAAAATTTATGTATAAACCCTTCGAATAAAAATAAATTGTTTTCGTATCTTTCTTTTTCGATCGTAAATTAAAGTTCAAATGTAACATACTTTAATAATGTTTTATAAAATATCGTATCGTTTTAAATAATAACGAATCGTATAGAATATAATTTCGAAAAAAATTATTTCAATTTGCATCCGAAACTTTTTTAACTCGAGGAAAGCATCGAGTTCTTTCAACTTATCGTCTTCGATTCGATGACATAAATTTTTATCACTTACAAACATCGAAAGAAATTTTGTGCGTCGTAATACCAAGTATTATAAAAGTTTCATTCTATAGTTTTTAATTAGGCGATACGAATCATCTTTTTACGCGTTAACTTTATTATACGTCTGGTCGCGATCGATCATCCAAGTAAAAAAATGTTGATCCTTGAAATTTTTAATAACTTTTTTCCTAAATAGACGATGGTTAAGTTATTACGCGCGCTTTCAAGTTTTCAATTCTCCGCCCACGAATAATTTCTTTAGTACCGGAAAACCGCTCCGATATATCGAATCGTATTTCCGAGCGCGCGTATCGTACGATACTTTACAACTAATAATTTGATCCTGATTAAGGTGTTATAAATCAATATAAAGCGTAATATAGAAAACCAATATAATTTTTTAATCATCGAGAAGTTCGAGTCGAGAAAACATCGACTATTAATCGCGTGTACTTTAGCTATCGGAAGTTACTTATCGGGAAGAACGTACTTTCATCGAGAAGTACAGCGATACGTGGGATCCGCCGAGCATAAAATTAAACTCTCTCGTTAATACAGTCGGCGTATAATTATTCGCTGCATCAAAAGCAAGAGACGAAAATAGTTCAATTAATCAACAATGAAGCGAACCTTCCCCGCGAAACGTCTTCTTCCTCTCGGTTGTAACGACGCGGCGACGCGGAATAGCGCCACCTCCGCTTATCCATAAAAATGCAAATGGCCTCGTCTCCATTCGTACGATAATTAAAGCGGGTAGCGGTCGAGCTCGTCTCCTTCGTCCTACTCCTCCTCCTCCTCCTCTTACAAATAAGAAGCACCGTGGCAATGTTTCGCGTCGCAGCTCGTTTACGCGCGCGTTTACAGAAGCATTATTAGCCTTCCGCCTCCGACTTCCCTGCCTCTCACGCTCCGAGCTTTTTAAATTACAAGCTCCGGAGCGGGACGAATTCTCGGCGTTACATCGAGAAACGCGTTTTGCATTTCTCCCGGGATTCAATGGCGATAAATTAAAACGAAACTCCGCGGCCGCGACTTGGATCGGCAGCTTTGCGCTCGCGCGTAACGGGACGGTATCAACAATGAGGAAAGTAGCAAAGTTGTGCGTCTCGGTGTCTCGGTGTCTCAGGGTCTCTTTCACCGCCACTCCCCCGCCACTCCCCCTCATTTTTCCCTCTCGCTCGGTAGCGCCGCGTCCCAAGTATCGCTCATCCGATCTCGTGCACGCGCGCACCTCCGAACACGCTACGATAATTCAAAGAACGCGAGCACACGTACGTGTACGCGTGTCCTTCGGTGGCAGTTTACTACGCGGAACGTCAGCCCTAACCAATTGCCGGTGCGCCTCCCATAAATTTAATTGTAACGGCCTCCCCGATGCCTGATTTACGGTGTCTCCGTGGTGTCCGAGCGCGCATGCGCCTGCATACGGTAATTGCGATCTGTCGCGTTCGCTCGCTTCTAATCGCTCCGCGGAGACGACATTAATAATTAAGATAGCGAGGCGAGCGATCGGAAGAAAAGTAGAAAGGAGCCGATCGCGTTCTCGACTCTGCGTCTCCGAACAAGGACGATATTCTACGGGTACGTTTGAATCGCGCTCCAGGAAAAATCCAAGAAAAATCCAAGACAAATCCAAGAAAAATACAAGAAAAATACAAGAAAAATACAAGAAAAATCGACGATCCTTCTCTATCTTGTCATTCGGTCTTTCCTGACATCATTTTTCTTATTTCTTCAAAAAATTCACGTTGCGAAACATCGAAAAATGTTTTATAATTTTTATTTTCGTATCTCGATGTTTTGTAAATGAGATTTGTCAACAAAAAAAACAAAACTCGAGTCGTTGTATTCGTTTAAAATATTTAAACTATTTTAAAAAGAAGTCGCCGCGTGATATTTATGTCGTCGTAAAATAAAATTTATTATTATTAGTTTATTAATTGAAGAATTTTAATGTAACTTGTATTATATTTGTTTTGACAAGATCACCGATAGATTGTCCTTATATATATAATTATATTTGTAATGGTTTTTACCTTCCTATTCATTCGGTTGTAAAATATTACGTATAAAAAGTTTACAAAAATAAAACGTCGAATATTTGGTAATGTTTCGACTGTCATTTATATAAATAAATTTGTTTTATTTATAACGATTTAAGTGTATGTTAATTTTGTATTAAAATCTTGTAGCTAATTTATCGGAGCTACGAATAAAACTGTAGATATATATATATATATATATTATACTAGATATATAAACAGCTAGTGAAATAACTTTAAAATATAATAGTGAATACAGTAATGTCGGATAAGTAAAAACAAATACGTCACTTCGTTCGCGATTCTTTTGATTACGATTTTTCTCGAAAAAATACCGACAAGATTACAAAATCTTATAATTCTAATTGCGTATAAAGTAAATTTGATGATTCCGATGAGAAACTTTTGGAAATAGAAAACAAGGAATAAATAGAAAAGCTTTTGGATGAACATCGATGAAGCAACTCGAAACCACCCATCGAGTAATTTCTACTTACTCAAATTCCGGAAAATATAGAAGACGAACGGTTCCCTGATTTCGCGGCTCGACAACGCGCGAAGAGACACACACGAGAAAGGTAACGAAGAAAATCCAGTGTTGCTACGTTTCAGAAGTTTTCCGTCTCTTGATTCATTCGCAAGATCCAATCCAGTCGAATTCTTGCTTGATTTATTTTTACTACACATTTCGAATAATACATAAATCAAATATATTCTAAAAATCAACGTAAGAATTAATCGGATTTGTCAGATATTTTTAAAAATGATTCGTCTGTGTTACGTAAAGTGATCTAGATGTGAAAATAGCTAATCGCGACATTATTTTATTCGGAATGATAAACACATCGTTCGAGTTATCTTGATTAAAATTTGTTTTTTATCGCAAAAATGTATCGCTTGAAAACCAAAATTAATAAATGTATTAAAAATAGACCTTTCAGACTTGATTAAATTATGATCGATAATTTTAAAGTTACAGCTCGATTTTAAAGAGTAGCATTTTCCTGTATTTATTATACTTCACTATCCGCAAAACACTTAACCGCGAGAAAAAATAAGAAACGGTAACAAAACTCTTTAGGTCAAATTTACAGTTAAGCGAAAAGATAAACGGAAATATTAAAATAATTTGTAATAATTGATTTTCAGAAATAATAATTATTCGTGCGGATTACTGCATTTTTATGCAAAATGTATAGAGTTTGGGAAACAGTCTTAAATTACGATTACAAGTGCCCAAATGCAAATTTGTTATTATCCATTATACTCAAACTCGTACTTCTGTTCCTTTGGAATTTATGCCGACTCGCGATTTACGTATCTAGACGCATAGAATTGTATTACCGTGAATTAGTAACGGCATTACCGTGAATCCTGGTTTCAACCTGAATCCGTTCCGGAGGAAATTTTGATAATCGACAGTCTGGAAAATTAATCATTAGATATAATTACGAAGTGTCGCGAATGTCAAATTTTATTATTTTTGAGTATTCTTTTTTACGATTATTCTTTTAATCGAATAAAATGCGTTGATCGCGTCACCGGTGATTTTACACGATTAACCCGCGTAAAATAATTATTATCGATAAAAAATCGATAATCGGTTCCAGAATTCTTTACGAACGCAATGAAAATAATTGTGAAAAAGTCATCGAACGAAAGTAAATCAAATCGTAATCGATACAAGTTTTAAAATTTATCTTGTAATCGATTGTATTTTTAATTCAGAAAGAAAAATAAAAATTATAACCAAGTTTTTCAACTAGAACTTAACTTTACTCGCCGATACAATTCCAGGCGAGATCATAGTTCGCTTATCGAGCAAATCGGTTGGCGAAAAAACAGTCCGAGATTACGAGCGAGTTTCAAATATTGTGCGATAATAGCCGATAAGACCGAGGAACGAGAAACAAATACCGTCGCTCGATGTTGTCGACACCCGATCGCGGCACGAGCACACCTCATTCTTCCAAAACAAAAACTTCCCGAGCAACTATAATTCGAGCGCACCGAAAGCTGGAATCAGCCGAGCGTGGAATCGGGTGCACGGACGTCGCGAAAATGCTGCAAATCATCGAGAGACCGGCTGAGATCGGCTACACGCGCACAACCTATTAGGAACGCGCTTGTTTAACCCGTAATTTCGACTCGGAAGCTGCGCGTCTACCTTTTACGAGAGAGGGATGAAAGATGCGCGGGATTGTAACGCGACTTAGGCGCGTGGAGTTCGCGTGGAGTTCGCGTGGAGTTCGCGTGGAGTGCGCGTGTAAATCACGGGCATAATAATGGCCGCGGTTGCGAGGATCAACAAGAGGTGATATTTTTTCTCCTCCTCGTTCCCTGCGCCCAAGATAAAGCTGATATTGAAATTTTTATCGCCGCGCGATTTGCGCTCAAACGCGCGGTTAATAATTCACGCTGTCGAAATCTGAAATAGAATGCGCCTGAGAATATAATTTACATTTGAAAAAACTTACGGCTCGTTGCTTTTATCGGTCGCATTTAACTACAAATTTTTTCTTTGCGCCGAATACGATTCCTTAACCGTTCGATAACGAGTTTTGATTTGTAGTTACGGTCGGATGGAAAATACGACTTCCTCTATTAAACTTACGTTTCCGAAGATAAACACGAGTATTTTAATTATCGAGAGTTACGAGAGTCGGTTAAACGACCTTTTTATTCGAAAGGGATAAATCGATGCGTTGCCAAAAATAATCTTGACCGTTCTTTAGCTCTGCGCATGTTTTTATAATCTCTAGCAAATTTACGAAAGATCGTGATACATTCGTCTTGTTTACATTCACTCGTTTACTGTTGTAACTGGCTGCGAAAATTACAAATATTCCAATCGTTTCGATATCCCATTTATCCCATTTTCAGATTATTTTCGGATTATACGATTCTTAAACCAAATACGCATCGCTTGAAAGTAACCTGAAAAAAATTAGCAACATTGAATTTTTTGAATACTTCATTTATTACACGGGACACTGCCTTTGCCGATTTAACTAGGCTAAAATATTTTCGCGCCATTATACATAGACTGGACCAACGCGGTAATTTCTCTAAACTTTGAAACGAATGCGCGAACCGAATAACCATTGCTAAGAATAAGCAGAGCAACGAATACAATCGAAAGCGATTGAGTAACATTGGACAACAACGCTCCGAGCCTTATAAAACCTCGCGTTCGAGATGCAGAGAAAATACTTGTTTCGGTCGCGGCAAATCTATCCTACGGAGTTATTCGCGTACTTCCAGATAACTTCCGTCTCGAGGATTCGTGGGAATAAATTCTTATAACTAATAACGTATTACCGAAGGCAATCGAAGATACCTCGATGCATCCAATATCCGCGATACGTCGTAACAAAGTATTTTTAAATCCGATACGTAATCGAGTAATTGTAATTAGCAACATTTTGCTGTGGGCGATACAATTGTTAAACCATCGATACTCTTATCTATTCGATCAAAAAAATTGTTTTACACGCGTATCGTCGATAATAATAAGAAAAATCGTTCCAGCTGAGATAAATAAAAACGTAAAAAATGGATTTTATCCATTAACGGAGCTATTCATTAAAGAAAAGAGTATCGAAAGGAGAAACTTTATCGTTGTCGTAGGAAAGGTATTTTCCCTCGAATCATCGGCTCGAACGTATCGAAAAGGAAAGTACTTCTCGATTATTCCTCCGCGGCTAATCGCGCACTTATCTCGAACCAAAGTGGGAATCGCGCTCGCCAAAATAGCGCTTTATCAAAAAAAGAAACAGGAAGAAAGAGAGGAAGGAAAAGAGCAAAGTAAGATAAAATAAAATGGTAAAAAAGTCGCTGGAAGCAAGAATCAAGTCTCGTACTTACGTCCGCCCATATAGCACGCGTCTGCAAAACTTCCGCCCCCGCGATATGTGGGAACAAACAAGCCTCGACTTGCGCTTTACATGCAATACACATCGAATCGAGGAAGTTTCCTTAAAACGGCGCTCGGCTTTCGTTTCCGCGTCTTTCTCGCGTAACGGGAAAGTCTCGCGGCTCTCGGCAGCGGCGACTCACCATCGAAAACTGTGCAGCTGTTCTCCCGGGAGACGTTACGAGCGCCACTTAGCCGAGGTTCAGGTTCACCTTTGACCCGCGCTCCTTTAAGGCGACCGCGATTCGGCGGGTAACGATCCCAAATACTTTACTTTCCACACGAGGAGATCGGGTTTGTGCGTTCGACGCTTCCAATCTCGGTTCCTTCTCTTTATCTATATCCTTTCCTTGCTTCTTTCTAAGGATAAGGGCAGTTAGAACAGACGTAAAGTTCGTTCGATAAACAATTAAGACCCAGGGAGAATTCGACACTGTTTCGCGTACGCTGCATTTTTTACATCGAATCGTCAAGAAACCGATGATCCGATAAGAACGTTTTACTCACGCTCGCAGCTTAAAACATAAAACGCTCGTAAAAAATGTTTTTACGCGATTTCGTAATATTCGTCAGACGCGTATAACGAATTTAAAATTTATTCCGTTACGATTCGTTACGCGCGATTTTAGGAATAAACAACGAAACACGCCATCGTCGAACCTCTCGATAATATAGAGCTTTTTCGACATCGTTTAAGTTATTCGCGAGAGATAAAACCGTTGAATCAACGAACGAAAAAATTGAAAACAACGATTTTCCAAAGAGAAAATCAGTCCGAAGCTCAAGAACGAACCATAAAATTGAAAACTCGATAACGAATTTCGCGTGGAAAGTAAAAAGTTTTCATGAAATCTTAGTACCTTTAAATACCGCGTTCGATCACTCGACTCGGTGTTCTCGTTACGTATTTACGATCTCACTCAACGGCAGAGTCCTGCTCTGAATCTCCGCTGCATCGAGTTTCCCCACGAGCTCCGGAAAAAATCGCTCGTAAACCATATACAGAAAACGAGGCTCAGCGAGTATTTACCCGACCTCCCGATACCACGTTCAAATCTCCAGGTTTACGGATTCCGAAGCGATATTGGAGTACACGACTGTTATTGCTGACATTTTTCGAACGTCCGTGTACGTTTCGGTACAGAGGTCAAACGGATCAACGGGGATGAGAAACTTACCTGAAATGTTACCTCAAATGGATTAAAAGGATACAAATTCGTGAATTTAGATTTCGTGTGAAAATACGCGATATAAAGTGGGTTGACAAAGGTTAGATAAGACAAGAAATAGAAATTACCTTTTCTCATGGAAATTCAAATATTTAGAAATGCATCGGTTAAGTGTATATTTTCAATATTTTTTTACTTTAAATTATTTTAAAATTGATATTAACTAACGAATATAGGAAAATCAACTCGAGCGTGTTTTAAGATTATCGCCTTGTTTCCTAAGAAAAAAGTTACGTTACGACCCATTTAACTTACGTTGTTTAAAAAGTCTGTATTTCAATTTTCGTCTCGTGAAAACGTTGCGATCGAATTCAAAGTTTCGCGCATCGGAACCGAATCGGATCGTTTCACTCGACCCGAACAGTCCTTGAATCGCCCATCCTGCAATTTTTCGAGCTTTCGATGAAATAACGGCGTTTGGAATCCTTCGGTACCAATTCCCAAATTTGAATCTTCGCGTAAGCAAGATCGAACCGCGTTTCGAAAGAATAAAAACAAAGGATCGTCGAGGAGGTTTGGAGGAGTCCAACGGAGTTGCCCGAGCATCGATTTATCATCAGTCCGGAATAATTTCCGAGTCTCTCCCACGGCAGCGACGACTTCGCCGTGCCGACTCGAACCTCGCGCAGAAATACAACGATCGGTGCTGCATTATTTATTTATGGGGATAACGGCGGTGATATCGACAATGGGACGGAGCTGCCGCCGCGTCTCGAGGAAACTCGACGGCGAGACTGTGACAAAAGATATTTATAAAGTCCACGAAGAGAGAGAGAGAGAGAGAGAGAGAGAGAGAGAGAGAGAGAGAGAGAGACGATGACCTAGGAATATATCGCGAGACCCACTTAAAAGGCTTAAATATGGGAAGCGTCCCGCGCGGGACGATGGAAAAAATCTGCGACATGATTTTCAGCTCGCGGTTCCAAGAATACCGCATCGAACATTAAGAATAAATATTGGGATAATACGACTCGACCGATGGAAACTTATATTATGTTCCAACTTATCCTCTTTCGACGTCGCGGCGTAGATTTCGTAGGACTCACGTCGAATAAATGAAACGATTGCTCGACGTAAATAATTCGGTTTCTATACAAATTTTTCTCTAAAAATACGCGTAACGTAAATACGTTTGGCTAATTTTGATTACTAGAAAATCCTGATTAAATAACCGTCTTTATCTCGCTTTAAATATACATTTGGAATACAGTTTGATGAAACGGACTCGGAAACAGCGGAAGAAAGGAAAATCACGAAAGCGCAATTTATCTTGCGCCGATGAAAAACTACAAACCCGAAGAATACGGTGTTTACTTTTCGTAAGAAATCAAGCCGAACTCTCGTAAAGTTTCTTCGTTTGGCCATTCGTTCGAGGGCGATAGGAAGAAACGCGAAAGAAGGATTAAGCCTACCGAGCCTCGGAGGACTCGCGGAACCAGGATTCCTCGTAGCAGCTTCGACTCCGTTTTCCTCGACTTCCGCTCGTTTATCGTGCCTTGCTCCTCTTCCGACGAGCGAGGAATTGGAGGAGCAACGAATCCGACTACGAATCCGACTACGAATCCGACTACGAATCCCCGTCGGCGATCACGAGTTTGCGGAAGTGCGCTTTACCCGAGTCGTCCTTTCCCGGAAAGATATCCTTACTTATTTTTAATTTAGAATTTACGCGTAGAGCTCGATTCGAGGATACTTGTTGCGTCCTTCTTTAACTCTCCTCCGACGCGCAACGATCGCTTCGAGGCTCGGCTTGAAATAAAGATTTCGGTGCCGGATCGAATGATTCGAATGATTCGAGAATTTTTATCGATTCTTCTGGCGAAACGCCAACGATTTTAGCTGGAACTTGTTTCTTTCGAATTTTTAAGGAATGTTACCGAGCATTTACGAAGCGTGTCCCGAAGCTACATCGAATGGTACAATTAAACCTAAGTAGCATTATTTGTAGAAAAATGTTTAGATTAAATTTCACTTTCCGAACGAACGGCTAACACGACTATTTAGCAACGTCAAAATTTAACGTACATTTATTTGTAATCGTATGAAAGTAATGAATTTCTAATCGTATCGAACAACTAATTTTAAATGCTCTTATCATTCGCAGACTAAAAAGAGGAAATGGGAAAATTATAAAGCTACGTACATAAATTAGTTTCCCCTTATTATACTTTTATCTTAAATATTCTAGATCGGATTATTTTTTATTCGTTCGCGTATAATATGTTCGCGTCAGTTTGTATATTTTTGAAGTATAAAACGGAGAACGGTTAAATCGCAGAAAGTACACTTATATAAAAACGCAGTAGCCACGAGATGAGAATAAACGATGTGAAATTTAAGGCGCAATGAAACCATCATTTTTATTCTCTAACCGAGTTTCATCCATCTGCCCGAGCGTGATCCACTTTTTCAGATATACACAAGCGATTTTCCTTTGTTTTTTTTACCTTTTTTACCTTCTTCACTATTACGTGCTTAATAAACTGGTAATTTTGCGCTGAAGTGACGTTAGTTTCTAGCCAAAGGCAATGTATCTATTTATGGGAAATATCCTGCGAGTCTTCCTTTTTTGCTTCCCTTTTTTTTGTTCTATTTAATTATCGTTATTTTCCAAAGGAAAATTATACGATTACCAATGATACTTAACTTTTATATCATCGATTATTCGAATTCTACGATGTATTATATTTATTCCATTGGATATCGCGGGAATTTAGTATTTATTCTATTACTTTTATTTATATTTATAAAGGCGTACCTATTGTTTATATTATCGATAATTATTCGCTTAAAAAAAATTAATTAATGTTTAAAATATAAATCTTGGAGGAAAAAAATTATTATTTAGGTAATACTTCGATGTATAATTATAATAGAAAAGCCATAAATTTTTATGTACGTATAAAATATGATTACGAAATAATAAGTCGATGGTACATTCGAGTGAATTACGAAAAATGGTTCTCGTTTCTATCGTTTCTATCGTTTCTATCATTTCTCGATATTACAGAGTTTGTTGAACAGCTTGTACTTTGTATATCCAGTAATTAAATTTCTTCCGATGGATAAGAAGTAAAAATTTTGCGCCACTCTTACAAAAACGCCACACGCAATCTCGAAATACAAGTTGTTAACGTATCTTAAAAATGTATCGATAAGACTTTCTATATTTTATAATTGTTACGGAACATTAATTTAATTTGACTCTCCACACATCCCCAACCACTATCATTTTATCTAAATCATCCGTTCTTACTTTCACTGGTCACTCGAATCAAGTATCTCGTTCGCTTTCATCTCCAAACTAGTGGATGCGCGTTAAAAATTCCAAGCAAATATGCCGTGGTAAATACGCCGTGGTAAATACGCCGTGCAAAAATCGAGAACGTACGATCCTTTGCGCCTTTTAATTTCCTTGCGTGCTTCCTCTTTTCTCTTTGCGAATCACAAAAGTCGCGCGCAGCTGCGACGCCAGACTCTATTCGGAAATCAAAGGCAGGAGTATCGTTGTATCCCACACTTTCGAGTGCGAGCCTAATCAGGAACGTCTTTGGCCACACTCACGCGACTAATTCGCCTTTCTCGAGAATCTTCGGTGCAGTTTGTATTCGCAAGGAATTAACCGGACTCTGCGCAGGAGAGCGAACAAGAGCGAAAAAATTTCAAAGTCGCTACGGAAATGAAAGTGGTGTCGGTGTACAAAGAGGAACGCTCTTGCATACATACGTAAAGGAGCGAGACCGATTCTAATAGAAACACGATTAGAGAAGGATAGCACTTTTCTCGCCGAGCATTCTTATCGCCGTAATAAGATAAATTCTTGGTTTCATTTTTTCCGAGCAGGGTACAAAATCTTGCTAAATAATTTCTAACGTCTTGCGGTACATTCGATCGAACGCGTATCTATTTTCTTCATTTATTTCTCGCTTTCGATAATATAATTATTACTACTACTACGTACCTAAATTAATATAACCGATGTTATCGTTGGAATAGGCTCTAAATATTAATAAGTAGAAGAATTCTTTTATAAAACACTGTTTTTTATATGTATTTTATGATTGTTTTTCATATCGTGATTTTTCTGCTCGTGATCCATTATAAAATAACGGTAAATGCATAATGGAGTCAAAAAAATTTTAAATTACAAAATCGCTGATTTCCAATTTTCAATATTCGTTTAAAAATTGAACGAAAATACGATATCGATTCTTTGCAGATATCTTAGAATTCAATAATCTTGAATTTATAATGGAATTTACTTAATAAAATATATTAAACAGTTATTAAAGTTTATGAATAATTGTAAAACTTGTCGTGAGTTTTAATTATGGCGTTTTGACTGAAAGGTCTCTTATCGATGTTAATGGTACAGAAAATAATAATGATAATTTAATAGTTAATAATTAGCATTGTATTTTTATCGCTGTCATTATTTATCGCAAATACTGTAAGTCGATTAAAATAAATTTATCGCGAATAGCCGATGTTAATTGTTTTGAATACTAGGAAGAGTAATATCGCGGTTATGCTCGATGATTTCGCTTAGAAAAATTTAAATATTAAATAATTGAAAATATCCTTCAAAAATAATTCACGCAGGTTACTTTCCGCGATGTAAATGAGGCTTACAACGATCGAATGAAATTTTATGATTATTTAATATTCGAATGATTCTCTTAGTTACGCGTAACTAAAAAAATGTAATGTTTTCTCTTGTGTTCGTAATTTCGATATAAACGAATGTTTTAAATATTCACATTTATATATTACAACGTTAAAATTCTATATTCCTTATTAATTACTACATTAATCTTAGCGGCAACGTTGAAAAAATACGTAAAGAAAGTATTTCACATTTTATTCCACGATTCGGTGTAATCGTCTCAGTTTTGGTTGAAGTTTTAATTTTTATCACTTTTTCATTACACAAGCTACATTGGATTCAAATTTACGAATAACGAAAAATAAAAAATTGAAGTTTATAAAACTTGCAAATACGCGTTCGAACGATCGACGTCGCGTCTTTTCCTAAATTTGATTCAGCGGAAGAGATGAAAAACCGCGATATCATTTGTTATAACCGGATAAGCGGAGCAGACGAATAAGTTTCCAGAGCAGCTCATACGATCCTTCAATTTATTAAAAAGGGACGAAAGCGTGGAAGAGAAATAATCCACGGGAGTATTAAAGGTATGGGAAGTAAAGGAAGCACAAGAAAATGACACTTTTGTTAATAACGCGCGAGAAACGAGTTGCGATGGCGCGAGGAGAAATCAATGATAAAGAAATGGAGGAAGGACGAAGGGAGGAGGTTGAAAAATGGCAAGTGCACCGACGCGACTGGTTGTACTCGAGTCGAGGCGCAGCTTCTCGCTAGGAAGTACCAAAGAACCCGGAAGAAAACTAAAGAGGAACTCGCTCGCTTTAACGGCCGTTGCGCCATTACGTATGCCTCGCTCTCGCGTACTTTTCGCGCGAGCATTAAAGACAGGAAGGTGCACAGCTGTTGCCGATAGTTCATCGCGCCTCCAAGAGTCGAGGAAACGGGAACGGGAGCGTAACGTCGCCCGCCAAAAGTATCCATTATCGAAACAGCTGTTGCTGTTCTCAACGGGGGATGTTAACGCTCCTGTCGATCTGGACGTCGACGTCGTGGGCTGAAGAGAGAAAGAGAGAGGAGAAGAGGAGAAGAGGAGAAGAGGAGAAGAGGAGAAAGGAACCCACAAAAACTCGCTTGGATTTTTCTTTTTCTCCCTTCGGCGTGGCTCTGGGTCTGTGAGAAACTGCCCGAAGGATGTCGATCTCGAATTGAAATTTCAAATTTCATGCTCAGCGTAGGTAATCCGTTGATTCGTTCGAAAGGAGGACGAGGAGGAGAAGAAGAAGCAGGAAAATCATTTAGGAGGCTAATCGCGTACTCGAAACCATTTCGTTTCTCCGTCTTCCTTTATTCTCATCCGAATCATGGAACGAGTTACAATATGTATTTTGATCGCGGTTAATGGATAGTAGATACGTTTCGATCAATTTTCGTTTCTTGTGCCAACACTGGCGAACGTCCTTGTACATTTTCTTATTTCCGAGTTTATTCGGCTCGGTTGGAAGGAGCGTTCCGTTTTTATCGTTCGTTAATTTATATAAAATCGTTCTCTACGAAGCCACCGGTTCGAAAAGTTGGAAAGAATTCTTTGCGATCGCTGCGAACGCTATCGAAGAAACCTCCGCTGCGGAAATACGAGCGAACCCCGAGTGGAAATATTTCGGTAGGAGCAGATCCGAGACTACGGCGTGGATCAATTTATTTGGAAAAATTGAAACGAAGAAAATAATGCTAGTCCAAGGCACCGCAAAGTATCATTAACGCGTACAAAGTGTACGGAGGCTGGTTAAAGTTGGAATTGAATTTATTCGATTCTCCTTGGGATCGAATCTTACGGCCGAGGAGAAAAAAGGTGAGTTATCGAAACGCAAAACGGTACTAACACCTCGATTTATAACGAAAAAAAAGAAAGGTAAAAATATCGCTCAGCCGCGCATAATGATTTCCTTGAGAAGCCAAAGAGAGCGAGCGAAAGTAGCCATCTTCTCGCGAACGAGAGAGGAAGGATAAGGGGAACGAGAACGAAGAAGATGCTGGAAGATGCTGCGAGATGTTACAACAACGGTTGCACGCGATCCTTTGTATGCATACCGAAGCGAACGTTGCGCGACGTCGAGCGACGTCGACCGACGTCGGAGACGCGAGTGTCGATAAAAACGCTGGACGAGAGCGGATTTCCAATTTAACCGATTGAACTTTGCGCCGTATCAAAGGGAATTCGGCCAAAACGTTCTCGGTTGTAATTTTCTTCGGCGAGCGATTAAGTCCAATGTTTTTGACGAATCTATCGGTAGGATACGAATGTCCGAGTTAAATAATTCAGAGGCAGTCGAATCGATGTGTTTACGATAAAATACGATAAAGTACGATAAAGTACGATAAAATACGATAAAATACGATAAAATACGATAAAACACCGATGCGTCGTTTTAAAACGCTTTCGAGAATCTAATATATCCTCGAGGCTGAAAATATATTATTCTTCGGAGGATAGGATATACTTTTATACCCCACGGAATGTACGAGTATAAATTTCTGATTTAATAGACTACAAGTACGTATTCTTGTAGAAACATTAAAAAACTTTTGATTTTATAAATTTTCAACACGTTAATTATACTCGTATTAAGCTTTACACTCGCGAAAGTAATAACGTTTGATTGATATTGTATATTATACTATGTTTAAGTCGTTACATTACGTTTCCATATCATAATATCTTCGTTGCTGGAAAAGAAAACACGTAAGATTCGTATCTTTCTTTACTATTTGTCAAATTTCAAACTAAATATCTTTTTACATAATTACATACCGTTTAAATACGAATTCATTTCCAACCAGTGGAAACATTGTCCAATTTTCTAAATATATTTTCTCCGCTTCTCCGGGAATTAAAATTCCAAACGAAATTTTTAATCTCCAAACGTAAAAAACTTAATCTCGAATTAACGCTATTAATAAATTTATAAGTCCCGACCTACCGTTCGGTTTTCCCATTTTTGCGCCTCGAGCTTCTCCCCGATTCCACTTTCTTGTATTCTTCCGCGATTCGCAACGAAACATCCCGCGCCGTCCTCCGATAGAACCGTTGGAACCGACAAATCTCACGGTGCGATATCGCCTACGCGTACTTCCAGTCACAAGGGATTCGATGGACAAAAGAGCGAGTTCTTAAAAGACGTCATCAATTACGTAATTTGTCTCTCGGTCTCTACGTTTCCGGCTTCCTCATCTCGCTTCAAAGAACCCAACCTATAAATAATGAAAACCGCGAGAATACGAAACGAGATCTCACGCGTGCGGATCCATTGTTCGATCGTACATAAAAGCTTATAAGTACGCTAATTTATATTCCAAACTACAAATATTTTGATAAAAACGTAACCTTTCGCGCGATAAGTCCAAAAAATTCCCACCCAAATTAATCACTTTTTCAAAACTATTGTGCAAACGTTCGTTGCGATCGAAAAATGACCGAACGCGTGCCAATTCGCGTTTAAGAAATTACTCCCTATTTAAACTTCGTAATATTTTTCGAGAAACGTCGCGACCGTTAAAATTTTCCATTTTTTTGATAACCGTCTCAAAATGTACACGATCGCGGGATAATACTCGTCGATGTCCAACAAATTGTCCAGATACGTCGCTTCGAGAAAAAATATCGGTCGGAATATAAATATTTATACGTACGTATATATAAACATTTTACGAAACGAGTCTGGAAACGTTTGCGTACGCCTGAGCTTTGTATTAAAAGCGGCAATTTTAATTACGCGTATGACGCAAATTAACTCGGGTGATATTTATTTTCTATTTACCTCGAGTAAATTCGAGCATCAACGAATCGGTACTCGAATCGTGGTGCACCGACACCGAGGCGATAATTAATAAAAATGATCAGCGCGGAAGAAATGCAGCGAGGAGAAGCTGGGAAGAAGATCGAGATGAAAGAACGTATTAATTTACGAGTGTGGAAGAAAGCGCAAAGCTAAAGCTAAAGTTACGCATCTCAATCGGGCATCCGCCGGGATGGTCGGGTAAAAAAGAAAAGAAAAATCTCTTCTCGGGAACGAGAGAAAGAGCGCGCGAAGGTAAAGCAAGTCCGTCGGAGCGGGTGAACTTAATGGAGATCGTGTCATTTCGCGAGCTGGCAGTCCGTCGAGAAAGATCTACGATCTCACCGCTCGATCCTCCTTCGCGAGTCGGGGAAAAGAGGGAGCGTATCGCGCGATCCGATCCGCTCGTTAAAAGCGGCCGCGTGCGCCGACTCCCGGAGGTTCCCCGGTTCCCCGGATCCCCGAGAAGTTCCGCGGGTTCCGAAGTGGGTGAAGCCTCTCTTGGATCGCGAGGGCGACGAGGAGGTGGTCGTAAACATAGGGGATCGAGTCCTCGACGACATGTTACAACGCGCATATCTCGACGCTTTTTGTTAAGTAATTTGTTTTGGTAATCGGCAGCTTAGAAACTCTCAGCGTAAAAAAGGTCTTACGGCTTAAGTGGAACGAGTACCTCGATTAAGCGATACATCACTCTAAACGGAACGAAAGTTATTTTGACACGGGCGAAAATACCGCTCGGGATCGCGTGCGAATATACGATATAAGAGCGAGTTTTCACTTTGAAAATTTTAGGACGAAGGTTCGCTTATGATAAGCGTATTCGCGTCGGACTTCGGATTTTTCGAACTTGGTTGTTTTTTTCGTTGACGATCGTAGCTTTTTATTCGCGTGCTCGAACGTAAACGTAGATTATTTTTTCTTCTACGAATATTTAACGCTTTCCGTTCTTATTTACGCGATAATTTAACGGAACAAATTTTTCGATCGTATCGTCAAAACAGTTTTATCATTGTTCTTCGAATACGAGAAATTCGTTTCGTCCACGTTAGACTCGATACGTACGTTTTTTTTCTCGATGTAAGAATATAACGGAATACGCCGAAAGATGGTGAAAAAAACTTTGGATGCGTCGACGATAAATAGCGAACAACGTGTAACCAGTAAATTACTGTTCCGGTATAAAAAATTTTTCGAAGCAATTAGAAACCGAGGATCGAATCGGCGGTAATACCGAGTAAACAAAAATTCAAAAAATATGGAACGAACTATAAATTTGCGATTCTGATCGAAGTATATTAAAAAAATTTTGAATTTCCGTGGTAATAAATTATCGTCGAAACAGAAACGAACGTAACGAAGCGGCAGTTTGTCGAGACAAATAAATTTTTGTTCAGGTTTCCGTAAAAACGAGGGTAAACCGAGAATTTTCAAGAAAGTTTGACGCCGAGTACGAAAGTACGGTTTATTTATGAGCGAGCTTGAATGCATTTTCGTCCACGAAAAGAAAAAAAAAAGGAAGAAATTGCATAATGAAAAGTCGTGCCTCGCGGCTCGAGACGTCCCATTATCTTCGATTACTACCTCGAGAACCTCGAAGGAGTGTTTTGTGTTTTCTACCGCGATGGAAAGTCGAGAGGATGCCACGTATAAGAAATATAAGAAGCGCACTTTGCTTTATAAAGCACCACTTTGTTCATATTGCACGCGTACGCACGCGCACCAGCTGCAACGCGATGCGAGCACCCGATACGGATTTTAAATGCTGCGAGGAAAATGGCTTCGATCGATAACGCACCGCGAGAAAAGGCCGGAGTGGAAGCTGCGTAAGAGATCAAGAGAGATTTATTTTAGGGAAGGACATCGGACTCGGCGTCGACCGGATAAATAATAGAAAACGCGCAGAACTGTTGAAATAGTTCCGCGTGCTTTTCCGGCTTTTCCTGATTTTCCTCCTTTTCCGCTCGTACGATGCAAAAAGATCGCAAGATGGAATAAGTAAGCGGTTTAAAGCCCGCGTTATACAATATTTAAAAATTATCGAATTATGATACGCTGCGCGCTTCGAGGATTTTTTTTCAACGTATCGAGCCTTTTTTGGTACGATAAATAATTACGAAACCATAATAATATAAATCAAGGCAATTGTTACGTAGCCGTGTGGACTTTTTAAAAATAGTATAATTATACACGCGGACGCATTCGTTAATTCTAGAAAAATTAAAAAAAAAAATAACTAATAACGTACGCGCGGTACAATAAAAACGACGGTAATTTAATGGCTATTTAACGATAAATAATCTACGGCGGTGCATTTCAGTAAAATTGTAAGAAAAGTAGTATAAAAAAGGTTGGAAAACGAATTGTATTCAGTATTAGTAGTATTTTGCGGGAAAAGCGATGGAATCGAGAAAATAACTACGATTCGTTTTCCAAGCTCGTCCTTGATGGAAAAAACGGCGTTTATAATTTTCTAAGGATCCACGACAACCAGATTCGGTGCACTGTCCAAGAGGAAGACGCGTCGAGTGCGCGGTAGTCCTTAACCCGCGCACGAAGTCAAGGGCGCAACGCATCGATCGGCACCGGTTCATTGTACTTGGCTGTTGAACCCTCGAGCCGCTCGGGATCTATCCGGTTGAATTATCAGCGTTTACGGCGTAGATCGCGAGTGTCGATACTTTGGATGGGCGAGCGAACCTTCCGCTTCTTTCGCGTCCCGGGGATCTTTGTAGTTTAGTGGACTTTGCGTGGGAACGTAGCCGCGACCTTTTGATAAGCAGTTTTCCAAATACCCGGATTCCTGTCCGTTCTTTCATTCACGCGCCAAGTGTTTTTTTTTACGCACTATTCGACAAGGGAATAATCTTCGCGACAATTTTTTGTACGCAGCGGTTGTTTATCGTCGAGATCCAATAGTCGAGAATGTTCGTAGTTTGCAAAAGCAAACGGGGAATGATTTACCAATTCTCGATCCATTGTTCCATTACAAAATACCGAATATAATAATAATACTCGCACTTCTTGCGCGAGTTTGGAAACCTTTCGAAATTATAAAAGTGAGGCAAATTAAAATTAACGTTTAATACCAGAGTTCGAACGAGACGCGAAAATTATTAAAATTTTGCGCGTTTTATTTTATCGTTTATCAAATTATTCGAGCTCATTTTTTTTTGCGCTGCAACTGTATACGTATAATTTTAGATTTAATTTCGATAAAATATATATATACGATGATCGATATTTGCGAATTGAAAAATATTCTTAGATATTCCTATCGTTTTTAATAGCGTAACCGAAGAAAAATGAAATAATACTTGATAATTTTCGATATCGGGCGTTTGTGTGTGTGTGTGTGTGTGTGTGTCACGTGTTTAGAAAACACTTTTGTGTACATTTCGTTTATTTTTTGTGTTGGATGCATCGCTATTGTTAATTCGACTGATTTTGCGATACGAAACGTAATAGTATTTTATCGTTACCCTCGTCGATTCCTCAAAATGCGACGGAATCGTCGAGGCGTCGCGTAATTTCCACTATAAGATATTTTGTCCGCGTTAACCCAATTTTTAACGAAAACCTTGGAAGCGAATCGTAATCCATTGGTCGAAGAAAGACTGTTTTAGAAAATTACGGTATTTTGCCTCGGTAAAGGCGAGTCTTAAAATTAAACGTTGATAGAAAATTAATACATTCGGCATCGAAGGTTGAAATAAATCAGCCTCGCGTCGGTGTAAATATCCCCCTGTACACGTATTCGATTTCCCTCGAACCATACTTTCTTCGCGTGTACAATACACCAGAACGACAGCTCTATAAAACCTAATTATCGTAAACTTTTACTCGGGTGATTGTAAACAAAGATCGGTATCTGACTCGGATCTCCGGCGCGGCGGCTTTATAACTCGATTTCCAGCATCAGCCCTCGAGTCGGATCGTCAATTAGGTCCTTTAGGCCTGCCCCTTTTAATTGAAAAGTCCTCCCCCCTCGGCGGGAGTCGGTGATGCATCGACGATTAAATTCGACAAGAGCAAAAGTCGCGGGAGCGACGGTCCTTTATCCGCCAGGAAAAGGCGCCGATTGCCTCGGATAACGATCGACTCGCTTCCTCTCGACGCGATCCGTCTTTACCGCCGCTTCCTCGGGACCGGACCGCGTATCCATCTGCATAATTCTAGAGCGGCGGAGCGAAAACCCGCGAACACACGCGCGTTCCGTCGGTGGTGGCAGCCTCGTTATCATCGTTTCGGCATTACCCGTATTAGCCGCATTAGCCGCATTAGCCGCATTAGCCGCGACTGAAATTATAGCGAGTCGAGGAGGAGCCACGGAAACTCGTGACGCGATCGTGACGCGATCGTGACGCGAATCGGATTAAGCTGTAGAAAACCAGTCTTCTCGGTCCGTCCGACTCTTCGCCTCGAAGAACCTCGAAACCCGTGCGCTATTCCTAATAAACCGTTCGCCAAATGAAAATACCCAACGGTTTTTTGCCTTTACGCTTGCGTATATAATAGGCGTGCCTTACTTGTGATTACTTTTCATGACGGCTATACGATCTTATTTATAATCGGATAGCGACCTTTCCTACTTAGCGATAATTCGATACGAGTCCACGGTTATAATATATATATATATATATATATATTCGTAATAAAACCTTAACGCCCGCTTCGTTAAATATTTATTCTAATAAATTATTCCTAATTTTACGCTCTTTCTTTTTATAGCCAAATTCTGATGCATTATTTACCTTTAAAAAATTCATCCGATATCAAAGTTAACTACGAAACTCGACTATAATATGTACGTTGAAATAAATAAATCCACTTTTTCATATTTATAACCTACTAAAATGAATTTTTCAAACATTTTAATATATTTACAATGAAATATTAGCCAAATACGACACTTCAAGTATCGATTATTTTCAAGATACGTATTCTTTTCATGCTAGATTTTATAATTGCAGCCGCGGAATAAACGTAATATTTACTTCGATAACGTAATACGTCTTATCAAAAATTAAACGATGAATCGAGCACAAGAATATTATAAGAACGTTAACATTGAATACATAAGCCTGATAAGAACTAAGATGTATATATTTTAAGGTGAAATCTTTTTAAGCGCAACAAAGTATAACGACGAACTTTTCTATCGGGTTATTTAACATTTTTTACATGTATACACGAGATAGTATGCATAAAAAATACCCAGATCTCAGGTCAAATATTATTAACGATACGGGTAGAAGAATGTTTTTAACAAACGAAATTCGTACGCAACTTAATTTAAAAAGAGCAAAAAAATTCTACGATACTCGAACGTAGATCGAGCCTTGGAAAGCATACACAAATCGAAATATTTTATAAATGAATGATAACATTTATCAATTTCGACAAAAAAACGAGAAATAAAAAACAACAGCTCCGATGCTCCATTCGTTCTTCGGGGCTTGCAAAAAAAAAGTTAAATCTCGTTGGTTCGGCGGACCGCGAATACGACCTAATAAACATACGTGAATACGATCGGGAACGTAAACGTTGAGGGGATTCGCGTGCGAGGGACGTAGATTTTCGGTTGGCAGAAAATATAAAGAGTCGGTGAAGCGCGAGAATGCAAAAGCGTTTATTCGAAAAGTTGGATTATTCGTAGGAAGTCGGGGGATGGGGGCAAGCGACGATGCGCCACGTCGATTTTAACGAAGGATTTAATTGTCCCGGACGGCCCCTCCAGAAAAATCGACAGTGGCCGGAAGGATTTTTACGTGGAGTACGTTTTTTTCGCAAAGTACGGGTGGAGGAGAGGAGGAAATTTATTCGACGGGTAAACGTTCGGTGGTCGGTTTAATCGGGATAAATTTAACCGCTGATCGACTTTTTCCCCCCGAGCGTCTCTCCAGAAAAAGATTATGTCATTTATATAAATCGAACGATCGCGTCAGCGACTGACTTTTTGCGGGTGAGTTTTACATTTGACGTCGACGAGAAAAAATGTTTCTTCGAGTATATTTCCCGTTGAAAAGACTAAAAGACTTTCGAGTTTTCGACCCGAATCAACTTATCAAATTAAAATCGATATTACGCGTTGGATATCGTGATTACTTTGTAGAAGATAAAATATCCGTCCTTTGAATCGAATATCAAACGTGAATTATTATACCGAAGTTACAAATAAATGTATCGATGTTAATTGCCTTTACTTTGGTCGAACAATTAATATAATTGCGTAACTTCTCGATTATCCGCAACGGTACTTAATTACATCGGAATAATTACGCGGTGTTAATTACTCGTACGATAAAAAAGAATGAATAATGATAAACAGCCAAGTTCGCCAACCGTTCTCTTCGAATTCTCAACGGATGAGCAAAATGATAATTTAAGGGCCAAAGTAGTAAGACCATAAATAAAGTAGCTAATCAGAAGTCCGGACAGGCCGAAATAAGTTGAAAGGGGAAAAAGGGGAAGAAAGACGGATAATGCTTGTACATGTACGGTAGCGTGACGTCGGAGGCCGGGGGAAGGAGGAAAGAGGCAGCGCAGAAAATACATTTTGGGTGAACTCACTTGGTCTGGAAGCCCTCTAATTCCTCTTGCTGCTCGCTGATGGATGCCTCAAGGTCCAGGTAAGCCCCGTAATCGCCGTCCTTATAGAGCTGGAGCGCGGTGTCGTCGAGCTGTAACAGGACGGAAGACGAATGCAAAATTACTATACGTGCAATTATTTGGGTTCGGTATACGACTTATACGGATCCGTATATGCGTGCATCGGTGGCTGTGTATACAAGAGCGAGACAAGCCAAGTAAAGCCAAGTAAAGCCAAGTAAAGCCTACCAAAGACTTACTTTGCGGATTCAAATTTTTTAACAACTTTACTTACGCCGATAAATGAATTACCTTTTATTTTTCATTTTTATTCCAAATAGACGAATATTTTTCGATATTTAAGTATTTTTCACGTTTCTTATATTATGAGGTATATTACGACGATTTCTCATAACTACGGTAATACTGACCATAAATTATTCTAACTGTAGTAAAATAAATAATATTCAAATAAGTACAATTATCAGTTTTTCTAAGTAAATAAGTATGGAATCTTTATTTAAATAGGTTACAATTTATATTTTTATTATTATTTTACTACTTACGCGCTTATTATTATCGTAATTTTATTATAATTAAGAATAAAATTAACGACTTCGATAACTTAACAACTATTTGAATTCTTTTTTGGAAAATTTTAAAAAACTCGTATTTTTTGGTATAGCGTAACGATATTGATGGAAATTATAATCTGGAGATTAATATATATCCAAAGACAATCACGTTTTTATTGCTCTCTTATTTTACATTCATTTATTTCATGCGACATATATAAAAACGTAGATAAAAGAATTAAAACCCACGTAACGAATCTTAAAAGATAAATGCATAAAATCTAGACAATGAATAAAAACTTTTTAAAAAAATATAGTAGATACAAAAGACAGTAAACTGCTGAATTCTGCCGATAAGATTCGCATCGTCGTAAACAACTTATTTTATATGATGTATTTGAATGAATATGAAAATTAAGAAAAAAATCTTTTAGGTCTTGACATGAAACGATGCATTGAGAAAAAGATAGACGGGCAGTTAATTACGTTATTATACGGATGAATTGACTTACTCAATTCTTGTTTATGAGTCGTTCCCTGTGTTTTACTTATTATGAAATGGATCGTTTATAGTTTGATGGCGTGTTTATGGCGATACGAACGACGATAGTGCAAAAAGCTTGCGTGGACAACAGTCGTTAAGTGTACTTTTGTTCGAAGGAGTAAATTGTCTTCTATGTCCTGATATCATTTATTAATAAATTACCAAGCAAATCACTTTGGTAACTAAACTATGCGAATTATGAATCATTTGCCGACATTCGATAAGATGGAAATGAAAATTACTGTTAACACCTTCCGTTCTTCTATGCTGTGATGTCCGATAACCCACTTACCCTTTACTTAAAGACGATCATTTACTAAAATTATAGATATTACCGATCAATTCGAAAAATTCAAATATTTTCTCATTTCAAGTTTACGACGATTTATCGCCAAGTCTCGTCGCGAGTAAAACTAACCGCGCGATTATTTAATAAGCTAGTATTTTCGACCGCGGAAAGTTGAAATTAACCGTTTCAAATTACTTTTCGATTTAACCATTATTTATTTTTTGGAAAACAAAATTCAGAAACACGAATTCTAAATTTATCCCGAGCTTTAATTTTGCCATGTTCGCAATTCGTAGACCGAAATTATCGTTAACCCGTAAGTTCCTTGAACGCGTATCGAAAAAATAATTATGTCGTAACGATTTCAAATTACTACGCGATCGAGAACATTGTAATAAATAAAATACGTTAAGCTATAACATTCCTAAAACTGAACCGCGGGATAAGTGCGTCTTTAAAAAAAAAATTGTCTACGACTCGAGCAACTCGAGAACTCGTATAAAAAAAAAAGCCTAGAACTTGTGCATCAAAAACACGTGCGACGGAGTTTAGATGGAAGCTACACTTTGACCCATATTTCTAAAAATCCCCACTTTAAAATAGTTTGGGTTCGCACCCTAGTAAGAGTCCGAGAAACCGATGCTGTTATATATACCGATTGCAGAAGCGCGACCAAACCAAGTTATCGAACGCAACTTTACTTCGAGCAACGGTAATCGAAATCATTGTTATTTATTTGAAGAACGGGTTTCAAAATATATTTTATGCCGTCGAAAACATCGAGAAATAGGAGCTTCCTTCGCTTCGCATTTATTTCGTGGATCAACGAATCGAGTATAGGCGCGAGACGTTCGAGCTTTCCAATTTTATATTTAGATATCTTTATTCTCGCTTTATTACCAATGCGAAAACAAAATCTTGGACGGATCTTTCTAAAGAAAAACGAGAGATGCGTTCGATTTTGTTAAAGATCCGTAAGCAAAATACGAATCGACGATACATTTAGCCACTGATTTTATCGGCCGTCTCGCGAACGATACAGTTTTTAATATTACTTCATAATTACGTGGAAACATCGAGAATAATGTGAAAAAATAAACTTTATATCACACTTTGTACAAACGGTAACAACGGCTCGAAAATTTTTACCGATCTTCCCGAGTACACGAACTGCGTGCGTTAAAAGATAAAGTTCGTTATAAATTTGAAGGAGAAAAATAAGGTGAAAAAATATCCCTCGTTAAAAACAATTTGTATTCGATCGGCTCTTCCAATTCCTTTTGTATTTCCATCGGCGCAGGCTCCGGAGATAATGCTCTTAGGCTTTGAGAAACCAGTCGCCGGAGAGGCGGTAAAAGTATGCGAGAGAATAATATACTCGGGGACCGCCACGGAGGCACATTTTTTCCTCGATCCGATGACGCTGAGTAATCGCAGCTCGCAAGAGAGTCAACAACAACGGACGGACTAACGGGGAACGTCGACAACGCCGAGTGCGTTTGTCAAAAATAGCGGACGAGGACGCGTCGAGACCGGTTCCGGAAGCGGCTTGCATCGCGTTCCTTTGTGCGCGAAAACCGACGATTCAATATTAAGATTCCAATATTTACCGACCGAATGCCCCGGCTCGTAATAATATACGTTCGGCCGACGTTTCGCTGCTTTGAAGATTCGGTTATATCGGAAACCGTTTTATAGTTTTATCGTTCGAGAGGCGCTTCGACTCCCTCCTTTTCGACTCCGCGACCTCGATCTTTGCCTTCACGAATTTCTCCAAATTTGCAATCCACGAACGAGATGAATCTATAAAGAATCGAATCTATAAAAATGCAGCGAGACGCTTCGGTGCATCCGTCAAATTTTAATTCCAGAGAATTTTCGATACCGCTAATTTTAATCCTTATTCGCGCGTATTCGCGTTGAAACTACGATCGATTCGATCGCGTAACTACTATTTCTGGAGATGATCTAGTAAACTTTCCTCTCGCTCCCGCGTACACGCATACAGGCAGTAGGTTGAAGGCAGTGTTCGCGATTAAATTCGAGCCAATCTTAATTCGTCCGTTGCTCATCCGTCGCCTCGCACAATGCGAATTCGCCAACGCAACCGGATACTCGACGGGGTGCAGAGATAAAGGAAAACTTATCAGCGATAAGCATCGAAGGGTCGTAGCTCCGACTCCTTGAATATTTAGTCGAATGCGTGGGTGTTCTCGAAGCCGAAGGCACGAGCCTGTGAATTACGTGCCCGAACGACGATCAAAACGCGAGACAAAAGAGACTTTCTCTCTTGAACGCACCGATGGCTGAATGTACCTGGGGAAGTCCCTTCGCGGTATCGCGGGTCACGTCGAGACCGGCCCGAGCGCGTTCCACTTTATCCCGCGGCCGCGATCGATTATAGCCGGAGAGAAAAATGTAAGCCTCGCGATATCGTTGGGGGTTTCGGGGACGGGAAGGAAGAATCCTCGGGAGAATCTTTAGGAGAATCTTTAGGAGAATCTTTAGGAGAATCCTCGCCGAGCACTCCGAGACCTTCTTCGAAAGTTCAACGAGAGCTCGGTCGAGTCTTGCACGAATTTTCGCTGACCGATTTTATTGTTTATTTATTAGAAAAGTTAAACGTTTCCTTAAGGATACGATACGAATGCGATTGTAAATTACGAGTGTCTGGATCGTAACAAAGAACTCCGTACGCGAATAAAGTTGGAACCCGAGACAATGAACGCGATAAATTGCGAGCGATGTATTTTTTCCTACGTAGCTCACCGAGGAATATTATTTTCGCTCGGAACTCTAATTCCGTCTTGCCTTCATTTCGTTCAATTTAAGCTGGAATACTTTGAATGCTTTAAAATTTGTAGACAATTTTAACGTTTACGCTTAACGATCCGATTGGTAATTTTTGATATTTAATTTTTTGACTCGTTCCTTCGGTCGCGAGCAAATTTAATTTAAACCAAAATCTTTGAAACGCTCATCTCGGAAAAAAGCATAAAAATTGTTTACGAAAAATTGTTCGCGAATTAGGAACAATATCGAGAATCCAAAGATAATAAGCAATCTTCTAACGTAATTATCGAAAAATTAGATTTCGGTATTGTCGGTGTAATTTATAAATGGGGAAGGGGTACGTCATAAATTGTTCCCTGATGCAGTCTGCTTTCATCGACTAAAATTTCCGACGTTTCAACGGGTAATTTTCCCTTCATTTTCGTGCATTGCCACGAAATTGTTCACCCCAAGGGCGTCGAGCTTGGCTCGTAGTTAGAAGGCAAAATTGTCGTATTAACTATCTGCATAATTTTCCACGTAAAAAGTCGGCGTTTCGAGACAATTGCATTATTTTAAACCAACTTTCATCGTAAGCATACTCGATGCGATAATTCAACGCCGAGTGTGAAACAAACGTTTTTTGTCGATATTTTTCTTTACCTCGTAACTTTTCGGCACTTTGAATAACCTTATGTAAAACGCTTGTTTTTAGCGCATACTTAGGTTCAGTCGTAAAATATAACGCGAGCTGTCAGCAAATATAAGTAATTTACCTCGCACACTCGAGTTAACTAAAACAATTACGTTTGTGGTTAATATTTCAGGCAAACGTTAGGATAGAGCCTCGGTATTTTTTACGGTTACGCATAGAAAATAATCCGTTTACGCTTTCATAAAAAATTACAATTACAATCATCTTTTTAATAACTGCGACTATTTCAATTATTTTTAAATTATTCCGTGAACTCCGTATCGTAATGCGATCACAATTAATTACAGGTAATTATTATTATTATAATTAACATTAATAAAGTTCGATCGCCGCAATTATTTACTATTTTTTCATTACTCTACATTTTACCACACTTTCGCCAAATTATTATAATACCTCCAACATCGACGCACACATACGCGAATACCGCTTTTAACGCGATTTCGTGCCTTCGTTACAAAGTTTAAATTTAATTACTCGCATCCGTTGCACAAACGATCCACTTTGACTCACCACGTATATTTCAAAAATACCGAAAATTATTAAACGAAGAAACAGCGACCGTTGATGTGGATTGGACGATACGCGAGTGAATAAGTGATACGTAGAATTTTCGACTCCCCGAGGTTAATCCTTTTACCGCGGCGATAACTCGAGCGCGAATCGAATTTAAGACGCTGTCGTTAAAAGTTTCGAATTCTCCGACCGAGAGACAAAAATACCGGATAAGAACCGTTGGACACGGTAAATACTCGATAAATACTCGATACTCGCGAGACTCCCTCCCGCGATCCTCGGCTCGACCTCGAGGATGGACCGCCGATACCCGCGTTCTCCGTAACCGAGGCGCTGGAATAAGAGCGACGAGAGTCGCGCCGCTTACAGAATTAGCCGCTCGTGTTACCCCACGCGTATTTACATAACCGCGATCGCATCGGGGTCGACGCGACGCGCGTCGTCGAGAGCAAGAACGAGTAGGCGATCGTCGCCAGGGACAGACGCGAGTGGCGCCGACTGAGCCGACTGAGCCGACTGAGCCGACTGAGCGTCGACGTTGCTTTTTCGGGGCTAACTACCGGGGGAAACTTGGAGAACGTTCAAGTTTTTAGGGATGCGTTCGAATCTCGTCGACGAGTCGTTTTCTCCCCGATTACCGAGCGAATATCCGGGTGGGATCTTTTTGCGATAGTCTGGTCTTTGAAGCGTCGATGGACGAGCGAACCAATGCGAATAAAATCACCAATTCGATCTATCGATACTTTCCAATGTACCGTTCCGATGATTTATGACAAACTAAAGCGATTACGATTTTGCACTTGGAATAAGAACTAATTGATAAGACGTGAAATTTAATGCAAATCGGAATTCGCCAGTCATTTATCCACGTTTAGCTGTACGCGTTTCGTTTACAGCAGCGTTAATATTATTTGCGATCGAGAGTCGCCAAGTGCGGTTCTTAAACTCTACTCCAGTTTTCAACGATCGTTGCAATTTACATAAACCCGACGCTGCGATGATTCGTAACGCTTGGATCGGCTCGAATCTTCGAATCGAAAAAGAAACCGAGAAAGTTCGAACGAATCCCGGGATGTAACCGACGAAACGAAGCCGCCAACTCCCGACCGAAATCCACGAGGTAAGTTCGGTGAAAAGGAAGAAGCGCGTGTCTCGTTTTCCCTGACCACCGCCTCGACGCACCGCGACTTCGGTGTCCTCCCCCGCACGACCCGCACGACCCGCACGTGCGCGGTGTACATTTGCGCGTGACCGAGTCTTCCGACGAATAAGGAATAATGACTCGCGACACGTAGGACACCCACCGACACCCACCGACACCCACCGACACCCACCGACACCCACCGACACCCACCGACACGCGCGACACGCGCGACACGCGCGAGGCAAACATCGAAGCGAGACTTTTCCTCGCGGCCAACTTCGATAACTTTCCTCAGCCGTTCCTTCAACATCTCGCTGACCCTTCGACGAGTGACTGAGTGACCACCGCTACCTTTTTCGGTAAGGCGTTTAAGCGTATCGGCGTATCATGCGAACGAATTGTCTTTGGTTCCGCGAGCTTTTTGTACCCGACGTATTCGACGTCGGTATTCCTCTCTGAATAAATCAAGGTGAAACTGCGTAAGATCGTTGCTCGAAGGCAGATAAATAAACCAAATGGCGTAGATTATGTTATTTAAATAAGTTCTCCACTCCCGAGCGGTTACGACATATTTATATTCGCTTTTTTGTATCGTAATTTAAAATTGTTCTCGGTAGTCGATTCGGTATTCGTTGCAGCGTTTTCGATAAATATTTCAAGTATTTCGCTTTGGATACGATCTGTTGTTTTTCGACGTTTTAGATTTATAAATTATAGCTTTAGATTCGTAATTAATGATTTCGAACATCTCTCTATGCACTTAGCGAAATGAAAATTACTCGCTAAAAATAGCGGAATCATTAGCGTTGTCTTTCGGTCGAAAATAAATAAATAAATATATATATATATATATATATATATAAAGAAATAAGAATGGTAATTTTTAAATTTACGATCTTCGATAAAAACTCCATTAAAAATATTAAGAAGGCAAAAAATATCTTTGAATATGAAATATAATTGATTTTATTTTGGTTTGCTAAAGTTGTGTTTTTAATACACAAAAGAACTAATTAAATGATTCTTGAAAAAATAATAATTTACCGTTGTAATTACAACTTGAAATGGATAATTACCATCCATTTTCTTTAACGCAACGTAAACTCAACGACTCATCGGACAAATATTTCCGTTAATTATTATTTTTTAAATAAAAGTACGATGCAAATGAGCTAGGATTATTAAATTTAGCGCAATTTGAACAAATATGTAATTAAGCGAATTACATAAAGTTAATTGTACTTAATGTTACAACTACACGTTAATGTTATTCAAATGGAAACTACTTTGTGTATATCTTGACTTACGTATGCATTAAAATCTTTTATACAAGCATAACATACTTAAAGTTTTAATAGCGCGATTTTCAATGCGGTCAAAGACGAAAGAAAACATTCGGTAGACTCGCGTTCGCTAAAGAAATTTACTTGTTACGCGGGAATTTATCTCGCAACGTGAACGTGTAGAACCTGGACTATGCGAAAGTAAGAGCTCTCGGATGCGTGAATGATTTGTTGAATTATTCGTCCGGATAGACGTTCTTTGTATGGAAGTCTTTTTATCGTGATACCTCTCATAACGATTGATTGCCTTCAAAGGAACCGGTTCAAAAAACTTTTAATTCTTCTTACGGATCTTCGAACTTATCCTACTCGTACCTTCGTACGAGTGTAATAGAGATTGAAATATTTTTTTCCGATAACAATTTGATTGTTTCGAATAAACAATTACCTCCATTGTCTCGAATAAAAGTTATTTTTTTCAAATATTTCAATAATTGCTCACCTTTCTCTTTTTATATTATGTTAATATTCTGCAAAACGAAATTTATAAAACCAACGACCAAATAAATTGTTGTCTCAACACGCCGCGATTTAAAATTTTAATTCGCGATACGTACGTTTATTTTATTTTTTATAGATAAATAATAGATGTTTCGCGTACAATAGAACTAAATATATATTTTAAAAGTGGTTTGTAGTACGGAAAATTTGGAATTTGGAATTTCTAATAGTTTTCGAAGATTAATATTAAACGGTTCTTAGAAACTCGAGATCTTTATTCGTTCGTTTATTCATCCATAATGGATAAATAAATATAAAGTAAGTCTAAGACTATTCGTACTTGTAAACTGCAAACGATACGTATTTTGATTTTATATTTACATTTATTTATATTTTGCCGTATAAATTTTTAGTTAGCCAACAAACAATAAGCTAATTTTAATATAGTATTTATTTTGAACTGTGATCACGATCGGTATTCAATCAATTTGAATTTCATCTTGATTACAAACAAAATACCTTTCAATTTTATTATACGCTTACAGTTCAATTTTACGCTTGATTTGAAACTCTATTGAAAGGCTAATCTTATTTATCATCGTAGAAAATAAATCTACAAAAAGCATCTTTAAACTACGTAATGCCTTTCAGTATATTCACAATGCGTTACGGAAGCTATATAAGATTTTAGAACGACAAAGATAAATGAGATTTTTAAAAGTCAAAAATAAACATCGTAACGATCATCTTTAGCGTTGATTTCTCGACTAGTAGACTCATTGATCGAGAAGTCTAATAGTATTTTCAATATCGCTCGGTACTTTTATGTGTAATTTTACCCATTTTCCATCTTATCTGATTTCCCGTTACGGCTTCGAAATAATTAAGACGGAGTGAAAAGAAGAAGCCGCGCTATCTCCCTTAAAAATAAGATCTAGTTACGAAATTCCGAGTATAAGAGTATTCTGTACTTATAGTGTCAAATACTTTGCTGAAACGTGAGAATAAGTACGTGCGAAAATTCTGAAGATCCTCACGGAATTATTCGCTTCGATGGACAAATTTTATTTTTTGTTTGCGTCCATTGGACAGTCGAATATTTTTCAGGATAAATAATTTTTGTACGAATAAAAAATATAAAAATTACTCTGTATAAAAATTAATGAAATTCTCGTACCGGAAAAGAATGAAGTCTAATTATTTTTTAAATTATATCGAAGAAACTAATATACTTTTTCCGCTATCTTCGAATTTATATCTTAAACTACGCAACTTTGTTCACTGATAACGCACTTTTGCTCAAACTTCACGCAGCTTGCAAGTACATATCGCATACGTACGTATAGTTCATCCATCGAAGTATTAAAAAACAAAAAAGAAAAGCCCAGAGAATTCAAAAGAAGGGAAAAGAAGGAAAAAGAAGGGCAAAAGCGAACGTATATTGTACATTATACGGAAGTTTTATTCTCGGGAGGTAACACCTTTCGGCATTGCACCACTGCTGTATATTACTGCAGGTGGCACTCGAACCTCTTCTCTCCCCCCCCCCCCGTCGCGTAAAAATAAATGGATTCGAACCGAGTATAGAGATACAAGGAAGGAGTCGGTGTAACGGTGGAAACTCGGAGATTCTCTCGAACCGTTTTACCTAGACGGTACGAAGGGCGGAATTGTAACCGGCGAACATTTTATCCCCTATTTTACGGAATCTTCGTTTATAGCAATGCTGTACGAATCATGGCGGTTTCGAAATAAACGAACGAGGAGACTAAATGAAAACGAAAAAAGTAAGAAAGAAAGAAAGAAAGCCATCATCTTGTCAGGAGGGATTTTCTCTGGTTCGCGACAGCAGTTTGGAATTTTTTCGCGTTTCTCCACCTACGAGCTGGAGACTTGGATAAAAGTCGCTCTTACCGGATAAGTGACATCGAGCTATAAATCAGATTTAAGAACTGGATAAATTAAATATTTTTCTTTGACCAAGAGCACAAATTTAGAGGGCACCGACGACAAAGTTCAAATGAAACGTTGCGTTTTCTTGTATATCGCGAACTTTATTTACAACTGTTTGCGTAGCTTGGGTGCAATACTGCGCTGCAGCAATTATATTTGCTCGGCTCGGATAAATATATATTGCTTTGCGAAGGCAATATTTAATTTGGTTAACGTACTTTTGATAGAGGTAATAAAATTCTGATCAACGCGATGATATCATTTGGAAAATGTAATTGTCGAGGGTGAAAACGATGCGTTATAACTTTCCTATAGTTTCATAGCCGATTCGAGTTAATTATTCTCAAATACGACTTTAGCAAACTCGATTCTTTATGAAGATAGAAGAAGTTCATCGTGATACTTATTATTGTTAATTGGAATTCTTAATTGAACTTGCTTCCAGATTGCAGTTCGCAGTTTGCCTTTAATGATTTTAAATAAAACATATCTTATCGCACCTATAATTATAATACATAATTATTCTCGTTTCTTAACATTTTAAAGTTATATCGATCGATTTCGTGCAGTGTAATTAGTACCAATTCTAAAAGTGCGCGGTGACCTTTTATTTTTTTTTACTTATTTGTGTTGTGTAAATATGATAAAGATAAGAAAAGAATCAACGATCGTAGTCGTTGTTGCATAATAAAATTAAGTAGCTGCACATACGTTACGATTCGGTGTTCTTCGTTAAGCCTCTGATAATCGACAAAGTTAGCAAAAAATGTAACTTCGTTATCACGCAATGATATCGTCTTTAATTACAGGTTATAAAACATTTATGATATTTTCATGTAGAATGATAACTTCGTAATATTCGATTGCATTGAAATCCAATTTTTACAAATTTCATATTTTATACAGAGTTTCCTGATAATACGCGAGGCTTAAATCACATTATATTTAAAATTCTTTACACTGATTTTACATTTATTTTACTTCATATTTTTAGATAATAAAATCTGCATATATTGACATACGCGTATTTATAATTTTACGGTACGTATTGGAACGTTCCCATCTTTGTTTGCAACTTGTCATTTACCGCGTTCGATTAGCATACGTCTTTTATTGAATTCAAATTTATTAAACGATAACTCATTGATTAAAAAATAAAAATGCGATAAAGCCTCGAATAATTACGTTGTGTAGGGAAAAACAATATTTTGAATGTAAGAAGTTGATATAGTATGGTTTAATCGTATGCTTACATAAACATAGGGATGTACAATACAGCGCGATTATTCATATCTCGGTAAAATGACAAAAGAGAATTCCCAGGAAAAGAAAAGATAAACGCATACGGTAGAACCTGAGCCTTTTATCGTACGAGAGAGCGGCTTTTTAAAAGGTCGCAAAAATGTTACATTCATTCCCACGGATGCATGTAGACCATTTTACTCGGAAATAAAGTACAAAACGAAAGTTTTGCGGTGTTTCTTATTTTTCCCCACACGTGATATTTTACCCCTTTTTCAACAAAGCATAAAGGGTACCGAAAAACTGTAAATCGCGTAACATATATAATTCGAATAGAATATGTACAATTCAGGCAAGCATAAAACACATTAACTTTACCTTTTTGATGAAAAAGATCTCTAAAAACATTTTAATTTCTATTCGGTTCCTTGCAACGGATGTATCAAATTATATTAATATACATCAATATTCATCGAAATATGTATCTAACATTTATCCTTATTTCGCATTTTTTTCAAATTTTAAAACAATTCCATCAATTTTTACTAAATAATTATCTCGGTACAGATTTATATACAACAGAAACGATTGGTTTTAAATATTTTTCAAATAATATAAATATTGGGACATGATACATTTTAATTAACTTAGACGATTAGCCAAGGAATTAGTTAAGAAAAAACATTCTACCTACTTTTAGAATCGAATTAATATTTAACATTTAAATAAAAAAATATTACATTTCTATACATAAAATAATTATAGGAAGTTTATTCTCGTTCGTACGAACGGCATTTTCTGAATTCATAGCAATGTTAAAATAGGCCACTCTAGTATTCAGTATTTTGCTTATACACATTAACACTCCCTCGCATATTTAGAGCTGATAGTTTCTTAGAATCACATGTCTCTGTCCTCGCCTAACGCAATCACTCGTCTTATACCTGACAAACGAATCATTACGAGTGACGTACTCGTAATTCTAGTATTCGTCGGTATTATACTATTCATCTGTATTCCACGTACGACAAGTATATATAAATACGAGAATGTCTAGGCTTAACTAATTGTAGTTTTATTTTTAACGTATAAATAATATCGTGAATACGTTATGAAATTTATATTGTATCATTTTGATTCGTTCGTTCGTTTTATTCTTTGTGACCCCGTTGGGTAATTACAAGTATCGAATTGCATTGTTATCCATAAATTTGATTTTTCACAGTCAGCCATATTTAACGGCGTAACTTACATAAATTTAACAACTTGAAATATTTCTATACATCTAAATAAAAGTCTTAGGATTTTAATTATTTTAGAAATAATGTCAAAATTAGATTAATATTCTTATCACAGGAACACAAAATAATTGTCGGATCGCTTAGAAACATCGTTACAAACAAATTCAAAAGCAAAAAACGAATAGTTTCCGCTCACAAATGTATTTTAAATTCGCAGTCTCGCGTAAATGGATATTATTCGCAAGAGGAAAAATTCGCCAAAGAAACGAACGCGGTTAGTTCTTCTCCCTTTGTAAGATATCTCGAATGCACGAAAACTCGGAGGATTGTCGGAAACGTAAGGGTGCGTAAATGCATCTTCGATATTGTAGCGTCTCCGTCGACTTACGTTACGTTATCGACCGACGCGTCGAGCCACCGATCCTAAATCGTGTTCCTCGTCTCTAGCGCGTTAATTACTCGCAAAGTTACCGAACTCGGTCGAAATCGGACTCCGTTACGTGATACACGGGATATTGTTTTGGAGATGAAACGTCTCTCCCTATCTATGGGTCTATCTCGATTTCACAACGCGCTGTTTGAATTCCGTAGATAAAGGGACAAGCGGATAAGCGGATAAGCGGATAAGCGACGCATACGCGTCCAACGTCTGCTCCGACATCCAATCGGTGGTAATGTAATCTTCGCTACCTTCTTGTTACGATTCGAAGGGTGATTGACGCGTGTGTCAAGAAACGAGAAATGCTCGGACTTCCAATCACGAAAATGATGACGTCGATATCGTTCGCTTCTTTTTGTACCGCGCGTTCGGTTTTTCCTTTTGCATCTTTCTTTGCTTCTCTCTCTCTCTCTCTCTCTCTCTTTCTCTCTTTTTCAATGGGATGAAAGCGAGGTTCAGAGCGGAGAAATATGCTGCCGTGGTCGATTTGATTTGCTGTAATCGTAAAATGGACCGACAAAGATTCGGAGCACATTCGATAATTCATTGCGCGCTTAACAGTGCATCGAAATTATGTTTCTAATCTAAATTTTGAATGTTTTTCAACGCTGCCGACTGGAATATTTCACTTACAATGAATAACGATTAAAATATCGGTAAAAGAAAATTAAAAACCCATGCGTGTTTCGATGTTTCACTTAATCGTTAAAAGCATAAAGGCAATCGTACAACCTAAATATTCATAACGGTAATTTGTATTTAATTGTTTTTAATCTTGATACATTTTCTTATACCTCGATAAATTAAACGCGTATAATTGCGAAGATAATTTGTAAGATAGCGGATACGCGGTGAGCCAGCTTTTATACAAATACTCTATCTTACGTACAATTTAAAGAAACAAAATAAAATAATTAAACGCAATTGGCAAAACGTTGCGTCGGATCTACAAAAGGAAAAATACACGAAGCACGATGCGACTCTTTGTTTGTACACCCGCGATCACCATTTTAAAAGTACTCTTTATAAATAATCCTTACAAAACACCGAGTCCTCGAAATCGCCGAAACAACGAGCGCAAAGTCTCTGTCGGATTTGGCTCGTCCAAAGTCTTGGTACCCCGAACGGCGGAACACGCGACTTTGGATCACGCGAGTCCGCGTTTTATCGCAAGATCGCAATTACGCGCCGCGGTCGAACGATTGTACCAACGACGTAAGATGCGAATCCCTAGAAATTAGCGCCTCGCGTGGCACGTCTGAGAAATTGTCAGCGGAAATTGCGAGGCCCGGAGAATCGAGGTGACGAAACCCCCGCGTACAAAGATCGAGATTAAAATCCGGGAGTCGAGCTCGAATCGCTTCTACGCGTATTTGGGTCCTTTGGGTTATCGAGACCTTGTCCGAGATCGAAGATGGGCTACGCGTCCGATGCCGACTCTCCAAATTAATTCCCTCGTTTTTGTCTTTTAATAACGTACTCGTAGCGGTACGAAATGAGCGATGGAAGCTAATTTTACCGCTGCCTCGAGTGATTTCATTGCTTGGGAACGTGCGGGAAAAATGGCAATGGTCGCGGAGGGATGTACAATTTTGAGGTGGATATTCTTGAAAGTTTATTCGATACTGATTAATTTTTGCGAACAAAGTTATAAAGCAGTGCGTTAATTCGATATCGATTATTTTGCCGAGTAAATGAAAAATAGAACCAACATTTACGTCTTACGTGGAAAAAAGAAAAAACTTATTTTCGTTAACTTTGACGAATTTACATTAGTTTGAAAAATCTCATTACTTCCTGATTACTCTCGGAGAATAAAAGGTCCGAGAAAAAAAAAACTTCACAAGGAAAAAGCGACGGACAGTCTTACGCATCCGGTAGTAAAATTGCCTTTGGGCTTATGGACTATATATTTTTACTCTACAATTTTCACTTCAAACAAAGAAGATACGACTACATTTAGTTTTTCCTTCTTAAAAGATTTGTGCGCTATACTTAATATTTCCAATTTTAATAAATTTAAATCTACTTTATACTAAAATTTAAATATTCGTACACAACTTATAAGTATGTGCACATAATAATTGTTTTCAACATTTCGTAAACGTAGCTTTTTAATCCGTTACTTAATGATGAAATAGAAAATATCTTATTCTTAGCGTGCTAAAAATTAAATAAAAAAAACTTTATTTTAATTCTATATTTGTATGTTTTGTAAAAGTTGTAAAAGTAATGTATTTTATTATATGTTTTTCTAAAAATATTTGTATTTTTACTTTTGAAAAAATATCGATGCTATCGTCTACACCGATATTGTATTAGCTGTACTTGAATAAATAAAAAATGCGATAATTTATACATTTCATTTCGTTTTTATTTTTCATTTATATTTAAAATCTATTTTATCCGTATAAACCAATGTTTATATAATTTTTTAAAAGTCTAACGGAAAAATAAAAAAATACATCCGGTAGATTTATTTATTATTAAAGATCTTTAACGTCGTTACGTACAAAAATTGCAAAATAAATAAGAGAATTATGAAAATAATACATACTCATAGTTACTTAGATATTAGCGTCAAATTTACATTAATGTACATTCATTTGTGATTAAAATGTAGTTAGTTAAAAAAAGCCAAAAAAAGTAAAAAATGAATAGATTAAATCTAAACGTATCTTTTTCGTTTGAAGTGAAAATTATGTACTAGAAGTTTAAAGCTTAAAAGACCCGAAGAGAATTTTACTACCGGATGTACAAACCTGCAAGCAACTTCTGCTCTACGAAGTGAATTTTCCCTAAGAGTTTTTTGTTCTCCAAGGGTAATTCAGAAATAATGAGATTTGAAAAGTTATTTTTTGCTCATTTTAGTGATTACACTTATATTGCTTTGATACAATACAACCCTTCGGCAAACTTATAAATTTTGCCAATATTATAAAAATTTTGTTATTATTGGGAAAAAGACGCCAATATAACCGAACGAATGGATTATTTAAAAAAAAATTTTCATTCGCAATTTTCAATCAGCGATATATTTCAACTACACCTTATACAAATAGAAACGCATAAACTGTACGCGATTGAATTTTTTTTTGACAAACATTGCCCGGTTAATTTTTCGATAAATAATTTCTGCATAATTTTTGAATTTCTATTTTGAAATCTCATTAAATTGATACAATTTTATCAAATGTATTTGCATAACTGAAAGTGCGTGTACATGTGTAGCAAAGCGTGAAAAAAATCGAATTTAATTGGATCCGATTACTTTCTATCTTAGAATACATAAATCTACTTTTCCCTGGATTCTCGGCGTTTACTGTTTTTATCCAATCTCTCTTTTTCTCCTTGTCTCTCTCCCTTTCTCTCTCTCTCTCTCTCTGCCCTTTTTCACTCTATAATAAGACAATAACCGAAGTTCCAGCAGCAGCAGCGATTATTCGATAGTACTAACGTCTTTGTATCTTATCACGGCCAATTGTTCCTCTCGAGGATATTACGCAAGAAACAACTTTCCCGTAAAGAAAGATTACGCGTTCGAAAGAAGTCGGTTCGCCATTTAATTATCCGCATAATACGCATAAGGGGAAGAGTCGCGAAGACGCAACATCGCACTCGTCCGAAGAAAATCAGACTCTCCTCAACTCGACTCTCCTCCGTATTCGTTCCTCCTAAAAAAAAAAAACCGCCACTCCTTGGACGAACCACGCGCGCATAATGACACTGCGAATAACGCGAATAACGCGAATAACGCGAATAATCCGCGTAGGCACGTACACGACTTTCCAAATGCCGCGATACGCGAGTCGTCCTCGAGTCTCCTCCGCTCCGTACGCGGAAGTGCACGCGAACTAATTAGTCGACTCGCGGGAGATACGCGAGTCCGTGGCTCTGGAGTCGATCGACGTCGGGTGTATCTCGCGGGTGTATCGGAATCGGATCCGCGAGAGACAAGATGGAGAAAAAGTGACGATCGCGGATAATTGACCTTTCGAGTAGTCGGCGGTTGAACCGAAAGATCGCAAGGCAGACTGGAAACTGGAAACAGAGGAGGGGAAATGGAACGCCTTCGGATCTTCGTGCTTTTCTCGGATAGCTTCGTTATTACGAGCTCTTTATATTCCTGTTTGTTTTTGCTGGATGACTCCGGACTTACGGCACCTGTACAAAAACTGACAGTACTCGGGCCAATTAGCGATGAAAAAAATACTCGACGCGAGTCATTATGATCCGATAAATCAAAATAGTGGTTATATACAGTTATTAAATACTAAATCTCATTCTTTCGACTCGCTCGTAATATTAATAACGCGTCTCAATTATTATTAACAATTTTTATTTTCCTTTTTGTCCTTTGGATCTTAAATACAGTTTCGAACGTCAAATTTATCATAGTACCGTATCGAGCGGATACTAAAAAAAAAATACGTTGAGTGAGTTTTATCGAGCCATTACCAACGAATTAGCTTTCGATATATTTTACGAGAGAAATAATTACGTTTCGCGCGAAAGATACAGAGTACGACAATGAAAAGTTAAGGAAAGAAATTTATTTAAATTACCGATGATTTAATTAATTTCTAAAAAATTTCTCAACCGAAACAGACGTAAATGTATAAAATTTTACGGTACTTTGAACATTCTGTTATCCGAAACATCGTTTTTATCGAGCAAACTCTTTGAATAAATCAAGTGCAACACTTGACTCCTGCATCGTTGTATACAGATGTAACCTCGGTGAAAGTAAAGTAACATCCGAGACTCGCTTAATTACAATGTACAAGGTTCGGTGTACTCCGATTAGAAAATACTCGCGTCAACGATGTCGAGGTCCTCTTTCGCGACTTTTCGCCGGTAAATCTCAATCAATCAACGTTGATGTCCGTAGCTGTTCGGTAAAGTAATTTTGCATCGATTACAGAAAAAGTTCCACGTAAAAATTCGTGAGAATTAGTCTTGGAATAAGTTCGGAGAAGCAAATTGGCCGGAATCTTCTACCGGCATTCGTCTTCGAAGGTGTAAAAAATGTGCGATATTTTAATTAGAAGCTTGGCTCGATCGCAATTATAATTTGTTACCAAACTATTAACATTGTAAATCAGCCTCCGGTAAGCAACCGATGTTTCGTTATTTCTCGGCACTGATAAACGCGTTGCGATTACTTACAAAATGACACGTGAATCGCAAAATTTAACACTGGTTCGGTTACGTATACGCGAGGTACGCGAGGTACGCGAGGTAACGGCTCTAAAGATCGGTTGTTTCGCAGGGAATACAACATGACTCGTTTGCCGCGTAATAAAATGCGAACTGCTACAGTTAATTATTCGTAGCTGATTGATTAAACCGCGGCGATAGCGATCGTTTGATTGCTAAATACTTTTGACGCGAAAATGAATTGTCGGCGTGCTTTTAATTCGGAACGATGTTTCTCAAAGTACCACTCGAAACTCGAGCTTTTTAATTATCTTTCGTTATAATTGTTAACTATATTAGACAGGTAGCTATTTGCTAATCGTAGACACATATAATTAGCTTCGATAATTGATACAACTTTCGTTGGAATACGTTACGCGCGTTACGTTAGGATTAAGTTCCTTACTTGGGAAATAACAATTATGACCATTTGACAGAATTAGAATATTGTATTTTTGTACGAAAAGAAATAAATTACCGTTTAATTGGATATTACGGGAAATTTATTTCGAATTCGCACCGTGATTCTAATTTTTACCGTAACCGTTTGTAATCGTTGTTTCGGAATTATATCGGTGAGTCGATACATTTAAATTATAAAGGTAAACGTATTTTAGTTTTAGGCTCGGTATCGACCAAAAATCTAATTTTATCGCATCGAAAGTTATGAAATTTCTTTATCAACGAACGAAATTATATCGTTATCGTATCGAACCAACGAATTTCGTCGGTCGGTTACTCTTCGCCTCGAGAAGAACTTAGCTTCTCGAACGAACTCGAGAAACGCGAGGATGGAAGCAAATCGAGAGGAGCGAAAAGATAACGCGAGTCCTCGGAATAAAAAGCCGATCGAATCGCGATGGTGTTGTACGAGTCCCGGTGGTGTTGCTCGACCACGTTTACACGACGTATCGCGAACAACGAGTCGGACAAAGTATCGCGTATCCGAAGAAGACATCGAATGCGCATCTCAGCGCATCTCTGGTCGAGCGAACGCGATTTGCTCCCTTTGTACGAAGCGTTCGCGAAGCTGCCGAAGTTTCATACGAGTCGACGCGAAGATTACCACTGGTGAGGCGTAAGAAGAGAGCATAAAGTTACGCGGATGAATAAGAGTCGAAAAGCTTTCTGGGTAAATTCCGTGGATTTGTGGAGCTTCTTTGGAGACTTGGCATCCAGTCAAAAACGAAACGTCTCGCTTCTCGCGTTGCGGAATGAAAATATTTATACGCGTGTACAACTTGCGGACTTCATTGTTTTTAGACCAGATATTTTATGGAAGCGAGTCTCTCGTTTCGTTACAATGGGAAAAAATGCATTTAGAATCCTGGGAAAACTTAATTTGTATATCATCGTATAATTGGGTTATCTCTTTCCAACGATCGTTTTTCGCGGTAAATCATCGAACGCGAAAACATTATTATGCGAAAAGAGTAAAGGAACTGGCACTGGCATTGATTTACAAAGCCAATAATAATGCGCTCCAGTTTTAAAGGCATAAAACGTGAAAAATGCCCAATTCTCGAGCTTCGCGTCGCGTAATTAATTATCCGCTCGTTCGATACTAAATATTTCACAAGATGCGCGCTAGTTTTTTCTACAGAAATTTGAAAACAAACAAAAATATCAAAAATAAAGCGAAAACGAGGTCTTAAGAACCATAAAAAAGTATCCCAGTTATCCAAAAAGACCTTTCATAATTCCGTTTCTTCTATACTCGATCCGTATAAATTGTAATTGCGCTTCGCATCTATAAATTATTATTTTTTTGCAAAGCGTATAACTCGGTACACTTTAAGATCGAAAACGAGGAGCCGAAGTAATCCCGTGAATCCCATGGATACTCGCCGTTAATAGAGGCTGCGAGAGATCTCGAGTTTTGTAATCACAGAGTGTCGGGATAAGCGATTGCAAAGTATATTTGCACTGCGGAACTCGTAGAAAAAGATCGGCGCAACGCGAGGCCGAATCGCCGCCGTCGAGCTCAAAAGTACGGAGGAGCACAGCTCATTAAGGCCATTAATTCCTTCCCTTTAATAAATCTCACAATAGTCAATTACGGAGGAGTGCTCGGGTAAGGCGTAGAAGTAACTCGTTGGCGTCTTTCTCCTCGGTACCTCGATTAAATAGCCCGGGATCTCGCTCTTTTTCTCGCCTCTGCCCCGCCATTTCCCTCTTCCCCGGGCCGTAAATCCTCGGCTCGACCACGGGATCGTGAGTCGGCGTTACCGCGTCTAACGTTACCGCGAGGCGGACACTCGAGTCGCGCGAACTTGACCGGCGGCGGATGCTACCGTTAAGGGGCTTCGATAATCGATGCATCTCCCTCGTGGCTGACTGTTGAAACGAGCCGAGAGTCCGACGTCGGTCGCCCGTCTCTCCCCGTCTCCCTCCGTCACTCCGACGAGGGTAACGCGATTGCGTCCGTTCTCGCGGAATGGTTATCGACGAGGTCGCGTTGCCCTTTCCCTTCGATCGACGGTTCGAGGGTGGTGAGATCTCCGACGCGCGACTCCGTTTTCTACGTCTCGAGCGATACGTTGGGACGGATTCGTTTACACGGGTTGCGAGTATTCCGAACGATTACCTCCGATTATGCTTATATCGTCGATGTTCCTTCGAATCTAGAAAAATGAGATGTCGGTTATAACTCGTTTCTTGGAGTTTGGGATCGTTTAAACTATATTAGGTTCGTTTTATCTCATCGATAATATGATTCGATTCTGACCAACGTTTATTTTGCAACGATATTTTGTCAAATTTTATCAGAAACTGTGAAACATACTTAATTATGAATTAAGTATGTTTAATTGAAAAATAATTTTATACTGTATAAAACTTGTAACTTTTCAATCGTTTTTTTTTTCTTATGTAAGCAATAAATCATAGAGTTTAATATTTAAAGTTTTATTTTTAAATTTATGTAACTGCTATGACTACCGTAATTTACAAGTAATAAAGTAAAAGAAATTAATTATTCTTAATTTAATTTTTAATTTTAAATTTTTTCAAATTTAAAAACTTTTGAATAAACAAGTTTGCAAAGTATAGGAAAAATAATTTTATTTGAGCGTAAGTAAAATAAAATAGGCAGTTATTTCGAATAGATTTGAAAAATATTCGATTATAAATCACGAATTTCAAAGAAACAATTTTTCCTTAAAACACTTATTTAATTTAATTTTAGATTGAAAATTTATATACTATCGAGTCAAATTATTCGAATAATTAATTTATATAAAAATTTGATATTAAAAAAATTTGAATTCATCTATCTCTGATTATGATTAAATAGAATGAAATATAAGTAAACTTTTCGTTTAGACTAATAAGATCGTGAAAAATCGATTTTAACGTACGCGATCGGACATTCTTTACTGGATTATGCGTGAATTTAGATACGATAATAATATTTATCGTTACTAGAATTACGTCGTATATTAATAAAAACACTAAATGTAAATACATTTAAAGAAAATGAGAAAGAAATATGTACATTCGCGTATTTTAAAAAATTATTTTAATAATTGAAAAATTATTGAATATTAATTCAAATTGAATATAAAATTTATTTTAATACATTTTAAATTTAAATAAATAAATTTAAAATTATTATTGAACAAAGATGTTAAAAATTAAACATTGACCTATTGACTCTCTTTAACAGCCATAAATACATAAATTAGTGTATCTTTTTTTTCATCGCGGAAATATCTGTGTTGCAAGAACCTTACAAGCTATATTTACCAGTAGTACTTCTGAGAGTTACTAAACAATTGATCATCGAAGATTTTCCCTTAATTAACGTTCAGATACGTTGCTAGCGAAACATAAATTTACTAGGGAAATGTACGATTTACTGGTTGGAGAAATTGATCTAAGTCGGATTATAACGCCACGCGCGAACTATGATTATTGGTAGAGCAAATTGATGGGAAAATTCTTCGAAAAATAGTCTAAAGAGCGTTCGAGGTAGTAACAAAGTTATAAAAGTTCGTGTAATTATGATTGAGTCAGTTTTTTTTCTTTTCCTTTGATCCGAGAAATAAGATATTGTCTTTATATGCATCGAGAAATTATAAACTAAAGTCGTATTCCGCCTAAGAAATTTTAGTTCCTTATATAAAATTATTCGGTAAGATTTCGTAACAACTGTAATTAATATTAATTTATTAAAAAATATCGTTAAATAGAAAACTACTTTAAAAAAATTATGCGTAATGGAAAAATTAATTAAAACATAATATTTACGTCATGTGAAAGTAACCGTACCGAAATAGAAATAAATAATACGTAATTTTTTAAAAATAACTTTTATAATAACTTTGCAATAAATATATTTTCGCAATAAATAGAGTTTCGATAAAATAACGAAATTGGTTATAATAAAAATATCTTATTAACGAATGTTATCTGGAAAACTAAATTTAAAAAAAAGAAGTTCAAACGGTTAAAAGTTCTTAAATGGCTCGCATAACATTATAATAGCACAAAGGAACTTGCATAAAACGTTCGATTGGTTCTTTTAAAAACATGTCTATATATTTTCTAACTAGCGAAAAATCAAATTAATAAGCTGTACATAACGAGTAAAGTGAAAATTAAAGTTGAGCTCTTAATCGATGCGCCAATTTCTGGATGATTTAAGTGGTAGTTCACAACCAATATTCGCAAAATAAGTGCCGTGACACAAGGAAAAATCCCCGAGTCGGAAAGAACGTCGTACAGACAAAGAATAAAAAATAGAAAGAAAGAGCAAGAGAGAAAACAACTGTGCATTTGCACGAGCTACGTGAAATTAATCAGAGTTTTAATTAATTCTCCAGCTTCACCGCTTCCTCTTCTCTGCTGTGGTTTCGCGTAATGTACGCGTGCGATCGTTTTATTTTTTGTACGTAAAGCTTGGCTACGATGTTTATACATTATAAATAAAAGCGACGGAGGGTAGACGTTATTTCTCGAGGTTTCTTTGCTCCTGCCGTTAGTATTCGTAGTTAACGAAAATTAAGAGAAAACGATGAATTTATCGAGAACGATATTTTTTAGTTTTTAGTTTGCGGATATGTCGCTGAGTTTTTCTTCCGAGTGTTCGCTAAATTATACGGAAAAAATGAAAAATGTATAAGTCCAAGTTCGATTGGCATTTCATTTTCAATTTATTCTAATTTACTGTACCTTTCATAACGAACTACTTATAACTAACGGTAATGCATATTTTGCAATAAAAATATTGGACGTTATCTTTGGACTAGATCATATTTTTGCGTTTTTATCAATTTTTTTCTCGTAGTATCGGATAGTTTTATATAAACTATAATTTTGAAAAGCACCGCGATAAAAAAATTTTGTATTACCATTTGTATTACTTGCCTTTGGTGCGTTGAGTAAACCTACTAATTACATACATTACTTGTATTTTTCACCGCCCAACTATTAATTTGTCTAATGCTCTTAATTTAAGAATTCTTATCGTTTGTTTATTCTCGTCGCGTCCTTTAAAAAGTCCGTAAACCCATATAGAACAGGATACGCTTACAACATAATTTAATTCTATGTCGGAGTAAAAATCGCGTGACTCCGCATTGTCAGTCATCAAGTTGTCAGCGAGAAGAAACGAATGCAGACGCGACCCATGCGCACACAATATAAAGTTGAGAGTGCGAAATTGTAAAGAATACCGAGAAAGAAAGGCGCAGGGCCACTTTGCGATGTCTCGACGAAAAGTTTGCTCGTTACACTCCGAAACTCGAATCGAGGGTTCTCCGCACTTACACCGAGTACCAATAACGTGCGCAAATACCTTTTTATCGCATCGGCTCGCGAAATTACCGAGGCGTAGGGAAATAATTTCTCGACCGGTGTCATAATTTCTTTCTCCTTCTTTTTCATGGATGTTACGCATCAGCGGCGTTATTTATGGAAATTTCTTTTGAGAACTCGCATTGCTCCGTATAATCAATCGAATGTGTAATAATGAACGGCAACCGCATAAATTCGACATAAATTAATCATGGCGGTTCATGTATACATGGCAGTAGTTAATTAAATATGCATTTGTATTATTGTAACATGCAGGAAACAAGCTGTGGAAAGCAATCGGGGAAATAAATATTTACAGGAAAACTGGCAGCTTGTTATCTCGCGACAAGAATTTTATTTTATAATTACATATTTAATTGCAAATGTACATTATATGGTATTATTTTATAAAGAAATAATAAATTATACGGAATCTACAATTGAATCGATATTCAGGTCGAACGTAACTCACGATTTATTTGCTCGTTTCAATTCAAACTGGATAAAATTACGTATATATTTCTTATTCGCGAAATAATTAACAACTATCCTATTTAGGTAGATAGAAATTAACGATAACTTCTATCACTCGTTCCTTTCGTTGCGATGATCGGGAGCGATGCATAGAAAAATTCCGCCTTTTACGATTCGTACGATCGTACGATTAATTAATACCACTTGTACGCTAATTTCTTAATTTGAGAAAATTCAAATGGTAATGATTTTATAAGTGGAAAACGCATTAGGGACAAATAATAAGCATCGCACCGATAACGACGCTTATTCAGAAGCAAACGTATAATCTAGGTTTGCATCATCGATCGCATCAAATATATTCTCGATGCATCGACGTACCGATCCAGCGAACACTTCCACCATCAAAAACCCGTATCATCATCGTCATCATTGAAGTCGAGGGTACACATCTCGCTTTTTGCTCTTTCGCTTTCGTTGCGCGACGTGACTCGCTTCGAATCTGACACACGTATCGTAGATATGCATGAAAGAGCAAGAAAGCGAGAGAGAGAGAGAGAGAGAGAGAGAGAGAGAGCGAATAGTCCAATGTCAACGTGCGCTGGTTACCTGAAAGGGAAATCATCGCTGCTCGTTGCGGCCGATTTCTTTTTTTTTTTAATTCCGCGACAACTGCGACACGCGATCGGGAGAGAGGCAAAAATTCCTTTCTTTATACCTTTTCTTACGAGCTTGTCTTTTGTTTACATTGTTTTCTTTATGATTCTTTGAATGGGATATTTGCACGTGGGTTTGCAAACCACGTGGACTCGATCATTGCAGGCGTATTGATTTTGGATTTAGTTTTCCTCTCGCGATGTCTCTTGATTTGTCTTTTATATGAAATAATGGAATGATGGTATTAAGCAAGCGCATATTTTAATGACTTTTTTAAAAAGAATTTACAGCTTTTAAAGTATCGATCAAACACTTTTTTATAAAGAAAAAAGTAAAAAGATTCATTGATGCATCTAATTTAATTATTCTAAAACTTTGTATGTAATTGATATCAAGAAATATTTTATCTTTATTACTGTATTTAAAACGATTATTCAAAAGACAACTTTATAGAAATAAGAAAAATTAATTCTTGAAACATTTAAATTTACGAGAGTATTAATAAATAAATAAATCAAATAAATTTATTTTTGACTTAATTTTGTTTATCTATAAATTTAAATAGCATTACAACTAAATTAAAAATTATGTTAAATCCATTATATTAATATCTCGCATCGGTAGTAATAAAATAATCGTATACGAAATATATAGATCAAAGATAACGCAAATATACGTCTTAACATTAGTTGCAGTTGCCAGATGAATTACTTCTATGCATAAAATTTCGATGTATTTATTTTTTAAGAGCAAAACACTAACGTTGATCATAATTATTATTATTTTTATTTTTATAATTCATCAGCAATGTATTTAATTACATATTTGGAAACATTGTCATTAACGACTTCTTGAAGTAAATCAAAAGGAAGTATTTAAAATTGAAATTAGTATTTAATGTTTATTTACGATTTCATATAATAATTAAAAAAAAACTATTCTATGCTATATAATTCAATGCACGAATATATTTCAAAAATTAAAAATCTAAGAAAGATAAAATGAAATAATATACAATTTATTTTTTTAATCACAAATTCATAATTCACTAAATTCACTAAAATGTTGAAAAGTGTGAATTTAATTTGTTTTTTCAATTTTAATTTAAAATCTTTTGAAACAAACTCATTCGTGTCAACTTAAAAATAAAATAAAAATAAATTTTATGAAATATTTATAAATCAAAGTAAAAAAAATATTATATATAGAATCATAGGCATAATTTTGGTTGCTTTATAAAGAAATCGTTATAAATAATGTTTTAAATAAATAAGAATAAAAGAAACGTATAAATATAAGTAAAGGTATGATAAAATATTCAATGTCTTCCTTATATGCAGCTTTCGTATATCGTTGATTTGTGGAGATGCACAAAAGTTTTATAAATCTTCAAAAGACACTGTTTCGCATAACCATGAAAATTAAAAATTAAAAAAATAACATAATTTTACGATTTAGCACCAGGACAAAAAATTTATATTTTGCGTTCAATTCAAATTAAACACATCTCATAACGAAGCAATTATATTTTTTAGTATACGGTTTGTCATACATTTACGAAAGAAAATTTCTTTAGTTTTTGAATTGCAATAAAGAAATCGAACTATTTCAATGACTTAAAAAAGTAAACTAATTTATATAAAAGTAGTTAAGAAAAATTTGCGAGAAGGCAAAACATTAATATATATTTCTATTTAAAACGAATATAAAAGTACGATACAATTAATTATCAAAAGTATAACTGTCGAAATATTCTAAATAAGTTACAGGAATGTTGAAAAAATGAAAGGCAAAATCAGCGAATGTAAAAAATGTTAGCATTCAGGCACTTAAGAAGAAAAATTTCCACGCTGGAAAAAAATAAGGAATAGTTGAGGCACGCGAAAGGCGCCAAGTTACTCCGATTTTCTGAGATTCTCTTCGTACTTTCGAAGCACAGGAAACGATAGAATCGATAATTAAAAAAATTATCAATTTACGAATGCGATATAAATCTTGTTATTATAAAATGTAGGTAAAGACATATTTATCTGTATTTATAATGAATTTGCGGAATTTATAAAACAACGAGAAGAGGAAGTACCGCGTCTTAAATAAAATGATAAATCTTTTATCGAACGCTGTAAATAATAGTATCGATGTTATTACGAATGCCAATAAAAGTTTGTCGATATACGGTATTTCCTTAAATAAGTTACGCCAAATTTAATTCACCAGAGCCGGAAAGACAGAAAAAGTAGCGCGTTGGCTGCTCTTGTGAATACGAATAAGAAACTCATTCGTTGCAGACAGCGACAGAAGAAAGATACGATTGTACGTGTATAAGTATATACTTAGACTTGGAGAACGTGTCTGGGACAGGTTTATATGCTCGGCACCTCGTGATTAACGCATTTACTTTGACATTCAAAGTATCCTCTCTTTTCCTCGGCATAAGAGCTCTTCGTTCCTCCTCCCCACCTTCACCCCCACCACCCCCACCACCACCACCTCCTCCACCTCCTCCCCATCTCCTCCCCCCAACCTCACTCGATCTCTTGTCTTTCTCTTTTTTTTCTCTCGTCATTTCCAGTCCGATCGGAGCGCGACGAGAAGACGATTCGAGCAGACTCTGAAAAGCTCGTGAAGTCGCTGATTTATCGCTTCGGATCAAGTTCGGAGACTGCATAAAAGCTAAGAGAGCCTACAATTATTTTTGAAAAAGCTCATTTTTCATGGTTTTAAATGTCAATTCTAACACACGTTATAAAATTCTTTGTAAACTCGAGAGATTCCGAGTTCTAGAAGTTTTTGACGAGAGCCTGGAAGAGTTTAGACGTCGAAAGGGCGAAAATCTTACCAAAGAAATTGCAAGTAGCACTTATCGTATTTTTCAATTATGATTTGCCGATAAAGTGGTAAAAAAATTGGAAATCTTACGTCCAATTTCCATTAGGAAAATATTTTCAAAGCACTCGAGACGTACTTTCACATCGTATTTATTCGGCAATTGTCATTGGAAAAATGTTTCCAGTCAACGTTCATCGATGAAAATATATATATCCGAGTTACGCATGGATACAACGTTCGATCGCTATACGCGAAAAATATGTTTTACGTTAAAATCTTTTACGATACAATTACGTAACGTAAATAATTTATCGAACTTACGAGCGTTAACGACGATCGATGTATCAACGGTAACGTTAAAGTAAAGTATGATCGAAATCTTAATTTTACGATATTAAAATGCCTATGAAATACGATACAAATGAAACTATTCGCATCTAATCCTTAAATTAAATTTCAACGATCCAAGTGCGCAGAAATTAGATAACGACCGGTAATTATATATTTACTTAAAATTATATATGCATATATAATTTTAGAATTACAGATATCGAAACAACTTATTTACTTAACAATCATTTAAGAAGGTAAAGTGTATTCCCTGTACGGAAACAAGAAAACACATTCGGTTTGAAACGATTGAACGGAATTCTCATCGGTACTCGGCTCGATTCGACAAATATCGAAGTAACCAAGAATAATGCCTTTTCGTTGAGAGTATAGAATAACGTTAAACAAGCGTCGATCAACGAGTCGAGGGGGTCTCAAAGTCCCGGCCGCGGTAAAAAAAAAATACTTCCGAACACGCGAGGCAAAGTTTTCCCGATACAACGGACACAACGGACACCTTTCCCTTGCATTCTCCAATTTCGCTTTCCACCTTTTCCTCGGTGGCCTGCGCATAGCACAGGCGGCGATCGGCAGAAAAATCGAAAGAGAGCAGAAAGAAAAAGGTCACCCGTTTTTCCACTCCCGAAGAGGGGAAAAAGCGTGGAAACGACTCCGGAGATGTAAGACGTCGGTGCCGGAGCAGCTGTACTCGTTCGCTCGCAGATCGCATTACCCGATGCTTGCTTAATCGGCCTAATCCGCGGCTCTCGGATTTGCGCGCGGGTACGAGAAGGTGAACGTTTTACGGCTATCTGGGTCATTACGGTGTTACGTAAGGCCGCTCGACCAATCGTGACGAATCGCCGGGCAGCTGCAGTTTACGAGGAGAGGCTCCGTCGTCGTCGTCGGCGTCGTCGTCGTCGGCGTCGTCGTCGTCGGCTCCGTCGTCGTCGGAGGCAGCTCGAGTCTCTCCACCGTCCGGGAAGCGAATGTAGCATTTTGTAGAGCGGCCCATCGCACCCGAGGGCAGCTTCTGCGTTTCCTCGCTCGCTCTCTCTCTCCCCCTCTCACTCCCTCTCTCTCTCCCTCTATTCTGGGACGTCGTTCACACGACTCGACCGAGAGACGTTTACCGCTCGGAACGAGACCGGCGGCGAGGCGCTTCGTTTAGAAATTTTTAGGATCCTCTCGAGAGTTTAATGGATTTCACTCATTAGTCGGGGAGAGCGAGGAAGCGGTAACTGCTCTTTTAGTAATTGGAACACTTTGATATTGCATTGGAGTCGAGCCGCCGCGAGGATGAACTTTCTTTGGGCGCATCGGTATTAATTCTGGATAAAATATCGCCAAAGCCATTGGACGAAGTAAGTGAATCAAACTATCCGAATATTGATATTCGAAGACGCGCTTTCCAGTCGACTTTGTAATTTCCAAGAGCGAAAAGTGGAAACTATGGTAAACGGTGTTCCTATCGCTTCAAATTCGCGAAACCAAATTTTTGGTATGAAATAATTATATTCTTGTTGTTTTTTAATTTCGCTTATTTTTTAATTAATTAAAAATTCATCGTTGCATCGTCGTCGCATATCTTTAAAGCAAACGTTACCATTATCCTCTAATCTCTACCGTCGTTTATTCAAAGGTCTTTTACTTTGCAATTTTCACACCAAAATCCTATTCTGTTATTTTCTTTGCACGTACTCTTCGTTGTTACTTCCCGTTTTAGTTTCATGCTCGACTCGCTTTAATCGGTGTAATCGATAAACCTTACAGTATTAAGTAAAATATATAATTCCCTTATCTTAAGATTTTGTAACGTTCGGTATTATCTGCGTTTCTTGTTTAATTTCGCAAAAAAAAAATTATCTAGATCCTTTACCTTGTAAATATATAAATGTTTTTTCTACTATTTTTTCAAGAATACATATTTGCATTCGTATAGGACTATCCGTAATATTATTGTTTTAATAATGTAACTTAAATTATGTAAAATGCAAATCTCCGTAATCTTTTCACAGAGTCAAGATATATTTTTCTAACGTAATTTTTTCATAATTTTCTCTTCCACGATTTAAATCCAGATATTTATATTTCTTTGTATTTCCAAATATTTTATTTTATACATCTACGCTATCCTCGTCGTAGAAATCCATCTCGATATAAAAAATATTATTTTTGCCGTTTTTTTCACGGGTTCAAAAAACGTTACCGAATCTAGATAATCTGCATATATCGGTACTTAATTTATATCACTTTCTACAATTTCCGTTTTATTCCCTTGTAAGATTCGAACGATACATCGAATTAATAAATAAAAAATATAAATGTTAACGTTTCGCTGTACCTCGAACGTTATAAATTAAAAACAATTTTGCTAAATTATTTTCTATTTACATCTACTTTATTCCATAAAAAATCAAATTTTTTTATCGTATAAATTTATGTAACAAAGTATTTTCTAATTTAAACTTGTTTATTCAGTAGGTATATAAATCATTCTAATTTTATGCAAACAGAAAAGTTCGGTAAATACAAGTTTAACTCTATGCAACTCACTGATTAGTAAATTTGAATAATTAATATACTCGAGTAAAAATACAAATTGGACTTGGAGAACGAAACGTTATATTCGATAATTATTTACGAGAAAAATTTTTCGTATATAAAAATATTTGGCGCATTATCATAACTACAGTCGTTGAAAGAAAATTGAATTTATATTAAAGCAACTACGATAATACGATGTTGTAATCCTTTAGATTACGATACGTTATATTCGGATGAGATGTGCGATTGTTTAACGTAGGAGAAACAAGTTTTATCGATAAAACTTTTTAAAATGAGCGCATACCATAGACTAGCGTAATTCTTTACGTTCTCAAATTATTTTATAATCGCGCGGAAAAATGATTCCTATGAAAATACCGGTCTACGTTCGCCTTTATTCCGCTCGATTGGATCGTCGCGGACCGCGGAGGGAACACAGCGGTGAAAAGGAAGAGTACGCAAATCGCGAGAAAGTATCTCCGGGTACCTCGACAGACTCTTTCGAGCGCTTACTCGCTTTTCCAAATCACAAATTCCTACGCGATCAGGGACGAGGAAAAAGAGATAGCGCCGAGCTAGAGAGGCGTTAACGACGCTAAGCACGCTCAACCGGAGATTAAAGGGTTACCGAATCCTCTAACCGAATCCACTAACCGAATCCACTAACCGAATACGACAAATCGCGCTAAGCTATCGCCGGAGTCTGCGCCTTTTGTTTTAGTTGCTTATTCTTAATTAACGAGACCGTTTAAGCTTGGAACAAAATCTCTTCCGACTAGAGAATTACTGTAACACTGTTATGGTACGGGGAGAAAAAAGCGAAAGGATGAGAAAATTTTTCTCGGCTTGGAAAAATGTCGACAATTTTTGTTGGGGCGGTCAAACTCGTATATCCAGTTTCGCGATCGATTATAATGTACAGTTGTAATCCTGCGCGTGTGTTATTGCGTTGCGAGATTGCGTAGAAAATTATTCCGTGGACCATCTCCGAGAGTCCATCAAAACAAATACTATTATATTACGGACGAGAGAAGCAATCCACGTTAAATATTCTTCGGACGAAGTTGAGAATTGGACGAAAGGAATTTCCGCGACGTTTTGTAAAAGCCGTGCGTTTCTAACCTTTCGCGAACGTCGCGTTCGTATCGCGTCTTCGATAGGGAAAACGTAACAGTTTTTAATAAAGGAAGAAATCCGACGCTGAGAAAGATAAAATTCTCGGGATATTGAATCTCGCCGCGATACAATATAACCGTTATCTTCTCGGCACACGCGACGAAAATCCATCGAAACGACGTTTTTTTTTCTTCGTTGAAATAAACGATCGAAAGAGCGATTATTAATTATAACAACCAACTGAAAATAGCGATCGCTAACTCGTACCTCGACAACGACTAAAGGTACGAATACAAGCAAGGGAAGCAAAGGAATAAAAAATGACCGAGACAGACTAGTACATCGTTCCTTCCACCCCCACCTGCGATCCCTCCGCTACAATCGTCTACTCGACCCGAGAAGCATTTTTGCAAAAGCAAAGGAATTATCGATTCGCGAAGCCTCTGGGGCAAAAACTGAAAGACGGAATCATATATGCGCGAAGGATGGTGGAAGGTCTCGTCTCGGTTGTGTGTGCGAGCGTATGTTTTCAAGGAGGAGGAGGAGGATGAGGAGGAGGAGGAGGAGAGGGAGGAAGAAGCCGCGCGTGGATGGATTTGATAGCGAGAGGCGCGATTTCGAAGGCGGAGCTGCAAAACCGGATGAGGCCCAAGGACGTGTGCGTGCGTTTGCATGTACATCTAAAACAGAGAAAAGCCCGGGGATTCCTCATCGCAGCCCTATGGAAAATGTTCGTGTGGGACGAGGACGAGGTCGTCTCGCACCGGATACGAATTGTCCGCGGATTATGCTCCAGTTCTTCCTACTTCTTCTTTCTCTTTTTCTCGAGATACGCGTGCCTTGTGACTGACTGCGCTCGGATAAAATTAATTTTTTCTTTTTAAGATTACTGCGAGATTGCTTTTAACGCGAGTCTTACTATAATACTATGCAATTCCGAGATTATCTTGTGACTTAATAAAAAATTCATTCTTGATGCATTATTCAACGAATATTTTAACTTATCGATTTTAAGCTAATTTTTACGAGGAGCTTCTTTTAATTGTTTTTACGCCTGCGTAATATATCATCGCCGTTTTTATTACGAAAGTTAAGAACCGAAGCGAGAAGTATTTTATTTATTTCATTTATTTATGCGTCGACCGCGCGAACGTTGATTGGTTCGTGGTTCATTTTTCACGCGGAGACGTTACGCTCGTTGTATCGGAAATTAACACAAAATTTGATAACGCGCAAAGAGGATTTTCGATCGCTTCTTTTATCGTTATTTTAATAACGCGTACTCGCAGAGAAAAAAATGTAAATAATTACTTTCGTCGAGACCGAAATAGAAATAAATAAATAAATAAATAAAACTGTGCCGATTCGGTATTTTTTAGTTTTTCTAATTCGATATCGTCTCTTCGATACGATTTTGCGATCGACATCCAAGTAACGAACCTCTAATTACAAACGGAATTGTTGCGCTTCGAACGAGTATTATCTAGACTTTAAAACGCGTACACTTGGGATCGCATTGTTTTGCTACGCGGAAGGTTTGATAGTTCTGAAAAATTGATTACGATTCGTAAGCTCCGAAGAAAACTATTGTCCTCGACCATCGAAATGTATAATAATACATTAAATCGCAATATATAAACTGCAGAAGTAAATAAGGTAAAAAGCCGAGCGATTACGGACGATGGTTCGAGAAGAAAAAAAAACATCGATAGTTCATCTTCGAGGGAACGAGGAAGCAAGATGAAAAAGACAGGAGACCGACTCTTAGAAATTCAAGTTCGCGGAAACGTAAACTGGCACTTTTACGAGTTGGGGAACAAAAAAAAAAAAAAGAGAGAGAGAAATAAGAGCGGGACAAAGGCTTTGCTCCTTTGGCCGGGTACGAAGAAGCTGTGCGGGGCGTTCGCGAATCGAGTCCGCGATGACCATCCGAATGATCCACCGTGAAATCGATCCGCGCGATGTCACGGCCAGTGACCTTAGAATTCGCGCGGCGAGTCCCACGTTTCGACGCTCTTCGCTCTGGTTGAGCGATCGGAGCGATCGGCGCGAAAAGCTTGGCTCTTTCGCCTCGTCGACGAAGCCGAGTCAAGTCGTGGCAGTTGGACAGTATCGTGACGGATTATCGATTCCGTCGCGCTCGACAGTCCGTGAAAAGGAGAGGCAGTGCACGAGTACAGGGTTGTGCGAAAAAAAGAAGGTCTGGAAGGGGACCGACGAAGGAACCGAGGAGCTTATATCGCGTGCTGATGAACACTGGAAAATATGTTGATTGCGTCACTCATATTTTGCCCACTTAATCATTACCGAATGAAAAGGATCGCGATAAAAATTGCTTTCGACGTTAATACATCGTTGCCTTCCTTTCATTTTTACGTATCGTCTTTATCGTTGTTTTCGTCCCAGCTTCGCTCGATCCTCTTCCAAACGATATCCGTTCGCGAGAAACTTATAGAATTTTCTTTTTCTTTGCGAGATCGTTGCGTTGCAATAAGATTGATATACGCGTATTAACGCCTTGGTGAATTCGCTGGTAAATTATTCGGAAAAATCTACTCACCGATTGCAACTTCCTTTTATTTAAATTAACGGGAAGAACGTAAACGACTTACCTGAAAAATAAAATTATTTAAGATTAGGATAACAATCACGTAAGATGTAGCTTATAAATAAATTCTACATTTATCCAGATTTTGTATATTTATTAAGATAAAAATCGAATAGAGTCGCTTCGATGTGTAATACTATAATAAGAAAATAGTTCGTTGTGCGATGTCGGGTACACATACACACATATAGATATATATATATATAGTTGATTGCATAATAAATCACTGGCGATAATTTTCATTCGTCGACACACTCGAATTTACAACATTGTGTATATTTTGCAGTATATTGTGATTCGACCAAACGTACGAAAATTCTGAAAATTCTGAAAATTCGTAACGTATTTAAAAATATTATTTGTATCAAGTTGAATATTCGTAAAAAAGTATTAAAATTTTTTCTACCGCGTCCTCGAAGCCTCGCATTAGCAACGTAGGAGAAGCAAATCCCTGGAATTCCCAGCTCGTATTGTACGGCGAGACTCGTTAGTTCGTTACTTCCATCCCCGGCGTGAAAATATTGCACGGCTCGCGCAATTTTCCTCTTTATTTCGTATCCTCCGCGAGAGAATGACCCAGTTTTCGTTGTACCTCGAAGAAACGGAGGGACAAGACGGAACGACTCGCGAACGTACGACTAATTAATTGTGTTTAGGGATGCGAATGACTCTATTAAAAGAGGTTATCGAAGATGTAAGTAGGTTTACTGCAATGGTGAGAGGCGAAGCGGTTAGTTAGTCGCAACGAGAATGAAACATTTCTATTCCGCGAAAGCGTAATGGGATTTTACGCATTCACTCATCAGGATATTATTCTAGACAATAAGAATGATTTAATGCACAAAGAACTCTTGTATTCGGATAATAAAAGCAATGTTATTTACGTTTTCAACGTTGATACTATCAACCGCGACCCGGTATAATTAATTCGTTAAAAATACTCGGTGATTAGCTTAAATTTTTAGGTTTCTTCGAAAACGCTATTATTAGAACTGCATCAAACTATGTTAATCGTTCTTCATAGTTCCAACGACGAATAATTATTAATGTATTCACGTTGATAGGTTATTAATAAACTTATTTATTTGTTGTAACGATACGCGATGAATAATCATATTTTACCGTTTTTTACTTTCGCATTAAATAATTAAATTGCTACAAGTTTATCTAAAATTATTTTAAATTATTCCTTAAATACTTACATTTTTAATTACTACTCGTGTCAAAAAGTTTTAATCCTTGTAAAAATTTTTTTTTTAGTGAAATCGATCGAGATGTATACATTATAAAATTATTTTTAGAAATATTTTAATCTTTATTAAATCGCTTTTAATATACTCCACCAAAATCGATGATTTATTTGAACTCGTTAACGTAGCGAAGAAATCCGATTAAATAGTGAATCATTTTCAATTAACGTTGCTGAAAGCCGTTGGTACTATTAGAATGACTTTGACGTTAATGAAGGACCGAACGCTTCATCTCTCTTCTACTTTTACTCTAAAAATGGTGGTTTATGAGTATCTACTTGATCTGGATCTCTGAGCTTCTTTATGCGAACCTCTTTCTCGATCTTCCGCGCGCGTTACATCATTTCTAATTTTGTAAACGCATGACGCATTTATTATTTTCCGTCACCTTGTTTCTTATAAAAGTGCACAAAAACTTATCTTCATCTACTTAAGGAATATCCGTATTTATTAACTCCATAAATTGTATAAGTACGAAACGATAAAACTACTCTCAACGAATTCGAATATATTTTCGACTTTGGAAAAACTGGCGGATACGTAATTTTAATCTTACGTATCGCTTGCTATGTTTTTCCCTTTGGAATAAATATTTTTCCATCTCTTTTTCTACGTCCAGTTTTATCATAATCGGTTCATTGATAAATTTATTTTAAATACGCGGAAAACGTAACATCGTTTGGATGCAGCGACGTATTAAACGAGCGTTTGAGTCTCGACACTCGCTCGAGTTAATTTGAACCCCTAAGTATTCGCATCGAACAAAATGTACTTTTGCCACTCGACCTTGGTACTAATTTACTCTATCAATAATTTTCGCTCCCTCTCCTTCTATTTATCTCTCTAGCTAAATACGAAACCGAGCACAACGGGTTCGCCTATATACGCGCATTTACGCGTATATTCGGATGTGTGCGATATCGATTGTGTGCGCGCGTGCGTGCGTGCGTGCGTGCGTACTGCGTGCGTGCATGCGCGCGTACAGCGCAGGACTCTAAGCGGCTTATCGGTTTAAACGTGCCGAGAAATGCTCTCGACAACCACTCGAATTTCTCGCGGTACGAACGCGTGCAAATGCACAAGAGTCGACGTCTGATGTATTTTTCAATAGGTCCATGTTTTTGTAACCGCTTGAGCGCAACGCCGAATGATCGAGAGCACAGGTTTGTTCGCCTGCGGATTATAGATAAATGATGCTGGTATTTGTTGTGGTACTTTGTTGATCCCGTGGACGAGTGTGCGAATATACCACGAATGATCCGGCACATATGCAGGGACTGCCGATGCTGCTAGATAAGGCGGAGACAGTGCTCGAATAAAACGGGAATGATAAGAATGCGATGGCATTAGAATATTTATCAATGCTAAATACAATATTAAGGATATGCTTTTATTACTTTGTTTACGGCATAAGAAATTTTAATCACCTCGTTCTGAATTTATTCCATTTTTTTTATAGCTTAACAATTCCTTCATATTTTTTTACATGCAGGCTTTATCGTGGATTATCGAATTTTTGATCGGGATGATTCGTGTTTTTGAAGTTCGGAAAGGCAACAAATATTCTAAAATATCTTAAACTTAAATCGCGCTGTTCGCGAAAATCTAATTTTAGTCCTGTTTTCGGAGGTAATTTATTATCTCGAACCATATTCAACATGGAAGCGATCCTTTAAATTCCATCCCAAAGTTAAGCTCAAGTGGATGTAAATTTATAATTAAAAGCTGATTTTTAACCGTTTATCCATGTACGGTCGGTAATTTCATAAATAAATGAAACGTATACCAACGACTTAATCTTTGATTAAAAATTACGTAATATCGAACGCTTAAACCCATTTCATTGGGAGTTTATTCTATCGTGGAGTTAATCGGACGCGAATGAAATTTAGCAAACTGTGACATCGAAAAATGTTTGACAACTAAATTGATCGAATAACTGGAAATATAAATAATTATGTAGGAATTAACGGTATCGATATCAATTTTTAATTGTGCTTTATTTTTATCTCTTTCGGGATGGAGAGAAACATGAGATCTATTCCTCGGAAACCTTCCAAGCACTAAAATTTATTTCCAATTCGTGAAAAGAAGTACATTTTTGTTCGAAATTGAAAACGATAAAATGAAAAAACGAGATTTTCCAATCGATATTGTGTAACCGAAAGCTGTTTCTTGAAATTCTAGTATTTAAAGCTTCGATCGTTAGGTATACGAGCAATCGTATTTTTATTCTTTTTTATTCTTTTTTATTCTTTTTTATTCTTTTTTATTCTTTTTTATGCCTTTTTATTCTTTCGTAATTTTAGTTGCCTTAAGTATTTCACTTAGCACAGGCACGCGCGATTAATCAAAATATAAAACTCCTCTCGGCGCTGTTTAGCGAATACCGTAGCACATTTTGCGCAATGCAACGCCGCCTTTTTCTCGACGCCTCACCCCCTCGCATAATAATTAATGTTTGGCCCATGCACAAGGGTCCAGAGCAAAAGCAGCTACGAGCGCATCTCTCATGCGGCCAACTACAATTACGATTCACCTAAACTTGCTTAGCGTGAGTAATTACTCATTAAAGCTCGGTAAAATTTACGAGAGAGATGGAAGGGGAGAGCGAGGGAGAGCGAGGGAGAGCGAGAAGAGATATTCTTACACTGCGAGCGAGGTAAGAGAGACGAAAAAAGTCGAGCGAGGGAAGAGAGACGAAAGGAGAGAGAAAAGAAGGACGATCCGAGCAAGTTGACGGATGATATCTCAGAGGGCAGTCGAGGCTGGAATTTAATTACGCAGACTCTACATACACATCGCAATAATGCGCAGCTATAACACCTTGTACGAATGTTTTGCTCTTAGCTTAGACAAAATAATGCTGTCACGCGTGAGGTCACTGTATATGCTTGCTTTTCATGGGATGCAAGTGTGATCCATGGACCGACTGATTCATTGCGCAAACCCAAGAATGAATTAATAATTTACGCAGTTATTATCGCGGTTATTATCGCAGTTTCGTGTATCATATTTTTTGCTTCTCTGTGGCTACTCTTTTACTTAGCCTACTTGAACTACCGATATATTTACTTTTATGTAACGACGATAAGAAGAGTTTAACGATTCGATATCTTCGATTGATTTATTCAATTTTGATTATGAAAATTTGATACATTGTACATCCGAATAAAACTTTTAGACTTTCAAGTTCATACATTTTTACAAGTTCTATCGTTAAATGTTGTTAACGTTAACAAATGTATCAACGACGCGATTTATACATATAGTCGTACTTACGTAAGTCGTAAAATCTGCACCGAACCACCATTAGCGAAAATCGTACGAGTGGCCTGATCGGATAACAGGGAAGAGGAAACACTAGGAAAATGGTTTTCGCGCAGTCAGTGGAAAACCTTTGTGCATTGATCGATAAAGATTTTTAACTTTGAATTGTAAGTGCTCCATTTATTTTTGAACGTCCTGTGATAAAAAAGTAATTTACCTATACGTACATATATTTATTCGATAAGCTGTAATTGATGTTTGATTTATTTAATTATAAAACTTCTCGTTTACACGTTCGCATTTTTATATAAAATGTTGAAAAAAACGTCGATTCCCGAGACACGAATATGAGCGTTATCGTGTAAGCTAAAAATATTGCCATATTCAAAGAAGAGACGAACCATCTTATTTGTTTATTTAACCATTGTCGTTATATTCACCAAGCTGGCAAATATTTTAATGCATATAAATAACACATAACTCATTTAAATGTTAAATTGCATTCGGACGTAAATTGTCACTTTTGCGATTAGGCAACTTGGCAAACGCTTATAAATATAAACGATCCAATTTGTACTATTCGCTGACTGTTCCTATTGCTTCAGAACCGTCAACGTTAAAAGCTTTCGCGACAAAGTGTTTCTGACAAACGTACACGTAAAAAGAGTTCAAACGTAAGCCATGTTTCCTTTTCATCGAACAGTTTTAGCCGGAGCATTGCCTCTTTGAAACGCCGTACGAGAAAAAAGTTCAAGGAAGCGAAGAAGCCATCGAACATCCGGTGAATCTTGCCGCATCGGAAGTTGTAATCCAGCGATGTGGAATCGAAGGCACGAAACGCGAATGGCTATGTACGAATACGTTCGCATCGATGACCGAATAACTTGAATTCACTCGCCCAGAAAATTATTATTGCTTTTATTTTCTCCGGAAGAATAACAAGATTAAATAAAGGACTTCCTTTCGGAGTGTGGAATTACTTTTTTTGCTTAAGCTCGTCGATTTTGGCTTATAAAACCTGATTCTATATTTTATAAGAGATGAACGAAACGTCAAATTTTCTAGATTAATGAGCTAAAATGAAAGATCTTACGTCAATGTAAATATATATTCCATGATTGGTAACGTATACGATATTAACTCGCAAGCGGATATAATTATCGTTTCAAAGATTGGAAATATATGTATTCGATGCAAATTACACTTATTAGAAAAACGCTTTATTTTTAAAATATATATTTCATCGAGCATAGATATAATTTATGAATCAACGTTTAAAGAATTTAAACGAATCGTAATAATTCAGTTCACTCTTGAGTACACTTCATAATTTTCCGCTATTTTAAAGATAATAAATTACGATCTCTTACGAATAGTTCAGATAAAAACTATTACCGTATTCTCGAATCAATGCAATCACCTTCTAACTTTTTCTACCGTCGTATCAAGCATAGAACTAATCATGCGATATAATTTGATTACTCAAAATGTTTGTCGAAAAATAATAATTGGAAGGCAATCGAACGTCATTTTATTAAAAGTCAAGAATACGAACGAGGACAATAATATACCTCGGAAGGTGAAAAACGAAGAAAAAGATATTTCGGTTTCTTTTCGGTTTCGTTTATTTTTGACGAGGCGGAAACTACTCGCGACCGTTGCAGTTTCACGCTAGCGGTTAAAAATCCGATAAACGCCAATCCTGTCTCCTTCTCCTCGTCATTGGCATTTCTCCTCCACTGATTAACCGTCGCTCTCGCGTCTCGAATGCCCCGGAAAGTCCGACACGAGCGAGTTGACCCGAATGAAAACGTCGACTCGGCCCCGGTAAAACTCGATGCAGGTCGCATGGACGCATCGATCGCAAGAGACGAAACACGCGAACGCCTAGACTCGAGAGGGCGAAGTAGGTCCTTTCGAGGGAGCATCTTCGTGCAGAGCTGAGCGATCCATATTTCAGCCGTTCGAACTCGTTAATAATTACTCGATGACTCGTGTACGGTCACGATATTTCACTGAGCGACTAAATCCGCGGTGTGTGGACCTTTGTGTATTTGTCTAAGAAATTAGTTTTTAACCGCTCCGATAAATTTCATAGTTAATTACAGTCTTACGATATTCGATGGAAATAGATTTTGTTCGTTAGGTACATCGATCTAATCGGATATATTAAGTCAGCGTTGATATAAATCGTGAATTAATCAACGTAAATATATCTGGTATTTGTGATCTCATCGTGAATAATAATACCTATAATTTGCAATTTCAGATCAAACTGATCAATTTATTCGCTTCATTTTCCATCGGTGAAAATTTAAAGTTAGAAGTTTAAGGTATTCGATCGTAACGGAATGAATAAGACACTAAACTCGGTAGTCGATAAATATATTTATTACCGTATATGTGGAGAGATAAGACTTTGCGTAGCTTCCGTTTGCAGAAAAAGTATTAAAAGTATTTAATAAACGAAGTTATTCTAAGAAATCGTTCTCTTAAAAAAACAGGCGATAAAAAAACGAATAACGAGGAAAAAAGATCGCGGAGTCGTATGTTTCTAAGAAAGCTCAACGACTCAACGACTCAACGACTCAACGACTCAACCGAGTCCTATCACGTATCCAATTCTCTAAGGTTCAGACCCGTAGGATGTTTCGTGGATACAATGAAAATCAGTTAAATTGAAATCGTACCATCGCGGGAAAAGTGCTTTCTTCGGTCATGCAAAATTGAAATATTTATGCGACATTGGAAAGACAATATTCAGTGAACTGAATAAAAATAAAATTTTTGATACGATGGTGCGAATATTACCTTTTACATCATACAGACGTTTACATCACCTTATCAGTTTTCTCGAATCAAAAATAATACTCTCCTTTTGACTTTTCGCCTTTTCGTATCGAACGATTTAATTTAAAAAATTCGTATAGGTTTTACTAAATACGAATTTAATATTTCACGGCGTATTAAAAAAGAAGAATATACTCTTAAGACATTGACAAAATTTGGCAAAACTTAAATTGATTTGAAATTAATTTTGAGAAACAATTTAATTTAAACTCAACTATAAAGAATTAAAAAAAATACGGATGTTCTTTTACAAAATATTTCACGAGTTGAATACGTATAAATATTTATAAAATTATTTATTTTCCAAAGTTACGAATAATTTTTATCGTAAATTGAATTATAGCAATATGGCTTTAAAAATTACAACTTATGAATTATTATGAAAAAATCCGTTTTCGCAAATTAGTCCAAAATTGAACGATATCGAAATACGTTTTTGTACACGATATATTAATCGTATTTTATACGATACTTAACATTGAAAAAAAAATTTAAATCGTTATTTGAATTATAATAGTGTAATCGATTAAAATTTAATTTACGTGTGGTTATACATTTTATGCTCTCAAATTATCGCTTGCAAAATGAGCTGAAAAACATAATATTTAGAAAAGTTTTGCTTTCGAAAAGAACCAATAAAAAAATCGATTTTAGGACGGCCTCATACCCTCGATAAATATAAAATTCTTACGCATCGCAATGAAACTTACGAGTATCGTGGTCATAAATTTAATCCTTAATAATAAACTACTATATTTTTATATAAAGTATACGTATTCAAAAACTGTTCGATTTATTCACCGATAACTTTTCATTTCGCCATATTTTTTCAAAACAAAAACCATACGAGTTTTATGCAGAATATAAAAAGTAAATAATATCCAAAATTAATTGGCTAAACGTAGGTAGTAATTATAACTGTCGTATCTACATCAGGTTAAACCACTAATATGTAACATTTGTAATAATTAAAAATGAAAACGAATCCCGTGACTTTCATGTTTGAAATTTGGCACCGCACAGTTCGACGCTCTCTCAAAAATAATCAGCAACGAAAACAAGAATAAATTCAACGAAAAGGTGCAGTCAAAATTCACCGTCAGAACTCATCGACAGAATTCACCGTCAGAATTCACCGTCAAAATTCCTCGAGGCAGTAGCAACGATGAATTCGGTGAGGTTCCATTCGACGTTTCGATAGTCAGACACTGCAGCCGTCGAATCCGAGACTTGCTCGTTCATCCTCGTCATCCTCGCGACCTCGAACACCTCCACGTGGCTTCGGTGCGTTCGCTCGTATACGGAAGGTTGGCGCTTTCGTATCGCGAGGAGACGCCGTTGAGTTTCTGAGGTTCTTTCTTTTGTAAATCAAAGTTTTGACGATGCGGCGAAAATCCGAGCGAAGATCTCGCGAATCGAACGATGTGAAAAACGTTGTTAAGTTTTTAAAGAAGTTACAAAATTTGATTCGTTTCGTTCATTGTACGAAATAAAATGTATAAAAATATTCGAATTAAACTTTTCTTTTTAACCGTGAAACGATATTTTTCGACGGCTTTTAATCCTGTATATAAATTTGAAAAAAAATAAAAACATTAAACCAAAAATTTTAAAGCCAATCGAATAAAAAAGTGATTAAATATAATTTCCGGTTGAACAGGTTAACCAAATCTAATTCTTTTAAAATCATGGTATAAAAACTATAATGTGCGGAATAAAAACACTTTCCAAAATTCATTTACATATGCGTCAAAAAAAGTTCTCGTATATTTTTTGTTTTATTTAGATTGCTTAAAGTAGTTTTGACTAAAACTTCCAGAATTGACTAAATCCAACGGTGGATAAGTTATCCCTGAAACGCTCGTACAAAGTTAAAAAATTTAAAAGCATCTAGAAATTTTTTCAAGAATTAACTTATTGAGAATAATTTCGAAATAACTAAATAAAAGAATCGAAGAATCGCTATTAAACAACAACATGGAAAGTTGCTACTGTTAAACAAAAAGCAAATCGAACGTAAAACTTGAAATTAGTGAGTTTTTCGGTGTCGATTAGTTTGATTAAAAAAAAAACTTTGATAGAATTTTTTGTAAGTAATTAGAATTACTTACTTACTATACATTAAATTTACAATATATTTAATTTTAACGTATTAACGCGAGCCATAGTTTTCCCTCCACTTTCGCATTTTGGCCCTGACTTTTGGGGAATGAAGGAGAGTTCGAAGAAGCAAAATATCCGTTGGAAAAATTACGCGTTTAAAGCGTCCAGGAGTTTCGCGGAAAAACAGAAAATCAACGAACTAACAAAAATTTTGTTTGCGCTGAATTTCGCTGGTATTGGAAGGAAGAAATTCTGTGCTTTTAGACGTCTCGGGACAAAGGAATCAGGAATCCCCCCGCGAAAATCTTTTTTGCGCTCACCACCACTACCACCGCAACCCCTTCGATATATACAACAGGTTGGTTTAATTTTTTTAGCCGTTCTTCCCTCTACCCTCCCTCAAATGAAGGACGACTGCGTGAAGAAATTATCCCATTTTTTTTGTTTTCTATTCTTCTCGATTCGTCGATATCCAAAGTTATATTTATTTTAGTTACAATTTGAAATTAAACATTTTTATCCAGAATATAAAAGAATTTTAATTATTTAAAAAATCAGAAGAAATCAAATTTAAAAAAACGTATAGAAAATTTTTTTAAAATGATTAACATGTAAAAATAAATAATTATTAAATTTAAAATATTTTAATATTAAATTTTTTATATAAACGAATGTACATTCTCGTAATTATACTTGCATTCTTTTACCCGATACTCTTGTAATATTTTATTTAAATTAAATGTTTTATTAGGTATCGTTATTAATAAATACATAGATGTAAATGAAAATGAAAATAATGTATATGTTATTATTATTGCTTACGATTAAGCGTAATCAATTGATCCGTATTAAATACTAAAATTGATATTTTAATTCATACAGGAATAACCTTTTATTTTTTAGTTGAAAGATCGATTATTCCATAATTACAAACATGTAATTTAAAACATTGTTCAAGTGGTAAAAACGCCGAGTATAACGTTAGTCAGAGATATATCGAGAAATTTCGAAACTTTTTAAAAATAATTATTTTATTTATAAAAAGAAAATGTATATTTATCAATTATGTAACAAACTGAAAAATAAATTTTGTTTATTCCGAAGATTCAAGTTTTTACTAATTTAATATTATAAATTCTGTGATTTCACGATACCAAAATTATGACTATTTGTGATTTATTTCGGTTGTTTGAAAAAATCTAATTTCAATAATACATTAATTCTCAACGTCTAATTATTGAAAACTTTATACAAACTACTAAGCACTTATACATACGTGTATTAAGCGTGACAATTTAATACGATACGTTTATAATTATAAATAATTTAATTCGAATAAGTAATTTATAAAAACTGTAAGGATCGATGTTTAAATTAATTTAACTAACGAATAATTATATTATTTAAATCGACCTTCGCGTTAAGTAAAATAAATGCGACTTATACACTTTTCGAGGCTTCTCGAATACTTGCACAGTCCAAGTTGAAGTAACAAAGAGACGAGATACGTTAAACATTTCCATATTATATTTAGATAATTTAATTCGAAATAAAGTAAATCCGCATTGGTTGATAAACTTAATTTTAATACATTTTAATAAACGTTTATCGATACAATAATTATATAATGTTCATAGACTTGGACATTATCTACAACAATTAATGCATCGAATAATAATATTTACGACAGGCAACATAATTTATAAAGCCCTTTCGTATTTACGAGCCATCAATATTTAATACCGCTCGAATATCAAACAAAAAGAGTAAAAGAGTAAGTAAACAAACTTACGTACGGACAAAATACGTTTTGTCCGTTAACAGTGTAACGGTTTTTGTACGTTACAATATATAGAATAATCGAAGCTAAAATCGGATCGCATAAAAATTACGCGATACACGAGTACATATCTATAGATTTTGTAATCTTTTAATCTTCAAAACCAGATCGGAGCACTTCTATTTCTGCACGGTCCACGGATATTGAAAAACAGCGACGGTGCAAATACGTCTATAATATCCCGGAGGTAAAGCAAAAAAAAAGAGGTTTTATCGATTTTCAAAGAGGCTAAAACAAATACGCAAAATTTAAATACGTACGCAAAGCTACGAGCGCTAAGCAAACGCGTTAACTTAATTACCAAATCCCAATAACCGTGGATACTCGATCGTCAGAAAAGCGAGAGTACGAGTGTAAAAAAAAAAAAGGGAAAAATGGAGCGGGAGAAACAAGGCCGGTAAATCGCGAACAGCAGGTATCTATATCACCGACTTTGTCAGGAAAGTCAGAGCAAACTCACCCAAGTTTATTATCCTCTTTACTGCAGTGTGGCTCGGTCGCTCTATATCTCCTCTTATACCTCCTCTTATACCTCGTCGGCTTCGTTTATTGTGCACGGCAACAGCCACATGCGACTGCCAGTGCACGCGGGCGACCCTGAAGTTATCTCTCTCCCTCTTTCTCTCCCTCTCACTCCCTCTCTCTCCCTCCCACTCCCTCCCTCTCCCTCGTCGCTTCTCTTTGTTTTTCTCTTTGGATAGCAGCTGGCTCGTTCGGGTGTTAAAATAGTTGTGCAATATTTTAAGTTTTCGCTAAGATTTTGACCGCGTATCAACGACACAGTTATTCTCGTTCGTTCTGCAAATTTTCTTCAACGGAGTTTGGAGAATGGCCTCCACGACAGTTTTTAAATTAACGCGAAAAACGCACTCCTTTTCTTTTCTCCCGTAATATCGAGATATTGTGCTCGTAACATATTTTTCGCAAATTAACTATAAACGTTTCGATTCGAAAGTTTTCTTTCCGAAATGCAAATACTCGTTATTTAGCGCTATTGCGAAATATCGCATATTTTTACGCGAGTCTTTTTTCCTCGTAATAATGCGTTCGGCTTTTTTCGGTCGTTCTCCGGTCATAGTATGATAATTTTCTCGACTATTTAGATTAACCAACAATATTTACGATTTCGCAGGAACTCGAAGATCGAAGCTAGTCGTAAGAAATAATTTTTTCGTATAATTTTTTCGTATAATTTTTTCGTATAATATAAAAATATCCGTCTTGCCTACGACGCTCGACATTTTTTAATCCGCGTAACTCGGTAAGTTCGATGAAACGCGATGTCGTTTTCCTCTTTCCGAAATTAAAATTAACATTTGAATTTACGGTACGATAACTAACTTGAAAGAAAGATGGAATCGATGAAGGATGGAGAATATTTGCGAAAGACGAGGTTCACCTTTACGCTCCGGTGAACGGAAGTCGTCGTCGACGTCGTCGTCGTCGTTGTCCTCTTCGTCCAATGGAAAACGCGAGAAACCGAAGACACCGAAGACACCGAAGTAGCTTTACAGCCAAAAGAGGGAAAAGCACACCTGAAAGGCTCCACTCGGATCGGAAGCGAATCAGGGAATGTACGAGTAAAAACATGGAAACCATTGAAACCATTTAATACTCCCGTGGGTGGAAAGACGAATAATTTTGATCGTCGAATGAAACAATTTTACGCGGTATTTTGGCGATAGCGAGTTACGGTTGAAAAATACTTTATACCGTACGAAAATCTTAACGTCTATCGAAATTTTATATCTAAATATAATTGACCGAGGACACGACTTAGTTTACGAAATTACATACATTGATCTATACCGATTTAAAAATTTCTCATTTTCGTTCCTTCTTTTGAAATTACGTAGGATAACGATGAATATTGTAATAAGATTCGAATAAGACGAAACCACGATGTCTGAAATGTATCTCGTTTATTTACTTATTACATAATTATTTACGAGACGGAGGAATTTTTGAAATAAATTCTGGATAATAACAAAGCGTACAAATATATAAAATAATTTTTTAATTTACAATTAATTTTGAAAAACATACTATTTTATTTATTGTTCGGTATTCGTAAAAATCTCTTGGAATCGATCGAAGCGAACATACTTTGGGTCAAAATAATTAAAAACCTTTTCCCTCGTACAAAGATACGAAGGAGAAATATTGTATAAGAGCTATCCGAGAACTTGGGATAATTAGCGTGTACAGATACGTAGGAACGAAATTGAAAACTAATTGGAATTCATACTTATTAAAACGAGACTCGACCGAATAATGCAACAGAATATTCTATTTACAAGAAATCAAGTTCATTCCTCGTTAGAAATAATATTTAAAGAAAAATTTGATAAAGGCATACTAGACTTGGGTTTCGTCACAAGATTAGCGTTTGCACCACGGTAACATATAATATTGGCGGCGTTGGTACACCGCTTATGCTTAACCTCTGTCTCTCTCTCTCTCTCTACGTCTCCCTCCCTGCGTCGCGCGACGCCGTCATCGGTTCCTCTCGGCATCCGTCCGGTGGCGCGTTCGCCGTTAACCGTACCGAATGCACGGAACCGACGATATCTCGAGTCAAAATATTCACGGATTCCCCGACTCTCGGGCCAAGTTACGTAAACGTTGCGGTCGTCTCGTTCGCCAAGTTTCTCGTTACGAAAAGACAGAGACAGCGGGAGTTCGCGGGCTTTATCAAAGAACTCTCCGTTCGTTTATCGCGCGTTCCATTTTCTCGATAACCGGCACCGCCGCTGAATCCTCTCGGGAATCCTCTCGGCTCCGTCACAAAGAATTCGTAAAGAGCGAGAACAATTAGCGATAATAAGTCGAAGCGCGGACAAAGAAAACTCCGAATAAACAATTATAAAAAAAAAAGGAGAGAGGAAAAGAGGAAAAGACGCGCAAGGTTAGGAAACAAAGAGAGATTAGCCGATGATGAAAGGAACGAAACCATTATATACGATGCTCGGCATCAATCGCGTTCTCGCATATTAGGTTGCGTCGTGGATACGCTCCGGCGATAGCTCAGAAAATCGAGGGGTTGCGGTAAGGGCAGGGGAACGGAGATCACGCAGTCGTCCGCGATTGTCTCTCCTCTTTTTTCGCCATCTTCCGCGGGGCCTTTTTCCCTTATGGGTCAGTCGGCGGCGGTGCGCGGACTCCCTATCGGCCAATTAGCAGAAATGAGATCAGAGGTACAGATTAACGAGCCAGCTTCTCCTTCTCCTTCTCCTTCTCCTCCTCCTCCTCCTCCTCCTCCTCCTCCTCCTTCTCCTCTTCTACTTCTTGCGACGTCGTCGGGGCTTTCGATGCTTCTTGCACGCGCCCGAGTTCGCACAAAGCGAGAACTCCGGACAACGGCAGCCTCCGACGCTCTTCGATCCTGGTCGGCGCGGGTTTTTGAATTCGCGAAATGAGGTAGCTTCCGGGGCTACCACGAGGACGACGGTCGAGGGTGTCGTCGAAGCACCACCGGATTTATCGTCGACTCCTTGCGTCTTTGCATTCTGGTACGGTTCCGGTTAAATTTGCTGTATTCGATAGAGGTGCTGATCTTTTAGAGTCGAGACGTACGATCTATCGCTCGAACGAGGAAGAACGTTCGACCGTTCGCGATACGTATTTATTTAATTTGGAAATAAAATCCACGTAATTTATACGATTTGGTTGGAACGAAACGACGCGAGGTTTATCCAAAGAAATTCAATCTTCCCGTTGGAAATACGCGATGGAAATACGCGAAGGAAATCTAATTTAAAGACGATGTATGGAGTTAATTGAATATCAATCTTAATATTCAATACGTCTCGGTGCGTCCAACGGAACATCGAATTAAATTTCTAACATTTGAAAGAGACGATTAAAATCACCGATATTTATACGCGCGTTCGTTGACATAATTCGTAAAATCACCCATCGAATTTAAACGCGTGTATTTTTTACGAAAGAACGCAGGCATAATTTTATTTGAAACAGCGCTTATTTTAATACGTAGGTTAACGTTAATTATCGAACTACGTATCGCGATTCGAAAAGATATTCTTTTTTAATATTTGTCACTTCATAAAATCTAATATCGGTAAATCGGTTATAATTTATCCATCACTGCTAACCAAAGATTTTTTACGACGTTTTCGATGTAAGTAGTATTGGACACGAAACGGTTAAGCGATTTACGCGACAAAAATCCGGTTGATTCGATGATTTCCGTATTATATTCCATGCTCGAAGGATCGGCGCGAAAAGTAGCGTAACATTCAAACTCCCTTTCGATAAAATTGAAGCCTCGAAAAAGGCAGAAAACAAAATTCGGTACGCGAGTAACGTTTGCGTTACAAGAAGACAACACGGTTACGCATCGTACGGATTCCCCGGTCGAAAATTAGTCGCAACCTCCAACGATTTTCTCGTAAATATTACTCGACTCGAGACTGTACAACAACCAACGCTGGATGTCCCTATCTATGTCGTATGCGCGTACATTCGAGTTTATAGGTGGCGTATGAGCTACTGCCCCGGCGGACCGTTTACCAGCCAACAGGTTACAATGTGCGTATATACGAAGGAATAACACGAGTAATAAGAAAATGGTACACGCACTGCCTCTTCCATACTCAGCCGAAGGAAGAAAGGCGGAATCGGATTAAAAAGAGGGCAAGGAAAAAGAGGCAAAAAGGAAAAGCAGGTGCAGCGATAAGACACGCGAAATATGTGCGCGTGTGTAAGAGCCGACGAGGAGGAGCAGAAATACCAGAAAGTCGGAACAAGGTGTATCGAGATCTCGGTAATAATTAAGACGAATCGTTCCGATCGATGAGTTTGAGATTTTGTATTACCGCGATGTTAAGGTGAAGTAGCTTCCGTTTAATGATTTATAAGCGAAGACTTTTATCAAACGCATAATATAAGACCGATAAAAATTTACACCGTATTTATACCATATTTAAAAATGTGCGAGATGGTCGTTCTACGTTTAACTAAGCGTAACAAATATTTTTTAACCTATGTAACGCGTTTCGACGTACATTTTAAAGGTAAATACACCATCGTTATTTATATAATAATATCGCGAGTATAAGATCGAGTATAAGATCGAGTATAAGATCGAGTATCAGATCGGGGATAAGTTACGTATAATTTAGAATTAAAAACAGTTTGTTTCCCTTTTCTCTCTTGCGTTAAACGTTAACTTTTTCCAAACGTGTCTGCGTTTATCATAGTTCGTAATTAAATATGCTTAAAATTGATTGATCTAAGAAAAATTAAAAGGTTTATTTTCCGTATTTATACTCGAATCGAATATTTATCCTTAATTCTATGAATCCGTAATGAGCTGTATAATATAATGTTCGATAAAATACGCCAATCAAATACGTAATTAAGGAATCGAATACCGAAAGAATATCGTTTGACACTTGGTTAATAAAACATCGACTTTGATATTTCTCGAATAACCGAGTCCATACCTTATCCGCGGTATACAAATTTAGAAGTTGGAGCGAACCCTTTAATATAAAGTTTAACATGCTAGAATCGAGCGCAACATAAATTTCAATAAAAACAGATACAAGAAAAGTAATTACTCGTACACCATAATTAAAACGAAGGAAAATAAAAAATGTACAAACTTCTAGCACTTCAACGAGTTCCCGTAAAACGAGTCGCGTCCATTCTCTAATTATCGGGAAAAGATATCCTCGGCTTGGATCGCGAGGGTGGTGAATTAATTAAGCCATTACGGTGTAAAAAAAAAAAAAAGTGCCGCACGCGCTTCACTCTCGAAGGTGGTGTGCGAGTCTGACCGCGTTTGTGTGCGTGAAACGCGATGCGCGAGGCGCATAGTTATATAGTTATACGTCATCTAATGGTTACCCTCGTGGCGATAATAAAATAACGCCGGGAGATAATTTGTTTCGCGGGCGTTGATCGTAAGATCGTGCTCCGGTATTAAATAAACTTTTAGCAAAACTAATTGAGATACTAGAGATACTACGCAGGATGGGGTGTATTGCGGGATTTTTTTTTTATTTATTTTTTTTTATTCGAGAATGCGCTATAAATCTAGAAAATGATACGAGAAACGGCCGTTGCTTCGATTTATTTACCTGATTCGGTTCGATGCTTAGAACTTGTTAATTAACGCTAATAGAACGTAAATGATGTTTTACGATGTTGCCGAGAAACTTTTCATTATTAAGATTTGTCGTTTCGTTACATCGATATCCATTTTCATTATATTATTTTCCGACGCTTTCGTTAGAAACATTCACAATTTAATCTGTAACGAGACAGCGAGATAAATATGTAAATGGTTTACATCGTACCGAGTACCGCGATAAGATACTTAATTATTAGTCTCTTTTATTACCGTTGAAAAGTTACTCGAATTCAAAACTTTATAGATTCACACCGATCGCATTATCCGATCCAATTACTCGCGCTATATTAATTTCTTTCATTGAAAATTATTTCAAAATCCCTCTTCGAACGTATCCATCATTCAAATTACACTTTATAATATTCGAGATAGGAAAATGTAGGCAACAACCTAAGCAACGATACGGAAAAGCGTAAACGAGTACAGGTTGCGTTAAAAAATTACATTTCGAAAGTTCTTTAAGGTACCATTTATATTCCAGTTGGACATTACTCGAATTATTCGCTAAAATACGTATAATTTATATGGAACTTTTGGATAATGACTTTCCATCGAAATATCCGTATACAAATTCGAGAATAGCGAAACGTTCGATTTTGAAGAAAATACGGGTATCGAACGTATATTTTATAAAAGCAAAGATCGAATTTCTGAAAAATGAGTTTACTTTGGAACGAAATTTTAGATAGTATCTAGAAAACCACGCGTTCGATTTAAAAAGAGCGATTCGAAAGTAAGAAGCAAGAAACTCGGAGCGAAAGTCACGACACGGGAAATACGAAAGAAGAAGACGGTAGTAAGGTCGAGCGGAGTAAAAGTGAAAGACGGCGATAAAAAATAATTCCATCAGCGCGAGGAAGGAGCAAAGGAAAAGAAAATAAGCTCCGCTCGATTCGTCGATTCGTCGATTCGTCGATTCGTCGATTCCTCGATTCCTCGATTCCCAAAAGAAGAAGGCAAGAAAGGAAAGGACAAAGTAATCGAACCGAGGCTCGATTACTCGATTCCTCGACGTTTTTAATATCGTCGGATTCGCTCTCCTCAGCGTCCGTTCGCGATTAAACACCGCGGCTCCTTCCGTCCGGTTTCATCGGTTTCATCGGTTTCATCGTAACTGTAGCAAATTCTTGGTCGCGCGACGGGATACCGAGCGTCTGGCTCTCGCCGACTCGGAACGCACGAGCGTGGGCGCAGACACGCGGAGAGGTTCGATTATTAGCGGACGCAGGTTCGATGGAAAAGGTACGAGATCCAGCTTCCTACTTGGCTTATCTCGCAGCCTCGTGTCCGTGTCCCACATTGCGCGCGCCGACTGTCAACTTTGCCGCGGGAATGTAACGAGGCTTCGCGCTCGAGTCGGGGATGCCTTTTTCTTCTCGCTCTTCTTTTTACCGACGGACGTTCTTTTCATCGATAACGAAGAACCAAGATTCGTAACGAAGCTGCTGTGCGTCGATGCGACTTTTATTTTTTCCTGCGGTTCAGTTCCGCCTTGCGATCGTTTTCCTCTTTTGGTGCGACGTCCGTTCTTTTTTCGCGAAAGTTTAAGCTCTCGACTCTCGATCGTCTTCGCCTCGAGTGTTGTTCAAAGGTTCGATCGAAATTACCGTTGAGAAACGATGAAGAAAGCGATGAGATTATCGAAGAGACTTTACGCCGAGTATAATGAAGCGAACGTTTGTAATGTCAAATTAATTTTTAACGATCTCGGAATACAGTCGTAAATGCCGCGTTTAATATTATCGAGAGATAATTTCTTCCGTTTACAAGATCCCACCCGATAGGAGAAAAACGAGGACAAAGGGATTTGATGAAAATAAACCGACGGGCATTTTATTAATTCATCATAAACCTGCGGACGATGTTAGAACTCGAGAAAAGTGGACATTTGGACTTTTACACGGCACGAAAATTCCAGCCGGACGCGACAGCGAAACATCGAGAGTAAATAATACTAAGCTCCTCCGACGACTTGATTACTGGCAGGTTTGCGCAGCAACAACGTGACTGCGTTGTACCACTCGTGAGAAAAGAGCGAGGGACGAATTAAGAGGTGAAAGAAACTCTGTGAAACTAATAAAAAAAGGAAGACTTCCAAGTTGAACGAAAAACAAAAAGGGAACTCTAAGAGAGAGGTAAAACGAGAACAAGAAGAAGAGGAGAAAGACAACCACCATTAATTATCCATGTCTAGCGTAACCGAAAATTGAAACCCGGATGGTTCTTAAATTTCATGCCAATCTCTTTCCCAAACCCAGACGCTCTTCCTTTTTCTCCTTCCTTTTTCTCAAATACGTTTCGGGAGGTCTAAGCTTCGTATATTCATATCGGGGTCACTAAATTACCGTCTAATTCGAGAGACGAATGAGAATGCGAGAGAGAAAATCTATAAGCAGGTCGAAATAAAATACGCTGGAAAAGAGAGTGCGGGGGAGGGGTGAGGGGGGAGACGCACACGGATATCTCGTAAAAAGTCGAGAGTCGAGAGTGCAAGTGTATATGTTGCGTGATTGCTTAAATAGGTCTAAACTAGAAACAATTATCGTAACGAGTTTTTCGAATAACGAAGCTCCTCGTAAAATATAAAAGAAATGCATTAGGTATAAAATTATATTGCAACCCGTATAATATTTGTATACATAATTCGTAATTATTGTGCACAGCTGTAGAAAATCTAACGAATAAATTATTTTTAGCAGCTTATGTTAATGCTCTAATAAAATGATTCGTAAACTAGAATTTTTTCGGTTTACTTCAACACCGAGGATCGATAACAATATTGATTTAAAATTTAAAATGTTTCGGTGATCTGTCGATACGGAAAAAACTTTAGAATTTAAGTTTCGATCGAAAAGGACTTATCGAATCAAAATTTTATATTCTTACCTATAAATTTAAAAATAAAAGTCTTTTCATAAATCTAAATGAAATTCCCGGTTTTATTCGCGCTTGGTTTTTCCGTATTTTCGATAGCCTTATAAATTTAGTACTCGTCGCTTACCAGATATACGACTGAAAATAAGCCACCGTAGCCATAATTGGATATTATGATGTATTTTCTCTAACGCGTAACCAACATTCCGATTCAAAGATAACTTATTCGAGGTTGATCGCGAGACACGGTCAACTTCCAAAAACGCACGCGTGCCAAATTATCTCCCGCGCGGGTCCACGACTCCAACAGAATTATAACGCCGACTTCCTCCAACCAAATTAAAGGGGAAAATTCGAGAAGCGTTCGCTCGGACGATTCGAAGCAGCTACCGTTGCTCAAATTGCAAAATTGCATCCAAGGCGCGGCGATGACGAGACGCCGAAGACGAATGACTCGGAGAATTTTTAATAAAAATCCGCGGGATCGATGGGAAACGGAGCGGAGAGCGGGGGAAGCATCCGTTCCTAGGTTCGGAGGAGTAAGTATCATCGCCAGGGTTAACCCAGAGCTGGTGAACGGAATGCGCAGCAGTTGATTTTGACCGATACGAACGCATTCCATTCCGCGCGATTTCAGCAGACCTCGCGGACGAAGATTAATTACCGCGGTGGGTTGTTTCCTATTTACGAACTGCCTTCGAATACGCGCGGATGTAAATCTCTACCTTTCCCATCCGGCCAACCACCTTTCAACCGAATTTTGAATGTTCCGCGTGTCGACGATTAACCGTTTCGAGCGGTGCATTTTGTTCTTGCTTCGTGTTTGCTTCGTGTTTGCTTCGTATTTGCTTCGTATTTGCTTCGTATTTGCTATATTGCTCGGGTGTGTACCTCCGGGAATTTTCAAGGCCACGGGCTACGCAACCAACGTAAACGTTCGAAAAGCGGCGAAGTTGAAGAAAACGCAGTTCGCGGTATACTTTCCAACGGTTTTAACGTACAAGAAATTATCGTCGTAGCGTTTGCGGAGGTTCCGGTGCAACGCATCGATCGTTTTTTTAACGCGTTTATCGCGCGTTATTATTTTATTGCAAATAGTACGAGTGCCGTGTATCTAAATATTTACTCTTATTTCGAGCGCATAGAAATAGTACATGTAAATTTATACGATGCCTTTCGTTCGAAAGAAAGAAAAAATAATTATTAAACAAATGCCACTAAAAATAGTTATAAATACTATCGTTACTAACTGTAATCCATTACATTGTAAATATAGTTTACTTTTATTTAAAATTTACCGCGGTATTAATCATCGGAGTCATTTGGTTCTCTATCTCCGAATCTTCCGTGCAATTATTTTTATTTTATGTACCAGTCTCAAATTGATAATTTATATCATGGATGTAAATAAATTTAACGCAAACTTTATACAATAGTTATTACGATTCGTATTAATTAAAATATCTTTTATAATTATTCGTTCGCGTTCGTTTCAATTTGATTTTACAAACTAAAATCTTTGAATATTAGTATCGATTCGATTTAGAAATATACATCGAGGTTTAAATAAACCTCGCGTTTCGATCAATAGAAATATTATAAATAAATATTCGTCGTTTAAATTCTGTTTTTACTTTTGCCTTTATAGAACTCGCTTCCGTTATCACGAGCAGCGTATCAATATTTATAGATTTATAATAATAAAATTTCTGGATATTTTAGATTATTTGTAAAGATAGTATCGTTTATAGGTCACGTATCGATGTAAATTAAATATTAACAACTTACGAAACGAGAAGATCGAGTAAAACGATGATCGAAACTCACCTGTAACACAAAGAAAACGACATTTAAGTATTTTTCAAATATTGGAAAAAACGAAAAAATTTGGTATACCGAATCGGTAAAAGGTTCGCTCGAGTCGAGCTTACGATACGATAGGTAACGAAAAGTTAAACGAAAGAACGATATTTCAATATTTGAAGGATCTTTCCATCGTTCCAATTTATCTTAAAATAAATTATGAACTCAATGGTATAAAAAATAAAAAAATAAATAAATAAATAAGTAATGGAAGGCTCGTAAATGTAGTAAAAAATGTAAAGTCACTGTAAATACTACGGGTGAAATCAATCGACCGAAACAAAGCATGAAAATTGCTCTTTTGAAAGGCAACCGGTAGAAATTTCAACGCAATCGCTTAATAGAGAAAGGTAAGGTCTTCATCATCTTTTACGATCGGAATATCATGCATAAGCCGGGTAAATTTGCGCGTTAAAACTCGAGGCTGCCTCCCGCCAGTGAAGGAAATTTGAAAAATAAAATGCAAGCAAGCCTCGCGATATGCAGCGGCCGATACGCGAAGCAATGGACCGTTTTCAATCTCGCGCTCCGACACATCCTCAATCGGAATCAATAAATAATTCGCTCGCGAAGGTTAAGCATGCCCGAGGTGCTAACTCGATTCGCCAATTTAAAAGCCGGCCCCCTACGCTCTCCTGCGCTCTCCTGCGCTCTCCTACGTTGCTTTGTTTATCAACTCTCGGTCGACTGTCGAATAATCTCCGCTCGGCAAACAAGAAAGCTCCCTCCCCACCAACCGACCGACCCGCGTCTTTATGCCGAGCTCGTGCATGCATTGTCATCGCGCGCTTATTATCGCGCGACTGCACGAGTATCGCCTCGCACGAGGAAAAAGAGAGAGAAGAGAGAGAAGAGAGAGAAGAGAGAGAAAGGAGAGAAAGAACGCGACCGCGTTTTATTATCATCGACGCCCTTTCCACGCTCGGTAATAGTCTTTGCTCTTTGTTCGGCGTTCCGTTTGTGCGCCGCACGAGACGTCATCTTTTTATAGAAATCGCTCTTCTAGGTCACGCGATAGCGTTGAATTACCGATGTCGGTGAGTTAACGACAGTTTCAGCTCCGTGTAAATACTAAAGACTGAGGACTAAATACTAAATACTAAATACTAAATACTAAATACTAAATACTATATACTATATACTAAATACCAAATGGGAAATGGGAATTGGTTTGTGCCAAGGGAACGAGTCCGTTGCTTTTTCATGGAATCCAAAACCGATGATTGTACGAAAAATTACCGTACACTGGGATAATCGTGAGTCAACGAGTCGAGGGTACGCATTAAAAAATTTCTCAAAGACTCCGGACGAACAAGCGTTAAAGCTACGCAATCTTATGAATAATGACAATGGAAATCTAATGTTTTTAATGCGTCATTGAGCAAGCGAACCGATCGGAATATCGGTTTCGTTTTAACCAGAATTTAATTTTTTTTTTATCTCAAATTTACCGACCGTAATGCGCAATTACAAGTATTTCCATTGCGGTGAACGCGCGAAACTTAAATTTCTTCCTTAAAAAATTAAATGCACGAAAACGCATCGAAATCAAAAAACTTTAGCGGTGGATACTTTAATTTAAAAAATTTAAATTTAATTCAACTTCAACAAAAATAGCGAAACAATTTAAACTTTTCCCGCGGTTACTCAGCTTTTATTCGAAGCCTTTGTCTTCCCAACATCGGAATTTATTAACTTCTATAATTTTAAATTAGCATTTCTGCGCAGCCAACAAAGAAATACTTCTTTAATTAAGTGCGTAATATCTTCCTTCTAACATTAACAAGTACAAAAGTTATAAACGTGGAACTAGGTAATTCGTTATCTCGATGATTTTTTGCGGAGGATACGAATCCGCTTCGAATTTCGCGACCTACATTTTTTTGTTGCGAAAAACAAAGTTGTCCCGAGCCAAACGAGTGTAAGAAACGTCGGAAAATCGCAACAGTATTTATTCTACCGCACAATTACGCCTCTTCTCACGACTGCGTAGTAACGAGTGGCGGGGTTCATCCACTTGACCCAGTGATCTTCGCGCCCCAGTCGACAAAGAACAATGGAAAACACGAGTGGGTAAACGCGTCTCGCGATCTCCGCGAGAACCAAGCGAAAGACGAAACAGACCGAACGAAGATGCGCATAATTTTTTCGGTCTCGACGTCGGGCTTTAACGGTCGAGGTTTAACGGGTGACAGGCGGTTACAACTTTTCTAATCTCGAAAGTCGATACCCGATTACGTCGTTCCCCGAGAAGAGCAACGATTGGGAGCCCAAAATTGACGTTCTAAATTGCAAACCTTGTGCAAACCTTGTACGAGGTAGTTTTATGACTTTAGAACTTTGTAAATATTTCATAATTGCGATCAAACGAGCTTTGCTCGCTTTATTAGAAATATGGTAACGACGCATCGAAGATTATTACGATTTAACGAATAGAAACGTTGCGTTGCTTTAATTTAATCCGTAGCCTTTGAATTCGAAAGAAAAATTACCGGTGTCGTCGCACCGGACACGAGAGGAAGTTCGATATTTGGTTCGCGACGAATACACATCGTTTTGGCTTTACTCTTCGGGAAATCTACAACGAAACACGTTAGTCGGTGAAAGCACATTTAAACGCTACTTTAACGCGTACCTTTGCGCGGGTGGAGGGAAAAAAAAGGCGAACGTAACGACGAACGTTACGTCGATTAATTTGTAACGATCGGACGTTAACCTTTCGCAAAAATAAAATTGTAACGAGTAAGTTGCCGTTCGACAAAATCAATCCAAAACGAAATTGACGGACAGACTCGCGGAAGATCGATGGGTTTTCTATAAAATAAACGATCGATCAACGAGGAATTATCGCATCTAAAACGGTTCCCTCGCGAATACTGCAACGATCGCTCGTGTAACTTTTACGCATTCGATTCCGTATAAATAGCCAATCGCTCGGTCACGCCTCCAAGCCTTAAACGTAAAACGCGAGGGTCACCGGATTGCAACCGTCGTACATTCGTTCGCGTAACATTCCAATTTTACAGGAACGATCGACATCGTTCGAATACCTTCCGAACGAGAGAATTACGAAGAACTCGCAGCCTCCAACGAAACCTAACGCCTCGATTCACGGCGATCGGTTTCTAAATCGCCTTTCATCGACGGCACCAAGTCGACGGGCAAAGTCGTAGGTACCGCCGAAGATCCGAGGCGGAAGGTTACGGGTCTTAGCCGATGACCGAGAAAAATCGTCGTTGGAAAATTGCGCTTTCCCCGAGCGACGAATCTCGGCCCGGCTTTTCTTTTACGAGAGCATCTCGTTGATAATGTCCCGGACGCGAAAGGGAAACTCAGCGAAATTTCACTTTTATAGGCTTCGCGTGCGATTCTGACTCCCGTGGACCAATTTTGCAACCTTGTATTCAAAGATGCTGAAATTCGAGAGATACCGCTGGGATTCCTCTGGAAGAAAGGGATGAATTATCTCGTACATCTTTTATTTCCTGGCGCAATTTTGTAATCACTTATGAATTTTCTCCTTTTACAGATGTTGAGAAAACGTATCATTTGCTCGCTTACTCTCGTGTATTATGTCATTTCGTTCTTAATGCATTTTCAAAAACTTAAATTTCTTTTACGCGTCGTTCAACCTACGACGACGCGAGAAAAATGCTCGTCTTACTTTGCAAATTGTTTCACGTATTACGCATTTATTTGATGCGATAATATTAAAAACGAATTAATTTTATCAGCGTTACGAAACGATCGGATAAAGGAACGGATGTTTTATTTATTCGTTTCATGCTCGTATTCCACAAAACGCGTTACATTCGATACGACGTTGTAATTTTATTCCAATCTTAGTCGCGACGTTGAATCCTAATTTGATTATGCTGATTTCGAAGGCGCGATAAAAGAAAAGTCTCTGCTTAAAGAGCGTGCGATAATTTGTGTCGCGAGCGTTAAAAACGTGTAATGTTTCTTTCGCGTTGGCGTTTAAAGCGAAGTGCGTAAATATTGCGACGTAAAATCTTATAAATTATACGACTCGAAAAGTGCATCGTAACGCGCGGACAACGATTCATCGCAATTTTAGCAATGTGCAGTTAGTTTCGTAATAGCTTACCGTTTGTCATCTTCTCCGCGGACAAAACATTATCGACGATTTACCATAACCCGCGACGACTCGACTGTCGGAAAGAACATCGACCAAAGAGAATCCGTCCGTGTTTTCTTTTTCCCGAGTAAATTAATTCCGCAAAAGTACGAGGTTTGGACGAGGTATTTAACGGTTTTAAAAATCCGTCACGCGTACGGAAAATAGGAAAAAAATTTCTACGGAATACAAAGGTATCGGGAACGGAATAAACGTAGCTCGCAAAAAACGAAACGAGTCTCCGGAATACCGAATCGCCTATATCTCATCCTCTGCGCGACTCCGCCGCGATTATGAAAGTAATCTGCGGACGAGTTGCTTTTTACTCCACCGATTTCTCATTAAAAATTTAGCGCGCTACCGTTTCGTAGTTAGAACTTGCGAAGGAGAACATTCGAACGCGGCGATGAAATTTTTAGTTCTTGCGACGCCGTTTTCAAAAGCGCTAAATAAATCATTCTTAAAATATGCGACTGGACCTTCGGGACTTTGCGCGGAGATTCGGAGTTCGAGTTGGAGGAACGAGGCGTGCATAATAATTACAGGTACGAAATTATCTTGGGTACCGATTAACGTATTTATTCCGATTGTCCGTAAATCGAAAGCGGAAAAAAGAAACGTCGTTGTATGTTTTCTCGTTTTTTTTTTTTTAGCGTAATTAAACATTTTTTTACGAATTATTTTTATAAAACAAAGATCAAACGATTTCGTAGTCACGATTAAAAATACAATTCGAACGTTTATTCGATTCGATGTTTGGTTGAACGATGGCGGTTTAATAATATTATTAAAATAATAAACATCGTTTTTATATTTTTAAGAAATACCGATCGATACTTTCGTAGTCCGTTTCGTAAATTAAAAAAGTGTGAGAATCGTTCGATGCAACGAGAATAACTTGAGCATAATGTATCCAAAGGTTAATCGATGCATTCAATTTCAATTCACTTTTAAAACAATAACCAGTTTACGTTACTATGGAGTGTAAAAGCGAAAAAAATGATCGTTTTAATTTAAATTATTGAAAATTTACGCTATTATTTTATCGTAATTATTTTATAATAAAAAACTTTTTTGAACTTTAATAAGTGAAATGTTCGTTCGTAACATAAATTAAGTTAAATCGAATAAATTTTCAATTTATTTATTTAATTTTTAGTTGCACGAAAACGAGTTATCAACATAAATCATGAAATTTAACTTTGCAAGAAATTGAACGCGCGTTTAACCGAAATATACTTGGATGGAAGTAAGTTTCGAGCAGTAAACTATTCGGAATCAGTTCGCTCTAAATTTCCAAACGAAAATCATCCATGTACGAATCTACGCGGACGAATCGTCGAATCGTTGACTGAGACGCTTCGCGCGCAAAATATGCACTTCGAGGAAACTTTTACAAAGTTTGATAAACAACGTCGAAGATAAGCAGCCAAGATATACACGCGTTTATGCTTTCCTCGTTCTCGTTTACACTCGTGTCGTGAATCCGTCGCATGCGCGTGAAACTATGCCGTTGAGGCCGGACTTTTTTCCACCCGGTCTCGGGTCCTCGCGAATTCTCGACCGAGAAGGAGCAATCGCTTCCTTATCGCTTCCATATCGGAGGGGTATCGGAGGGGTATCGGAGGGGTATCGGAGGGGTATCGGAAGAAAGTTAGGGAAGCGTGCGACATGCCGTCGATTGTAATTTGAACGCCGTATGCCGGTTTTATACGCGAGCGAATTGTTTTAAGCCGTGACTAGAATATTCGCTCTGTCTCTCTCTGTCTCTCTCCCTCTCTCGTGTAATCGAGCGGAACTTTGTCTCATTGTCGCACGCGTCGATGGCGAACGATGACTGATCGATCGTCCCTTCGTCACGACGCTTAAAATTTCACGTTGCGAATTTACGTAATAAAAAAATATTTGACGAAGGTTAGTTTGGAAAACTTGAATAAGACGTTTTCGGTGAAATGATTCGTGCACGTGAGCATAATTCATTTGAGCGACTACAAGAAAGTTGCGCGTTATGTATAAAACTTTTACCGATGGAATTTCTTTGGTTCGAGTAAAAATTACCGATAAACTTTTTCGAGTGTAAAAATACTGCAAACGGTATTGGATTGATTAGAAAATTTTATCGGTACGAGAATCATCGTTCAACCATAACATTGTGAAAAATATTTTTTAATTATAGGTTGGAGTGCCAATAATCATATACGAGCTGAATTTCTATTTCGGACTAACGATACCGAAACGATTCGTTTGTCTTTGAACGTACGAAACGAGAATATACAAAATTTGTTATTCGTCAAAAATTGAAAAGTTTTATAATTGTATTTCTCTTAATAAAAGATAAGAATGAAACATCTTCGGTTTGCCATTGGAAGACACGACTTCGTTATCAACCCATTTTATTAAATTTATAATAGGTAAAATAAATTAGAGTTTCATTAGTTGAAAACCGGTAGAAATTTTGAAACAGGTATATTTAACTTTCGAATCCCTTTAACTTATTATTCTGTAAAAAATATTGAAGTTGTGAATACGAGTAAATCCACTGATCGAGTTGATTTATGACGGTAACAGTAAAATCTGAAATTGTTACAAAGTTTCTTAAAACTCGTATTTAAAAAATATTATTTCTACAATTAATTATGGAATCAATTTTTTAAAAATGAAAATTTTTCGTGAACTTGGTAATATTTGAAAAAAGTATTCCGCGCAACTAATATTTCTCAGATTATACGAAACTTTCCTGTTACGATTCTTCGAAACTACTTTTTGTCTATGTATCCACCATTTTATACAGATAAGCGTATCAGAATACTAGAATTTGTTTATTTAATTTTTAAACGGAGATATATATTACAAACTTTTTTACAACGTGCAAGAATGTAAAATTTAACCGTTCGGAGAATATCATTGAAAGAAATCTTTCCATATTTCAGTTCTAGTACCGCCATTTCGTACGAAAAAAGTAATATGTTTTTCTCCTCGAGATTTATGTAATAAAGAACAATTTAAAAG